>OY728130.1:820643630-821843630 GCA_963277665.1 Viscum album | reverse complement strand
AACAATAATCAAGCACTATTTCTTGTCCGAAGAAAAATAACTAAATAATGAATTGAATATTAAAAACTCATGCTCTCATCCACTATAAAAAACCCCCCTCACTCGCTCTTCTCCTCAGTCCGCTCAAGCCTTGTTCTATATCAAAATTCTTTTAAACCACATCCCACAAGTTGATCGGCCCATGGTCTTATGAAAAGACTAAAACCTCTACCCTAATGTGGCTCCCAAGGAAGATAACTTCAATTGGGAAATGCCACTTTTTATTTCTTTTATTTCGTGTTCCATTATTTTAATTTTCATTCCTCTGCACTGCTAATCCTAATGTTATAAAAAATCCATTACATTACATGTAATATAATTTATTTTTTATTATGTGAATATTTATTATCATCTCTCCATTACCATTCATTTATGCTAGTAGTAAAAAATACCATCTGATATGTGCTAATTTACCACACTCAAGGATGAAGGGTTTTCAATTTCAATTACTATCTTCAATTATGGTCATGAAACCATTATAATAGTTGAAAAAAACTATAATATATGTATTATGTCTAAAATATGGTTCTAAAGTCTTTTTTTACATATGGTTTTGATTTATAAGGAAAAATGAGTTCGTTGTGTCCAAAAACTGCAATTAAACCCAAACAATAATCATTAAATAAATTATATAACGATTCATATTCACTCCAAGTAATGAAAAGAAATTTAGAACAGTATAAACTTATATATGTTATCTAATAAAATATAACATAAATTCAGGATAACCATCCTCATTTTACCTGATTCTCTATTCATTTATATAAATATACCTATTATGAAACAAACATACCTGAACAATGAAATTGATCCTCTTAACCCATCAAAGTGCCATGAAAGAACTTAATAAGGATATAATAAATCAAATAAATGAATAGGAGGTTATTGAATTATTAATTAATAAAAATAAATTTTCCTATTCAGGTTATTAAGATCAAGTGGAGAACAACTTTATACAAAAGTTAAGGGATTCTTCATCTCCATTCAATTTTGGTGAAATATTCACTATTCACCACTAATACTTTTGTATGGTGTATGTACACTGCCCATTGACTTTTTATATAATTAATCTAGTTATTTTCATTTTACTCAATGTTTCATTTTATTATTACTTATTTTTGGTCCTACAGATAAATTGATTACAATGTTTTAAGTATTTCTTACCCGAACAACAATTTTCATTTGGGTTTCTCTTATTCTCTACTCACCTCAGTAAAATTATTATTTATTCGTATGTACTAATCATAAATTATGTATTATTATTCCATAAATTTTTACCAATAAGAATACTAATTTATGTTATATAGAGTTACATGCTTCAAAACAATCTTTCAAAAAATTATTCTGAAATGAAAGCCCAATTCAAGGAACTTCTCCAAATATTACATCTTTTGATGTTAATTATATAATATTTTTTAAGCTAGATTTATCTTTCTAAAATAAAAAATTTTAATATGTGAAATACATTTTAGTTCATTTATAGTTTTATGAGATAATTTATGCCATTTCAATTTAAAATCTCTTTAATGAATTCCATAAACTGCAGTAAAATGTTTTAATTCTAAAGATTCTTTTCAAACACTTTTTACATTAATTCACTTCAGTGGAACATCATTTATGTCTAAAATGTAATATAAACGTCCTTAAATTTTATTTTTTTTGTATATACATATATAAAACAATATTTATGAAAAATATAAATTATTTTCCAAAAGAACTCTTCTTTCCAATGTAAAATAGAATTTTCTCACCTCACTTTAACATTTATTAGATATTTTACTTGTTCACCACTTATTAATTTCTTGTGGTGTATTTAATTTCCCTTCATATATCATATCAAGAGTATTATTATTTTCATTATATTCTAATGTATTATTATTTGAATGTTTCAAGGTGATATGTGAAACTTTTGAATGTTTAAGGATTATTTGCTCACGAATTTCTCAATGTCTCATTTAAAAGAATCATTATTTATGTCCACATAATTTGATGAATCATGTATTTACTAGAGGTTTATATATAATGATATCATCTATAATATTTTGTTTAGGGTTTCTAATTTTTTAAAATTGTGATTTTCTATCATGACACCATTCACCAATTTACTTCGAATGGTTTGTATTTATGTTTAATATATGATGAAAGTTACATACATTTCATATATTAGTTTTAATATGAATATATGTGTTATTTATGTTTATGTTCATTCATATGAGAAATGCATTGGACATAGTATGTGTTGGGGGGGGGGGGTTCTATATCCCCTCAGTTCATCGGTAGGTCTCCTGAGACAAACAATGTTTTTGGAACGAGGCCTTGATTGTATGATTATTTATAGTCATAGAACAAGGCCTCGATGGTATGGTTATGATGTCCCTAATTAGAAATTATCCCATTATGAAACTAATAACTGAAATTTCATGTGGTTATTCAACTAGTATAATACCCATGGTCATGTTTTATTATTGAATTATTTATTCAACTCTAATTCTCGTCATATTATATTCATGTTTATTTTTAATGTCAAGCGATTTTTGTTATTCACCATACCTAGTGTATATGTTTATGATATCTTTCACTATATTTCATAACCTTACTAATATTTTTAGGTAACCCCATTATAATTTCTTATTTTTTTCTAAGGATGAGAAGAAATATATTATGGATGAACTAAAGGAAAAACCTATGAGATATGGATATTTTCAAAGGAATTTCTATGTTGTATTTATTTTCAATTTCTAATGTTGAACCTATGTAAGTAACTGGTTTTCCAAAACTACTAAAATACTCATTCCTTCAGGATATGAATTTATTGTAAGCATTTTAATGTAATGAAATAATGAACCGTCTCCTGGAAACTGGGTTTGGGTCTTTACAGTTTGTATTAAAGGATGTTTAATAGAAAACCTGGAAACTAGATTTTGAAAATATAGATTAGGGAAAAATCAATAAGTTAGTATTTGAGGGACAAAATACAAGAACATCCTAGAATTTTTTATGGAATATATTATGTGGATATTTATATAAAATATATCCATGTCTGGATACTAGATGTGGACGTGGTTCTGTCACGTATGTACCTAGGAGTAACAACTCCAACAATGATTTTTGGGCTTGACCCTGCATATCCGAGTACACGATAATGACCCATACTGAACACCTAGCATTGCACTCCCAGGGGATATGGTTTGGATAATTCACATTTTCTTTACTGTCCATTATGACATATTTAAATGTAAATTTTTCCTCAAGGAAAACATTTTTATGATTATGAGATTATATGTGTCTAGGATTTCAAATTATCCTAACTATTTTTCTATGTTGAGATGATACATTATGATTTATTACCAGATCTAGTTTAATACATTATAAAGAAATGAATTCTAGTAGGAGTAATTAGAAAATCACCAATGTTTATGAGGAAAATTGAAATAATGACCATATATCTTATGTTTTAAGGTATAATTTCAAAGTAAGATAGTCTCCAAAGTATACTCTTCATATAATTAAATAGTATCATGTGTTAACAAGACTTATAAATATTTCTTAGAGTCCAATGGCTTTGAAGAATGTCAAGAAATCAAGAGGATGATAGAGAAAATAATGTATAAATGGAAGAAGGGAAAGAAGGGGTTTCGCAAAGGTGGTAACTATAGAAATAATAATCTTGGTAAATGTTTGAAGGGAGTGATATTTTTTATAAGTGTGGTGAAGAAGGACACACAATTTGTGACTTCATGGGTTATAAAAATGTTTTCGATGTACACTGGTTCAACTAAAAGGAGATGGGATAATATGTGAATCAATGTCCCAAGTGTCAAAGAAATATGCCCCAAATGATGTTAGTAGATAATGATCAAGTCATTATACTACCAAATATGAAGTGTAATGATTAATGTGTTTCCTCAAGAATTAATTCATTTGAATATTTTATCGGTAATGTATTCATTATAAGAATTATGGAATATATGAGGATTGTACTACATTACTATTTTATTAAGAATTTTTTGTCGTATAATGAATTATTACAAGGATAAGTGACTTATTATAAAGTTAATACCTTGGGAAAGTATATTTTTGTAGGAATGACACCCCTAAATATATTACCGATGATTAATATAATTATGAAGAAATTATTGATTTGGATAATTACTGACTACCTAAAATCTGATTATTGACCTGCCATCAAGTGGTCTATACTATCATTGGTTGAGTTTAAAACATTTTCAGATATAAGGAAAATACCAAATATCATGTATATGAATAAATTCATGTTTCTAATAAGATTTTATATATTTCAAGAGGGTAAATTTTGAATACATTCACATGTTTTGAATGTGAAAATTTAGTGCTGCATCATGTTGGTTAAATGGAAATAAATTAGAAGATTTTTTAAGAAGGATAAATAATGGATTTTTAAAAAATGAGGATTTATATAGACCCTATGTAAATGGATATAACAAGGATTGATTTGAGAATGAATCAAATGTATTGGATCATTATCTTTAGGAAACTTAAAAAATATTTGAAATGTTTTATGTTGATTATTGTATTAGGTTATAGAGTTTATTTTCACCACATGATGCAACCTATGCCAAGAGATGTAATATAGATAGATCAAGGAATAGACAAAGGATAAGATTGTGTTTATGAAATTGAAATGTATATTTTTACTATTATAAATTGGATTAATTCCTCAACTATAAGAAAAAATTATTAAATAAAATTTTGTCATATTATCATTTTTTATTTATGATATCATTGAAATTTTTCATAGCTATATTGTTTGGGTCTGTGGTAATGATCTTTCAAAATAGCATGTTATCTATCAGTTTCCATCAGAACATGATGGTTTGATTATTCTTATATGACCATGTTGTTCAATGAGAATATGTATTTTGTTAGTAACTGATACATTTCCCTTTACCTCATATTAATATGATATTTTAACCATATTTCTAATGTGGGTTTCCCATAAGAGAATTTTCATGTATCAACCATTAACATTCGATGTTCCATTTAAAATTTTGAGTCTGAAATTTTTTATGAGGAGAGAATGTAAGACCCCAAATATTTTCAAATAATTTTAATATTGGATGCATAAAACACTAAGTCATAACATAGACTAAGAATATAATTTTTCCACATCTATGTTTTTAATTTTGAAAATATGACATACACGGTTGTATTCATTGTGATTTTTGGAGACTGATAGAAAAAATGTAATTTTTACGAATAGTATTATACTATTATGAATTATAACCTGACCCTTTTGAATAACAATGTACCCTTAAGCATAGTAACCTTACCCTCATAAATATTAATGCATAATTATGAGTAGTATTGGTCATTATGAAGGGTAATTTAGCCTTATTAAAGTAACATACACTTTTGAATAGAAATATAACCCCTATGAATAGTGACCACACCCATGAATGTATAAATAAAATTTATACACATTATAAATGAAATTGAGTATTTTAGAAATTAATACTTAAGTATTTGAATTTTGTAATTTAATAAATCTTTAATTAAAATATTAAATTAATAAATTGATATAAAAGAATATTCATTTTCATAAATGGTATTTCTGAATAAATTTTTTATAGTCATATAAGATTATGATAATTTAATAATTCCTTAGTTAATTATTCAATGTATTATAAAATAAACATTAAATTTAAATATGAATTTTTCATTTAAATAATAATTTTATTTAAAAGTAAATTTATCTTATTTTTAAAATTATTTTTATAAAATAGAGTTAATTTTATAAATTTTACACTTCAAAAAATTGTTATGGTGAATTTTTGGATTTTTTTTTGAAATACTAAAATATTTGAGAAAAGTGAAATTTGATTATTTATGAAAGACAATAATTAAGTGAATTTTTGCATCATGATTTAGTCATGGATGACTTAAATATCCATTGTTTGGAAATCAAAAGCACTTATTACCTTTTTATTCACAATAATCAAATACTATTTCTTTTCTTTAGGAAGGTAATTAAATAATGAATTAAACATTCAAAATTCACTCCTATCCTCCACTATAACCCCCACTCCCTCTTCTCTTCACTCATCTAAAGCCTTTTACATATCTAAATTCTTCTCAAAACTCCTCATAATCTCCTTACCAGGTCCATCATCCATTGGTATCATAAAAATACCAAAACCAATACCCTAAAGAGGCTCTCATGTAAGATAACTTGAAGAGGTAAATTCCACTTCTCATTTCTTTTATTTGGAGTCTATTTATTTTCTTTTTCCTCCCTCACCTATACTCATCCAAATGATATGATTAATCCAGTACCTTAAATGTATTTTAATGTTTTTATGATGATGGAATAAGATATTATCATTTGTATTTTACCCATCATTTATGCTAGTAGTAAAAAAACTCCATTAAAGATGTGCTAATTTACCAAATTCAAGGACGATGTATTTTTAATTTTTATTAACATCTTCAATTATGGAAATGAAACCATTATTATGGTTAAAAAACTATAATAAATTTATTATGTCTCATCTATGGTTCTGGATTCTTTTTCTACACATGGTTTTGATTTATCGTGAAAAATGAGTCTGTTGTGTTCAAAAATGGCCAATTAACCAAAACAGTTATCGTTAAATTATTTATATAATGATTCATAATCACTCCATATAACCAAATTAAATTTAAAGCCATGTAAAATTTTTTATTCTCACTAATAACATATAACTCCAATTCTAAACAACCACCCTCATTTTACATGATTCTCCGTTCATGTATATTAGTATACCGATCATGAAATAAATGGTCCCAAACAATGAAATTGATCCTCTCAACCTATAAAAATGGCCACGAATGAAATTAATAAGGTTATAATAAATCCATTAACAAAATAAGAGGTTCTTGAGTTGTTAATTATTGAACCTAAATTTGATTATTCAGGTCATTAATATCATTTGGAAAACCCTTTACACTTTGGGTAAGTGTTTCTTCATCTCACATTTATTTTGGTGAGATATCCCATATTCACTACCACTACCTCTGTATCATGTATGTATATTTCACATTGATGTTTCATGTGATGAATTTATTTATTTTTAATCTATTCAATTTATCATTTGATGATTAATAATTTTGGTACATATGATTAAATTTATTACAATGTTTTAAGTATTTCCAATCCGAACATCCATTTTCATTCGGTTTTCACTTATTATATACTCACCTCAATGAAATTATTTTTTATTATTATAAACTCCTAATAAGTTTTTTTTGAATGCTCAATATATGTGCATCAATCAAAATACTTCTTTATTTTATGGGTAGTTACATGTTTTAAAATAACCTTTCAAAATATTATTTCGAAATGAAATCCCAATTAAAGGAAGATCTCGAATTATTACCTATTTTGATGTTCACATGATAATCTATTTTAATACAGAGTTATCTTTCTAAAATAACACATTTTAAAATCAATAATCTATTTTGGTTCATTTTGGGTTTTATGAAACCGACAATGACTTTTCTCTTTAAAATCACTTTAATAAATTCCTTACACTACACTAAAATGTTTTAATTATAAAGATTCTTTATTAACACTGTTTATATGATTTCACTTCATTGGGACATCATTTATTCCTAAAATGTAATCTCAATGTTCATCCATATTATTTTCATTGATATACATGTTTAACAGTAGATTTATGAAAAATAAATATTTTTTTCCAAAAGAATTCTTCTTTCCAAAGTAAAATATTTATTTTCTCACCTCACATTAACTTTTATTAGATATATACCTAGTTCACCTCATATTCCATTCCTCTGTTGTATGTACATTCCCTTAATATATGATATCAAGAGTATCATTATTATCATTATATTCTGAGGGATTATTATTTGAATGTCTCAAGTTGTTATTGGACACTTTAGAATTATTAAAGATTATTTCCTCAAGAATTTATCAATAGTATCATTTAAAAGTATATTTGTTTATTTAAAAATCCTTTGTTGAATATTATATTTCATAGAGTTTTATCTATTATGATATCATCTACAATATTTTTTTAAGGTTTTCGGATATGTTTTAATGTGGATGTACTATCTTGATACCATTGACCAATTTACTTCGAATGGTTAGTGATTATGTCTAACGTATGGGTAACGTTTTGTACATTTCATATTTTAGTTTAACTATAAATCCATATGTTTCTTATGTTTATCCCCATTCATATAAGGTATTTATTTTACTTAGAAATTTGTTGGTGGGGACCTCTATAACCCCTCAGTTCATCATTATATCTAATGAGAAAAACTATGGTCTTGGCATGGCGCCTCAACAATATGATTATTTATAGTCTTGGCATGAGGCCTTGATGGTATAGTTATGATATCCTAAATTTTGAATTCCCTCATTATGAAAATAGGA
This sequence comes from Viscum album, assembly GCA_963277665.1. Classification (NCBI taxonomy): domain Eukaryota; kingdom Viridiplantae; phylum Streptophyta; class Magnoliopsida; order Santalales; family Viscaceae; genus Viscum; species Viscum album. The sequence continues at coordinate 821,835,175 of OY728130.1, read as the reverse complement.
ATTAATAGTTCATGTGGTTATTCGATTAGTATAATACCCATGAATATGTTTTATTCTAGCAATATTTATTCATCTTTTATTCATATTATATTATGTTATGTTTTTTTAAAGGCATGTGTTTTTATTAGTTCACCATACCCAGTGTTTATGTTTAAGATATATTACATTGTATTTCATTCCCTAACCAATAATTTTATCTCACCCCTTTCTTATATCATGTTTTATTTTGGATGCGTATGAATGAACTACAGGGATAACCTAGGAGATATGGAAGTTTTCAAATGAATTTCTATGTTGTATTTCATTTTAAGTTGTGATATTAAACATATGTGTGTATCTTATTTTCCATAACTACTAAACTATATATATTCCTTCAAGATATTCCTTTATTGTAATCATTTCAATGTAATGAAATAATGCATTGGCTCTGAGAAACTGAAGTCTGGTCTTTACAAGTTGGATGTGAGATAAAATCCCAATATGCCACCACCAATGGTGTCTAATGCCATCCAATTACTAAATATATAAAAATAATAGTTTTTATGTAGTAATGGATTATGAAAATTAAATGAGGAAAGTAAAAATCCATATAGGTTTGGATTTTCATGGACACCCACAAACTATTACCTTATTCAACATCATCTAGAAAGTCTCTGAATAAGCAATCAATCATTTCCCACTTAATTAATAATTCTCTGCACCATGCATCTAGCTCAACATCCCCCATATCAATATGTGGTCAAGATCATCCTATCATGGCCATCATTATATTGTAAGACTATAATGAATCCAAGATTGTCTTTTTTCTTGGCTGACACATCATATAAATAATGCATAAATTATTCAATTTAGAACCTGTACCCAGACATATAATTCCTTATTTGGAATCTATATGTCACTAAAGGACTAACATGAACCAAACAATCTATAAGTACATCCATGGATATCCTTACCCAGAAATTGGTATCACACTTAGTGTGTTACAACATCTTCACTGTTTGAATCTGTCATTGGTGGTCCACTATGGGAGCCCAAGTCTCACTCCAGGGATATATAGAATTATCCCACTAATTCTATCCTTATAATACCATATGGAGACCATGTATTTATTAGGTGTAAGATGATAATCACCATGAGTTTATCCTTAGATGTCCACTAGGGATTCTATATATTAGTTAGGTGTGTATAAGGAGGTATCCCAAAGAGTCTATCCATGATGTTCGTATTTGAAACTGTGTGTTAGTTGTGGCATATAATAAGCATTCCATCAATATAATATAACTATTTCAACAGTAAAAAACTTGAAAATTTCTACTAAATCTCACATTAGAAGGTGGATCTAACAACGAGATAATTTTAGATGTCTTAGTCTCATAATTATCTCACATGGGAATATAAAAATAATAATCAAATCATTCTCAAGAATGAAATTTCATGGCCATATAATTGGGGCATGGTATTCTATACCCTAATAATTTCATATTCTCATGACAATTAATCATTTTAAATTCAATGGAAATGGGTAAATGAAACACATAAAATGAAATTAGTTGATAATACAACCATGGTGGCCTAATTAATTAAGAAACTCACCCAAGGGGTGATTGAAATTTGAGGTCATTAACCATTAATCATTTATTAATGGGCCTGATTAATTATATATATCATACATATCCGTTTTAATAATGGGATAAATTTTATTTCAAGAGGTTTGTTTAGAAAATCAGGTGCAGGACATATTATCATATATATAAACACCCCTAAATTAATGGAAAAGCATGAGGCCGCATAATTTAGGTCTGTAGTGTAGTGATTATCTAGTATCAAGCTCTTATTTAGTCTAGATCTAAAGAAAAAGTAAGAGTATATGAAAATCTAAAAAATAGGGCATATTATCTTGTGCCTAAATAACTCATTTGATCCAAATTTAAACAAATAATGACACAAATTGAATGTTGTACTCACCAACAAAAATCTAAATAGACTAATGCGACTTGATTATGAATTCATATGGAGAATCGGGGGAAAATCATACAATTTGGATTCTAGGAGGGATCCAAGTGTGAGTTTCTACCAATGGGTGGGGAAAATGAAATTGATTTTAGGTTATAAGATATTAAGAGGGTAAAAAGGTCATTTTAAATCAAAAATACTATGCCATAGGGTTGTCGAAACCATATTCCAACCATGAGACCAATATTGTTAGGAAGGGAACCTCACATGGTTAGTGCATATAGTTTTCCAAAATATGATAAAACCATGTCTCATCCCCATATAAAACATTGTCAAGTCCCTTACATAGGGTTGTGACACCAATGACATAGTTTCTAAAAATTGTGTCTCTCCTAGAGCCCTCTTTCCATCCCCACCCAGTGTTATCATACAATCTGGATTGGGTCACAGGATTTCTCTTAACCATGCGACACTACTATTATTCTCCATGTTTTGGGTTATAGAATCTGAAAAATACCAATACACCCATGAACATAATGGATACTCATATTAGGCCACAAAAAATAATCTAGATCTAATGATTGTTTAATATAAAAGGATTTCCTACCTCAAGTGGGAATCATGTTCTTAGAAATTTTCCTTTAAAAGTTAAGTCATATGGAGTGTCCTTTTTTTCATACCTACAATGAATTTTTATTCTATCACCTATATATCTATCATTTTTCAGTTTCAGGTCCTAGTACTCCATGAGACCAAGTTTTTTGTGTTCATTTTTTAAGGTTAGACTTTATTTTAATGTTTGGGACCAACTATATGGTTTAGTCAAATTTAGTAGGACCTTATCTCCCTTTTCATAGAATATGAGTTTAATTTCACTTTTTATTGTTCCCCTTGGACTTATAGGATATTATTTCATTTTATGGATGCTGGGATGAAATATCTTCTAAGGGGTGAAGCAAATACATGGGAGTGGTGACATCACCTTATAGGAGAAGGAATTTAGAGGTCAATGATGGTTTTTGGGGCTCCGTAATATTTACCAATTTCCTAGTTTTGATATTATGTTTTTATTTTTATTATTTTCATCTACCATGGATATATGATATAGAAATAATTTATTATATAATTTTATTTTCTATTCACTCCTTATTTAATTAAATTTTATGGAAAAATGATCATAGGTGTTCTTCTTGGACACCCATGCACTTTTTTCATTAAATGGTGACTACAAACATCCTTCAAGCATTATCATGGGTCAAATGAGGCATCTAATGGAGGGACAACTCAGGATGGTTCATGAAAGAACCCAACAAAATGAGTTAGAGGATGGGTGAAATCAATATATCCATGAAAGTTCTTTAAATATTTTAAATTAATTTAATTTAAAAAATTATTCTTGGGGTGAGTTAATGAGTTTTTCATGTTTTATCAATAATCAAGTTATTGTTAGACCTTTCTGAAAAAATACAATTTATGATATTCAAAAAAATCAAAAAAAAAACAATGTTAAGTTTTTTAATGTTTCTTGTTGAAAGTGTTTTATTATAAATACTAAATATAATCATTTAAAATTTGATTCAAAATCAAATAAAGGTATATTTTATTGGAACTATAAACCATGAAATGCATATTGAGTCCTTAACAAAAGGACTATAACATTATTAGAATCAATCCATGTTGTTTATGATGAAAATTTATCAAATTATCTTTCCCATTATGTTTTTGACTATTTGGTTTAAAATGAACCTTAAAAATATAAATAAGTTTAATTAGAATAAGTATCACCTTAAAATTAATTGTGATAATATTTTAAGAAAACAAAATATTATATATTTTAAATTGACATTAAATATTTTCATGTTTAAACTCATATTGGAAGATCAATCCTAAATAAGTTTGAACAACATGCATTCATCACTCACCCATATTCCCAAAATTATAATGATTCCCTCAATGAAAAATTATATTCCATCTACATAAGAGGAACTAAATAAATTATTTTTAAATTATAAATGGAATCTCATGGAAAGACCTAAATATCACCCAATTATAGGATATAATTGGGTTTTTATTAATTATTTATATTTTCATTATATCATCACTATACATAAAGCATATCTAGTGGAAAATTTTAATAACTATGCAGAAGGAACTGACAATGGTCAAACCTTTTCACATATCAGTTGGTTAGAATCTATCAGAATATTATTTTGGTTCACCACTCACCTCAATCTTGACCCCGTCAAAATGGTTGTAAAAAAGTGAAATGTTAAATAGTTTTATTAATTAAAATGTATTTTTGGAACAACCACTTGCTTTTTAAAATATTATTTTTCCAAACAATGTTTTAAAATTAAATAATGATATTTATTATTTAAAAAATTTCCTTATGAATTTGTATTAATTTTTATATAGTTTTTATCAAATGGTGTTAAAAAGGGTGAATTTATTTCAATTAATTTTATAAAATATCACTCAAATTATTTTCATCTTATTCAAATTTACTTTATCGATGTGTTTTTTGACTCAACCGATGAATATATTTGTTTTTTGTATTTTGATTTAATGAAATATGTATTTTAAATAAACTTAATGGGGGAAATACAATTCTTTCATTTCATTCATATTTATCAATGAAAATATATTATATTTCTAAAATTAGATAAATACACAAATTAACGCTTAATTTTTTTCAACATTGAGCACACTATGAAAACTAGTATTCCGATGAGTTCAACATGTATGTTAACATTGGATAATTCTAGAAATATTGTTGAAAAAATGATTTATTAAATTGTGATTGTTTTTATACTTTACCATCCAACAACATGACCTAATAACATGTTTAATGTTTTCCTCTATTTTATTTTCATTCAAATCCAAAGGAATGTCATTTAAAAATTTATTAAAAAGATATTTTATTTGAAATCATCTAAAAATATTGGTCTTTTTCCAAAAGGAACATAATTTGAATTAATTAATTTTTCCAATTTTAATTTTGTAGGATTATAACTATTTAGGAAAAGTACTAGTTTGACATTCCACAAACATGGAAAATAACCCATCTCTTGGAGTAGTGAAAAAGAATAATTTTTTTATTCATTAAAAAGTGGACACAGAATATAGAGCCATTAAGAGTTTCTTTACACAATTAATATGGAAGATATATATGATATTATAATTTAGGCTTATATATTACTATATCACCTTTATTTATTACAACAATAGTGCTATTAATATCTCCAAAAATTCTACCCAACACTCTTAAAGTAAACACATTGACCTTAGGAACCATTTCATAAAAAATAACTTCCATGAGGGTGATATATTTTCAGACATGTTTTGGATGGAATATTTAGTCATTAATATTTCTATAAACCTCTATAATTTAAAAAATTTTATTTCATTATAGCCAATATAGGAATGGTTTTTTGTTATTATATTTTTTTGACTATGAATTACTACAGTATTATTTAAATTTTAAAACTTTTTTATTTTTATATTGACTGTGATCCATGTAACAAACCTATACTATCATTTAATGGGGAGACTTATTGGTTTAATTTTGAAATATTCCCCAAGAGAGACTCCTAATTTTAAATTATTTGTTGAATTCAAAAAATGTTTTTCTTTCTTCCAAACTGTAATGTTATATTATAAAAAAAGAACTATTTGTCATAATGTTGATATTTTATAATATATTTTATTATTAATTTAAATTTGATTTTATTTTATTTCAATTTTTATGTAAGAAATTAAGTATTTGTTTAAATTATTTTTAAAAAGATTTAAATTTTTGTGTTTATCAATCTTTAAATAATATTTGCGATAAGTAAAATATATCTATTCATTGTTTCTTCTCTTACTATTGATCATGTGTTGTATTAGATGAAATGAAAATTTAAGGACACATTAAAGGAATTATTTTACATTTGAGGAACTTTCTTATATCAATATTATCAATTGGGAAATCATTTATGGTGGAAAAATCACTATTTAATGTATGGGACCAAACAACTTGGTAATGGTATGATCGAATTTTATTATATTTATTTTATCATTAATTATTTTATTTTTTTATTTTAACATTTTAAAACATCATTTACACTCACTCTTCTCTCTCACTATTCTATTAATTAGTATTTTAGAATTAAAGAGGAGTTTTCAAAAAATTATCTATTTTTTAATTATCTATTTCTTTATTAATTTTTCTAAATCATTTCTTTTAGTGTTTCGTCTTCCTCCCCATAATTTTTACAATAAAATAGGGGAAAATTATATTGAAAATAATTTAGATGATTAAAAACATGACAAAATTTGTTGAACTCTTAAAGTCAGAGAGTTTTGTTGATTTTATTAAATATAAAATATTGAGTTTTCATTAAAATTTATTATGTATCGTTTCACAATGTTATTTCTCGGAGGTAGAGTTACTAAAATTTGATTTAATTGTTTTTTTCATGAGTATAACATTTTTTATTTATTTACACTATTGAACAATATTTGACACATTTTAGTGTAACTTATGATCATGTTGAAAATATTTAATTGCATTTCAATATCATTCATAATATATTTTAACAGATTTATCCTTTTATGATATGCATTTTTTATTCATAAAAGGTGGATATTATTGTACGAATATTTCTATCATGGTGTTTTCATGATTAAAAATACCAATTTATGTTTTAATAAATTCCATTAAGTTATATTTATTTATATATTTTAAGAATTAAGACTTGTCACTTATATTATAAATGAAGATATTAAGGTAACTTAAAATTTATCCTTTAGGTATTTTTAAAGACCTGTACATATATTAATTAATTTCTGAATACCATGAAGTGAGGTTGGGAGATCAATATGAGTGCATAAATAGAAGTCGAGGAGGGTGCTATATATGTTGGAGTAGTATAGGTAGCACCCCTAGCTAGTGAATGGTACTAGATATCTCATGCCTTATATCCATTTTTCCAATTTTTTAGAAGAACCACTGGTCAATTGGTGGGGTTACATTGGCTAGATGATATTGAATAAAGTATCTTAGATTTTATCTTGGGGGTATACGACCCTTTGGTTGGGGAACAACAACCCTTAAATTATAGTTTCAGGAGGGAAGTGGTCTCTAGGAGGTCCCTTAGTTACACTATGGATGTTGCTGAGTATCTAATGGGACTTAGGTAGCTAGTCCAAGAAGATGTTTATCTGTGGTAAAATAGTTATAATTTAATACTTCTTCATCTTCAAGGTCCCTTTGTTTTATATATCCTTCTCACAACCATTAGAGGATATAAAAAGAAACCTGAGGTATGATGGAATTGCAACTTGATATCAAATAGTGATCTTAGATCAAATTGACGCTGAATCACTTGAAATATAAAAATCCTCTCAAAGGGACAATTAATATTTCTCAATTTGTCGAAGGCTCTAACCCTTAATACAAGCCCCAATCATATTGAAGACATAATTTAGAGATATTATGGTATAATAATGTAATGATGTTTTTAATGAAAACTTTTCTATTTCATCAACTTCTTCTATGGGTTCTAACAACCCTAAAATGGAGGGGTGAGTTCATCAGATACTTGTGAAGCTCAAGAAAGTTATAAAAGACCATAATTTCATAGTGCAGGTTCCTTGAACACCTTGAGGATCTTGTATATAATAAAATAGTACTTACATTTCTAAGGGTAGAGAAATAGGGGATTACATGAAGCTATTGTCAAACTCAGTATCGAACTATGTTCCCTCTCCCATTATATTATGAATTACATAAGATATCATCAATACTCAAAATTTAAAAAATTCAATATGATCATTTCCATTATTCTTACTCAATTAATCAACTTTGATATTAATTTTTTAATTCATCTTAAATTTATCAACTAATAAATTTATATAATTTTCTAATTTTCATTTTAATATCATTTTGGATTAAAGCTATCATCACATTTAGATTTAAGATTAATATTTTTAAAAGGAATCTTCTCCCCCTCATACTTTCTACTCTAACTAAAAAAAGATTTATACATAGAAAAGAATATATTTTAAGCTCTTAAATCATGTCATTTCAAGATTCATTATTAATAAGGGTATACAATTAGTACTCATCATTAAAGATTCATAACATTGGAATATGGAATCCTAATCACAGTAAATCATAATCTTACGACCCTAGTATTTTGAGTATATACTATAAAAATCATGCTCACACATCATAAATGTGAATGTAGTTATTCAAAATTAAATAAACAATTTTCATCATCATTATCATCTCATGTCATCTCTATATCTCATTAACTAATTTCATGGATTTCAATGAAAAACCCCACCATCATATTATCATAATTTCGTTATATATATACCACAAGGTAATAAAAACATTTATCATTTAATCATAAATTAACCCATTAGAATAAATGGATTTCATTATGATAATAATCATTAAACATCTAGAGAAATAATAAGGATAGTATAATTATATCATGTTCCAAGTGAATCAAAATTAACATCCAAGTATGTTTTCATAGTTGGAAGCACCATTAAAATATCATTTGTACATTTATTGAGAAAAATACCATTTTTTTCGATATAACATATTTTTAAATATATAATTTTCTAGAATGTTTTGAAAAATATATTTTATGAAAATAATTTTGGAATCTTTTAAATGATTATTTAAATCAATGAGTAGTTATAATGATGGGAAAATAAATTTGGGAGGTATATATTAAAAGAAATATTCAATTTATAACTTTGTTAAAACTTATCTTATTCAAAAAATGAATATAATATTATTTTTTATCATTTTTATTCAAATTAAAATATCCGTAAAACATAATTAGATTTATTGTTATATAATATTAAAAAAAAATTATTGAAAATATTTTAAAGACAATACAAACATGGAATAAAACAACTCTTGAACAATGAGGAAATCAGGACATTTTTTCATAAAAACATTTTTCTAAATTATTTTATCTACCATAGAGAGGATAATAACTAGAATACATGAGAAGAATAGAAATAAATAAAACATATTATAATATGTGGTTTATAAATTATAATGGACATATAATTTCTCTCAATAGGCATTTAACATAAACAATCCAGAAAAAAGAAGATTATAACATATATCCCTTACCTCCAGACTCGTCTTGCTTTGTATGCATTAAAAATTCCTATATAATAAAGAAATATTTAATTTAAAAATATTATAAAATAATTTTAATTTATATTTTACTAATTACCATTTTATTAAAATCTTTAATTGTCCTTATATTAATAATTCATCCTTAAAATGAACATTTAGGTGAAAACCAGCCCATTTTCTATGTATGTTTCTATTTGATTGTTATGATACAAGAACCTCTTTCACGGTTTCATCATAAATTTAATATTAATAAATAAATTATTACAATATTTATTCATTACATACACTTTTATAACCATTCATAAAATTTTATGAAGAAAAAATGAATTATATCAATTCGTGGAGATGGATGTTCGTATGTACGCATGAGTGATGTTTAAAGTTTTTGATAGATATAATAAAAGATAAGTAAATTGAAATTCGTATTTATAGAATCATTTTTATATCATATTTATTATAAATTAATTTAACCAATCCTTATTACCATCAATGTATAACTAAAATGCTAAACAAATCACATCGCTTTGTGGAGGTGGTAGTCTACATGTATGTATGAGCGACCATATCTTTTTCTTACGTATGAGAAGGTAATAAGGTTGATAATATATTATTATTATAGAAGAATAATTAAATCATAGAAATAAAATTTATTCATTAAAGTAATCATAATAAATAACCATGAAATGTGGGTGTGGAAGATGAATCATATCACTATGTAGAGGTAGTAGCCCAAATATATACACAAGCGATACATACATTTCCTATTTAATGGAAATAAGGTAGACATTGTTTTTAAAATTATAATAGTAATAAAATATTAGTATATTTATGATAATATATTCATTATGTTATTATGGATTCAATATATTTTAATTAAGATGAAGTAGAATGAAACTTGAAAATGATCGGTAAGAACATATAATTCATATTTAAGAAGCCTCCTCGGAATAAATTATTAAGGATACTTGGAATGTTTTTTTAGAATATAATAACCTATAGTACAAGTATTGTAATGTTGGAAAGATATTTGTTTAATTTTTTATGATATTAATGGATAAAGTGGTGTATAAAATAGAGGATAGGGGTTCCCTTTTATAAGTGAGAGGAGTGGCACAATTGCACTTATTTAGAATATGAAAATATAATAAAGTCACTCTTATAGGAATGCAGATAAAAATTAAATAAATTTAGAAAATTGGAATAGATAGAATGTAAAAATATTTCTATAATAGTTTTTATACCATTTTTTGGCCATTTTATCCCTTATTTAATTTGTTTAACACCTTATTAACCCCCTTTGACCTTTACTATAGTAATTGATTCTTACCACTATTAATATTAATAATTATAAAATATTAAGTTGAAAGTGTAATATAGTAATAATAATTATATTTAAAAAATATGAAATCTATTTCAAAAACATTAATTTCTATAATTTGAAGATAAAATTTTCATAATATGTGTACAATATGGAAAAAAATCCTGTTCAGAAAAATATATTTTTTAAAAACAAATTGTGTTCACATTCATTCATAGCCATGTAAACCCAACTTTTTGAATGAAAAAAACTTTTTATATAATATATTATCTATAATTATAAATAAAATAATTCATTAATAGAGATTATTATAATTTATTAATATGAAAACATACTATGCGTATATAAACCGTTTTTTGAAAAAAAAACTATTTTTTACCTTCAAATGATTTTATTTTAATTTCTAACCAATTGAAACCTATTTAATTAATTCAATAAAAATGTACAAAATTATTTATCATAATTTCTTTAGTCAAATTAATACTCTCCAATCCAATATATAAATGATCAATGTAATATTAAATAATATGGGTAACAATTCTATAGTATATTATGTTTTCTAAAAACTTTATATTGAGAATAAAATAATATATGAAAAAAATTAAATATATATAATGAAAAATATATCATAAATTATCAGGGTGCTACTATTTTACTCATAGTTAGTGGAATCACTTAACTATCAAGAAAGGTGATTTTCATCCTAGAGTCAATAGCCTCTCATAGCCTGGATAGACACCATCATAAGAACTTCATTATAATAAGAATATTTGTTAAAAAAAACATGGCTTCTTGGAACAAAACATGTAAGGAATAACATGAAAGTGTCATAAAAATGACCAGGAAATTAGAATCTAGTTAAAGGAAAACAAGAAACACATGAACATTAGTGAGAGTAACTAGAACATGGAATAGTGGATTTGAGGCATTAAAGGGGGAAAATAATTTATCCATATAAAAGGGGATCATGAAAAATAGATTATGATAATCCACTGATAAAAATGATCCATAGATCTGTGATGATATTCTAATAAAAAATAAATTTAAAATCAGAACTCGAGAAAAAATTCACTACAATCCCAACAGTACAATAGTGAGGAGGGCTAGAAACCCAATAATGATTGACCATCAATAAACCAAGAACACCAATATTATTCATCTCATCAATGATGAAAAATTATTTCATAAGAAAATAATTTACGATATTGGTATAGGGTGGAAGGATAATATCGCAACCACCAAGGTGAAATAAATGCAAATGGGGATTCCAAATAGTAGATCGAGGAACAAATAAAGAATTTGGATTGTTTTAATTGCAGGTTATTTCCATCCCCTAAGATCTCGAACACCAATTTTAATTTTCCAATCACTATAGACATAAAATAGATATGGGGATATGGTGATATTTTAGTGGTATCACATAAATATTCTCCCTTAATTGAGGACCACTAAAAACCCAATATTTCACCCCCAATGATTGTGTATTCGAGAACCAATCATTCAATTATTTCATGTATTTGATATTTCATTTCAATAATTTTTAAAAAAATTGTAATATATCACCTTAATTTTTTTGAAATCCCTTGATTAATGAAAAGAATTAATTTTATAATATAATGAGAATCAATTACATTATAAATTCTCTTTTTTGATCAAAACGTATTATTGAAGATAATATCCTATACAACCATTAATCAAAAAAAATTAGTGAATCATACATAAATATCTTATTACTCATATTATATTACTATTCTTGAGAAAATTTTTCGTTATTCATAAGAATGACTATATTTTATATAAGTGGAAAGAAATTATCTTTTGGAATAATTGGATCAATCAAGACTAAAATGAAGTTAATTATTCAAATTAACATGGGTTGGAATAGGAGATCTAAAATCTACAAGATAGAGTGGGAGGTGATTTTCCAAAAATAAATATTATGAAGGTATGTTAAAACTAAAGAGTTTGTTTCATTATCATAATATTTATGTGATATATTATTCATTTATAATAATAAAAATTATATGTAATTTTTAAATGGAAACAATCTAATATTGAAAAGTTCATATGAATTTAAAAATGGATTCTATGTACCAAAATCTAGTATTTTTTTTGTTATCATCTCAAGTTGAAGAAAATACATTGGTGTGAATTCATGAAGAAACTATAAATAGATGGTAGAGATTGAACATATAAATACTGATCAGTTACATGAAGTTTAATGTTGTTTCAAGGCATATACTATGATTAAACCTTGCCAACAATCATTATGGTAAAATAAATTATAATTATAATTTTTATAAAAACATCCAATGATAATGAAATTTATACATTGGGTGTCAAAATCATCTTTCTAAAAGGATACCATATAAAATATATCAATATGACACAATTAGTATTGTTGGTGAAAATAATAAATTCTTATAGGGCATACATGTGGAATTAATCGATATTTAATTATAATTATAATAAGAATCATAATCATAATATATTCATTTTATTGAATACATAAGACATCTTTATTCTATTAAGAATGAAAATTTTCCTTGTGTATACAAAAGTCTAGTTGAATAACAATAGTTTTCCAAGACAAATATAATTTGAACATATATAAAATATAAATTAAGAATTATAGTTAGTTAAGACTTATAAAAGAGTATCCGAAAGAGTGAATAAATGTAGAAACCCAATTTTTTGGGAATAAAGTCATGTGAAATATATCTATGGGGTTTCTTATATCACGTCCTTTTACATATATTTTAATTTTATTGAAAAAAATTAAAAACATAAAAACTCAATAAATAATTGTTACTAATGTTATATGGCATGCATTTTCTCCAACATGACATGTTTAGATATAAGAGGAGATTATTATAATGAATAATATTCTATATGCTTAAAATATGAATCTATAATATATGTTGTAATATAAATATAATTACATATGTTCATGTGTTTTTAAAATATCACATATTCCATGATATGGACTTGTGTTTGATATTTATTGTGTGAAAAATCATTGGAATATATGGAATATAACCCAGAGAACTGCTCAAGGTAGTTGTCAAAACTATCCAATAGTATATAATAATGTGAAAAGGATAAATTCTTGGTACATTCAAATGTGAGAATAATAGTTTCAAGGTGATACTGAAAACGTTTTCAAATACATTAAATTTGAACATATATATCACAATAATGCTATGTAAATATGAAATAGGATCTTATAAAAGTATTTTATAACCATATATATATATATAGACAAAGTATTTTGTGGTTTCTTCTGTATCTTAAGAAGTAGATTAAAAAATTATCAACTCCAAATTTTGTACCAATATGGTTAGCCATTATGATAATATATATACTATAATAAATTTATCACTATGTTATTATCCAAGACATCATGTATATGATAGAGTAAAAATAATAAATATTCAATGATATTTATTCTTGTGGTGTTTTCTAAAATAATTGATGTCATGATTAGTAGAATAACCAAAGGAGAATATGGAAGGCCCAATATCTATATAAATAACTTAACATAAGCGTGTTTATCATGTGAGAGCTATTAAGTTGTTAGTCGGTGTTTGGCTCTAGTATAAATGTGGGTTTGTTGAAGATTGGTCCTCTTTAACTGATTGAATTTATACATTAAATTTATAGAATATTAATAAATATATTTTAATTAAGAAACTATTATTTGACTAAACATTTTCCATGAAAATATTGATAGATTATTTGTCACATTTATATGATATATAGTTCTATTCTATAATTAGAACTTAAAAATTAAATTAAGGTACCCTTAATCATAAGTATTATTGTCAAGATAACATCTATATAACATGGAATACATGATATTTGAATATTATGTACTAGTGGATCATAATATATTGAGACCTATTATTATTAATTTCACACATGTTTGTCTATTTGGCATAAATGTTAAGGGGAAAATATTTCCAATAGTAATTCCACATGTTTATGATTTATTAGATTATCCTAACTAAAAATGTGTTTATTAGTCATTAGAATTGATATTATTATCAATTTATATCATAAATCATGTACTTTTATATATGGATGAAAACAGAAATGATAAATACTCACCTTGAGGTAGAATATATTCAGTGTTTTTTAAGTTATTTGAAATTAAGTGAATAGTTTCAGTAAGTATTTTTCCCTTTAGAGTTAATGGGTGAACATATATCTTGACATATTATTGAAATAAAACTATATGATCAAATACATGGCCATGGTAGTTCCCTAATGAGTTCATTTAGAAATAAAAATACGGTTAAATAAACCATATAGGATGATGAGACAAGTATGAATCATTCTTGTTGAGATATAGAGATAAAAACATTAAATTTTAGAGTAGATTTCATTAGAAGTTTTCATTAATTTTTAAATTAATTTCATTCCATATGGTTACTTTTATGTGTTTCTAATTACTAATATTGAAATTTTTGTACGTTCATTTTACACCCATATTTTGTTGTAATTTTAAACTTTTGTTATCTATTTTAAAATTATATAATACCTAGGTTGAGTTTCAAGAGTTTTTTGATATATTAATATTTTTTTGGATGTGTTTTTAAGAGTTAATTGTTTTAGAACGGTTGGGGAAACCTTAAAACCTCTCCTGGAAATTGTTCAAGAGATTATGCGAGTCATTGGGTTAGCACACAGTCAATTCACCATTTGGAAAAACCATGTGGGTGCTTAGTCAAACTATTCAAGTTGAGATAGAAGGAAAATTCATCATTTTCTAACCATGTGAGGTTGTTTTTGGTGACATTATCATGTACATATTCTTGGGATTGATTTCTAAAACCGTGTGGGACAACCATATGATGTCCATTGGTTGATTTGAAAATTATTTTTTAAGTCTTATTTATCACTAAACAATCAATTTTCATCTCCACTCCCATTCATTTGAAGTACTATTATTTACTATGTGTTATTGGTGATTCCTTTTGTCCCGGAGACCACTTTTGACAAATCTAGGTTTTTTAGTTATATGAAATTAAATTTAAGATTCTATTTTCTCTCTTTCTCTTGATATATATTCATATTATTTCACCGATAATGTTATATTTAATACTTTATAGTTAGATTTATGATCCATGTTTTGTTTTTATGAGATCTTTATTTTATTTATTGATGTGATGAGGTTTTAAACATAGATATATAGGTTTATTTGTGTTTTTCTTCATTTTCTTCACCTATTGGGAGTTAGGTGGCTTCTCTACCACTTTACTATTTTAGAGCATGATGGATTGGATCTTGATAAAAAATTTTGTTTTCTTATAATCATAAATTAAATGGAAAATATGTATTGAAAACCATAATTTTGAAAGGATTTCAAAAATATATATTCGAAATAATAAAAATAATGTTACTTCAGAAAATAATTGATGAAAATTCGGTGTAAATGAATGATTTAATATTTAATTTTGAATAATTAGGTTGGCGCATCTTCATTGGTATGGTGTATGGTCATGAAGTATCACTACTAATGTGGGATGAATCATGGTCCTGATGTTCCATCCTGAATGTGGGACACCATGTAATAACTTTGTGAGAGGATGAATCACCATTTGTGAGTATTGGGATATCGATGGAATTCATATGTGTGTGTTTGTTTGTTCATGGAATGGTTATTCAAAGTGGTAAGGAATAATAATATTTGTTGGTTTATACTTAATTACAAGAAAATAAATGATATATTTCGATACAAGTTTTCATCTTCTAATCAAATATTTATATAAAATGCGCTAACAAGTTCATGTTCTAGTGTAATGAGATGGGAACTCTCTTGGGATTACAAAAGAATTATTAAAATCACCCCTACCTGGTACCATTAGTCTTTTTACAAATGATGTTTATTGGGATACATGAAGGGAAATGTGTCATACTTCGCAAGTGATTCATCTTGATATAGTTGGTAAGGCTTGTGGAGCTGGAGATTAGAGGTAATGGAAATGATGCTTGTGACAATTCTCTTGGATTCATAGTGTCATATTTTATTTCAATCATTACTGGTTATTGAATCTTTTTCGCTTTTCTACTATTATATTAATTTTGACAATATTTCTAAAAGAATATTATTATCATGCATAATAAAATTTTTTTAATATTTATTTCATTATTTTGGATGTGTTTTTTATTTAAAGATTATAAATTCATTCCCTAATGTTTAGAAAATAATTTAGTATTTATTTCTTTTTTTGGTGTCTTGGGTAGATCATCTAATGCCAATGAAACATCAGACCCATACCAAGCCAATGGGTTTGATGGGGATGTTACAAATGGAATCACCTTGGTTGGTCTATTATCTTGGGATGGTAGAAATGAGTTATGAATGTTAGTATAGATAATGTATAGTATAAAAAGATATAACTCCCATATTTATACTTAAATTCATGTTATTATGGTAGTATGGGCATGAAAAATGTTGAATGATATTTTTAGGTGTGTTTTCATCTCATCATCATGTGTCTAGAAGATGAGTGCAGTGTGTCATGCATTAATAATGATACTTCTCACAAGGATTTAATTTTTCATAATATTTTCAATGATTCTTAAGAATTGGATATAATGATTATTTCATTCAATGTTTTGGAAAGTTCATGGACATTAGTTTCTTATTAGTAGAACTAAGTGGAGTCATTTTGGTAATATAGAGATGAAACCTATTAGAAAATGTAGATACTTGAAATAATAGGCCATGTATGATGAGGTTTTACCAGAGCAACATGTGAACCAATAAGTTATTTGGAGTCTGATGGATTTTACATGTATTTTTGTGAATAGTAACACACCCTTATGAATAGTAATATAAATTTTAATATGAAACTTATGAATAGTACATCATATTAATATTTGAATTTCTTAAGGTTACATGATAATGATATCTTGATTAATTTTTCATGGTGATATAAAATTAGTTATAGTTTTAAAATAGTAATTTTTGGAATAAAATATGAGTTTATATAAAGATCAAATTAATCATATATAGAAAGTTATTTTAAAAAAATGGAGTTCAATTTTTAATTCTGAATTTTGAAATACGATTAGGGTAATTTATTGGGATTGTTTTTTGAAATATTGGAATTTTTGGTGAATAAGGTAATACGATAATTAACAAAATATGCTAAATAAATGAATTTTTCATGATGCCTGAGTCATGGATAATATAAATTTTAATTGGTTAAAACACAGATACAAATATCACTATTTATTATTAATTCTTCTAGACCATTCAAAGTATTTAGAAAAAATATTAAACGATTGATTAAAATAATGTAAAACCCCTCCTCTCATCCACTATAAATACTACCCTCCATAACCTATTCCTATCAATACAATAAATCATTGAACCTTGACTATGATCTATAAAAATCACTTCCCAAGGCTCTTACCCACGTCCACGACATTTTGGTCACACAAAAAGTCCAAAAACCAATGGCCCTTAGGAGGATCTAGGGGGAAGAGACCAAGTGGTAAGAATCCCCTTTCATTCTCTTCTGTTTTCATTTTAATTCATATCATTTATTTGAAAATATTCTCCTCATATTATCAAAGAGTAATGAAAGCTCCAGAATAATATATATTATATATTTTATCAAGTTTTTGTAAAAATTTCTCTACATACTGCACATCTACCCTTCTTATAAATATACTTTCTGTGTTGTGTCGATTTTCAAAAATCATGGATGATGTATTTTCAATTTCCATCAAATCATTCAAATATAGTTTTAAATCCATTTTAATGGTTGATAAATGTTTTAAAGTGTATTTTATATCCCCATTCATGATTTGGAGTTAATATAAACACATAATATTTTGTTATATAATGAAACTTGTTCAAGATTATCAAATAACCACCCTATTAATTTACATGAATATCAATAATGATTTAACTAATGATTCATACACTTACCATATAAAGAAAATGAATTATGTAATTATTTAGTATTATTGAGAAATTTGAATACTATTTCATTGCACTTCTAGAATTTCATTTCTATATGATAATAATATCAAGTGTAAACCGACCATGAAATCTTATAAAGAACACACCTTAAACAATGGAAGGAACAGAGTAGTAATAATTAAAGGGTAAAATGATGTTATGAAATGATCATACGTGGTGTTATAAACATGAATATGATTCGTTAAGACATTAATTCCACTATTTTAACCATTATTTAGAAGGATTAAGCATGTTTTAAGTAATACGAACCCGGGGTAAGGAAATTCCTAACCCAAATTCCATTATTTTTGTTAACGTTATAATTCATTAATTATGTTGTATTAAAAATCTTTGTGTGATAAATTTTTTTATATTATATTGCATGATGTTTATATAATATTTATATAAATATTATATCCATTGTATTAAGTCCGACATCAATTATATGATATTTGTATGGTGTTTTTCTTTTGAAATACTCATTTATAATTCTATCGTAGAAAATATAAAAGTAATGTTTTTATTAAATTATTCATGTAATATAATTATGTTATGGACCTTGGTAATTTTTTATGATGAAGGGTGGGACCTATATTTTCCTCCAGTTCATTGGGTAGTTGTATGTTGGGGGACTACCATATTCTTAGTCCAAGTGTAACTGCGATGGTTACTCAATAAGGTAGACGTGAAGGTAAATTTGTAAGGCATTGATGAGGGTTAAAAATCATAAGGTAGATGATTGGGTTACCAGATTATGTATGTAATTCCCCAAAGAGATTTATAGATCTATTTATGTTAATTATGTTTTGTAGAAATCTATTGGAAATATCATGTTTTACAAAGTATATAAATATGGTTTAAAAGTATATCTTTTTGAAAATGATTTCATATGTTTACATCTATTCAAGGACTTATTTTATATTCTTTACATTTTATATCCCTTACTATGATTTTTTGTAATCATTCCATGTTTTTAAATAATTTTCATAGGTTTCAAATATGTGTTAGAAAAAAAAGAATTCAAGTTAACTGTAATGATGACTTTTCAAATAAAAAATATTTTATTTGAAAAGTTTTATATTTTGGAAGAAATGGATATTATTTTAGTGGTATCTGATATGTATAGATGAGGAATGTTATATATGTATTTTAATACAAGTCTATAAAACTATAAACTTCAAAAGATCATCAATGTGAATTGAAGTAAGTTCTTGACTATAATTCATGATTATGTTATGTAATAATGCTTTTTTCTTATATAAATAGGTATGCAATAGCAAACATGTCTCAATGAAACAATACTGAGATGAAAATTCCTTGTAAATATTATATAACTGATATAAGGATTGATAAGTTAGGTGATTATGTTTATCAATTGTAAAAACAAATAAAAAAGTGGATGTATAATATAACATAATCATATTTAATATCAAACATAATCATTCAAAAAATATATTCAATGAAGTAGTGGTATAACATAATTAATTGATACTGAGTTAAGAAAACCCTTTCATTGACTATAAAATTCCTATGTTTGTCTAATAATTTCATGTATAATAATGATATATTTATTATTTATTAGTTTAATATAATTATATATGTTTAGTACCTTATCATAATCTATTTGTTTGAATTATTAAAATGAAATATTTAATTAATTTATGAATTAAGTTCACGTTGATTACTTTTAGTATGTTCAATTAATTATTGAGAAATGAATTCGGTAGGTGGATCATGGAAAAAGATTTCATTGTTCTATAATATAAAAAATAATAATCATTATATAATTAAATTTTTTTAAATAAAATAAAATTTTAAAATCACCCATGAATGGAAGATATTGAAAAATCACATCACTTAATTCAGGTGGTATACTACATATACATAAGAGTGACTTTATCATTTTTTAACAAGTATAAGGGATAGAAGGTAAATAATATCCTATATTTAATAAATGATAAATTTTTTATGAATATAATTTGTATTTATTTAATCCATCATAATAACCGTCCTTGTGTCGTGGTGACAAAAAATGAAACACAGATCTTTTGTGGAATGGTAGTCCACACATACCTAGGAATAATGATTTTTATCCCCATAGGATGGAAAAGGAGAAGAATGAGGCGTTACTGTTAATACAATAATATATAAGTACAAGGTATATATTTATTTTATCATATTTTATTGGTTAATATAGCATTTAAGAAGGTAAAATAGTAAGTAAAATAAAATAGATCAGTTAAAATAGTTACTTCCTCTTTGTGAAACCTCCTTTGGATTTATTCTTAAGGATTATAGGGAAGGTATTATGAAGAGAAAAAAAAACTAATAAAATAAGGATAACTATGTTTTAAGATGTTTTTTCGATTTTTTACAAGTTAAGTTGATCATGGTGGTGTTATGAATATATGATAGGTTGTGTCCATTTTTAGCGAAGGAAAGGGAACACACGGAATTACATAAAATATTTAAATATAATAATTTTTCCTATGAAATTGTCACCAATTGGACAAAATTTTGAATAAAATATTATTTATGTTTAAAATAATTTCAACCAATTAAATTTATATAGGTTTAGGTGTCATTGAAACCCTTATATTTGGGTTTTGAACACTCTACCTAATTTTTTTTCATTCATTAAGGCATCATCTTTTTTAATTTGAGAGAGATATAAATTTACATTTAATGAAACCAATTGCTCATAAAGTGTAATGTGATGAAATTTTAAACAATACACCAACATATTATTCCACTTTGAAGGTTTTTAATATTTTTAAATCATTTTAATTTTTTTATTTTACATAAAACATCATTAATGCCATTTTAATAAGTGTTGATATATTTTAAATTTAAAGACATATATATAGGTATTGAATTTTAATATAAATTTATTAAACACGAATTATAAATTATTAATAACCATTAAAGGTGTGTGATAATATAATTAAATCGTATATATCATTTAGATATTTTTATAAACATCTACATTGATTTTTATATTGCATTCACAAGCACTGTGTTGGAATTATGTAAGAATTTAAGATAATTATACCATCACTAAAAATTTAAAATAAAATAACATAACAATAATAAATAAATAAATTTAATGATAAACTTTTTTTTTCATTGATAACATAATATTATATGATTTTTAGTGAAAATAAAACCAACCGAGTGAAATTTTGGAAATTTCCTTTACTTATAATAATATAATGGTCTTTGTCAATGGAATATGGCACCAAAATGCGAAAATTTACAATATATGATGGCGGGGCCAAACTAAACTCACACATTATAAATAAACCAGAAGTTAGATTTTGAAACTTATACTATACTATTTTTAAATGTAATTACCCAATTTACCCATACAAAGGTGACACATAATTTCCAGATTTATGATTCCTTATGTCTAAAATAAAGATGAACTATTTACTAATTTCTAACCAAATTCATTTATAATATGGAATATATTTTAAAAATTCAAATTATATTAAATAAATATATCAATCGTAATATAAATATGTAAAATTCCATGGAATCCCATTTTTAGGTAAATGAGTTTTTAATCCAAAAAATAAACTGATTCCAAAATCTTGTATAAAGATGATTCTTTTGTAATTAATTATATTTTAAAAAATAAAGGTGTATTATTTTAATTTAATTTTAAATTAAATGAATAATTTTAATGTTAATTAAAATAAATGAAGGTTTTAGAAAAGAAAAAATTTATTCAATATTAACTGAAAAATTAGTCTTTCCAGAGAAATCCCAAAAATTTTGACCTATGATAATTTTGATATGATAATTTAAATAATATTATCATATATATAAAATATAATTTATAAAATTGTAATAAATGCATTATAATATACACTCACAAAGAAACATTTTTTTGACAGAAAATGTATTTTTTAATCGTAATATTACATTATTGAAAAATGCTTGCTTATTTCCAAATCCTTAATAAATAAATTCTAACTAAGTAGTAAAATAATATTTATATTTCAAAATTACATTACTCATATTCACATCAACCAATATAATGAGTTGGTTATAATTTTAGCTCTTAAATAATAATATTTTTGGGTTCATTTAATCTGTATTGTGTATGTCATTTACACTATCGAGCATAGTTTTATCTAAAAATCCGGAGATGTTACATTTTATACAAAAATTAATAAATGATTTATAAAAATTTATATGGATGATTTATAATCATAGTTTTATATGTAAAAATACCATTGTTGAAACCCAACAACAAAAAATTGTTATTAAAACATCCTTTTGAATAAAGGTTAATAGAGATGTAAATTTCATTTACAGTAACACATAAGTATGTTTCCAAATAGGAGAACATTAGTGGGATGTGAAAATATTGAAATCATGGAAAAAAATAATAAAAAAATAATTAAGACGAATTACATATAAAGTTAGTCATAAGAAAGTAAATGATCAAGAGAAATGTAATGACCACATAACCATAAACCAATGAGGTGTGAGAAAAAACATCAACTCCTGAAAAATATTGGTAATATGATAAATTTTTTTTTATAGATCATTTTCTATGATTTTAGGAATCAATTTACTATAATGACTAATAATGTCAGGAAATATACTATCTTGATTTTATTCATATCCATAAATGAAATTTCTTCTTTTGGTTGCATGTTTCAATCAATTTCCACATTTATCTCATAATTTACTCTCAATGATGAGTACTAATATATAATTCCTAAAACACTATACTATTCTTTAGATATACCATGAGGTATATAAATGTATTAAAATATTTTTTACCTATATTGAATAAAAACAAAATTTTCAGCATAGAGTAAGATAATACTAAAAATGAATAAACCTATATATGTTGAGATAAATCATTAACTACCAAAATTCAAAAATAATTAATAAATTTAAAATTAATCCATCCCTAAAATAATTAACCCTATATCCCAAATTACATCAATAATTAATTATTAACTTCAAAGTTTATCTTATAAAATTATGCTTATATACCCAAAATTTGATTTCATTATTTTTAAATAATCTTTTTTCTAAATCACATGATACAATTGAGAGTTAATTTTAATTCAATCTTATAAAAAACCTCCCAAAATATCATTAATCACTTTTAAATCAATTTACATAATTTTTTAAAAATGGGTGTATTTTCATTTTATCATAGGATCTATCATAAATTTATAAACCCGTTATGGTATATATAAGTATTAATTTAAACTGACATGCAAAAAACCAAATATGAAAAGCTAAATAAGCCTTACTTTGATTCAATTATAACATACATGAATCCAAATTCACAAATATGATGCTAATAATATAATATATACATTTATATATTTGATACCAATAGTCATGACCCACTTTTAGTGATCCAAAACATACAAAGACATTGATTAAAATTGGATTATTTATATACCCATGAACCTTTTATGTTAAGAATATTATAGAATTAGGAAAAACACATATACAAAATTATCAATGCCTTTAAGTCATCGTATCCCCTCACTATTAGCTTATTTAATAATTTTAGGTTATGTCTTAATCATGTCTCATAAATTCTTACCAAATTACCATTTATAGATAGAATTCATTTAACACAAATCTTCATATCCTTAAGAAATAGAAAGAAAAAGAAGGGTGATCTCAAATACTCAATAAGGGTAAACATAATCAATTCCAATTGAAAGACATCAGTGAGCATATGCTGTGAATCAGTGAATGATAACGTAATAAAATTACATGAAGATAACATTATAGAATTAATACCCATAAAAACTATATCATAAAATATAGTACATGGAATAAATATATAACATAATAAAATAGTAATATAGTTTAACGATCATTATCCATTTGAAAATATTAATTTAGAAATGGATCTTTTAAAACTCATAGAATCCATTGATTTTTTTTATCTTGGAACAATAAAAATTAATCATGGAATCCAATAAATTGATAATTATTATATATCTTAAGAGAAAACTATAACCAGTAACCTTTAAGGTCTCTTAGGAATAAATCACAATCTGTTAACTACATCATCTCTTAGGGTTAACATCCAAACAATTATATCATTATCATTAAAATATTTATTAGAGGTATATAGCATACCCACCCACAAAATATAGGAAAAATTATCTTATGTATTTGGGATTTGTCCCCAATCCAGCATTCATCAATAATGTCTAGGTCAAATATCATGAAACTAACTCATGAGTTCATTCATTTCATCAAAACATTCATTTCTTGATTTACCTATATAAAAGAAATAGGTTTACAAAAAATATCTTAAAAACGTCATAATAAACCATTAATAGAAAGTAATCGAAAGTCATGATAAGTTTATATACCCAATAATGGATATGATTTATTAATATATTTTGACATAGAGAAAAATACCATTAAAAATGGTATAATATTTTATTTTAAAGAACGAGAGAATATTCGTTTTTTGAATCATTTTAACTAAAAATTATAGGAATATTAATAAAAAAATTGTATTTTAAAATAAATTTATAAATATGTAAAATAATTTTAAAATTAAATAAATTTCATGCATGTCATAAAATATATTCATGATTTATATGTTAAAATAGAATAATTTTCCCTATTTTTTAAAAAGTCAAAAACTGTTTGTTGGGAAACCATTTAGAAGAATTCTGTCATAGAAATTTTAAATAAATAAAATGATAGTAAAAATGTAAATTTAAATAATTTAAGGTCTTGTTAAAATTTTTCACTAAATACATTTTATGAGTTTGTACACGAAAGAAATATTTCGTCGACCAATGTTGAAATAATGTTTAATTAACTTCAAAAATAATTTCTGGATCATTTTATGTGCTAAAATGAGAAATTTGGTAATTATACAAGAAAATAAAAGGAATATAAATATTTGAAAAAACATTATTGCGTTTAAATGATATGATCAATAATATTTTCCTCAATATAAATATTTAATATACAATCCCAAAGAGAAATGAGATTACTAAAAAAATCCTTAACGATTTGTAACCATTTGAATCACAACTCACATGATCGAAATATATTCTACTAAAAATTTAAAAACCATAAGGACAAGGATATTCAGGATATAGAAAATTGAAAAGATAGTATACTCACCTCACTAAATAAGTTAGGCTTAGAACAAAATATATGTCCCAAATAAGAAAATTTGAGATGATAAACATGTACCACTTGGTAAAGTTCATGTAAAATCCCATCAGATTAAATAATATAAATTATAATTTAAATACTATAAATTAATAAGGATAAATTATTTATCATGTTAAATCAACAGTTTATATACCTCATTATCATATAATTGTTTATAACATCAAATATGTCTCAATAAAAAAATCCTAGAAAAAGAATCTTCACAAATATTTTGTCAGTGATGTGAGAATTCATTAATAATATGATTGTGTCTAATAATTTTGAATGTAATTAAAATTAATGTAAATAAAAAAAATTACAAATTCATAGTTAATTTAAAAAATAATCATATCATTATATAGTCTATGAATTAGAATCATCACCTAATGAAAAGAAATTGAGTTATGAAACCCATTTCCATTAGATCAGACATTCAATGTACATCAATTAAATCAATATATAGTAAAGTTATATTAATTATTTACAATTTCTGGAACATTTTAAAGTTTTATTTACATATTATTAAATACTTAACCTCATTTATTACGATCAAATATTTAATTACATGATTGGTTAATTCCAAATTAGGTGTTTTAAGGACATTCAGTTCATAATTGAAAACTTAATTTGGTGGGATGAACTTGGTTAAAGGGTTAATTGTCTCATAATCTATAAAAATTATCATGACATAATTATCATATTTATACATTAAATAAAATGTTATAAGAACATATTAATTGATAACAAGAAAAAAATCACATCACTTTGTGGAGTTTATATTCCACACATACAGATAAACAACATTATCATTTTTAATGGGTGGAAATGTAAGTAGGAAAGTAAAATATTTTATTTAAATAATCATAAAATTGATATTAATATCATATAATTTATGAAAAACAAAATAATAACTCACTTTATGAGGTGGTGATGAAAAATGAAAACAACGCTTCATGGAGCAGGTTGTACAAATGACAACATATACAATGATTTCATTCCCCATTTTATGGAAAATGAGATAAATAATATTTTTATATTAATATATTAATATAATAATATATTTGTATATATGTATATTTATTATATTTTTTTTGTGGTTAGGATGTAACTTAAGGAGGTAAAAAAAGAAGTAAAATGGAAGAGATTTGTTAAAATGATTACCTTATATTTGAGAGACATCCATTGTATTTCTTCTTACGGGCTATTGGGATGGCCTTATGATGATACTATAATATATTCAATTTGGATAAGGGTTTATAGAATATGTCTTTTTCATGTGTTTTTTAATCTATGTCACTCACAA
This sequence comes from Viscum album, assembly GCA_963277665.1. Classification (NCBI taxonomy): domain Eukaryota; kingdom Viridiplantae; phylum Streptophyta; class Magnoliopsida; order Santalales; family Viscaceae; genus Viscum; species Viscum album. The sequence goes on along the minus strand of OY728130.1, from coordinate 821,808,291 downwards.
TGGAATTTTAAGCCTTATCTTCTGGTTTAACCCCTTCATTAACCAATTTTGACATTAATCACGGTAACATCATTTTCAAAGAAGGGTTATAAATTCAATTATATGGTAGAAATTGGATCAAAATAGTAATGAGAGAAAAATTTAAACCATATCACATAGCCCATGTCCACATTTAATTTTTTTTATTATTTTTAAATCAATTAATAATATAATATTCCCTAAAAATACAATTAAATTTATTTAATGAAATATTCACATATTTTAACATTAAATACATTAATATAGGTATAAAATTTTAATATTATATTTATAAAAAAATTATTAATTAATATTTATAATAAAATTCATGTTATACAATAATTCATCCAAAGAATATTAATTTTTTGGTATTTAAAATTATTTACATTGATTTCTCTAATACTTTCCGAAGAACCAGGTTTCTATTATGTATACATTTAAGAAAACTCTATCATTACTAAAATTAATAATATATTACCATTATAAAAAAATAATTATGTTGAATATAAAATTTATATTCATTCATAAAATTTCCTTACACATATATAAACATAAAAGATAAACTTAAAGAAAGGGAGAGACATTTTAGACAATTCAGTTACATAAAATAATATAAAGGCATTTATCAATGAAAAATGGAACAAAAATTTTTTATTTTCAAATATATTAATGGTTTGTTCAAATTAAAAAAACCAAAAATAAATAATTCATGGGGGTTTTATTTCAAAATCCACATCACACTATATTTAACCTTCATTACCTGATTTACCCTTATGGTGGTAGAAAATATTTACAAATGTCAATATTCCTTATGAAAAATAGTAATGTTGAAATATTTATCATATTTTATCTTCATAATTAAAAATCTCTTATATAATTTTCAATATTAAATTTGTATTTGTGTAAGAAATTAATTTTAATATATATTCATAAAACACAGTGATAAAATATTTCGAAAAATGTGTTTTTAAGCCTAATAGTGTACTTAAAAAAAATAAGTTATAAGGATGATCTCTTTTTAAATAATTATAGTATTTCTAATTAAACGAGTGTTATATTGAATTAATAACAATTGAATGAATAAATTTACTTTTAATTGAAATGAAATGACAATGTTACAAAAATCAATATTTCCACAATTTCTGTGAAAAACTATCTTTCCAGAAAAATCCCAAAATTTCACCCCAAGATAATTGCGATATACTTATTTCCAAAATTATTTTTTATCGAGTATAATATCTAAAATAATACCAATTAATTAAAATATTCTCTCACAAAAATAAATGAAAACTATTTTTGAAGAAATTGTATTTTTGAATCATAAAATTACTTAACTAAATAATATGTTATTATTTCCTATATATTAATCCATAAAATTTTATTGAGTATAATCATTATATATATATCTCATAATTTTCTCAATTTAATTCATATCCACTAATTAAATAGCTTGTTTATAACTGTTATATTTTAATAATAATATTTTTTGGTCAATTTAATCTCTTTGTCATGTGTCATATAAACTATGAAATATACTATTATTTTAAAATCTCAATATGATACTTTGTGGAAAAAATATTCTCTTACATATAAGTGATATACTCAAATTAAGGGTATTGAATTTAATGAAACTTTTGATCATATCACCATAGTAACACCCCATGGTTTAAAAATCAAAATTGAAATGCATGAAACCCTGAGTCTCTACAAAATTCATCCTTTTTTAAATATATAGTAATAAAATAGCCATTAAACATATTTTTTATTTTTATGATTTGAATTTCAAGTAACAGACATCTATAATTGTGATCATTATTTAATTTAGAGTCTGATAGAAATAAATTTTGTTTTGGTGAACAGTAACATACCCTTAAGAATTGTAATATGAATATCAATATGACCCTTATAAATAGTATATCATATTATTATTTTATTTTCATAATGTTATAAGATAATGAGATATTGATTAAATTTTCAAGATGATATAAAATCAGTTATAATTTAAAAATTAATATTTTTTTTAATAAAATATGATTTTATATATAAATTAAATTAATCAAATTTAGAAAAACATTTTAAAGAAATTTAGTTCATTTTTCAATTCTTAACATTGAAAAATATATAGGGTGATTTTTTGGGATTTTTCTAAAATCCTTCAAATTTTTGATGAATCGTAAAATCTAAACATTTACAATATATATAAATTATAAGTTAAAAACAATATTCTTAGAATCATGGATGATGTAATCAACATTATTTATAACTCAGATTATCTTATTATTATTTTGGGTCACATGAATCTATACAATTCATAGTCTTGAGTGAAAATAATAAACTAATGATTAAAATAACGGAAACGCCCTCTTTTCCTCCACTATAAATATCACCCTCACCCCCTCTTTATCTCACACCTATAATGCTTTCATAATTGCCTAAATCCTTCAAAATACACTTCCCACGTCCCTTACCCATGTACAAGACCATATGGTCTCACCAAAAATCCAAAACTAAAGTCTTTAAGGAGGATCTCATGGAGAATTGATCAAGATGTAAGAATCCCCTTTCATTCTCTTGTGTTTTATTTTTCAATTCCTTTTATTTTCATATAATAAAATCCCCAACACTTATCCAAGATGTATGAGAGCTCTATAATATTATATATTCTTTCTATTATCATGTTTATGAAAAAAACTAATGATCATTCTTCATTACATCTTCCACTTATTCTAAAAAAAATACGATCTTTGATGTGCCGATTTATCCAAATCGTGCGCGATGGGGTTTCATTTTCCATTACTTTCCTAAAAATGGTTATAAAACAATTTTAATTGTTAAAATAGATTATAAATATTATTAAATATACTCTTTAATCATATTTATTTTACATATGAACCTAATATTATGTTATATAATGAAATAAGTTATTGATTATCAAAGAACTGCCAAAATGATCTAAACAGATATCACTAAGGATTTATCTAATGATTCCTCCTAATACCTTATAACTAAATAGACTTTTAGAATAATTTAATATCATGAAAAAATATAAATACCCTTAAATTCCACTTTGGGAGTTTTGATTCCATTTGACAAGAAAATAATTTTGCGAACCAACTGTGGAAATCCTAGGAAGAACACACCAAAACAATGGAAAGAACAAAATATTATAAATAATGGTTTTATTGATGTCATAAAATGATCTTATAATGTGTCTTAAACATCAATAAAATTATTTAAAATATTAATAAATCTATTTTATGTTTTATAAATGAGGTTTAAATATGTTTCAAGTGAGATAAACCTGAGGTAAGAGAATTTTTAACTATATTTCCATTCTTTGGGATAACTATCTACTTCATTATTTACAGTTTAATAAGAATATTTTTTAATGATTTTATATTTATATTATGTTTTATTACATGTATTTATATTGTATAAACATATTCATTTTTTTATATTTATTCTAACAAAACATAAGAAGATATTTTTAAAATAATTTCCTTTAATAATCCTCTTTTAATATTCTATTTTATTAAATTCAAAAGGAATGTTTTCATAAAATAATTAATGTTTTATGATTATTTTATATTTATTGATAATTATTCATGATAATTGTTGGGACCTATATCTCCCTCCAATACATTAGGTATGTGTGTGTAGGAGGATGTATATATGGTTACTCCATGCGTAACAGTGATGGTTACACAACAAGGTAGCTATGGGGGTTACATTGTAATGTAGTCACGAGGGTTACAAATCATAAGATAGTTTCGAGGGTTAAAATATAATTATGTAATGACATAATATATCATTGTGATCTATTTATTCTTTCTATTATTTTTGGAAATTTCATGTTTCAGAGAGTCAGTTTATGATTATTTATGCGTGATAAGTATATCATTATGAAAATGATTTATTAGGTTTATATGTATTTATATAATAATGGTTTCTTTCAATTTTTTAATATCCCATACAATTATTTTTATTCTCATATCATGTTTCTAAATTCCTTCCATGGGTTATGAGTATGTCTAAGAGAACGAATGAAATCATGTTAAATATTATGATGATTTTTCCATGAAATAATGTTCTTGTTTTGTGTTTAAAGTTTTATGTTTGGGAAGAAATGGATAATATTTTAATAGTAACACTTTTTATGATTTGGGTTGAAATGTAAGAGTTATTTCTTAACTTTAAAAAACTCTAAACCAAAATGATCTTTGGGATTGTAAAAAAGTAAAATTGAGTGGAAATAACTAGAAATTTAATGATTAAGGGTGGGTCTATATAGTTGGTATCAGAGCAGGGTTTAGATAAAATTAAGGTTTAGAATGATTTTAATAGAATACCATCAATGATTCTTACCATATTTTTATGATGAAATGATATAGAATTTAAATATTACCCTGTTTCCTCATATAAGATATGTCTGTTCTGAATGGTTTTCCATAGACGAAATAGGAAAGATAATGATAGAAGGAACTATAACTACCCAAACTATCATTAATGGAAATTCCTCTTGATATAATTAAATGTCTTATTATGGTTATATAAAATGTGAACTTCATTTGTTTTATGTTTCTGGATTTTAAAATACAATTATGAATTGTGAACGTTCCTAACATAGCTATTGAACAGTGATCACATGATTAGTATAATTATAGGGCTTTAACAAATCCAATTTACTCAGAAAATCGAAGCTATGGCCTCATCTAGAATAATTTCCCTATTCAAAGCCCATTTTTCAGAGCTCTGAAAGGAGGTGTAATTATTGGGCTTCACACTTTACCAAGCCCAAGCCGAGCATGAACACATTAAGCATGAGCGGAACTACCTATGAGAGAAGTGGATGTTAATAGAGATTACCACCCGAGCGATGTTATCGGAGCCACCCTCAGAGTCTGTCACCATCGCACAACTTACCCTTAGATCTTATGTAGGTGTTATATGGGGTTATGTAACAAGAACCTAGAATTATTACTATGTATATTATTTTTGTATATACAATGTGCATTCATTTTTTATTGTTTCTTTATAAATATTTATTAAAGCAAAAATATTATTTTTAGTTTATATTCAAAAATGAAATATATTTGGATGAATTAATGGATTTTTGAAATAAATAATATATTAATAAAAATTTATTATTATAAAATTACGTTTTATTAAATATAATTGAGCATATAATTTTATGAATGGAATTGTAATTTTTATTATGGGTTGAAACACTGTTTTTGTCAAAACCCTTGAATTTTCGATAAATGTCAGTTTTTATTTGAAAAGTAAAAATACATATATTTATATAATTATTTAGATAAAATTAATATTATATTTAGAATCAGGATGTTGAAATTATCCAATGGTTAATTTTTCAAATTTTTTTGAGACAGACAAATTTTTGGGTAAACATTAAATAACATTTAAATATATAATGTGTTTTCTGACATCATAATGACCTAATAGTGATATAATAAAATACTATAAACATTTGTTTTCGCCATTTTATGTTTTATCATTAAAATAATTTGATTTTATATTTGTTTGATTTATTTTATGAAGCTTTATTGGACCCTCCAAGACTTATAAAAAAGAATTTCTTTTAAAATTGTTTTCCTTTAGAGTGTGACTCAATATCACATAAGAAAAAATATTATTTTAATAAGTTCATCCATAGGAAATATAAAATATTTATCCACTACCCTTTGAAAGAAACCATGGGAAATAACCATGGGGAGGTTTGTGGATTTGATATGTTTAATGTGAGGTGTCCCAATCCTAAATAATAAAGAATTCCCTCTTCTTTCTAATATAAAACCACCCATGCTCCCACTTCCTCTACACTCAAAGCCTTTGGAGTTCTCCCAATCCTTTACCTATCTCTATATAATCCTCCCATGGTGACCCAAGCTCCGAATAAGCCTCTCTCAAGACTCTCCCAAGCCTTTCAGATCACATATCCAAGTAAGGGATTTCTTCCTTTCTCATTTTTGTCTAATTTTGTTTATGTTTTTATGACCTTTTTTTTCAATAAAAAATGTTGGGGTATGATTTTTAACCTTCTAAATACTGCCTTATTTATATTTGGATGATGGTATACACATTTCTCTCTTATTAATTCCTCCCATGTTCACTCGTTACCTTGACGAAATTCCATGAGGGATTTGTCTCTCCACTTTTACATCCAAGTAATTATTTTGAATTATGCATCTAAATTCCATTACGTTTTTTGGGACATATATCTATATGACCCCTTTACTTTATATTTTATTTAAATATTATTAGACACCCATTTATCTCTCATCAACCATTTTTTATGATTACTTATTTCACGTCGTTTTGCTGCTGAAATTGCACTACGATTTTCCAAGACAATGTCATTGTGAAGTGAATACAATGCACATTTCTCTATCAAGGGTATTGACCTTTATGAACATTTACTTATTAATTATAATGCTTCATGTATTTATTCCCCATACCAATATCTTGGAATAAATTATGATGATTTATTCCATGTTGTATGATCCATCTGAAACACTTATGCATGAAATGAAATGTTTAAGAAAGGCGTGCCCTGATAGCTCTCCAATGCATTGGGTAAAGTATAGTATCATGACACATCATGTGAAATGGGTGTTAATTCATGATAATTCAAGTTAAATGAGGTCTTACACGTTATTCATGTGCAATAAGGGTTTACTCATGCTCCATGTGCAATGAGCCTTGGCTCATGCTAATTCTATGTGAAGTGTTATTGCAACATTTTCATGTTGTGATTATCAAGATTTGTCATGACATTATTTTCATGTTTCTCTTGCGAACTATTGATATAACTATATTCATACATGTGTTTAATTCCTCAAGATATTCTATGTTTATTCCCTTACTGGGATTTATAGCTCACCCTTTTCTTATGCATGTCCTCACGTTATCCCATGCAATGCTAAGTATGAGAGAATGTAGTGATCATTTAATGTATGTTTTTAAAAAATATGTTATCTGTTTTATATTATAAGATATTATGTAATTTTCCTAAGACTCAAATACAGTAGACCTCGTGATCTTATATGTTGTATCAAATGAATATTTTATGTAATAAATGAGGTTTATTTGTGTAATCAAGAGTAGGGTTGTTATAGTTGGTATGAAAGGATAGGTTTAGTTATTTTTGAGAGTTGAATTAGAAAAACTAGTAAAGAATTAGAGACAATAATAAGTTAATGAAAACATACCTAAGTATTGGTGATTATTGATTAATTGGTTTTTCAATAAAATACATCCCTTTTAGGATACAAATATGTAGAGGCAGTTCTGGCACAGATGTGTATTAGGGGTAAAACCCGAAAACACCACTTTGAGAAAGACTTGAATAGGAACTGGTGAACGAAAATGGGCCTTGCTTCTCTCTTGGTTATGAAACTCCCACGGGATATGATTTGGTAAATTCGCAAGCTTAGTTTGAAACCTTTTTAAAGGAATTAAAAAAATTCCCCTAAGAATAAATGCTAGAAAGTAGATCATGAATATAATAGATTGAAGCCTATGGATTCATAAGTTATGGAAATAAAAGTTATTAATAAGTCATTAGTTCTTCCCTTGGATTACCCTTTACGTTTTACCACTAACAATCCTTTTAGTATATCCAATGACCGGTAATAGGATGACTAAGGCTAACAACCTATGTGAGGAACAATGTGATGATTGTGCTAATGAGACACCCAATCCGATGGGAGTGAGAATCATGAACTTTTTCATGATTCTCTGTCAGATAACTGACGATTTTAATAGAAACATGGGTCAATAGAAATGTTCAACCCTGACCCCCCAAGAAATAACAAGTCACTATCAAGAGCATCATGAGACAAAGTCCTCCTACTTTTAATGGATCATCTGATCCCCCAATCACTGAATAATGTATCAACTCCATTGAAAAGATCGTATACATCCTTCAATGTTCTGAACAAGATAATTTTCTCCTAGTTACTTATCACATGGTGGGTGAAGCTGATCAATGGTGGATGTTAATCAAAAATACGAAGCCTGAGAAGGATATCAAGGTGTTGGAATTGAAGGATTTCCAGAAGATGTTTTTTGATAAATATTTTCCTTGCACCCTCCAGCTTAAGATGGTAAGGGATATCCTTTCCCTCAAGAAAAAAGACGATAAATCTGTCAGATTGTACATGGAAAACTTTACAATGAATGCATAATACACCTCATTCTTTGTCGTTACCCCCAAATGCAAGGTTGGCCGCTTCGTTGGTGGGCTGAAACCTAACCTACAGAATGTGATGCGGATCCATGACATCGACAACTATGTGGAAATTGTCCAATGTGACCTCAAGGTCGAAATAGAGATCAGATAATCTCATGGGTATCATGGGGACCTGAATTGTAAGGAGTACTTCAATTCTGGCAGTACAATGGATAAATCCAACGGTTCTAAGAATATCCAGTATCCCACTTGCTAAAGGTGCAGAAAGAAGCACCCTAGAAAATTCTTGATGGGGATGAGGAAATGCTTTAGGTGTGGAAGAGAAGGGAATCTAGTTGTTAACTGCCAACAAGAAAAATCCATGGCTACAACAGAGGATAAGAATTATCCATTAGAACATCAATGCATTGTTCATTTCTACAACTACAAAGAATAAGATAATCTTGAAAATCAGTTCCACAATACAAGGGTTTTAAGAGGCAACCAACAACATTCAAGGCAGCAAGAAAGAGCTTTTTCCATCACTACTGCCAAAGTGAACCCTAAAAACGAATTGGTGACAGGTACGCTAGTTATTAATCCAAGAATAGTGATCATACTTTTTGATTCATGTTCTAAGAATTCGTTTATATCCAAAAAGTTTAATAGAACAATCTCAACACCACCACAAAACAAGGAAGTAAAGATGTCAGTGTGTACGACAAATGGGGAAATCATTTCATCCCATGAATATAACTCCTCCCCTATCATAATATTGGGATTTAGTTTACTAAAGAACATTTTCATACTCCCTTTGGTGGAATCTGATGCAATTATTTGCATGGATTGTCTTCCCTTATATAGAGCCAACATAAATTTCCGTGAGAGGAAAATCACTCTCCATGTGGAGAATCGACCCCCGATTCCATACAAGTGCAAGGAGAAAGATGAATCTTCTTTAGCTCCATCATCTCACACATGGATATTACTGCCCTACAAGAATTCATATCTAGCTCCGATGATTGGGTCTAAGGAGGCAACCATATTTGAAGACATGCCTATTGTGGGGGAATTTGCTAAAGTGTTTCCAGAGGAATTCTCTGGTCTTCCTTCTAGAAGAGATGTGGAGTTCTCAATTTATATTATACCTAGGGTGTTTCCAATATCCATGACTCTATATAGAATGGCTGTTGTGGAGCTTTAGGAGCTAAAGAAACATCTACAGAAGAATCTGGATAAAGGGTTTATACACCCAAGTTCCTCACCATGGGGTGAACCAGTCCTCTTTGTCTAGAAGAAGGATGGATCAATGAACCTTTTGCATCGATTATCATGTTCATAATAAAATCTAGATAAAGATAAATTATCATCTCCATTGAATTTTTGACTTGTTTGATCATTTCCGTCGAGCACAATACTTCTCCAAGGTGTATTTTCTATTGGGATAATATCATGTAAGTTTGAAGAAGGAAGATATCCCCATAATTGCTTTTCGTACAAGATACATGCACTATGAATTCGTAGTAATGCCTTTCGGACTCACTAATGCTCCATAAATATTCATGGACGTGATAAATTGATTCTTTAGGGATTACCTTGATAAATTTTAGGTAGTCTTTATAGATGATATTTTGATATACTGCAAAACCTCAGAGGATCATGAGGAGCATCTAAAAATTGTAACAGAGACCTTGCAGAAGGAGAATCTATATGCAATGTTCAACATGTGTGTGTTCTAGTTGAAAGAGGTTTCATTCATGGGCCATATAATCCCAAGAAATGGGATATTTGTAGGTCCCTCTAAAACAGATGCAATTGAGGGATGGCTAAGTCCAACATCGGTAACAGATATCCTTATCTTCATGGGGTAAGATGGAAATTATCGACGATTTGGGAAACATTTCTCACAATATTCCAACCCTCTTACCAAGATAAATCAGAATGGAGTAATTTTTTGTTGAAGTGAGGAATGGGAAGAAATATTCAAGGAGTTAAAAAGGACTTTTATCACTACACCCATACTCACTTTACCCACAAGTGAAAAACGTTTTGTGGTATTTAGTGATGCTTAGAAGAAGGGCATGGGCAGTGTGTTGATGCAAAATGACAAAGTCATTGCCTATGATTCAAGGATGGTGAAATTTCATGATCAGAATTATCCAAAACATGATTTGGAGTTGGCTATAATGATCTTCGCTTTAAAAATTTGGTGGCATTATCTCTTTGGGGAGAAGTGTGAAATATATACCAACCACAGAAGCCTCAAATATACTGACATAGAAAGAGTTGAACATGAACCAATGAAGATGGTTAGAGATGATCAAATACCTTGACTTCTCAATCCATTACCACCCAAGGAAAGCAAAAAATGTGGCAGATTCTCTAAGTAGAAAGGACCCAACCATTCTATTAGTGATGAGAATTGAGAAGGATCCAATATTCTTAATATTGATGAACATAGACATGATAATCATAAGTAAGAGAACATCATCAATACTTTCACAAATGATTGCTCAACCATCTATATTGGAAACGATAAAGGATGATCAGAAGTTAGATGTGGGAATTCAAAAGAAAGTGGAAGCTATTAGAATAGAGAAATTCTCAGAGTTCATTGTTAATGAAGAAGGAATTGTGAGATTTTGGAAAAGACTATGTGTTCCATCAAGTCCAGAGCTGAAGAAGGAAATTTTGGATGATGCACATAGTTCAAATTTTTCTATTTACCCAGGAAACAGAAAGATGTATCAAGATCTACGAGAGTATTATTGGTGGGTAATATGAATAAAGTGATTTTTGAGTATACATCAAAGTGCCTGGTGTGTCAGCAAGTAAAGGGAGAGAGGCATAAGTCTAAGGGGATGATGCAACCATTGCCTATACCAGCATAGAAATGGGTGAACATCACCATTGACTTTGACACAAGACATATGAATACATCCAAAGGCAATAATTCTATCTGGGTTGTTGTGTTTTGATATAAAAATTATCCACACTTTATTGAAATGGTGGAGGAAGCCATGTATGGTAAGAGGTGTATAACACCGACATGTTGGGATGATGTCAGTGAACATAAGCTGCTAGGACTAGAAATGGTGGAGGAAGTCGTGGAGAAGGTGAATACCATTCAGTAACATATCAAGGCAGCCCAGAGTAGATAAAAGAATTATGAATATAACCATCAATGACACCATGTGTTTAAAGTTGGAGACATGGTATTTCTATAAATATCTCCATGGAATAAGGTCATGAGGTTTAGAATGAATGGGAAGTTAAGTCCTAGGTACATCACCCCCTTCGAGATTCTTGATCATATTGGGGCTATGGCCTATCGACTAGCACTTCCACCTACCATGGCCAAAGTACATGATGTATTTCATGTATCCCACTTATGGAAGATCATATTAGACCCTTCACATGTACTCTCTTCAGATGTAGTACAACTAGAGGATGATCTTTCTTATGATGAGAAACTAGTGAAGATCGTAGATATTAGGGGAAAAGTTCTAGAAAATAAGACAATGCCCCCAAAAAAGGTGTTGTGGGAAAACCAAAAGGTTTAAGAAGCAACATGGGAATTAGAGGAAGTGATAAAGAAAAGTTAACCACATCTATTTTAGTGAGGGAAAATGAAATTTGGAGGGAGAAGTTTTTTAATTGGAGAAGATTGTAAATACCCAAACATTCATTAATGGAAATTCATCTTGATCTAATTAAATTATTTATTAGGGTTATATAAAATGTAAACTTCATCTATTTTAGGTTTATTGATTTTAAAATACCATTATGAATTGTGAACATTGAAAATATATCTGATTAACAGTGATAACATGATTAGTATAAATATAGGGCTTTAACATATCCAATTTACTCAGACAATGGAAGAGATTTCCTCATCCAGTAGACTTGACCATATGAAGCCCATTTATCAGAGATCATAAAGAGGTGACGTCATTGGGATTTTTTCTTAGCCATGACCAAATCGAGCTTGAACACGTTAAGCTTTAGTGGAACCGACTACAGGAGAAGTTGAAGTTAATAGAGACTACCACCCTAGTGATATTATTTGAGCCACCCCAAGAGTCTGTCACCATTGCACACCTCACCTTTCTGTCTTATGTGGGTGTTATAAGGGGTTATATAAAATAACCCTATCACTATGACTATGTACATTATTTTTTGTATAAAGAATGTGAATTCACTTTTTTATTGTCAGTTTGTAAATAGTTTGTAAGGCCCAAATAGTATTTTTAGTTAATATTCAACTATGAAATCTATTTTGATGAATTAATTGATTTTTAAGTTAAATAATATTTTAATAAAATAATATTTTTATTAAATTAATTTTCATTTAATATATATGATCATATAATTTCATGAATGCAATTGTAATTTTTATTAAGGTTTGAAAAGATGTTTTTTCAAAACCCATGAATTTTTTATAAATGTCAGCTTTTATTTTAAAAGGAAAATTTCACATATTTAGAGAATTATTTAGATAAAATGAATATTAGATTTGGAATTAGGATGTCAAAATTATAAAATGGTGATTCTTTTAATTCCTTGAAATAGTCGATTTATTTGGTAAAAATTTAATACCGTTTAAATATATAATGTGTTTTATGACATCATAATCACTCAATAGTGATATAATAAAATACTATAAACAATATTTTCGGCCAATTTATGTTTTTAATCTAAAATTATGTGATTTTAGATTTGTTTGATTTATTTTACAAAGCTTTAGTGGACCCTCCAAGTCTTATAAAAAATTTGACTTTTTAAATTGTTTTCCTTTAGTGTGTGACTCACCTCCACATAATAAAATCTATTATTTTAAGAATTTAGGACATTGGCCATATAAAATATTTTTTTTCACTCCCCTTTGGAAAAAACATAGGAGAAAACCATTTGCTGGTTTTTGAATTAGATTAGATTAATGTGAGGTGTCTCAAACATAAATAATATAGAATTCCCTCTCCATTCCTATATAATCCCAATCATGCTACCAATTAATCTTCACTCAAAGCCTTTGGGGATAGACAAAAACATTCCCCCCTATCTCTAGAATCCTCCCAAGGTGCCTCTAGCTCCCCAGAAGCCTCTCTCAAGCCTTTGGGATCTCACTTCCATGTAAGGGATTTTTTCGTATCTCATTTTTGTCCAATTTTCTCTAAGTTGTTATGCACTTATGTTTTCAATTAAAAATGTTGGGGTATGATTAAAAACCTTCCCCAAACTGCCCTATTTGAGTTTGGATTATGGGATACCCCTTTCTATTTCATTAATTCATCCCATGTACACCCATTGCCATGCTAAAATTTCATTAGGTATTTCTCTCTCAGATTTTACATCCAAGTAATTCTTTTGAATTATGCATCTAAATTCCTTTATGTTTGTGGGTAATTGTATGTATAATACCCCCTTACTATCTATTTCATGTAAATATGATTATATAGACCTTTACCTATCATCTACCATTTTTTATGAGATCTTATTTCACGCTGTTATGCTACCAAAATTGCACTATGATTTTCCAAGATAGTGTCATTGTGTATTATATACCATGCCCATTTATCTATTAAAGGTATTCACCTATAGGCAAATTTACTTATTGATTATAAATATTCATGTACTTATTCCACATCCCTTTATCTTGTAATAAATAATGATGATTTATTCCATGTTTTATGATCCTTGTGGCACACTTATGCATGAAATGAAATTTTTAAGAAGGGTGAACCCTGATAGTGATACAAAGAATTGAGTAAAATATAGTATCATGATATTTCATGTGAAATGGGTGTTGACTCATTATAATTCATGTGAAATGGGGTTTTACTCATGGTTCATGTGCAATGAGGGTTTACTCTGGCTCCATTTGTAATAAGCCTTGGCTCATGCTAATTCCATGTTAAGTGTTGTTGCCACATTTTCATGTTATGATTATCATGATTTATCATGACTTTATGTTCATGTTTTTATTATGCTCCAGGGATATGCCTATTTTATATCATGTATTTCATTCATCATGTTATTCCATTTTTATTCCCTTGTTGGGCTTTATAGATCACACTTTTCTTATGCATGTCCTCAGGTTTTTCCATGTAATAATAAGTACGAGGGAATGTAGTGGTCATGTAATGGATGTTTTTAATAAATATGTTGTGTGTTTTATGTTCTAAGCTATTATGTAATGTTACTAAGCCCTGAAAACACCAAACCTCTTGATCTTCTATGTTGTATGAAGTGAAGATTTTATGTAATAAATCAGGTTTAAGTGTGTAATAAAGAGCAGGGTAGTTATAGTTGGTATCAAAGGATAGGTTTAGTTATTTTTGGGATTAGGATTACAAAACCCTTATAAAGATATATAATCAATAATAAGTTAATAAAAACATCCCTAAATATTTGTGATTATTAAGTAACTGGTTTATCAAGAAAATACCTCCATGTTTTGATACGAGTAGGTAGAGGCGGATCTGGAACAGATGTATCCTAGGGGTAAAATGAGAAAACACTGCTTTGAGCTAGACCCGAATGGGAACTAGTGCACGAAAATGGGCCTTGATGCACTCTTGGTTATGAAACTCCCTGGGGATATTCTTTGGTAACTTCACAATCATAGTATGAACCCTTATTAAGGGAATTAAAAAATTGGCCCTAAGAATATATTCTAGAATGTAGATCATGAATATCATAGATTGAAGTCTATGGATTCATAAGTTAAGGAAATTAATGTTTTTTATAAGTCATCAGTTTTTTCCTTGGATTACCCTTTATGTGTTACCCCCGTATTTCCTTTTATTCTAGCTAATGGCCTGTAATAGAAGGACTCGGGCTAACAGCTGATGTGAAGAACAATGTGATGATTGTGCTAATGAGATTCCCAATCCGATGGTAGAGGGAATTGAGAACTTTGTCACACCTCTCTCTCAGTTAACTCCAACTTTGAATAGAAACATGGGTCAAGAAGAACGTTCAACCCCCCCCCCCCCAAGAAAGAACAAGATTCTATTGAGAGATTCATGAGACAAAGGCCTCCTACTTTTAATGGATCATTCGATCCATCCATCGCTGAACAATGGATCAACTCCATTAAAATGATCTTCTCCTTATTTCAATGTTCTGAACAAGAGAAGTTTCTCCTGGATGCATATCTTTTGGAGGGTGAAACTGATCAATGGTGGATGTTAATAAAAAATAAGAATCCCGAGGATGATATCGAGGTGTTGGAATGGAAGGATTTCTGGAAGATTAATTTTGAAAAATATATTATGTGCACCCTCCAACTTAAGATAGAAATGGAATTGCTGGAACTATGGTCATATATGCATGAATTGGAGTATGGTTTGTGTTTGTTGTCAATCCTCAGAGGACGTTCAGAATGTGTTCTAGTAAAGTGCTCATACAGGTCAAACAGATTACAGTACTGAAGGTGGAACCATTTTCTAGTGTTTGCTATGTTTTTGGGCCTAAAAATCAACAATTGGAGAAAAGTGATTTTGGCAAAGAGAGTTGCACATCATGTTCTTAAAAATGAGAGAAATTGCGTGCCTAGTGTTTTTCAAGATTAGAACATGGAAAAATGGAAAAGGGATAAGGGTCGCACAAGTATTGGTTGGGTCGCGCAAGTGACATGCACACCAAGATGGGACATACGCACCGGTGCCTAGGTGGTTTTGAAACTTGCGGTTCTATCGTTCTTCATGATCAGAACATCAAAATATGAAAAGGAAACAGGGTCGTGCAAGTATTGGTTTGGTTGTGGATGTGAGTTATCTGAAAGAGGCTAGGGCGGTTGGAGCTGCGCGCCGAGACTTGCATGCCATGAGGATACTTGCGCGCCACTGTACAGGGGGTCCAGTTTTCCTATTAATAGAGGAAAACTACTCCTCATTTGTAAATAATTTCAAGACTTAGAGATTTTTCATTCTCCCATCACACAAGTAGTTGAGTAGCACAAGAGGTAGTTGGTCTGCGCAAGTAGAGGCTGCATTCCGGTTGTTGGCTGCGTGCCCAAGGCGGTTTGGGTGACAAAGAATTTGAGTCGCACAGGTTTGATGTTGAAGTAGGTGGTGTCAAGTAGGTGGTTGGTTGATACCTACGCACCAGTTTGAACTTGTGTGCCGAATTTTTTCTACATAGGAGACATGCGTGCCAGGCAGTAAAGAACCGCGCTAGTTTTTTTGAGTTGTGTGAAAGTTGGGAGATTTCCTGGTACCCTTGAAGGGAAGTGAGATTTGACTACAGGTGAGACTTGGACTTCAACAGAGCATCTATACGCAATAGTGGATGTATTATTTAGCGATTATGAAGAGATATTCGCGTCTATAAACTGAGTGTGACTTCATTAGGGTCAGTGAGCCCGGGGGAGTCAACGAGAGTAACTCAAGGGAAGCAGTGAGATATCCCTGAATCATTTAAAGGTAGTGAGCCTGGGATAGAGTAATTGTACCTGAACCTCTGTAATCCATATCTAGTGATGTTTAGTGGAATTGGGTATGACCAAAAACCTGTCAGCGTATGCTCCTTGGATGTATCACTTAGTGGTGGACCATGTAAAAAATGTTTTGTTGTCACTCTGGATGTGAATGTTTGCTTTCTGTTCATATGCATTTCACAAGTTTAACAAGTTACTTCCAACGTGGGAACACAATCCATCACTTTAAAAGAAAAAGTTGACAACCTGATTCACCCCTCCCCTCTCAGGGTGCCCCAGGGTCCTACAAGTGGTATCATAGGGTAAATGTTGCTGGGGTTGAATCTGTCCTCTGTTGTCTGGGAGAATGCAGTTAATGTCAGGTGAGTGCCTCTCTTCGATGGATGTAATTTCCAGATCTAGAAGAACAGAATGAGATCTCATATATGATTCCTCGGAATGGATGTTCTATTTTCCATTGTGCAATGTATTAATGTTTCTAATCCAATAGGGCTTGCTACGACTGATATAGATTGAAAAATTCATGATGCTGATACAAAATCATAGAATTCTCTCACCGCAACACATTCAAATCAGATTTATCTAAAAGTGATGAATTTCACCTCAGCAAAGTCTAGTTGGGATAAACATGAAAATATTTATGAAGGAGACAGCAAAGAGAAGGAGGAAAATCTCCAAGTTCTACACAATAGGTTCAATGATTTGTAGATGCATCCTTATGAGAATGTCGATTCTTTCTTCAATCGAATTACTGAAGTGGTTGGAGCAATTTGGGGCCTAGTGAAAAAATAAGAGACATTGACAATGCGAAGAAAATAATGAGAAGACTACCACCCCTATACAATACAAAGGTTTCAGAACTTGATGAAAGATATCTTTCCAAACATTATTTGGATGATCTGTTAAGTATCTTGGTGGCATATGAAATAAGAGTTAAACTAGAAGATGCTACTACAAGAGTAAGCTATGAAATGGCATTCAAATCCACAGAGTAATAGAAAATCTCAGAATATAGTAGTGGTGAAGATGATGAGTAAAAATATATTCTCTCTCTCTCATTGACAAGATGATCTAGAAGGGAAAGTTGAAATTCAAAGGGAAGTTATATCTGGCTTGCATTCATTGTGGAAAAGTCAGGAACATTTCTTCTTAGTGTTACGAAATATCGATGATGATGATAGCGATGCTGAATACATTGAAAAGCCTCAGAAAAGTTTTTTCAATAATGGAGACTTAAAATCTAGAAATAATGTTATAAAGAAGATTTTTGTCTGTGAATAGGAGAAAGATGATAATGAATTCTCTGACGAAGAAGAACCATAATTTAAAACTAGGAAACATACTTCCATGATTGCCAATATTGAAAGATCATAAGATACTGGTGGAGAAAATCAGTTAAAAACTAGTGTTGATCCGGAGTTACAACATAAGGATGCTATTAGAAAGCTTAAGATTAAATTTAAGAGTTGCAATAAGTGGGAATCAATGGTAGAAGAATCAACTGAATATGTTGATCAACTTGAAGAATAAATTGAACCACTGAAAGAATTTGTGAAGGTACAGTCTAAAATTCATGAAATTAATGATGATGTAGTGGATTTGAAGCTGATAATTGAAGGGTAGGGAAAGGTCATCAATGAACTTACCTCCAGACACGAAGAATAATCCAAGAGTAATGAGGGTCTTGAAGAGGAAGTAGTTACTCTTATGATTAAACTTGAGACTGAATCAATTTCAAAAGAATCAAGGAAAAAAATATAGTTTGAAAGATTCTCAAATTCAGAATTACTAGCAAGAGACAATAGTGGTTTAGAAGGGGTAAAGAAAATTCTTGAGTGATCAAAGACCCACTTTCATGGGAAAGAGTGGAATTGGCAGTGAAGCTGAGACATTAACTGCGGGATGTAAAGAGCGCCAAAAGAAAGACAAGATAAATGTTGGACATGTTGAAACGTTTCCTGAATTCCTGAAAAACAAACCCTCAATCCAAAATAAAAGGAGAACTGAAAATTATCCTCAAACATTCAGAAATGATAGGCAATCCATATATTCTCCCAAGGAAGGAAGTATGAGGATATACTCAAGTGAAAAGTCATTTCCTCTCATAATGTGTCTGTTCTGTGGCTATCTAGGCCATACCATGTCATATTGCGAAGAGGCATGAAGTTATCTGAATGGGGAAGATCTGGGACATCAAAAAAGGAGACTGACTTCATATCCTCCATCTTATAGAAGAAAAAATTTCTATGGATACTATTTTCATTTCTCTAACTTTGGTCATAAGGCTGTTAATTGCAGGTCGAGAAGGGACACGGACACCTCATATCGGAATTCAAGACATGTCAAATCTCATCGACAATATAGTATTTCTCTTTCAAACAGGTTTTATCCTCCCGAATAAGACTTCATCTATGAAGAACCAATGTACACAGATGAGATAATTGAAAGGCCATCAGTGCTCTATACTCATTCCAATGTCTCATGGAAAGAAAGGAAGAAAATTGAGAAATCCAACCTTGAAAAGGTGGCCCTCAAAGCTACAAAAACAAACCGTACTTGGATTCTGGATAGCTGTTGTTCATCCCATATGACAGGTAATGATGGCATGTTAATAGATATCTAAAGGATGGTTGATGGAATGGTTCGATTTGGTAATGATGGAGCTCTGATAATCAATGGTTTTGGATGTACTGAATTACCTAATGGAGAGCTAAATAAGACTAGAATCCTTTACATAGATGGCCTACATCATAATCTACTCAGCATGAGTCAACTCTATGACTGGGGACTTATTGTTACTTTTAATCCGAAAGGATTCACTATCATGAGAAAGACAAGAAATTCACTTATGAAAGGATGCATAACAGAAGGCAACCTATATTAGGTGGATAGTATAAAAAATGTTTTCTACATGACTGTTGAAGAACAAAACAATTTGTGGAATAAGAGACTGGGTCACATCAATCAATAAGACAAGGGTAAAATATCAAAATTGAGGATTGTCATGCACATTCCAAACCTGAAGCGTAAGCATTAAAAATATTGTGATGCTTGCATTATGGAAGGATGGACTGCAGTTCATATCAGTTAGAGAAGAAAAGGGAATCTCATTTTCTTGATCTAATTCACACAGATGTATGCGGGTGGATAAATGTTACCAGAACTCTTGGAGAAAGGTACTTTGTTCTTTTCATTGATGATTACTGTAGAAGCGCATTTTTTATTTTCATTCAAAGGAAACGACATGTGCTTTATTGCATGAAAACATATAGGTGAATCACCGAGAATGATACTGGACGAACAATCAAAGTTTCGCGATATGATAATGGAGGGGAATAAAAGTCCATTTAGTTTAAGAATTACCTAGAAAAACATGGAAAACAACATGAGGTAGCTGCTGTGAGAACTCTACAACAAAATGGAGTTGTTGAGTGCCAGAATCGACAGGTCAACAATATGGCCAGGACTATGATAATTGAGAGTGGTATCTCTCGCCATTACTGGAAGGAATTTATTGAAGTTGCAGTGCACATTCAGAATCGAAGAGGGCTTTATATGGGATAAACGACAACACCATAAGAATTGTTGCATGGAAGGAAGCCTTTGTTGAAATACTTTCATGTTTTCAGAAGTAATGTTTTATTCAGAATAAAGAAGGAAATCAATGGAAGTTTGGTGACAATGCCGATGAAGGAATTATTCTTGGGTATCCAATGAACAACAAATCCTACATGTTTTTCAGCAAGTGATTAGGAAGGATTCTAGTAAGCTGTGATGTTAAGACAGTTGAATAGAAAACCACAAATTCTTCAAGGACATCATATGCTGATGTGATCGAAAGTGAGGAAGAAAGTGAACATGGAGAAAATAAAAATACAGAAATAGAGGAAGCTACAGAAAACACCCAGCAATGACATGATGATGTTGACTCATAAGAAGAATCTGAAGAAAAAACTACGGCTGGAGAGAATGCAACTGAACTGCACAAGAGAAATTGTAGAGCTGAGATTGATCCATCTAACATAATTGGGGATATGAGTGCACCCACAAAAACAAGGAGGATGAGTAATAACATGCAATCTACATTTCTATAAATTGTGGAGAAATCCTCATTCGAAGAAGCTACAAAGGATGAATCTTGGGTGAAGGACATGAATGAAGAGCTAGATCAAATTGACAAGAATTAGACATGGGATCTTTTCCAGAGACCCAAAGTTCACAATGTTATTTTTACAAAGTGTATGTTAAAGAACAAGTTTGATGAGCATGGAAGTGTTATCAGAAACAATGATTTACTGGTATGTAAGGGGTATTCTTAGATTGAAGGTGTTGATGTTGAAGAAACCTTTTTTCTAGTGGATCGACTGCAGTCAATCAGACTTTTCCTTTCCATGGAACTCCAAAGAGGATTTAATGTATATCAAATGGATGTCAAGATAAAATTCTAGAATGGTGTACTCGAAGAAGAAGTCTAAATTGAGAAGCCAGTGTGTTTTGTTCTTGGTACTGATGAGACAAAGGTCTGCAAACTGAAGAATGCCTTATATGGTTTGAATTAGGCACCATGAGCATGGTATTCCCGCCTAGACTCGTATCTCAAGAAGTTGGAGTTCCAAACATGAGGATTGGATCAAAATCTATAAGTGATGAATTCTCCAATAGATCAATTCATGGTTCTAGTATTGTTGATGATATCATATTTGGTGGCAGCATGAAGAAATTAGTGGATGAATTTTCCAATCATATGAAATCAGAATTTTAAATGTCTATGATTGGGGAGCTCGCATATTTCATTGGGCTACATGTGATTCAAAAGAAGGATTAGACTTTTATTTCTCAGGAAAAGTATGAAAGAGAGATGTTGAAGATGTTAAATATGCAAGACTCCAAACCAATGTCAACATAGATTGTAGATGGAACTAAACTGGGAAAGCATGAGGATGGGGCCTCTGTTGATCCCACCATGTACAGGAGGATCATTGGGAGCATACTGTACCTGACAGCGACACATCCAGATATTGTCTTTTCCACATGTATTGCGTCCCTCTTTCAGAGTAATCCAATGGATGAACATATTGTGGCTATAAAAAGAATCATGAGGTACATTCAAGGTACACATAACATTGGGTTATATTTTTCTGCAGGTGGGGATAGCGAATTATCAACATTTTATAATGCAGACAAGGCTAGTGAAGTAGTAGACAGAAAGTGAACCAGTGGTAGAGCCTTCTATATTTGGGAAGAAATGTGTTTGATGGTTGAGAAAGAAACAATAATGTAATTCCATTAGTACTGCTAAATCTGAGTATATATCTAGCACAATGTCATGCACTCAACTGCTATGGATGAAGCAATAACTAACAGATATTGGTGATGAGGTGAATCAACCAATGGTAATTTACTATGATAACAAGAGCACAATTGATCTCACAAAGAATCCTATTCAGCATTCTCGTACAAAACATATTGAAATCAGGTATCACTTTATCAAAGAAAAATTTGTGCAAGGGGTGATTAGAATGGATCATGTGGGAACAGATGAGAAAGTGGAAGATATCTTGACAAAGCCACTGTCAGCGGCTATGTTTGAGAAGCATCGGTTGACCCTCGATGTGCAACCACCTCCCAGTTCATAAAGAGGTTACACAATACCCCTCTCACCGATTATGATAACTATTTTTATCTATTTATGGATGTGATGTAGGTTCATGGGGGAGATACTATCCAAGGGGAGTATGGTTTGAGCTGAACATTGAAAAAATTACCGGTCATTGGGTTTATTGTCAATGGGGGAGAAAGGAATAAATTCAGGCATGTTCATGCATGTAATGCTTCTGTGACATGATGTGAATTCAGTGTTAGTGATAGGATGAGAAGGATGATATGGAATACATATGTCATGTAATGCTTCTTGGGTGTCATTGAGAATTCCAAAACAGTAGAACCCAATTCAAGATTCCTCTCTTGTTTTCTATAATGATCATTTCTCACATAGACTTAGTGTGTTGGATGAGTTTATTCTTACGTTTTTTGGTTTACATAGGGATGGGGATCTATTGAATTTATTTTTTGATTTCCTATAAACCCAGGGGGGGATTGTTGGAACCATGGTCATATACGCATGAATTAGAGTATGGTTTGTGTTTTTTTGTCAATCCTCAAAGGATGTTTAGAATGTGTTCCAGAAAAGTGCTCGTACTGGTCAAGCATATTACAGTATTTATGGTGGCACCATTTTCCAGTGTTTTCCAAATTTTTGGGCATGAATATTGACCAATGGAGAAAAGTGATTTTGGAAAAGAGACTTGCACGTCGTGTTCTTTAAGGGGAGATAACTGGCATGCCTAGTGGTTTTTCAATATTAGAACATTGAAAATTGGAATTTGGATAAGGGTCACGAAAGTATTGGTTGGGTCGCGCAAGTGACCTGCGCAACGAGAAGGGACTTGCACGACGGTGCCTAGGAGGTTCTGAAACTTTCACACATATTGTTCTTCATGATCAGAACTTAAAAATATGGCCAAGGTAATATGGTCGTGCAACTATTGGTTTGTTCATGCAAGTGAGTTATGCGACAGAGGCTAGGGCGGTTGGAGCTACATGCCGAAACCTGCGTGCCATGAGGTCACTTGCATGCCACCGTGTAGGGGGACCAATTTTCCTATAAATATAGGAAAACCCCTACACATTTGTAATGAAGTTCAAGACTTAGAGAATTTTTGATCTCCCGTCACACAAGTAGTTGAGTCGCGCATGTGGTAGTTGGGCCGCGCAAGTAGAGGCTACGAGCCAATTATTGGCTGCGCGCCCAATGCAGTTTTGGTGAGAACAGAATTTATTTAAGAAGGTTTGAAGATGAATTAGGCGGTGTCGCGTAGGTGTTTGGTTGATACCTGCGTTCCAATTTGAACTTGCATGCCGAATTTGTGCCGCACAGGAGACCTGCGCGCTAGGAAGTAAATAAGCGCGCTAGTGTTTTTGAGCTGCGTGAAATTTGGGAGATTGGCCGGTACCCTTGAAGGGAAGTGATATTTGAATACAAGAGAGAGTTGGACTTCAACAGAGCATCTACATGCAACAGAGGATGTATTCTTTAGTGATGATGAAGAGACCTTCAAGTCTATAAACTGAGTGTGACATCACCATGGGCAGTGAGCCAGGGGGAGTCAATTGGAGTGACCTGAGGGAAGCAGTGAGCTATCCCTGAATATTTTTAAAGGTAGTGAGCCTAGGATAAAGTGAATGTGCCCGAAGCTTTGTAATCCACAACTAGTGAAGTTTAGTGGAATGTGTTTTGACCGACAACCTATCGGCGTATGCTCCTTGGATGTAGCCCTCAGTGGTGAACCAAGTAAAAAGTGTTGTGTCGTATCTCTTCATGATAATGTTTGCTTTATTTTCCTATCCATCATATGGTTTTAACAAGTTCTTACTATGTGGGAACAAGATACATCACTTTTAAAATAGTTGACACCCT
Organism: Viscum album; assembly: GCA_963277665.1. Taxonomy (NCBI): domain Eukaryota; kingdom Viridiplantae; phylum Streptophyta; class Magnoliopsida; order Santalales; family Viscaceae; genus Viscum; species Viscum album. The sequence continues at coordinate 821,784,162 of OY728130.1, read as the reverse complement.
TATTCACCCCTCCCCTCTTAGGGTGTCCCGGGGTCCTACAAGAATTCCTTTCCCTCAAGCAGAAAGATGAAGAATCTATAAGAGTGTATGAGGAAAACATCACAAGGCTTGAATGATACGCCGCTGTCGTTGTCATTACGCCTAAATGCAAGGTTTTCCACTTCTTTGGTGGGATGAATCCTAGCCTACGAAAAGCGCGGGCGATCCGCGACTTTGAAAACTATGAGGAAACTATCTGATGTTACCTCAAGGTCGGAATGAATACCATAGAATATCAGGGGTATCATAATAAGAATAAGTGTATGGTGGAAGTCAATGTTGGTAGTCCGATGGATAAATCTAACAGTTCTATGAATATCTAGCACCCCACTAGCCAAAGGTGTGGAACGTGGAACCCTGAATTTTTTTAAAGGGAATGAGGAAATGCTTTAGGTGTGGAAGAGAAGGGCACCTAGCTATCAAATACTGACAAAAAAACTACAGCTACAATATTGGAGAGTAATACTCTATTTGAACCTTAAAACGTTATTCATTAATACAACTATAAAGAACCATGGCATCATGAAAATCAGTTCCCTAAACCAAGGGTTTTCGAAGGCAACCAAAAACCTCTATGGTAGAAAGGGAGAGATTTTCCCATCAATACTACCGATGTGAACCCCAATAATGAAGTGGTGATAGGTATGTTAGTTATTAATTCTAGAATAGCGAACATACATTCTGATTCAGGTTCGACACATTATTTTATATCCCAAAAGTTTAGTCAAATAATCCCAGCACCAAAAGAAATCATGAAAGTAAATATGTAAGTGAGTTTGGAAAATGGGGAAATCATTGCATCCCATGGATATAACTCCTCCACTTTCATAATCTATGTATTGAATTTCCCAGAAAACCTCGTCATACTACCTCTGGTGGAATTTGATTCAATTCTTGGCAATGATTGGATTTCCTCATATAGAGTGAACATTAATTATCGTGAGAGGGAAATCACTCACCATTAGAGAATCAACCCCCGATTCTATACAAGTGAAAGGAGGAAGATGAATCTTCTTTAGCTCCATCATATCAAGCATTGATATTAATGATCTATGAGTATGTGTATCTAGCTCAGATGATTGAGTCTAAGGAGGCAACCATCCTTGAAGAGATACCAATTGTGTGGAAATTCGCTGAAGTGTTTCCCAAGGAATTGCCTGGTGTTCCTCCTAGAAGTGCTGTTTAATTCTCAACTAATATTATACCTGGGGTGTTGAGAATATCCAAGAATCCATATAGAATGGAAATTTTTTATCATGAGGAGATGAAGAAACAACTACATGAGAATCTAGATAAAGGTTTTATAGGACCATGTGCTTTACCATGGGGTACACCAGTCCTATTCCTCAAGAAGATGGATAGATCAATGAGCCTTTGCATCGATTATCGTGAGCTTAACAAAATCATGATAATGAACTAGTATCCTCTCCAATGAATTGATGACTAGTTCGATCCGCTGTGTGGAGAACAATACTTCTCCAAGGTGGATTTTCGGTTGGGATATTATCATTTAAGGATGAAAAAGGAAGATAACCCTAAGACTGCTTTTCGTACAAGATACAAGACATTGAAATCATAGTAATGCCTTTCGTACATACTAATTCTCTATAAATCTTTATGGACTTGTTGAATATTTTATTTATGGATTACCTTGACAAATATTTGGTTGTCTTTATAGATGATAATATGATATACTCCAAAACAATGGAGGATCATTAGGAGCATCTATGATCTGTACTAGAGACCTTACGTGAGGAGAATCTCTATGCAGAGTACATCAAGTGTGAGTTCTGGTTGAAGGATGTCTCATTATTGGGCCATATCATCACAAACAATGGGATATCTGTAGATCCCTCCAAAACTGATGCAATTGAGGGATGGCTGAGGCCAACATCAGTAATGGATATCTATACCTTCTTAGGGTTAGCTGGATATTATCGATGACCTGTGAGAAAATTCTCACGATTTTCTAACCCAATTACCAAGCTAACTCACAAGGGAGTAATGTGTTCCTAGAGGTTTGAATGCGAAGAAAGATTCAAAGAGTTAAAAATAATGCTGATCATTGTGACCATGCTCACATTACCCACAAGTAGAGAAATTTTTGTGCAATTTAGGGATGTTTCCAAGAAGGTCCAGGGCTGTGTGTTGATGAAAAACGACAAAGCCATTGCCTATGCTTCAAGGAAATTGAAAGTTAATGAGAAACATTATCCAACACATGATTTGGAGTTGGGTGCGGGGATATTCACTTTAAAAATTTGGTGGCATTATCTCTTTGGGGAGAAGTGTGAAATATATATACACCAAAAAATCCTCAAGTATATATTCAAACATAAAGTGTTGAACATGAACCAATAAAGATAGTTAGAGCTGATCATAGAATGTAACTGCTCAATCCATTAACACCTAGGAAAAGCGAACAAGGTTGCGGATGCTCTAAGTGGAAACGACCCAACAATTCTATCAGTGATGAGAATTTAGAAGGATCCAATTTTCTTAGACATGATGAAAATGGACATGGGCATCATAAGGAAGAAAAATCATCAATCCTTTAACAAATGATTTCTCGACCATCTCTTTTGCAAAGGCTAAAGGATGCTCAAAAGAATGATGTGGGAATTCAGAAAAAATTGTAAGATATCAAAAAAGGGAAATTCTCGGAGTTCAATGTTTATGAAGATGGAATTGTGAGATTTTGGAAAAGACTATTTGTTCCATCAAGTCCAGACCCGAAGAAGGTACTTTTGGATGATGCACATAGTTCAAATTTCTCTATTCATCCAGAAAACAGATAGATGTATTAATATATATGAGAGCATTATTAGTGGGATAATATGAAGAAAGATATTTTGCATTATGCATCAAAGTGCCTCGTGTGTAAGCAAGTGAAGGAAGAGAGGCGATAGTCTAATGGGATGATGCCACCAATGCCCATACCAGCATGGAAATGGGAGAACATCCCCATGGACTTTGTCATCGGACTTCAGAAGACATTAAAATGCAACAATGCAATCTGGGTTATTTTGGATCATCATATAAAGTCTGCACACTTCATTGCAATTCATGAGGATTTCACATTGGATCAACTGGCACAGATATAAATCAAAGTGGTAAGGAAACATTGTGTACCACTATCTATTGTATCTGATTGAGATTCAAGATTCACCTCTATGTTTTATAAGAGTCTTCAACATGCTCTAGATACTGAACCATACTATAGTACGACCTATCATCCTCAAACTGATGGCCAATCTGATCAAACTATTAAAACACTGGAGGATATTTTAATATCATATTCTATGGACTTCAAAGGCATGTGGGACTAACATCTTTCACTAGTTGAATTCTTCTACAATAACAGTTTCAACTTGAGCAACCGAATGGAACCTTATGAAGCCCTGTATGGGAAGAGGCATATAACATTAACATTTTTAGATGAAGGTAGTGAATGTAAGCTGCTAGGACAAGAAATGGTCGATGAAAATTTGGAGAAGGTAAAAACCATTCAACAGGATATCAAGGGACCCTAGAGTCAACAAATGAGTTATCCAGATTACTATTCTTGAGGCCTTGAGATTAAAGTTGGATACATGGTATTTCTAATCATATCTACATGGAATATGGTCATGAGGATTGGAATGAAAGGGAAGTTATGTCCTAGGTGCATCGGCCCCTTCGAGACTCTTGATCATGTTGGGGTTGTGGCCTAACGACTAGCACCTCCACCTACTATGGCCAAATTACATGATGAATTTCATATATCCCTCTGAAAAGGTAAATACCAGACCCTTCACATGTAATAATTCAATGGTAGTATAGCCAGAGGATGATATTTCTTATGAGGATCAACTAGTGAAGATCTTAGATCGTAAGAAAAAAGTCTTATGATATAAGAAAATTTCCCTCGTGAAGCTGTTGTGGAGAAACAACAAGTTTCAAGAAGCGATGTGGGAATTGGAGGTAGTGATGAATCAAAGTTACCCACATCTGTTTTAGTGTGGGAAAAAGAAATTTCGAGGGAGAAATTTCTTAAGGGGGGGAAGATTGTAAAGACCCAAACATTCATATATTTAAATTCCACTTGATCCAATTAAATGTCTTATTATGGTCATATAAAATGTGAACTTCATTGGAATTATATTTCTGGATTTTAAAATACTGTAATGAATTGTGACTATTGGTAATATAGCCGTTGAATAGTGATTACATTATTAGAATAAAAACATGGCTTTAAAAAATCAAATTTACTCAGAAAAATGGAGTGATGGCTTCATCCAGTAGACTTACCCCATACTAACCTCATTTGTCAAAGCTCGGAAAGGTTGTGGCATCATTGGGATTTACTATTGACCAATCCCAATATGAGATTGAACATGTAAATCTTGATTAAAACTGACTCTGGGAGAAGTGGAAGTTAATATAAATTACCACCAGAGCGATGTTATCCAAGCCACCCCAAGAGTCTATCACCATCGCACAACTCACCATTTGGTGTTATATGGGTGTTATAAGGGGATATATAATAATACCCTAACACTATTATTATGTACATTATTTTTGTATAAATTTTGTGCATTCATTTTATTATTGTTACTTCGTAAATAGCTATTAAAGGACAAAAAGTATTTTTAGTTAATATACAACTAAAAAAAATTATTTTGTTGAATTATGGGATTTTTGAGTTAAATAATATTTTATGGAAATATTTTTATTATTAATAAATAAATTTTTATTAAATATAAATGGTCATATAATTTTATGAATGTAATTGTAATTTTTATAATGGTTTGAAAAGATATTTTTGTCAAAACCAATGAATTTTTGATAAATATTGTTTTTTTATTTTAAAATTTAATGAATATTATTTTTGGAATCCGGATGTTGAAATTATCCAATGGTTAATTTTTCATAATTTTCTGAGACCATCAAATTTTTGGTTAAAAATTAAATACCGTTTAAATATATAATGTGTTTTATGATATCATAGTGACCCAGTAGTGATGTAATAAAATACTATCAACATTATGATCATCCAATATATGTTTTAGAATGAAAATCATGTGATTTTATATATTTTTGATTTATTTTACAAATCATTAGTGGACCCTCCAATACTAATAAAACATTTTGTCTTTTTAAATTGTTTTCCTTTAGAGTGTGGCTCACCTTCAACTAAAAAACCATATTATTTTTAGATGTTCGGGCATTGGCCTTATAAATTTTTTTTTCACTTCCTTTTGGAAAAACCCATGGGAAAAAACCATGGATTGTTGTGTGGTTTTGATTAGTTTAATGTGAGGTGTCCCAAACCTAAATAATAAAGAATTCTCTCTCCTTTCCAATATAAAGCCACCCAATCCCCCACATGTTCTTCACTGAAATCCTTTGGAGTTTGACCAAATCGTACCCTCCCCTCTCTACAATCCTTCCAAGGTTCCCTAAGCTCCAAACCAAACTCTCTCAAGCCTCTCCCATGTCTTTCGGATAACACGTCTATGTAAGGGATTTCTTCCTTTCTCATTTTTGTCCAATTTTCGTTATGTTTTCATGCGCTTTTCTTTTCAATTACAAATGATGGGGTATGATTTAAAACCTTCACCATACAACCCTATTTATGTTGGGATGATGGGAGACCCCTTTATGTCTCATTAATTACTCCCATGTATAGTCGTTACCATGCTGAAATTCTATGAGGGATTTCTCTCTCCCATTTTACATCCAAGTATTTCTTTTGAATTATGCATCTAAATAACATTACGTTTTTTGGGACATGTATCTATATGAACCCCTTACTATCTATTCCATGTATATATTATGATATACCCTTTTATCTCTTCTCTACCATTTTTTATGAGTTCTTATTTCACGTTGTGATGTTGCAGAAATTGCTCTATGATTTTCCAAGCCAATGTCATTATGTAGTGAATACCATTCTCATTTCACTATAAAGGGTATTCACCTTTATGCACATTTACTTGTTGGTTATAAATATTCATGTATGTATTCCACATCCCTTTATCATTGAATAAATTATGAAGATTGATTTCATGTTGTGTGATCCATTTTGCAAACTTATGCACGAAATCAAATGTCTATGAAGTGTGAACCCTGATAGCTCTCTAATGCAATCGGTAAAGTATAGTATCGTGATACATCATGTGCAATGGGTTTTTAATCATGATAATTTAAGTAAAATGAGGTTTTACACATGATTCATGTGCAATGATTGTTTACACGTGCTCCATGTTCAATGAGCCTTTACTTATGCTAATCCCATGTTAAGTGTTATTGCCACATTTTCATATTATGATTATCAGGCATTATCATGCCTTTATGTTCATGTTTATTTGGTGCTCCATTGATATTCATATTTTCTAACATCTGCTGTATTACTCTTGTTATTTCATGGTTATTCCCTTACTGGGGTCTATAGCTCTCCATTTTCTTATGCATGTCCTCAGGTTATCCCATGGAATGCTAAGTACGATGGAATGTAGTGGTCATGTAAAGAGGTTTTCAATAAAGATATTTTGTGTTTTATGTTCGAAGATGTTATGTTATATTCCTAAGACACAAAGACACTAGACCTCTATATCTTTAATGTTTTATCAGGTGAATATTTTATGTAATAAATCAGGTATAAATGTGTAATAAAGAGTATGGTTATTATAAGATCCAAGAGGCTGATATCTTTTCGAATTCAAAACCAAGAATGGTGTGAATTTGAACTGAGAATGTTGTGACAGTAATGGTTCATATAATGTAGGAAATAAATACTAGTGGAATATATTCAAGAGAACAACTAGAGAAACAACTAAGGAAAATGATGATAATCGAACATTTTATGAGGCAACACCGTCCTGCTTTCAGTGTATATTCTGACTGAGTAAAGGATGGATTAAATCCCATTAAAAGACAATTGATGTTATGGGATGTTCAAATAATAAAAAGGTAATTCATTCCATTTAACTCTTTGATCCTGAATATGATCATCATTGGATAATGATCAAGAATATCTGGGATAGAGAGGAGATTTATGCCCTAGAGTGTGATGAATTTAAAAGTGATTTACTTGAAAAATATTATCCATACATGGTTAAACATTGGACAGAGAAGAAATTCATTGAATTGAAGAAGAAAAAGGATGATTCAATGGTAGTGTTTGAAGAAAACTTCACCTAACTTGAATTTTATTCTCCGAATCTTATTCTGGATCTTGAAAGAGAAATCATCAATTTTAATTTGATATTTAATCCAAGATATCTAAGTGAATTGGATTCACATGAGTTTCAAAGTAATTAAAAACAAGTTTTATGTGTAGAGAGGGTAGAAATGGAGTTTTTTGATGACCATGTGTACCCTAGAAAAATATAGAAGAATAGGTCGTGATGGAATTTTATGGATATGAATCAATCAAAGAAATATTATGGAATGAATGTTTAGTTTCCAATTTTTGAAAGGAGTAGTAAAAATCACCCTAGGGAATGACTTACCAAAATCAGAAATTATTTTCTAGGTTGTAAGTTTGGACATATAGATTGAGATTATAATGAAATGATCCTAAGACTAATCCAAAGAAGAAAACTATAAATATTTTTAAATGTGGTGAGATGTGTCATTATGAAATTTCCCGCCCCAAGAGATATCAAAATGATGCAAAGAATCCATACTATAAACAGAATGGTGCCATGAGATCCTCTGCGACTATGTTTGTAGACAACATGACATCAAATGAAGCTACATCAGGTACTGATGAACAGATCAGTGAATGCTCCAGTTCTATCACTGCCTTCCAGGAATGGTGAGTTTTCCATCTACAATGCTGCTTTATTGAAGGGGCATAGTTGTGTTCTGATGCATAATGATCATGTAGTTTCTTATGATTTAAGACAACTAAAACCCCGTGAGTTAAATTTTCCATTACATGATTTGAAATTAGAATCTATGATTTTTCTTTTAAAATTTGGAGGCATCATTTATACGAATCCAAATGTGAAATATATATCGACCATAAAAGTCTGATGTATATATTCAATCCGAAGGAACCAAAATGAGGCAAAAAAGATAGCATGATTTGATAAATGATTATGATTGCATGATCAATTAGTATCTATAAAAAACAAACAATGTAGAAGATGCTCTGACTTGAAAACGTCATGCATCATTTACCATGTTACGATTTTAAAATGACTCATTTATTAAATATTTGGTGAATTTTGGAATAGAAGTTGTTTGTGTAGGAAATTAATCTATTTTTTAGTTTTCAATGTAGTCATATTTTTCAAATAGAATTAAGCATGCACATATGGAAGATGGGGAGTTATAGAAAAAGGTAGAATTGGTTAAAAAATGTAAGTTGTATGAATTTAACATTGATAAAGAGTATTTTGAAATTTGGAAGAAGATAGTGCATTCCATGTGATTATCAGCAGAGGGATGGGTTTTTTTATGAATCTTATAGTTCTACTTTTTTTAGTTCATCCTGAGAGAACAATGATTTATAGAGACATTTAGGAGTATTACTAGTTGGATGGAATGAAAAAGAGATACTGTAGATTTTACCATGAAATGTTTGACTTGTCAACAAGTTAAAGAAGAGTGGAAGTTACCAAAGGGGATACTTCATCCTTTATTAGTGCTAGAGTGGAAATGGAAAAATATATCCATAGACTTCATTGTGGGGATACCAAATAATTATCTTGGTAACAATGAAATCTGGGTTATTATTTATAGACTAACTTGTAATCATTTCTTTAATATTCGAGATACTATGTCTTTAGACCACCTTTCTCAACTATACATCAAAGAGATTTTTTGGTCGCACGGATTTCCTCTTCCCATTGAATCTGAACATGATATCAGGTTCACTTATAACTTTTGTAAAGGCCTTCATAATTTATTGGGAATAGAACTACATTTCTATACAACTTTTCATTCTTAATTTTATGTACAAGAAGAACAGAAAATTCAGACTTTTGAGGATATGCTTCGATCTTTTTCAATGGATTACCCGAGAAGTTTGGATCAGCACATTTCTCTAAATTAATTTCCCTTTAATAATATTTTTTTATTCTAGTATACAGATGGATCCTTTTGTGGTATATAATGGGAAGTGGTTTTGAACTCCAACATCTTAGGATGATGTCTGGGAAATGAAGTTAATGGGACCAGAATTAGAAGAGGAAGTGGATGATAATGTAATGATGATCCAAAAACACATGCAGATAGGTCAGAGGAGGTAGAATAATGATGTAGATAACAAGATGAATGAATTTTATTTTCAGGTAGGTGATCATTTGCTTCCATACAATCTCACCATGGAAAATTTTTATGCGTTTTGGTAATAATGGAAAGTTGAGTCAACGATTCATTGGACCTTATGAAATCTGGGATAAAGTTGGACCACTCACCTACCGAGTAGCTTTTCCTCCGATTTTTTCTCATTTAGACACTATTTTTCATGTTTTGATATTGATTAAGTATGTACAAGATTCATCTCACGCATTTAGCCCTAAAGCAGTCCAGTGGGAAGAGAACCTTTCTTATGATGAGGTACCTATTCATATTCTTGATTGAAGAGAACATGTATTGGAAAATAATGTAATCCAATAGGTAAATTTTTTTTGGATAAATCACATGGTTTAATGAGAAACCTAGGAATCTAAAAATTCTATGTGTGAGAGGTAACCTGTCTTGTTTAGTAATTAAATATAATTATGTGGTTTCAATTTCAAGAATGTGGGGAGAATGTTACACCACAAGGTTTTGAAAAACATTTCCAATGAATGAAATGCCGAGTCTATACATAATGGAACTTTTTTTAAGGATATTATAATAATCTAGCTGTTAAACATAATTTTTTCATCTTCTATGATTTGAATTTCGAGAAATGGACATCTCTGGTTGTGATCAATATTTTATTTGGAGTCTCATAAAACCAAATTATTTTTTTAATAAAAAGTAACATACCCTTATTAATATTTATATGAATAGTAATATGAACATTATAAATAGTAAATAATAATATTATTTATATTCTTAAGGTTATAAGATAATGAGATCATTATTAATTTTTCAAAGAGATATAAAATAAGTTATAGTTTTAAAATTATTATTTTTGGAATAAAATAATATTTTAATTAAAAATTAAATGATTAAAATAAAAAAAAAGTTATTTTAAAAAAAATCTATTCATTTTTTAATTATTCATGTCAAAAAATTGTTAGGGTGAATTTTTGGGATTTTTCTGAAATCATTGAATTTTTTTGAACAATAAAATATGGAAATATTCCATTTATTAGCATAAAAGTTAAATACGCAACTACTAGAATAATGGATGATATATGAAACCTTGGTTCTATCTCACATTCTCTTTTTACTATTATAGTCTAATGAATCAATACTATTCATAGTTTTGAGAAAAAAATATTAAACTAATGATTAAAATATTGGAAACCACCTCCTCTCCACCACTATAAATACCACCCTCACCCCTCATTCTATCACACCTTTAAATCATTTATAATTGTATATATTATAAAAAATAACCTTCCCAACGACCTTTACCATGTCTAAGACTGGCTCGTCTCACTAGAAGGCAAAAAACAAACTATTTAAGGAGGATCCCAAGGAGAATAGATCAAGAGGTAAGAATCCTCTTTCATTCTATTGTGTTTTCTTTTAAATTCATTTTCTTTTCATAAACACTATTACACTCCCCTCAGATAAGAGGCATTAAAGATAAATTATATTATATAATCTATATTTTATCATTCTTATAAAAAATTAATTATCATTATTCTTCTCCACTTCCTCTTATTCTAAAAATAAAAACAACGTATGTGATGTGCTGATTTACTAAAATCATTGATGATGTGTTCTCATTTTCTATTACTTCGTTAAAAATTGATTATAAAACCATGTTAATGGATGAAAATGATTTTAAAGTGTATGATACATCAAATTTAATGGTATGTATTTTACATATATGTACACTCATAATACTAAGTTATATAATGAAACAAGTTTGTGATTATCAAGGAACCGCTAAAATGATCTAAACAGATACCACTAATGATTTATCTAACGAATCATCCTAATATCATAAAAATAAAATTTATGGATTTGAGTAATATTCTAGGATATTATTAATACTATTTTATTCCACTTATAGAGTTTCAATTCCATTTGACTAGAAAATCCATTATGAACTAACCATGGAAGTCATGTAAAGAACGCACCCATAACAATATAAATAAAAATATATTATTAATTAATGGGTGGAATTTTGTTATAAAATGATCATATAAGGTGATATAAACATCAATAAGTTTATATAAAATATTAATAAAACAATTAAATCCATTATACAGGAGGTTAGAACAAGTTTCATGTAAGAAAAACCAGAGGTAATGAAATTCTTAACCCAATTTTCATTACATGGGTTGACGTTCTACTTCATTGATTTTATGGTACTAAGAATATTTTTGTATTGAATATTTATTTATATAATGTTGTATAATCTGGATTTATTGTGTATACACATATTAAATTGATTCTATTACTTCTCACATCAATTATATTATATTAGTGAAGGGCTTTACTTTAAACATCCTCTTTTAAAATTATATTTTATGAAATTAAAAAGAATTTTTTTTGATGTTATTTTAGTTTTATGATTATTATTTGGTTCTTGATAATTGTTTATAATGATTTTAGGGACCTATATCTCCCTCCAAGATAATTTTTATTTGTATTTTGGAAGTTTTCCATATGGTTACTCTATGTTTAACAGTGATGGTGACACGATAAGGTAGATGTGAGGGATACATTGTATATAATCTATGAGGGTTTGAAATCATAAGGTAGAAATGAGGGTTACAATATATTTGAATAATTCCCCAATATACCCTTATTCTATATTTATGTTTTTATTGATTTAATGAAATCTCATGTTTCACAATGTATGTAATTATTATTTATGGGTGAGAAGTGCGTCTTTGTGAAAATGATTTCAAATGTTTATAAGTATTCATGGAAAAATGGTTTATATCTATATTTTTACATCCCTTACTGAGATTTTTATGCTAATTAAAGTTTATTAAATGATTTTTAAAGGTTAAAAGGATTTATAAGAGAAGAAGTATCTCAATTTAAATGATATGAAGATTTTTCAAATTAATCATTTTGTTGTATTCTGTTTAAAATTTAATGGTTTAGATGAAATGGATATTATTTTAACAGTACCCAATTTGTAGGATTATGGGTTGAAATAAATGAGTTGTATCCTAACATTATAAAAATCTAATCAGAAAATAAAATTATGAATGTATATGTAACGCCCCGACCCAAGTTACCCAGAGTCAGTGCATTATTGCGTAACATTGGCATGATCACAAAAGATCAAGTCTCGAAAGACTGATTAGATTAGTAGCCTTGGAAACACTAGATACATTCATAAGTCTTACATTACATCATAAATTAAAACAAAACTACAACAACATCTTGTCTTCATATCCCCTCATACTATCCCTGCAGGTCATTCATAATATACTTCTTCACATTCTGGAAAAATTAAAACGTTTGAAGGTGTGAGCTCAGATGCTCAGTAAGGATAAAAATATAGCGAGAAATTTCATAAATAAACATAAGCATTTAAGGCAATGTATAACTAAAACAAAATCCTTATAAACATGATCTTTAGCATAATATGGAAAAAATAAAATGAATAATTCCATTTACTTATTCACATGGAAAATCTACTAGTTGAATAATCACATGCAATATCAATAACCAATTTCATAATGATGGAATGAATAATACTAGACTATCATAACCACGTAGCCAAGGCCTTGTTCCAATACTACAAATAAGATTTTGTCAAGGCCTCGTGCCAAGAAACTAGTTTGTCTCATGAGACCTACTGATGCATCGAGAAGCTATATCAGGATCCACCCATCACTTATTAAGTCCAATGCTTTCCTTTTATGAAAAGGCTTATACATATCATAAACCATAACATAATCATATCACATAAAACATGCATAAGATAAAAGACATAACATTTCCACATTTCAATCACAAGATATCATTACATCACATTGATATAATAAAAATATTATCAAAACCATTTTCAATACCAAAATAAAAGAAAATTAAAAATTGGTATTTATTTTTCATTTAAAAAAAGTTATGACTTGTAGAGGAAGCCGAAACTCAAATAATGGTCACGGTGGAAGAGAGGTCATTGTCGTCGCATACGTATGACAAAAAATTCCTTTTGTCATTTAGTAAAAATGGATTGTATAAAAATATTCCTTTTGAATAAAAGTAAAATTCCAAGGGGTTTGTAAACCATATAAAATAAAGTTGTGTATAAAAAAATATTCCTCAATCAAAGGAGATTGAGACAAAATCCCTTACCAAGATAATTTTTTAAATAAAATAGATCTATTATGTGTATTAAATATAAGTCCACATAAAGAAAATACCAATACAAGACCGAACATAATAATATCATGACATAATTTGAAATTAGGAGATTAACCCAAAGAAAAGAAATTGGGTTAAGAAGTTCCCTTATAAGGATAATTTTTTTTAAAATAAAATAGATCTATTATGTGTATTCACTATAAGTACACATAAATAAAGTACAAATACAAGATAGTTCATAATAATATCATGGAATAATTTGAAGGTAGGAGATTAACCCAAAGAACGGAAATTGGGTTAAGAAGATCCCTTACAAAGATCATTTTTTTAAAAATCAAATAGATCTATTATGGGTATTCACTATAATTACACATAAATAAAGTACAAATAAAAGATAGGACATAATAATAGAATGGCATAATTTTAAAGTAGGAGATTAACCCAATGAATAGAAATTGGGTTAAGAAGTTCCCTTACCTAATGTCCGACTTGACTCGATCGTTCGTTAATCTCCTGAATAATAAACTAGAGTTAATTTATACTTTCATAAGAACCTTTTTCAATTTAATTATTCTTTTTATATGACTTATTACCATTTTATGAACATTATGTAATTATTTATGTTAATAACGGTCGTTATGTCAATCTTTGGTACTTAAGTCAAAAATAAACTTCTTATAATTACAAGTTGAACATGTGGTAAAATATCTATTATATCCAGAATTATATTCAGGATGTAGATATCATCTATATCATATATATCTACTATATACATGCATTTATAATATTACATAACATTTAGAGGTAAGAAATGAAATGCACCATTCCTGGAGACGGTAAGCCGTACGTACGCATGAACGCTACTTTCGATTATTTTTCATATTTAATGGAATGAAATAATAATTATATAATGTTTTATTATAATTCCATTATAATATCATATATAATATCATTTACACAATCCTTTATACATCCAACATATGTCATTAACGATTCAAATCTCTTTGAGGGGGCGGTAGCCCGCACTTCCTAAATGAAATTATCGCAATTACCCATAATGGAAGTCATAAAGGTATGACATAAATGAAAAATACATAAGAATTAGGAAAACCTAAACATAATATATATCACATATAAATATAGTGACATATTAATGGCCACCATGAGAGGTGCTAAAAGAATATTGAGCAATCTTCTTTTCGTGAGGCAGTAATTCGGCACCCACATAAACAGTATGTTCTTTAACAATTAGTTGAAGGTGTGTGTAAGTGTAGATCGAATACATATCATAAAAAAATACTAGTATATTTATGATACTGGTGTTTTAAAAAAGAAAGTAATAAAAATAGTATAAGGGTTGGAGAAGCAAAATAAAACAAATGAACATAAGAGAAAACATTACCTTAAAATCGGGTAGCTCTTTTTGATTTGAGACAAAGGCTTCCTTTGGAAGACTTCTGAACAAAGTGAGGGCTTTATGAGTAAGATAGGGAAGTTTAGAGAATATTCGGTCAGAGGATGGCCGATCCAAATGGCTTGATGGTGTGAATATGGTTGTAGAGGTGGGGGCCTTTTATAAGAGGAGAGGAGGGGCACTCTTTGAACCTCATGAAATGTTCCATTATTATGAAGTGCGTTTCGGATTTCAAATGTCCCAAAATTATATTTTTCTAGGATGAGGGGATAAGGGTTCTAAATAAACTCATCCAATAGGTTTTTTACAAGTGTAAGTCTTAGAGTTTACATTATATTTTCATTTTATTTAAATTGTTAATTAATGAGGTAATCGCTGCATCATCATGGTGTCATAAAAAATTTAATTTATTTAAGGTCTGAAAATTATAAAAAAATTACCATGATGTATTAAATATTTTTATCTTTCCAATGGATATTAATAGTCGAAACGTTAACTTATATAAGCCAATTTAATAATTGTTTTAGTAAAACAACACATGTTTGTGACAATTTTATTTTTACTTTAAATAAAAAGTTATTAATTTCATTTTCTTACCCAAGTGGCTCCATGGGGTCCCCATGTTGACCTGTGGATTTTCTTGGACGGACATGACACATAAAATAAGGTTAGGACAATTTTCAAGACATTTTCATATTTTTATAATATCATTTTAACTTAAATTTCACTAAATACCTTTAATCGCGATTAATAAAACATAAAAGTACCTATTCACCAAAAAATATTTTAATCCCATTGAACAAAATTTTACTTCCTAATGAAAACCATGTATTTCGTATTTTTGATAATCAAATCACAGAAGTGGTAATGTCTCATTTACATGAAAATAATTAGTTTTTAAACTAGCACTTAGTGGTTTTACTATTCATCAAAATTGAAGTTTTTTAGAAAAATACCAAAAATTTACCCGAAGCTATAATTGATATTTTGAATAAAAAATGGTGTCTATTTTAATAAATTCAAAACATATAAGTTTCATTAATTAATTTTATAATAAATTCCATTGTCAAAACAAATCGCGTGTTTTTATGAAATAATATCAATCAAAATATTGACAATTGTTTATGTCCAATTTCAAAGTGAAATTAATTCTAATGACCACCATTGGATAAAATGATAAAATAATATTACAATTATACTTTAAAACCACTCAATATTATAATTTATTATTATTAATTATTTTGATTAAAAAAGTTGTTTTTAATTAATATTTAGTAATTTTCACTATTCATCAAAATATAAAAGTTATCCGAAAAGTTCCAAAATTTCACCCTAGGATAAATTCGACATCCCGAATCCAAAAATGAAGTCCATTTTGAATGATAAAATTTATAAAATTTCAAAAAGTAGGTAATACTATTCATAACAGCTACTTTGATTGGTTGTGGTGTGTGTTAGAACTCAAAGCTGCGTACAACAGATGCTACTGTATTATTCAAAGAGAAGAATACCATGGAAGCTTGGGGTGTTACATTCTCCCATCCTTTAAATAATTTCATCCTCTAAATTTCATATAATATCACTGTATAAAAAGACTCTGGTGATTATTTATCATATGTTTCTCGGGTTCCCACGTTGCCTCCTCCATCTTATGGTTTCTCCATAGAACTTTTACCAGACGAGTCGTCCAGTTTCTCAGCACTTGATCTCTTGTGTCAAGAATCTTGTCAGGTTCTTCGCAATAAGACAGATTAGGTTCCTGTTCTAATTCCTCATAGGTCAGTACATGCGTTGGGTGAGGAATGTATTTTCTCAATAGTGATACGTGGAATACACCATGAACTTTAGAGAGACATGGCAGCATTCCCAAATGGTAAGCTACAACTCTAATTCATTCTAGAATTTGAAAGGCTCCTATGTGCCTGGGACTAAATTTACCCTTCTTACCGAAACGTATAACTCCCTTCCATGGAGATACCTTCATGAAAATATGATTTCCTTCCTGAAATTCCAAATCCTTCCTTCGGTTGCCAGCATAGCTCTTCTACCTAATTTGAGCTGCTTTAATTCAGTTTTGGATTACATTCACCTTTTCCATCATTTCCTCCACCAGTTCTGGGCCTACAATTTTTCTTTCACCAATGTCATCCCAGCAGGTTGGTGTGAGACATCTCTTTCCGTATAACGCTTCATATGGTGCCATCTAAATTCATGAATGGAAGCTATTGTTATAGTAAAATTCTACTAGAGGTAAATATTGATCCCATATACCCTGAAAGTCAATTGAGAATGATCTCAACATGTCTTATAAGGTTTGAATAGTTCGTTTTGAATGTCTATCTGTTTGAGGGCGGTAAGCAGTGCTCAAACGAAGTTCAGTGTCCAAGGCCTTCTGAATAATTTTCCAGAATCTTGATGTAAAACGGGGATCACGATCTAAGTCAATCGACAGGGGTACTCCATGAAGTCTCACAACTTCATTAATATATATTCTTGTTAGACGTTGAAGTGGTAGATATTCTCTTATAGCAAGAAAATGTGCTGACTTCGTGAGACGATCAACAATGACCCATATTGCATTATTCCTTCTAGGAGTCTTTGCTAGTCCCGTGACAAAATCCATTGTAATATTATCCCATTTCCACTCAGGTATGGGAAGAGGTTACAATACTCCAACAGGCAGTTGCCTTCCAGATTTCACTTTTTGGCAAACCATACATCTTGACACAAAATCAGCAATCTCCCTCTTCATGTTGTCCCACCAAAAATGTCCCTTTATATCTCTATACAATTTGGTGCTCCCAAGGTGTATAGAGAAATTAGAAATATGAGAATCATCCAACAATTCCCTCTTTAAATCAGGTATATCAGGAACACAAAGTCTCCTCCCAAATTTCAAAATTCCATCTTCATACACAAAGTCACTCAATCTCCCATCATTCACAACTTTAATCTTCTTTTTCAACTCTTAATCATCAGCCTGAGAACAATTTTTCCTTTCTAGTAAATATGGTTTGGCAACCATTTGAAAAAGTTTTAATGTTTCACCCTCTATGGTGATTCCCATATCCATCTTTACTAGATCCATGAAAATAGGATCCCTTTCCACTCTCATCATGTTCAAAACTCCATGATCTTTTATACTCAAAGCATCTGCAACCTTATTTTCCATCCCCGTGTGGTAGTGTATCATGCAATCATAATCCTTTAGTAGTTCAAGCCATCGTATTTGCCTCATGTTGAGTTTTTTTGTTAGAAAATATATTTCAAACTCTTGTGATCGGTATATATCTAACATTTTTCACCAAAGAGATATTGTCTCCATATCTTCAAGGAAAAGATTACAGCAGCTAACTCAAGATCATGAGTAGGATAGTTCTGCTCATGAATTTTTAACTGTCATGATGCATAGGCAATAAACCTATCATTCTGCACAAGGACACAACCAAGTCCTTTCTTTGATCCATCACTATAAATAACGAACCCATCATTCCCCGATGGTAGTGTCAATACAGGAGCATTGACTAATATTCTCTTCAGTTCTTCATAACATTATTTATAGTCTTATGTACAGACAAATTTAACCCCTTTACGTGTGAGCTTCATTAATGGGTTAGCCAATCGGGAAAATTTCATGACAAAACATCGATAATAACCTGCCAAACCAATAAAACTGCATACCTCAGTTATACTTGTCAGTGCTGGCCATTAATGGATTGCCTTGGTCCTAGAAGGATCATCAAAAATTCCATCCTTAGAGACAATATGGCCAAGAAAGGATATCTCCTGATGCTAGATTTCACAATTTCTAAAATTCCCATATAATTCATGCCTTCTATGTAACACCCCAAGATTTTATAGTGTGTTATTTCTTCAAAATAATTCAATAACTTTCACTACACGCAACACCGAGTTCAATCACACCATGAATTACAAAAAAAAGCCATTCAAAAGAGGTTATGAATAGTATTATCTAAATTTTAAACTTTATATAATCATTGAAATTTTAGAATCCATATTATGAGTTTCTTAGATATAATGCAAGAACAAATTCATTTTCAGTATTGCACTTTTATCAAATTTTAATAGTGAACCCTTTTTAAATACAATATTTTAAACTTTTTGACTAAATGGGGACATCAAAAAAATTTAAAATGAAACATCCCAAGCTTCCACGGTACGCTTTCCTTGGAATAATACACTAGCGTGTGTTGTACGCAACTTCGAGATTTAACACACACCAGAACCCATCAAACTAGCCGTTATGAATAGTAATACCTACTTTTTGAAAGTATATATATTTTATATTTCAAAATTGACTTCATTTTTGGATTCGTAGTGTCGAATTTACCCTAAGGTGAAATTTTGGTACTTTTCGGATAACTTTCATATTTTGATGAATAGTGAAAATGACTAAATTTTAATTAAAAACGACTTTTTTAATCAAAATAATTAATAGTGATAAATTATGAATTTGAGTGGTTTTAAAGTATATTTAGAATATATTTTTACCATTTAATATAATGTTGGTCATTGGACATAATTTTACAATTAAACCGAAGATAAATAAGTGTCAATCTTTTTATAGTTATTATCTCTTAAAAACACGTTTTTTTGTTTTGACAGCGGGAATTAATTTTAAATTAATTTCTGCCACTTCTGTGTTCTGAATTTAGGAAAATGGATTCTATATTTGGAATCAGGATGTTCAAATTGTGTAAATAGGTAACTTTTATTTTTAGACATTTTGAATAATTACTGCGGTAAATATTTTATTTACCATGGTTAAGGGTAAATCCGGTAAATAAGGGTTAAAAAATAATATTATAATAATAATAAATTACCCTAAAAAGTGTCTTAACCCTATTGGTTGATACATGGTCGAACATGGGTATCTTTGGGTCTATTTTGGGACCCCATGGATCCACTTGTAAGTGATAATGACACTTTATTTTAATTAAGTTAAAATGAATACAAAAATGACACAAGCATATATCTTTTAGGAAAACAATTGTTACATTGGGTTATATATGTTGGATTTTAGATTATAAATATTAATTATAAAGATAAAAATATTTCATACATAAGTATATTTTATTTATAATTTTTAGACATTATATAAGTTATTTTATTTATGACACAATAATGATGCAGTAATTACTAAAATAGTGAAAAATTAAATTAATTGATATTATAAATACCCAAATAAATATAATATGAAACATTTAATGAATTAAACTAATTGTATAGGATAATAGGATATATTAGGATTTATTTAATTTACTTTTTTCAAAGTAATCAATCTGTTATGAGTTTCAAAAAAATCATCTATTGAATAGTGTCAAAATTGACATAAAAGAGTTCTTAAAACAAATATTATATTATTAATTGATATTAAATTCCAAAAAATCTAAGTATCGTCCAAGACACTTATATCATGATAGGGTCATCATTAATGGACCACTTGGGGGTCTCTTGGATGTATATAGTATGTTTATTAACCATATTATATAAAAATACAAAGAGACATTGTAAAATTGAAACTAATTAACTTAGAGTTAATACTTAAAGATAAGGATAATATAAGTACCCAAACCTGTCTAAATTATATTGGTTGAGTGGTTTTCGACCTATCCCCACCTTAACCTTTTAATATTCAACTTTAGAGCCATTAGAAACCGAATATGAATTTATTATAAATTAATATTTCTAGCTCTTCCAAAGGTGCCCCTCACCCCTCTTATAAAAGGGCACTCCTCCTTCTCATTTCTTCACACTTTCAAAGCCTTTTGGTTCGGCCAAACTCTGCCCAAATACTCTCCCAACTTCCCTCACTACAACCTAGAGGCCTTAGTGTGATCATAAAGCCAACCTAAGGAGACCTTTTGATCAAATCAAAAGGAAGAACCCGAAGAAGAGGTAATGTTTTCACCACCCCTTTTCAAGTTCCTTTCTTCTTCCATTTCTTCTTTCTTTGTTCTTACCATTATAAAATAATAACTCCAGTATCTCACATATACTGTGATGTTATTATAAATATGGTACAACCATATTCAGTATTCTATCCACCCTTTGAATAACATGTCACCATACGTGCGTACGTACGGCTTACCGTCTCCACGTCGTGGTGTAATTGTTATTCAATATATTATTATTTGGATGGGTATAATAATGATGTGTAACTCATGTAAATAATAAATATAACATGTTAATGATTCTTTATATATGATATACCATCCATTTATATATTATTTTAATATCAAAAGAATGATATTGTCGCTCGTGCGTACGTACAGACTACCGTCTCCACGAACGCGATGAGATTCATTCTCCATCGTATCCATTCAAGTATAATTATCATTTGCTGATTTAAAAATGATGTTTAAGGACTTGATATAATTCTGGATATGAATAATATACAACCTATCCATTACAAACATGGCTTACGTAATAAAACATATAAAAGAAAACGAGTAAGTTAACACCCGAAACAACGATAATACTAAGACATTATTAACAAATCAAAGTTAAAAGATCATATATGATATCATATTAATATATATGATTCTTGTATAATTTAATAACAATTATTTCACTATTATAGAGGAGGTTAACCTACCCCAACCAGGTAAAAGTACAAGTTAAGGGATTTTCTTATCTCACTTTCAATTCCGTGAGATTTCCATTGTTCGCCACTAAATTATTGAAAGTGGTGTATTGTGTACTGCCATTTGATATATATTATCATGATTCTCTTTATATTCATTTTATTCTGTAAATCATTTGGTGGTTATTTACTTTTGGCCATACGAATCAGTTGATTAACGTGGTAAGGGGTTTTCATCTCACTCTTTATTTCCGTGAGATTCATGCCATATTTCCACTATTATCTTTTGTGTGGTGTATGTACTGCCCATAATTGTATTCTTTGTGTAATACACTTTACCTTATGTGTATTAACATTTTCATTGTATGATACCTCTTTCATGGGTTGTATGTTTCATAAGATACCAAATTGATAAGGGTTTACTTCACAATCCCTTTAATATCCGAGGTTGTCTTTACGTAAGTATCTACAGGGACATATTTACTATCCATGTCCATATTTCATAAAAGAGTTTTCAAAGGGATTATTTCTCAGGGAACTTTTACTAAAACCTCATTTTAAATGTTTTAAATATTTATTATTCTAAATCATCCTCATTTATGTCCACGTTTTCAAAATGGTTTGTAAGGATTTATTTATATGAAAATGAATGTTTTAAAAGTGTTAATTCTATTCAAAAGTTTCAAAGTGGTATGGGACACTTTGATTCAAAAATGTTTTTAAATGCCTTACTTTCTAAATTGTGTAACATTAAAATGTTTTCATGAAAAAGGGATATTTCTCTCAATAATTTTTTAAAAAACATTTTCATCTATGTCAACATCCTTTGATGGATTTTAAGATTATTTGAAGTTGATTTATTATGATTTAAAACATCCATATTGTAATGAAGTTTTGTGATATGTTTGACTGTAGATGTGTCATTTATATAGCATTCATGGTTTATGAGTAAAGTATTGACATTTCGTATACTAGTTACAATAAGAATGTTTATGTTATATTTCAACCTTTACATCATATGAATGTGTTTGACAAGTATGTTCTAGGTTGGGGACTGGTTAAAGTAAGCCCTCCAGGTTGAGGACTGGTTAATGTAAGCCCTCCAGGTTAGGGACTGGTAAAAGTAAGCCCTCCGGTTTGGTCTCCGGTTATTAGAGGAACTCCGGGTTGGTGTCCAGTTATTAGAGGCACTCCGGGTTGGTGTCCAGTTATTAGAGGCACTCCGGGTTGGGTTCAGGTTACAGTTAGCCCCAAGGTCTTGGGACGAGGCCTTGACAAAGAAATTAAAGTTTAGCATTATGCATTCCAACATTATGAATGTGGTTATTGATTTTGCATGTGATTATTCGATTAGTAGAATATCCATGTGAATAAGTAAAATGGCATTATTTCATTTTATTTATGCCATACTATGTTGAATGTTCAAGTTTGAAAGGCTTTTGTTTTAGTTATACATTGCCTTAAATGTTTATTCTTATTTATGAAAGTTTCCGCTATATTGTTATCCTTACTGGGCATTTGAGCTCACCCATTTTCTATGTTTTATATTTCCCAGGAAGTGAAGAAGTAAGTTATGAATGACCTGCAGGGATATTATGTGGGGATATGAGTGTGGATTATGGAGACATTATGTTGTTGTAGTAGTTTCTCATTTTATGTTGTAATTTAAAACTTATGAATATATCTAGTGTTTCCAAGGCTACTAATATAACGCCCCGACCCCAGCTACCCAGAGTCGGTGGATTACTTCCTAACATTGTCATGATCACAAAAGATCAAGTCTCGAAAGACCGATTAGTTTAGTAGCCTTGGAAACACTAGATACATTCTTAAGTCTTTCATTACATCAAAAAGTAAACAAACTAAAATAACATGGTCTTCATAGTCCACACTCATATCCTCACTGACTATTCTTGCTAGTCAGTCATAATACACTTCTTCACATCCGGGAAAATATTAAAACATTGAAAGGGGTGAGCTCAGATGCTCAGTAAGGATAACAATATTGCGGAAGCTTTCATAAATAAACATTAACAATTAAGGCAATTTATAAATAAAACAAAAGCCTTTTAAACATGAACTTAAACATAATATGGAAAAAGTAAAATGAGATAATGCCATTTACTTATTCACATGGATATTCTACTGGTCGAATAATCACATGAAATTTCAATAACCACTTTCATAATGAGGGAATGTATAATCCCAGACATTCTGAAACATTTTGTCAAGGCCTCGGCCAAGACGTCTAAAATGATTAAGGACTCGGCCAAAACCATAAATCAAATTGGGAAAGGGCCTCGTCCAATTCCACATCTAGTTGTCTCATGAGACCTACCGATGCATCAAGGAGCTATAGCGGGCTCCACCCGTCACTTATTAAGTCCAATACATTCCTCATATGAATAAGTTTAAACATATCATAAACCATAACATAATCGAATCACATAAAACATGCATAAAGGAAACATAACATTTCCACATTTAAATCACAAGATATCAATACAACACATTGATATAATAAAAACGCTTTCAAAACCATTTTCAATACCAAAATAAATGAAAGTTAAAACTTTGTATTTATTTTTCATTAAAAAAAATGATGGCTTGTATAGGAATCTGAATCTCAAATAAAGGTCACGGCGGCGAAGAATTCATTGTCGCCGCATAAGTATGGAAAGAAAAACATTCCCTTTTTTCTTTTAGAAAAACTCTTCGTATAAAAAAGATTCCTTTTGAATAAACGTAAAAGTCAAAGGGGTTTATACACCGTATAAAATAAAGTTGTGTATAAAACCAAATATGCCTCAATGAAAGGGGATTGAGACGAAGTCCTTAAAAAGATCATTTTTTAAATAAAGTACATCTATAATGTGTATTCACTATAAGTACACATAAATAATGTACAAATACAATATTGGACATAATAATATCATGACATAAATTGAAAGTAGGAGATTAACCCAAAGAGTGAAAATTGGGTTAAGAAGTTCCCTTACCTTGCATCCTGTCCAGACTCGACCGTTATTTAACCTCCTGAATAATAAACTAGAGTTAATTTCTATTTATTTAAGAACCTTTTTTTGTTCATTATTCCTTTTATATCACTTATTGCCATGTTATGAACATTATGTAATTATTCAAGTTAATAACGGTCGTTTTGTCGATCTTTGGTACTTGAGTCAACAATAAACTTCTTATAATTACAAGTTGTTTATGTGGTAGAATATCCATTATCTCCATAATTATATCCATGATTTAGATGTCATATATATCATATATAACCAGTATATACATTAATTTATAATATTACGAAACATTTAGAGGTAAGAAATGAAATGCACCGTTCATGGAGACGGTAAGCCGTACGTACGCATGAACGATACTTTCATTTCAATTTCATATTTAATGGAATGAAATCATAATGATATAAATTTATAATATATTTTCAGTATAATATAGTGTATAATACCATTTACTCCATCCTTTATACATCCCACATATGGCATTAACGATTCAAATCACTTTGAGGGGGCGGTAGTCCGCACTTCCTAAAATGAAATTATCGCGTTTTACCCATAATGGAAATCATAAAGTATTCCATAAATGAGGAATACAGAAGCATAAGTAAAACATAAACATATTATATATCATATATAAAAATAGTTACATCTTAATGGCCACCTTTGAAGGTGTTATATGAGTGTTGAACAATCATCGTTTCGTGAGGCAGAAATTCGCCATCCACAGAAACCGTATGTTCTTTAACCATTAGATGTAGGTGTGTGTAAGTGTAGCTCGAATCCTTCTTATAAAAACATCATAGTATATTGAGGATACTGGTGTTGTTACAAAATAAATGAATAAAAAGAGTTTAGGGGGTTAGAGAAGAACAACATTAGAGAAGACATTACCTCAAAATCGGGTAATTCTTTTTGATTTGAGCCAAAGGCTTCCTTGGGAAGAGTTCTGCCCAAAGTGAGGCTACTAGGAGTAAGAGGGGGAAGTTGGGAGAGTATTTGGGCAGAGTTTGGCTGAGCCAAATGGCTTGAAAGTGTAAATGAGGTGAGAGAGGTGGGGGCCTTTTATAAGTGGAGAGGAGGGGCTCTTTTGGAAAGATTGAAATGTTACATTATTACACAATGCTTTTCGGATTCTAAAGGTCCCACAATTATATAATTCGAGGCTAAGGTGATAAGGTTTCGAAATATCCTCATAAAATAGGCTTTGGACAAGTGTAAGCCTTGGATTTTGCATTGTCTTCTCATTTTATTTAAATCGTTAAATAATGAGGTCATCGCAGCATCATAATGATGTCATAAATAATTTAATTTATTTAATGTCTAAAAATTATAAACAAAATACTATGATGTAGGAAATTGTTTTAGATTTCTAATGAATATTTATAGTCAAAATTTGGACTTGTTTAACCCCACTTAAAAACTATTTTAGTAAAATAACTCATTTTTGTGTCAATTTAATTTTAACATTAAATAAATATATATTAATGTCATTTTCCAACTAAAGTGGCTCCATGGGGTCCCCAAGTTGACCCATGGGTTGTCTTGGTCGGCCATGACTCATCCAATAGTATTAGGACAAGTGTCAAGCTCATCTCATATTATTAAAACATTATTTTTACCTTAAACTACACTAATTACCTCGAATCGCGATTAAGAACTTAAAAGTTACTATTCACCAAAAAATTATTTTAATCTCATTGAACCACATTTTACTTCTTAATGACAACCATGTATGTCGGATTTTTGAAAATCAAATCACAGAAGTGGTAATATTTCATTTAAACGAAAAATCAGTTATTTAACTACCACTTAGTGGTTTCACTATTCATCAAAAATTGAAGTTTTTCAGAACAAGGCCAAACTTTCACCCTAAGCTATAATTGATATTCAGAATTCAAAAATGATGTCTATTTTACAAAATTCCAAACATATAAGTTGCATTAATTAATTTTATAATTAATTCCCGCTGTTACGACAAATAGCGTGTTTTTATGAAATAATTTATATCAAAAGATTGGCAATTGTTTATGTCTAATTTCAATGTTAAATTAATTCTAATGACCACCATTGGATAAAATGGTAAAAATATATTCTAATTATACCTTAAAACCACTAAATAGTATAATTTATCACAATAAATTATTTTGATTAAAAAAGTTGTTTTAAAGTATTTTTCACTATTCATAAAAAATTAGAAGTTCTCAGAAAAATACCAAAAATTCAACATAGGCTAATTTCGATATTCCGAATCCAAAAATGAAGTCCATTTTGAAATATAAAATTTCTATAATTTTAAAAAGTGGTTATTACTATTCATAACGGCTACTTTGATTAGTCATATTGTTTTAGAACTCGAAGTTGCGTACAATGCAAGCTATTGCATTATTGAATGAGAAGCGTATCGTGGAAGCTCGGGGTGTTACATTCTCCCCTCCTTCAATAAATTGCGTCCTCGCAATTTGAAATTTTTCTTTGAAAATAAAAGGTTTAAAAGAGAAAATACCTTTGAGGAAAACCCACATCGGAAATAAGGTTAATAAATATATAACATTAAAAGAAAGAAAGATAAGTACAAAGGTCACCCGATATATCCCATTCTAGGATTCTATGAAAATATTGATATGGAGGAGAAACAAACCATCAAGGTCTGATGGAGAGTTATAGAAAACAGGATTAGGAGAAAGTTTAACTACAAGAAAATCACAAACATGTGATTGGTTAGACGGTCATAGAATCCCCAGTTGGAAAATTTAACTGACATCATTTTTGTTTTAAGTTACCTTTTATAATGTTGAGGAATTTATTTAGGAGATTTACTAAGAACGTAAGGGAATATACATACTTGTTATGTATACTTTCATTCGTTAATAAATTTTTACCACAATCCCATCTTTTACTCCAAATGGTAACAGAACTCAGAAATATTCTTTTTACCCTAATTGTATAAGGTTCCAAATATTAACACATGCCATTTATATTAGTAAAACTATTTTGTAAAAACCAGGGACTTCCTGTAGGCTAGTGGTGGGAAATAAAGGCTTGTCGCACTATGTTTGTGGGTTCGATTCCTGCAGCTTTGTCCGACGCGACAGGTTATTCCCCACCCTGCAGGTTGTCCTTTTCCTAAAACTATAGTATTATAATATTCCAAAAATAATCTTCAGAAATGCTTAATCCTTAAACAATACTATCCATGGTTCAACTTAATCCATTCCAACCTTAATAGTTATCCAAAATAGTTCTTTCCAACTCACAGTCCAAATTTTATAAGGAAGGTAAACATAATGAAGATCCTTTATCACACATAACAACATGTGAACACCTTCATCATGTATTCTTTTTAAACATACTGAATTACCATGATCCCTTATTCCTTATAGAATACAAGATATACTCCTTCTATCCAAAAATGTATACAAAACATCAATCAGTTTCAAGGAAGTTAAGTATATCCAATATAATTTATCCAAATCAATCACGTCTTATTCCAAAATCACAATCTCAGTATCAAAACCATATTATGGTTTATCTTTCTCTCAACCATATATTTTCCAAAAATTTAACCTACTATGGAGTCACTTTTCTTGGTTCCACACAATCTCAAGTCCTTGATGAAATAGTACTGCAACACAATCCTTATATACTCTATAATTATTATAACCAGTACATCATTGATACGACACTCAAATTAAAAAAAATTCTTTAATAACAACATAAGAACTCTAATCATTACTCCTCATCTGTGGTAGTATCATAACTTGATTATTATCCAATAACATCATTTGGGGCATGCTCTGATGATTTGGACATTGGTTTGCGTAGTGTCCCCAATCCTTGCAGAAGAAGCATTGTACATTTGAAACCATTTTCTTACCCTTGCAGTCACGCACTTTGTGTCCTTTTTCTCTACACTTATAACAAACCCCCATTCCCTTTAGGCAAGTTCCATGATGTTTCTTCCCACAATTACCACATATTGGAAAATTCTTCTTTCCCCTCATCCCTTTATCCATCATTCTCTCTTCCATCCCTTTCGTCTCTTGCTTCGCTTCAAAGCCATAGGACTCAGAGAATTCTTTAATTATCCTATTAACACATGATACTATTTCTTCATATGTTGAGAACACATGGGAGACTATTTCCCTTCGAAATGTTGGCTTAATACCGTGAAAGATACTATCCTTCTTACTCTTTGGATCATACGTACTGCTGGAGTTCACATTACTTCTACTGGGCGCCATTTCTATACAATGGCATAAACTAGGTTAGTTTATGAATCAAAATACATAATTCCATACTTGTAAAACACTTTACATAAATTGAACTATTTATGGATATAATCTATAATCATAAAAAGAAATGTTTTCTTTGAGGAAGTATATACACATAACCCTTAATAGTGTTTTGTAAATAAAATGGGAATTATCCTAAGCATATCCCCTGGGACTGTCGTAACCAAGAGTGCAGAAAGGCCCGTTGTCGTGCACTAGTTCCCGTTCGAGTCTAGCTCAAAGCGGTGTTTTCGGGTTTTACCCCTAGGTACATCTGTGCCAAAGCCGCCTCTACCTGCTCATATCCAGACAGGGATGTATTGCTCGGAAAACTCATAACATCTCTATAATACCAAAATTCTAGGATTTTCTTCTATACTAATCCTCAAAGTCTATCTTTGGGCTATGTGCTCTAATCAGAGTTTATCTAAATCTAGCTTCAAAGGCCAGTACTAAACTGCCTCTGATACCAACTATAACGCCCCGACCCCATCTACCCAGAGTCGGTGCATTACTTCGTAACATTGGCATGATCACAAAATATCAAGTCTCGAAAGACCGATTAGTTTAGTAGCCTTGGAAACACTAGATACATTCAGAAGTCTTTCATTACATCAAAAAGTAAACAAACTAAAATAACATGGTCTTCATAGTCCACACTAATATCCTCACTGACTATTCTTGCAAGTCAGTCATAATACACATCTTCACATCCCGGAAAATATTAAAACATTGAAATGGGTGAGCTTAGATGCTCAGTAAGGATAACAATATTGCGGAAGCTTTCATAAATAAAAAATAACAATTAAGGCAATGTATAAATAAAACAAAAGCCTTTTAAACATGAACTTCAACATAATATGGAAAAAGTAAAATGAGATAATGCCATTTACTTATTAACATGGATATTATACTGGTCGAATAATCACATGCAATATCAATAACCACTTTCATAATGAGGGAATGTATAATGCCATACATTATGAAACATTTTGTCAAGGCCTCGGCCAAGACGTCTAAAATGATTAAGGCCTCGGCCAAAACCATAAATCAAATTGGTAAAGGGCCTCGGCCAATTCCACATCTAGTTGTCTCATGAGACCTACCGATGCATCGAGGAGCTATAGCGGGCTCCACCTGTCACTTATTAAGTCCAATACATTCCTCATATGAATAAATTTAAACATATCATATACCATAACATAATCGTATCACATAAAACATGCATAAAGGAAACATAACATTTCCACATTTAAATCACAAGATATCAATACAACACATTGATATAATAAAAACGCTTTCAAAACCATTTTCAATACCAAAATAAAAGAAAGTTAAAACTTTGTATTTATTTTTCATTAAAAAAAATGATGGCTTGTATAGGAAGCCGAAACTCAAATAAAGGTCACGGTGGCGAAGAAGTCATTGTCGCCGCATAAGTATGGAAAGAAAAACATTCCCTTTGTCATTTAGCAAAACGCTTCGTATAAAAAAGATTCCTTTTGAATAAACGTAAAAGTCAAAGGGGTTTATACACCGTATAAAATAAAGTTGTGTATAAAACCAAATATGCCTCAATGAAAGGGGATTGAGACGAAGTCCTTAAAAAGATCATTTTTTAAATAAAGTACATCTATAATGTGTATTCACTATAAGTAAACATAAATAATGTACAAATACAATATAGGACATAATAATATCATGACATAATTTGAAAGTAGGAGATTAACCCAAAGAGTGAAAATTGGGTTAAGAAGTTCCCTTACCTTGCGTCCTGTCCTGACTCGACCGTTCTTTATCCTCCTGAATAATAAACTAGAGTTAATTTATATTTACTTAAGAACCTTTTTTATGTTCATTATTCCTTTTATATCACTTATTGCCATGTTATGAACATTATGTAATCATTCAAGTTAATAACGGTCGTTTTGTCGATCTTTGGTACTTGAGTCAACAATAAACTTCTTATAATTACAAGTAGATTATGTGGTAGAATATCCATTATCTCCAGAATTATATTCATGATTTAGATGTCATATATATCATATATAACCAGTATATACATTAATTTATAATATTACGTAACATTTAGAGGTAAGAAATGAAATGCACCGTTCATGGAGACGGTAAGCCGTACGTACGCATGAATGCTACTTTCATTTCAATTTCATATTTAATGGAATGAAATCATAATGATATAAATTTATAATATATTTTCAGTATAATATAGTGTATAATACCATTTACTCCATCCTTTATAAATCCTACATATGGCATTAACGATTCAAATCACTTTGAGGGGGCGGTAGTCTGCACTTCCTAAAATGAAATTATCGCGTTTTACCCATAATGGAAATCATAAAGTATGAAATAAATGAGGAATACAGAAGCATAATTAAAACATAAACATATTATATATCATATTTAAAAATAGTTACATCTTAATGGCCACCTTTGAAGGTGTTATATGAGTGTTGAACAATCATCGTTTCGTGAGGCAGAAATTCGCCATCCACAGAAACCGTATGTTATTTAACCATTAGATGTAGGTGTGTGTAAGTGTAGCTAGAATCCTTCTTATAACAACATCCTAGTATATTTAGGATACTGTTGTTGTTACAAAATAAATGAATAAAAAGATTTTAGGGGGTTTTAGAAGAACAACATTAGAGAAGACATTACCTCAAAATCGGGTAACTCTTTATGATTTGAGCCAAAGGCTTCCTTGGGAAGAGTTCTGCCCAAAGTGAGGCTTATAGGAGTAAGAGGGGGAAGTTGGGAGAGTATTTGGGCAGAGGTTGGCTGAGCCAAATGTCTTGAAAGTGTAAATGAGGTGGGAGAGGTGGGGGCCTTTTATAAGTGGAGAGGAGGGGCTCTTTTGGAAAGATTGAAATGTTACATTATTACACAATGCTTTTAGGATTCTAAAGGTCCCACACGTATATAATTCGAGGCTAAGGTGATAAGGTTTCGAAAGCTCCTCATCCAATAGGCTTTGGACAAGTGTAAGCCTTGGATTTTGCATTATCTTCTCATTTTATTTAAATCGTTAAATAATGAGGTCATCGCTGCATCATAATGATGTCATAAATAATTTAATTTATATAATGTCTAAAAATTATAAACAAAATACTATGACGTAGGAAATATTTTTAGATTTCTAATGAATATTTATAGTCAAAATTTGGACTTGTGTAACCCCACTTAAAAACTATTTTAGTCAAATAACTCATGTTTGTGGCAATTTAATTTTAACATTAAATAAATATATATTAATGTCATTTTCCAACTAATGTGGCTCCATGGGGTCCCCAAGTTGACCCATGGGTTGTCGCGGTCGGCCATGACTCATCCAATTGTAGTAGGACAAGTTTCAAGCTCATCTCATATTATTAAAACATTATTTTTACTTTAAACTACACTAATTACCTCTAATCGCGATTAAGAACTTAAAAGTTACTATTCACCAAAAAATTATTTTAATCTCATTGAACCACATTTTACTTCTTAATGAAAACCATGTATGTCGGATTTTTGAAAATCAAATAACAGAAGTGGTAATATTTCATTTAAACGAAAAATCAGTTATTTAACTACCACTTAGTGGTTTCACTATTCATCAAAAATTGAAGTTTTTCAGAACAAGGCCAAAATTTCACCCTAAGCTATAATTGATATTCCGAATTCAAAAATTATGTCTATTTTACAAAATTCCAAACATATAAGTTGCATTAATTAATTTTATAATTAATTCCCACTGTTACGACAAATAGCGTGTTTTTAAGAAACAATTTATATCAAAAGATTGGCAATTGTTTACGTCCAATTTGAATGTTAAATTAATTCTAATGACCACCATTGGATAAAATGGTAAAAATATATTCTAATTATACCTTAAAACCAATAAATAGTATAATTTATCACAATAAATTATTTTTATTAAAAAAGTTGTTTTAAAGTATTTTTCAATATTCATAAAAAATTAGAAGTTCTCAGAAAAATACCAAAAATTCAACATAGGCTAATTTCGATATTCCGAATCCATAAATGAAGTCCATTTTGAAATATGAAATTTCTATAATTTTAAAAAGTGGTTATTACTATTCATAACAGCTACTTTGATTAGTCGTAGTGTTTTAGAACTCGAAGTTGCGTACAATGCAAGCTATTGCATTATTGAATGAGAAGCGTATCGTGGAAGCTCGAGGTGTTACAACTAAACCAATCGGTCTTTCGAGATTTGATCTTTCTTGTGATCATGCCAATGTTATGTAATAATCCACCGACTCTGGGTAACTAGGGTCGGGGCGTTACAGTTGGTATCAGAGGAAGTTTAGTACAAACCTTGGCAGCTAGATTTAGATAAACTCTGATTAGAGCACGTAGTCCTAAGATAAAATTTGAGGATTAGTATAGAAGAACTTCCTAGAATTTTGGTATTGTATAGATTTTGTGAGTTTTCCGAGCAATACATCCCTGTCTGGATACGAGCAGGTAGAGGCGGCTCTGGCACAGATGTACCTAGGGGTAAAACCCGAAAACACCGCTTTGAGCTAGACTCGAACGGGAACTGGTGCACGACAACGGGCCTTGCTGCACTCTTGGTTACGACACTCCTGGGGGATATGCTTAGGATAATTCTCATTTTCTTTACAAACCATTATGAAGGGTTTATGAGTATATACATCCTCAAAGGAGACATTTTTATGATTATGGATTATATCAATAAATAGTTCAATTTATGTTAAGTGTTTTATAAGTATGGGATTATGTATTTTGATTCATAAACTGATCTAGTGTATTCCATTGTTTAGAAATGGCGCCCAGTAGAAGGAATGAGAACTCCAGAAATGCACATGATCCAAAGGGAAGGAAGGATCATATATTTCATGGTCTTAAGCTAGAATTTATAAGAGAAATAGTCTCCAATGTATTATCATCATATGAAGAAATAATATCATGTGTTGATAAGATAAGTAAAGAGTTTACTGAGTCCTATGGCTTTGAAGGTAAGAAAGAGAAGAAAAGGATGGAAGAGAGAAAGATGGATAAAGGGAAGAGGGAAAAGAAGAATTTTCCCATATGTGGTAACTGTGGAAAGAAACACCCTGGAACTTGCCTGGAAGGAATGGGAGTTTGTTATAAGTGTGGAGGAAAAGGGCACAAAGTACGTGACTGCAAGGGTAAGAAAATGGTTTTAAATGTACAATGCTTCATTTGCAAGGAGTTTGGACACTACGCGATACTATCTCCCAGTCATCAAACTATGCCGCAAATGATGCTATTGGATAATAATAAAGTTATGATACTACCACAGATGAAGAGGAATGATTAGAGTTATTATGTTGATTATGTCAATTGAGTGTTGTATCAACAATGTACTTGTTATAATAATTGTGGATTATATAAGGATTCTACTGCAGTACTATTTCATTAAGGACTTGAGATTGTGTGGAACAAAGAAAAGTGACTCAATAGAAGGTTAAATTTTTGGAAAATATATGGTTGAGAGAAAGATAAACCATAATATGGTTCTGATACCGAGGTAGTGGTTTTAGAATAATACATGATTGATTTGAATAAATTATATTTGATATTCTTGACTACCTTGAAGCTGATTAATGATTTGTCTATTCCATCATTGATGGGGTTTAAAACATTTTTGGATTGATGAAGTATATCCAGCATTCTATATGGAATGAGGGAGCATGAATGTAATCAATAAGTATTATGGTAAATCAGGATGTTTCAGTGTTTTAAAAGAATAGATGATGAAGGTATTAATATTCTATTACAGGGTAAAAAGGATCTACATTATGTTTACCTTCCTTATAAATGTTTGACTGTGAGTTTAGATAGAAGTATTTTGGATAAATTCTATGTTTGAGATTAATTTTGGATTGCCATAAAAGGACAACCCGGAGGTCGGGCGGCAACCCGTCGTGACCGGAATGGCCGCGAGACTTAAACCCGCAACCGAAGGGCGACAAGGGTGTATCACCTACCAATGGCCCACGAGATGACCTGTATTAAATAATGTAGTTTTTATTAAAAGATCTTGTAGATGAATTATAAATTCGTTTATTTTGGAACCCTATACGAATAGTGTAAATAGAATTTTTTTTACATTCTATTATCTTTTAGAGTGAAAGATGAGTTTGTGGTAGAAATTTATTAATGGATAAAACTCTAATTATAAAGTAAGTATATCTCCTTATGATCTTATCCAATCTCATAAATAAATTCCTCAACATTAATAAAAGGAACTTAGAACAAAAATTTTGTCCTAGATGGTACCTTAAATCATCACTAATTCATGGCTTTGGGATTGTTGGCCTTTTCATAGCCATGTTCTCTACCACTCTCCACCAGATAATTGATGGTTAGATTTCTCTTCCATATCCATATTTTCCTACATGGAACCCTATTATGTGTTATTTTCGGTAGTCTTCATACTTTCCACTCTTTATTTTAAATAGAGGCCTCGTTAATTCATTTTTCGATGTGGGATTTCAATTATGATATTTTGAAACGTCAAAAATGAGTTATCCTAATACCCTATGTTTTGTTGAACCGATGGTATTTCAAATCATCATAGATTGATGAATTTAAGGACCTCAATTATACACTTGTTTGTGATTGATGACCTCAATCAC
This sequence comes from Viscum album, assembly GCA_963277665.1. Lineage (NCBI taxonomy): Eukaryota > Viridiplantae > Streptophyta > Magnoliopsida > Santalales > Viscaceae > Viscum > Viscum album. The sequence goes on along the minus strand of OY728130.1, from coordinate 821,748,718 downwards.
TACCTATAAATATTTACGTTTTTCCTCCAATTATATGTCTCTAATTTCCACCAATGTTCTCCCAATCGAGATCATAATTTGGTGGGGACCCTTTCATTTCTCTTTTCCTCATATTAAGACTATATTTTAGTAACCTAATTTCCGATGTGGGTTTTCCCACAAATATATTTTCTATTTTCAACCTTTTATTTTCGAAGAACAATTTCAAATTGCGAGGACACAATTTATTGAAGGGGGGGAGAATGTAACACCCCAAGATTTTATAGTGTGTTATTTCTTCAAAATAATTCAATAACTTTCAGTACACGCAACACCGAGTTCAATCACACCATGACTTACAAAAAAAAGCCATTCAAACGAGGTTATGAATTGTATTATCTAAATTTTAAACTTTATATAATCCTTGTAATTTTAGAATCCATATTATGAGTTTCTTAGATATAATGCAAGAACAAATTCATTTTCAGTATTGTACTTTTATCAAATTTTAATAGTGAACCCTTTTTAAATACAATATTTTAAACTTTTTGACTAAATGGGGACATCAAAAAAATTTAAAATGAAACATCCCAAGCTTCCACGGTACACTTTCCTTTGAATAATACACTAGCGTGTGTTGTACGCAACTTCGAGTTTTAACACACACCACAACCGATCAAACTAGCCGTTATGAATAGTAATTACTACTTTTTGAAATTATATATATTTTATATTTCAAAATTGACTTCATTTTTGGATTCGTAGTGTCGAATTTACCCTAAGGTGAAATTTTGGTACTTTTCGGATAATTTTCATATTTTGATGAATAGTGAAAATTACTAAATTTTAATTAAAAATAACTTTTTTAATCAAAATAATTAATAGTGATAAATTATGAATTTGAGTGGTTATAAAGTATATTTAGAATCTATTTTTACCATTTAATATAATGTTGGTCATTGGACATAATTTTACAATTAAACCGAAGATAAACAAGTGTCAATCTTTTGATAGTTATTATCTCTTAAAAACACGTTTTTTTGTTTTGACAGCGGGAATTAATTTTAAATTAATTTATGCCACTTCTGTGTTCTGAATTTAGGAAAATGGATTCCATATTTGGAATCAGGATGTTCAAATTGTGTAAATAGGTAACTTTTATTTCTAGACATTTTGAATAATTACTGCGGTAAATATTTTATTTACCATGGTTAAGGGTAAATCCGGTAAATAAGGGTTAAAAATAATATTTTAATAATACTAAATTACCCTAAAACGTGTCTTAACCCTATTGGTTGATACATGGTCGACCATGGGTATCTTTGGGTCGATTTGGGGACCCCATGGATCCACTTGTAAGTGATAATGACACTTTATTTTAATTAAGTTAAAATGAATACAAAAATGACACAAGCATATATCTTTTAGAAAAACAATTGTTACATAGGGTTATATATGTTGGATTTTAGATTATAAATATTAATTAGAAGTAAATACGATTTTCTACATAATGATATTTTATTTATAATTTTTAGACATTAAATATGTTATTTTATTTATGACACAATAATGATGCAGTAATTACTAAAATAGTGAAAAATTAAATTAATTGATATTATAAATACCCAAATAAATATAATATGAAACTTTTAATGAATTAAACTAATTTTCTAGGATAATATGATATATTAGGATTGATTTAATTTTCTTTTTTCGAAGTAATCAATCTGTTATGAGTTTCAAAAAAATCAACTATTGAATAGTGTCAAAATTGACATAAAAGAGTTCTTAAAACAAATATTATATTATTAATTGATATTAAATTCCTAAAAATCTAAGGTTCGGCCAAGAGACTTATATCATGATAGGTTCATCATTAATGGACCACTTGGGGGGTCGCTTGGATGTATATAGTATGTTTATTAACCATATTATATAAAAATACAAAGATACATTGTAAATGTGAAACTAATTAACTTAGAGTTAATACTTAAAGATAAGGTTAATATAAGTACCCAAACCTGTCTAAATTCTATTGGTTGAGTGGTTTTCGACCAATCCCCACCTTAACCTTTGAATAATCAACTTTGGAGCCATTATAAACCGAATATTAATTTATTATAAATTAATATTTCTAGCTTTTCCAAAGGTGCCCCCTCACCCCTCTTATAAAAGGGCACTCCTCATTCTCATTTCTTCACACCTTCAAAGCCTTTTGGTTCGGCCAAACTCTGCCCAAATACTCTCCCAACTTCCCTCACTACAACCTAGAGGCCTTAGTGTGATCAGAAAGCCAACCTAAGGAGCCCTTTTGATCAAATCAAAAGGAAGAACCCAAAGAAGAGGTAATGTTTTCACCACCCCTTTTCAAGTTCCTTTCTTCTTCCACTTCTTCTTTCTTTGTTCTTACCATTCTAAAATAATAACTCCAGTATCTCACATATAATGTTATGTTATTATAAATATGGTACAACCATATTCAGTATTCTATCCACCCTTTGAATAACATGTCACCATACGTGCGTACGTACAGCTTACCGTCTCCACGTCGTGGTGTAATTGTTATTCAATATATTATTATTTGGATGGGTATAATAATGATGTGTAACTAATGTAAATAATAAATATAACATGTTAATGATTCTGTATATATGATATACCATCCATTTATATATTATTTTAATATCAAAATAATGATATTGTCACTCGTGCGTACGTACGGACTACCGTCTCCACGAACGCGATGAGATTCATTCTACATCGTATCCATTCAAGTATAATTATCATTTTCTGATTTAAAAATGATGTTTAAGGACTTGATATCATTCTGGATATGAATAATATACAACCTATCCATTACAAACATGGCTTAAGTAATAAAACATATAAAAGAAAACGAGTAAGTTAACACCCGAAACAACGATAATACTAAGACATTATTAACAAATCAAAGTTAAAAGATCATATATGATATCATATTAATATATATGATTCTTGTATAATTTAATAACAATTATTTCACTATTATACAGGAGGTTAACCTACCCCAACCAAGTAAAAGTACAAGGTAAGGGATTTTCTTATCTCACTTTCAATTCCGTGAGATTTCCATTGTTCGCCACTAAATTATTGAAAGTGGTGTATTGTGTACTGCCATTTGATATATATTATCATGATTCTCTTTATATTCATTTTATTCTGTAAATCATTTGGTGGTTATTAACTTTTGGCCATACGACTCAGTTGATTAACGTGGTAAGGGGTTTTCATCTCACTCTTTATTTCCGTGAGATTCATACCATATTTCCACTATTATCTTTTGTGTGGTGTATGTACTTCCCATAATTGTACTCTTTGTGTAATACACTTTACCTTATGTGTATTGACATTTTCATTGTATGATACCTCTTTCATGGGTTGTATGTTTCATAAGTTACCAAATTGATAAGGGTTTACTTCAGAATCTCTTTAATATCCGAGGTTGTCTTTACGTAAGTATCTACAGGGACATATTTACTATCCATGTACATATTTCATAAAAGAGTTTTCAAAGGGATTATTTCTAAGGGAACTTTTACTAAAACATCATTTTAAATGTTTTAAATATTTATTCTTCTAAATCATCCTCATTTATGTCCATGTTTTCAAAATGGTTTGTAAGGATTTATTTATATGAAAATGAATGTTTTAAAAGTGTTAATTACATTCAAAAGTTTCAAAGTGGTATGGGACACTTTGATTCAAAAATGTTTTTAAATGCCTTACTTCCTAAATTGTTTAACATTAAAATGTTTTCATGAAAAAGGGATATTTCTCTCAATAACTTTTAAAAAAACATTTTCATCTATGTCAACATCCTTTGATGGATTTTAAGATTATTTGAAGTTGATTTATTATGATTAAAAACTTCCATATTGTAATGAAGTTTTGTGATATGTTTGACTGTAGATGTTTCATTTATATAGCATTCATGGTTTATGAGTAAAGTATTGAAATTTCGTATACTAGTTACAATAAGAATGTTTATGTTATATTTCAACCTTTATTTCATATGAATGTGTTGGACAAGTATGTTCCAGGTTGGGGACTAGTTAAAGTAATCCCTCCAGGTTGGGGACTGGTTAAAGTAAGCCCTCCAGGTTAGGGACTGGTAAAAGTAAGCCCTCCGGTTTGGTCTCCGGTTATTAGAGGAACTCCGGGATGGTATTCGGTTATTAGAGGCACTCCGGGTTGGTGTCCGGTTATTAGAGGCACTCCGGGTTGGGTTCCGGTTACAGTTAGCCCCAAGTTCATGGGACGAGGCCTTGACAATGAAATTAAAGTTTAGCATTATGCATTCCAACATTATGAAAGTGGTTATTGATTTTTCATGTGATTATTCTATTAGTAGAATATCCATGTGAATAAGTAAATGGAATTATTTCATTTTATTTATGCCATACTATGTTGAAAGTTCAAGTTTGAAAGGCTTTTGTTTGAGTTATAAATTGCCTTAAATGTTTATTCTTATTTATGAAAGTTTCCGCTATATTGTTATCCTTACTGGGCATTTGAGCTCACCCCTTTTCTATGTTTTATTTTTCCCAGGAAGTGAAGAAGTAAGTTATGAATGACCTGCAAGGATATTATGTGGGGATATGAGTGTGGATTATGGAGACATTATGTTGTTGTAGTAGTTTTTCATTTTATGTTGTAATGTAAAACTTATGAATATATCTAGTGTTTCCAAGGCTACTAAACCAATCGGTCTATCGAGATTTGATCTTTCTTGTGATTATGCCAATGTTATGTAATAATGCACCGACTCTGGTTAACTAGGGTCGGGGCGTTACATTCTAAGAGTCTTCAAGATAATGTTCAAGTTATTTTCATGATTTTCGTAGCTTTTAGAGTATAACACGATATCATCGATAAACACCACCAAAAAATCATCAATATATTCCTTGAAAACTCTATTCCTTAGATCCACAAATATAGAGGGTGCATTAGTCAATCCAAAAGGCATTACTGTAAACTCATAATGCCCATACCTTGTTCTAAATGTTGTCTTCTGAATTTATTCTTTCTTCACACACAACTGATGGTATCCCGATCGAAGGTCAATCTTTGAAAAGTATTGAACTCCATGCAGTTGGTCAAATAAATCGTCAATGTGAGGTAGGGGATACTTGTTCGTTATTGTTATAGCATTGATCTCCCTGTAGTCAAGGCACAACCTCATAGTTCCATCTTTCTTCTTAACAAAAAGGACATGGTCTCCCCATAGAGAAACACTAGGGCGAATAAATCCCTTATTACTCAATGCCTCTAGTTGTTTCTTTAGTTCAACTAATTCCACGATAGCCATTCTATAAGGGTTCTTCGATATAGGCCTTGATCCAGGAATTAAATCAATAGAAAACTCAACTTCTCATTCTGGAGGATGTCCAGGTAAATCTTCTGAAAACACATCTACATATTATTTCACAATAGGTACATCCTCTATTCGAACATTCCTTTCCTCGCCCTCAGTAAATTCATTCTCTTCCTCCCCAATAATTGAATTTATTTGAGCTACTGGGGGTGTATCTAAATAAGAATTAGGTGGTGACGATTCTGCTCTAAAGATAAGGTGTTCCTTATCATCATCATCAAAAATCATAACCCCCTTCTTCTTACAATAAATATTTTCATCATAGTCTGAAAACCAATCCATACCGAGGATTATATCAAACGAAATCATAGGTATGACAATGAGATCAGCGGATAAAGAACATTTATGTGCTCTAATGGGGACTGATTTAGAAAACATTGTTGCAATGATACTTCCCTTAGGAGTTTTGACTAATAATTCCCCTATTAAATCAAATTGGAAATATCTAATTTTCTTAGCAAACTTGGAAGATATGAAACAATGTGATGATCCAGAATCAAATAATGCATTCTCTAAACACAGGGAAACTATTAAATTATCTACCACCATGTCTTTCGAAGCTTCAACCACAACAGCAGTGATAGCATAAGCTTGACCTTGATACCTTGGCCTCTTCTGAGGTAAGATCCCTGGATGCTTAGGGAATTCATTTGCATAATGTCCCATCTCTCTAAAATTATAGCATTCCACATATAAATCAACTCTCTTTCCATTGCAATCATGATCTTGGTGTCCTTTTTTGCCACACTTATAACAGACTCCCATTCCCATCAAGCAAGTACCAGGGTGTCTCTTCCCACATTTACTACAGGAATTATATACAACTTTTCCCTTCTTCCCCTTATTTCTATTTCCAGATTGATCATAATATCTCTTGTTCTCTTGCTTTGCTTTAATGTCATTAGACTTAGAGAATTCCTTTTCCATCATGATAGTACACGAGTCAAAATCATCAAATGATGAGAAGGTTTGATAGACTAATGCTCGACAGAGAAATGGTTTTCACCCATAAAAGAAACGATCAATCTTACTTCTTGGGTTATGTATATAATCTGGAGCATTCCTCGCTAACCTTGTAAAGATAGCCTCATACTTTGTGACATTCTCATCCTCCTTCTGCCTCAGACTCAGAAATTGCCTTTCCATATATGCTCGATGGTCATGTGAAAAGTATTTTCCTAATAAAATTTCCTTAAACTCCCTCTATACAATACTTGATAGTTCTTCATCTTCCTTTGTGTTTTGAATCAGCGACCACCATTGATTGGCATCTCCAGTGAGGTGGTAAACTTCCATGACAACCTTCTCCCTTTCGCTACTCCCCAAGGTATAGAATATTTCCTCTAAGGAATTTATCCTTTTCTCAGCTAATAATGGATTTTTACCCCATTAAATGTTGGTGGTTTTGGCCTCATGAAGCGGTCTAACATTGATCCTCCACATTATAGATCAGGGTGCTCCATATGAGTAAGGTTATTATTCATAACCTTAGTGAGTTGTCCCAGTATGGTGATAAGTTGATCTGCACCAGTTGTATCTCCAGTTCCACAATAATTATCTTGAGTAGGAGGGAAATCCCTACATGGAATGCGTGCATTTATATAGTTTCCATTCCTCCCACTAGGCACCATTTTTAAACAATGGCATAAACTAGATTAGTTTATGAATCAAAATACATAATTCAATACTTGTAAAATAGTTAATATAAATTGAACAGTTTATGGATATAATCCATAATCATAAAAAAAATTTCATTGAGGAAGTATATACTTATAAACCCTTCATAATGGTTTATAATGAAAATGAGATTTATCCTAAGCATATCCCCCGGGAGTGTCGTAACCAAGAGTGCAGCAAGGCCCGTTGTCATGAACCAGTTCCCGTTCAAGTCTAGCTCAAAGCGGTGTTTTAGGGTTTCACCCCTAGGTACATCTTTGTCAGAGCCACCTCTACCTGCTCATATATAGACAGGGATGTATTGCTTGGAAAACTCACAAAATCTTTATAATACCAAATATCTAAAAATTGCTTCTATACTAATCCTCAAAGTCTATCTTTGGGATATGTGCTCTAATCAGAGTTTATCTAAATCTATCTCCCAAGGTTAGTACTAAACTGCCTCCGATACTATCTGTAATGCCCTAACCCCAGATACCTAGAGTCAGTGCATTATTTCATAACATTGGATTGATCACAAAAGATCAAGTCTCGAAAGACCGATTAGTTTAGCATCCTTGGAAACACTAGATACATTCATAAGTCTTACATTACATCATAAAATAAAACAAAACTACAACAACATGTTGTATTCATATCCCCTCATAATATACCTGCAGGTCATTCATAATATACTTCTTCACATCCTGGAAAAATTAAAACATTGGAAGTGGTGAGATCAGATGCTCAGTAAGGATAACAATATAGTGGAAACTTTCATAAATAAACACAAGCATTTAAGGAAATGTATAACTAAAACAAAATCCTTTTAAATATGATCTTCAGCATAATATGGAAAAAATAAAATGAATAATTCCATTTACGTTTTCATATGGATATTCTACTAGTCGAATAATCACATGAAATATCAATAACCACTTTCATAATGATGAAATGCATAATGCCAAACTATCGTAACAACGTAGCCAAGGCCACGTTCCAGGACTAAAAATAAGATTTTGTCAAGGCCTCGTGCCAAGACACTATTTTTGTCTCATGAGACCTACCGATGCATCGAGGAGCTATAACGGGCTCCGCCCATCACTTATTAAGTCCAATACATTCCTTATTTGAAAAGGTTTAAACATATCATAAACCATAACATAATCATATCACATAAAACATGTATAAAGGAAACATAACATTTCCACATATAAATCACAATATATCAATACAATACATTGATATAATAAAAACATTATCAAAACCATTTTCAATACCAAAATAAAAGAAAATCAAAACTTGGTATTTATTTTTTATTTAAAAAAGTTATGACTTGTTGTGGAAGCCGAAACTCAAATAATGGTCATGGCGGTGGAGAAGTCGTTGTCGCCGCATACATAAGAAAAAATATTCTTTATGTCATTTAGTAAAAATGGATTGTATAAAAATATTTCTTTTGAATAAAAGTAAAATTCAAAGCGGTTTATACACCATATAAAAGAAAGTAGTGTATAATACAAAATATGGCTCAATGATAGGAGATTGATATGAAATCCATTACCAAGATCATTTTTTAAATAAAAAAGATCTATTATGTGTATTAAATTAATGTACACATAAAGAAAGTACAAATACAAGATAGAACATAATAATATCATGACATAATTTGAAATTAGGAGATTTACCCAAAGAACAAAAATTAGGTTAAGAAGCTCCCTTACAAAGATCATTTTTTGAAAATAAAATAGATCTATTATGTGTATTCACTATAAGTACACATAAATAAAGTACAAATACAAGATATGACATAATAATATCATGACATAATTTGAATGTAGGAGATTAACACAAAGAACAGAAATTGGGTTAAGAAGTTCCCTTACAATGATAATTTTTTTTAAAATAAAATAGATCTATTATGTGTATTCACTATAAGTAAATATAAATAAAGTAAAAATACAATATAGGACATATTAATAACATGGCATAATTCTAATGTAGGAGATGAACCCAAAGAACGGAAATTCGGTTAAGAAGTTCCCTTACCTCGTGTATTACTTGACTCGATCATTCTTTAATCTCATGAATAATAAACTAGAGTTAATTTATTCTTTCTCAAGAACCCTTTTCAAGATAATTATTTCTTTTATATCACTTATTACCATGTTATGAACATTATGTAATTATTTATGTTAATAATGGTCGTTTTGTCGATCTTTGGTACTTATGTCAAAAATACACAACTAATAATTAAAAGTTGTTAATGTGGTAAAATATCCATTATATACAAAATTATATTCATGATTTAGATATCATATATGTCATATATATCCAGTATATACATGAATTTAAAATATTAGATAACATTTAGAGGTTAGAAATGAAATGCACCATTCATGGAGACGGTAAGCCGTACGTACGCATTAACGCTACTTTCATTTCTATTTTTTATTTAATGGAATGAAATAATAATTATATAAAGGTTTATTATAATTCCAGTATAATATAATATATAAAATCATTTAATAAATCCTTTATACATCCAAAAATATGGCATTAATGATTCAAGTCACTTTGAGGGGGCGGTAGTCCGCACTTCCTAAAATGAAATTATCACGTTTACCCATAATGGAAATCATAAAGGAATGCCATAAATGAAAAATAAATAAGAATTAGGAAAACATAAACATAATATATAGTATTTATAAATATAGTGACATCTTAATGGCCACCATGAGTGGTGTTAAAAGAAGATTGAACAATCATCGTTTCATGAGGCAGTAATTCACAACCCACATTAACAGTACGTTATTTAACCATTAGATGAAGGTGTGTGTATGTGTAGCTCTAATTATTATCATAAAAACATACTAGTATATTTAAGATAATTTTTTTTACAAAATATAGGAATAAAAAGAGTTTAAGGGGTTGGAGAAGAAAAATAAAACAAAAGAACATAAGGGAAAACATTGCCTTAAAATTGTGTAGCTCTTTTTATTTAAGCCAAAGGCTTCCTTGGGAAGACTTCTTCGAAAATTGAGGCCTCTAGGAGTAATATTGGGAAGTTTATAGAGTATTTGGGTGGAGTTTGGTCAAGCCAAATGGCTTTATGGTGTGAATAAGGTGGAAGAGGTGGCGGCCTTTTATAAGAGCAGAGGAGGGGAACTCTTGGAAACTCATGAAATGTTACATTATTATGAAGTGATTTTAGGATTTCAAAGGTACCAAAATTATATATTTCTAGGTTAAGGTGATAAGGGATCTGAATATACTCATCCAATTGGTTTTTGTCAAGTTTATGTCTTATATTTTACATTATCTTTTCATTTTATTTAAATCGTTAATTAATGAGATAATCGCTGCATCATCACGATGTCATAAAAAATGTAATTTATTTAATGTTTAAAAATTATAAAAAAATTACCATGATGTATTAAATATTTTTATATTTCCAATTGATATTTATAGTCGAAAATTTAACTTATATAGCACCATGTAATAATTTTTTTAGTAAAACAACACATGTCTATGACAATTTTATTTTTACTTTAAATAAAACGTTATTAATGTCATTTTTTACCCATGTGGATCCATGGGGTCCCCATGTTGACCCATGGATTGTATTGGTCGGCCATGACTCATCAAATTAAGTTAGTACAAGTGTAAAAATATTTTAATATTTTTATAATATCATTTTTACCTTAAATTTCACTAATTACCTTTAATCGGGATTAATAAAACTTAAAAGTTTCTATTCACCAAAAATTATTTTAATCCCATTGAACCAAATTTTACATCCTAATGACAACCATGTATGTAAGATTTTTTAAAATAAAATCACAAAAGTGGTATTGTTTCATTTACACTAAAAAAATTAAATTTTAAACTACCACTTAGTGGTTTCACTATTCATCAAAAATTGATGTTTGTCAGAAAAATACCAAAAATTCACCCGAAGATATAATTGGTATTCTGAATTAAAAAGTGGTGTCTATTTTACAAAATTCAAACATATAAGTTTCATTGATTAATTTTATAATTAATTCCCGTTGTCAAAACACATAGCGTGTTTTTAAGAAACAATATCAATCAAAAGTTTGACAATTGTTTATGTCCAATTTCAATGTGAAATTAATTATAATGACCACCATTGGATAAAATGGTAAAATTATATTCCAATTATTCATTAAAACTACTCAATAGTATAATTTATCACTATTAATTATTTTTATTAATAAAATTGTTTTTAATTAAAATTTACTAATTTTCACTATTTATCAAAATATAAAAGTTATCTAAAAAGTTCCAAAATTTCATCCTAGGATAAATTCGATATTACGAAACAAAAAATGAAGTCCATTTTGAATGATATAATTTTTCAAATATCAAAAATTAGGTATTACAATTCATAACGTCTACTTTGATTGGTTATAGTGTGTGTTAGAACTCGAAGTTGCATACAACACACGCTACTGTAGTATTCAAAGAGAAGCGTACTGTGGAAGCTTGGGGTGTTATAGTAAAGAAGTGAAATATAGTGAAATAACTAGAATATGTAATGTTTAAGGCTGGTTCATTATCATAAGACATGAAATTATCTGAATATTTATTTTGATATGTGCTCAAAGGGATTTAAAGTGTTCTAAATGTATTAAAATTTATTTTTTTTAAATGGAAAAGATAAGGAATTAATCAACATTGAACATCTAGAAGTGTTTATACATTATGTTAATTTTATTTCCGAGTTTATATGTAGAATAATTATTTATATGCGATAAAATAATCTCCCTAGTCATGGTATTCAAAACTAGATAGTAGACTAATGATAAAGGAGATCAAGAAAGGCAAGGTGGATTGTAATATATATGTTAAGGTAGATGATACAAACACACTCAATGTGATTGTGTTTGGCATTGAAATTATTTATTCTTAAAACATTGAAAAATATTTTGATGAATTTTCATAGAAAATGTAGAAACACTTTGATATATTAATGATTTATGAGATAAAATTATTTTTTTATAATAATTGATATATTTCTCTCATGAGTGATATATGGTCACGAGTTATTAAAAAATCACAAGATGGAAGAAGTGAGAGAGATCCCTATATCTATAACACCAAGGACCAATTTAGGAACTAATAAATACGGATGAAGTGTTGATAAGTTGGATGATTTCAAGATTATTTATATCTTAGTAAACATTAAAATATCTATCACAAACATTATATTTATTGTTACATATTGTCCATGATTCCAATGATATCACGAGGAGTTGCATATTAAGGTAGATAAATGAATTTTACTATGTATCAAAGGTAAATGATATATATTATATAAATACTATATATATGTTTGTGATATATGTATATATCTGTGTGTGAAATATCAAATAATATGATATACATAAATCAAATAATATGATCACATAATATAAATGTGTTTCAGATATATGATGTGCATCATATTTTATGAATTAAGGGAAATAAAAAGGCATGAAAAGTGTTTATATACCACTGGATACCTCTGTACTAACATATAAATTAGCATGTAATAATATACTAATAAATAGTGCCTTGAGCAGTGGAATTGGAAGATTTTTTATAACATTAGAACATGTCAATGAATGATTTATCCTAATGTGTATCTTCAACACTCTTGGAATGATGGGATTTTTAATACTAATGTTTTTTATTCCAAATGATACTAGTCATAGGGTATTATTTTTTACTCAATCAAATATTAAATATTGAAAAATTACAATATCATTGTATGAATAGATTTATTTAATCTCAAATACATCACACCTCCATAATTGTTTTGGTTTATTCCAAAATAATAATTTGAATATTAGTTATCAGGGGCATGAGAATACATTGGAGGATGACATTAAATGATAAGTATATAATTATTATCATGAGATTTTTCCCCTAACATATTATGGAATTATGATAGTTATAATGGCTGAATGATCAATAAATTATCCATGTTTAGTTTTTTTAAAGCTATTTTATAATATTTTTAATGGGAGAGTGGATTAAATTCATGCAATGTAATTCTTGAACTATAAAAGGAATAAAAATCATTATATCTCATGATCAAATGTGTACATCAGTGTAAAATAATCCCTAGTGGATACTTAAATACATTATCATGTGATGGAAGGAATGAATGATGTGTGTGGATTCAAGGACAAGACACACTATATCCTAAATATCTACCATATTCCATCCTCTTGTGTATGGTCCTAGCACACTATGATTCGAAAGGGAGTTACCTTTATATGGATAATTTTATTGAAAAAACGGTTGGTGCACCATAAAGGGAAGGGTCCTTTGACTATTACTTGGTGATTTTTATCAATCATAAATGTTTAGTGTGGAATTTTTGTTTTCTAAGTTACATTGTTTATAGTTTTATTCATTTCAAGTGTTCATATTACATATATTCTATATTTGAATGGCTGGAAGGCCTTTTAATTTTATTTATTTATAGATAATATCCTTCTTAACTAGGGTATGTTGGAACCCTAACATGGCCCATATGTTGAGAGGCACAAGGCCCTAGAACACAACCCAAAGGCCCAAAGACCTATCTTTACATGAAATCCCCCCCAACATTTGATTATTGATGGGACCCAAATATTTACCTCATATAACTAATCAGCTACAATTTCTCCTTGAATTTCATCAATGTTCCTCGTATCGATGACAAACTCCATAACCTCCATTATTTACCAATCTAGATTTCTATGTTCTAGAGGCTACTTCATTCATATATTATATTCTTGGGAGATCATAAGAATAATCAAAACAATTTTTTGTGTAATAATATTTTTTTAAGCATTGAAATCTCAGTAGTGGTATCAATCTATGGATTTATTTTTATGAAATAATTTGACAATATGAATAATCACAAATTATAATACCTATCATATTTTAAGTCGGATAATATAATAAGAAATGTGTTCTATGGGTTTATATAATTTTGTATAATATGGTATACTGTAAATAGAAACATAATTGAACCTATTTTAATTTCAATTGGCCATATCATAGGGTTACCTACCATTATAAAATATGATTTACGCCATAAAAGATTCTTAAAAGTGTATTGAATTGCTTTATCAATATCAAAGTGAGTAATAAAAAATGATTAAACATTTCAAAAAACATGATTGAAATTAATATTGTAAAATATGATATGACATATCATATAAAATGACTAAGATATCATTTAAAAAATATTATTTATATAATGACCATTAAATAATATAAAATGACATTCTATGATTGGATAATATGATACTAGTTACTTCTTGTTATATAAAAACAATGCTTTGACTAGTATCCTTTAGTAAAGTCCATTATCATCTCTAAATTTGTGTATTCCATTATGGTGTATAAATGGCCAACATCTCTAATCAAGATCATTGTTGTGTCTATTAAAAATTTTATTTGGAGTGGTTCTACTGGGGAAATATGACTTGCCACAGTTTCATGGAAAAAATGTCTGCAAGCCTTATGATGCAGGTGGATTGGGTATTAAGAATCTTGGATGTTTTTATGATTCTTTTCAAGATAGACTTATGTGTAAGGTTATTAATGTTTAATCATAATATTTTAGCTTCTATTGGGTTAGATTGATGAATAAACTCACAGATGGAAATTTTAACTATCTCACCTATTCGGCATGGCATGATTTTATGTCTATTTTTTCCACTATAGATAATGATTTGAGATAGAATGTATCTCTGGATTCTTATTTAGCTTTCAAGATGTGAAACTAGACTAGAGTTCCATTGGTTGATTTTATTCCAGATAGAGACTCAAATATAGATATTGAAAAATCTATTAAGGATCCACTTCACAACATGGAAAATCAACTATCTCATTTTATTTCCACTGTTGATAAATATTTCTTATCTCCTTAGGAGGAATTATTTTCATGGGAAATTTATTCCAATGGAATCCTCTCATATAAAGTGTTTTATGAGCACGTCATATGCAAAAAAAAAAAGTTCAATTTGATGGGTAATTTGAAGGGAAATTTTTTAAGCCTTTTCGATCAACTCTGGCTTGGAGATTTTCTCATAAAAAGATTCCAACAGACTATTTATTGAAAAATTGTTGAATATATCTTTGTTCTATTTGTGTTTTGTTTCATAAAAATAGGGACAATGTCGATCATCTTTTCCTTAGTTATGCAACTAGTTCTAAAATATAGAAGGCTATGGATGATCTGTTTAAAGTGTGTTTTCCTTTGGTCACAAGGACTCTAGATTTTTTATAGGGTTGTAGTAATATCATCTTATCACCACATCTTCTATTTATTTTCAACGTTTTTGTGGAAGAGGTCATTTAATACATTTGCAGCTCTATGAAGAAGATGATTCATGACCAATACATCTTTTAGGTTGTTGTTGAGCATGATGGTATATTATCTACTATTCATAATAAATTTTTTCTGAAAAAATTATACTATTCAAAATCAATTCATGAACTCTCATTTTTAACATAGATTTGGATCCATGGGAATTTCTGACCTTCATATGGCATGATTGAAGTTCTTTTCGAATCACTATTCTCTGGTTGAAATAGAATAAATTATCTTGGTGTCTCAAGAGGTAATCTAGGACTTGCTGGTTTTGGTGCTATTTATAGGGATCATCATGGTGGTGTTCTTGGTTGTATTCATGGATCATTAATACATGCCTAATCTCTTGAAATAGAAATTCTTGGTATCATTATAGCAGTTGACCAGGATGAATAATTCATTTGGAAGAATATTTGGCTTGAATGCGATTAGACCACAATTGTTCTTGCATTTCGATCATGTTCTATTCATATTTCTTGGAATATGACCAATAGATGGATTATATGTTAAGATTTTATTTAATCTATAGATCATATTTTTACCCATATATATCAACAGGATAATACACTTGAATATGGTCATGCAAACAATAGCATTAATGGTCTTGTCTTTCAATGTGTTTATCTGGTTTCAGATGATCTTATTCCCATTCTCAGGAGGGATTAATGTAAATATACCATTTCATGACATATTAAGATTCATTATATAATAAATGAGTATTTATTTTCCATTCAAGTTCTCAGTTTCCATTACAAGAAGCTAAATGTTTATGAAACACTTAATAATAAATATTTTGAAAATATTAATGGTTATTATAAAATAAATTTTAATAAAATTATATTTCATATACTTGGAATTATAAATAAAGGCTTTATATATAAATAATAAGGTTTACATTATAAATAAATTATAAGTTACAAGGTAAGAAATAATATAAAAATGTTACATTTATGAAAATTATAAATTGTTCATAATGATTAATTTGAAGTGTTCAAATTAAAAACCATGATTAGGACATTATTTAATACCACAATAAATTTTTTTTTATTGATAAGATCATATATTAAATAATATTATTTATATGATGATTAATTATGTGTGTAGTTTACATAATTAATAATATACAAAAGAATGTATATATTTCATAAATATATAATATAATTAAATTAAAATTCCAAATAATGTATATTATGAAAATTTAATAATAAGAATAAATATAAAGTGTTTATATTATTGAATTATGGTGTGTCCATAATACATATAACTAAAATTATTAACTATATATGATTAATATTTATTTTATTATATTTATTAATTATCATTTCGTGTTTAATTATTTGAATTGTTCATCAATTTAATTGTCATTTCCTTGTCTATTAAATGTTATAGATTATCCATAATTTATGAATATGTCTATGACTTAGTCGAAATTATTTAAATAGGTTCCAATAAAAAGAAAAACATTTTAGTTTTTATCATCATTGACCTAGGTCTATTGTTTAATTTGTTAATTTGATGTTTTTTGGTTGAAAAAAGGTTTTATATATTAGGTGTTAGAGTTTTTATGATTATAATTATCATTTGGGCAAATTATTTATGAGAAGAGGGACATTGGGTTAGACTCCAACTAATCTGGAGTCTTATTCATTATTCTAGAAATTTTATTTTGGATATCTTGGGATCTGAGCTTACTCATGTGGAGATTTTAAATTTCATTGAGTTTTAATAATTTCAATTAAGTACTCTTCAACCCTTTGAATAAGATTAATATAGATAATTTTTTACATCTACATTTGGGTGAGTAAAAAATGTGGGTTTTGTAAAGAGCTACACATTTGTATGGGTTGAACATATTTTTTGTTGGATAGAATATGATTCTAAAATATAATTGTTAGAAGCGTGAATACATAAATGCAATAACATGAGATAAGATGATGATATTAAATACTCATTTATATAATAAGTGTTATATCATTATAAAAAATAACTTATCAAGACCTTGTTAATCCTTCCAATTAGTTTCATGTTAATGATGTGAACCCTTATATTATATTGTTTAACATAAGAAACTAATGGGTGGAACTGAATCATTTTTGGTTATTCTCTACTAAATTATTGTGCCTCTGGATTGTGTTTTATAAAACAATTAATTTCATTTTATTTGGGTTACACTAAGAATGGATACCCTAATGGTTAGCATACCATACAAATAGAGTTGACTTTATCCATATGATATATTGAATGTAGATTTAACCACTAACTTATCAAAGTATCACATACAAAATGATTTGGATGATTCCCTACATAAATATCCAAATTGGGAGAGGAATTCTAATTAAAACTCAATATGTGGTGAGATATGGATATTATCCAAGTACTGGGTATGTTTAATTCCAATGTCGCCATAATTTTAGTTTAATCCTACTTAATTAGAGTCCTTATTAAGTATTAATAATACATTACCCTAATTTATTAAAATTTTATATTGTAGATAAAAAACAACATCATCAAAATTATAATTGATATTAATCCTAAGGATGGAGAATATTAATATAAGAAACTCATTAGACATGTATCATAAGAAATTTTTCTATATATATGAAAAATTATAGGTTTTAGAAAAACAACTTCCTAAGAAGACATGTTTTAAAATTGTGCAATATGTGAATCTAGATTGGAAAGAAGTATATAATGATTCAAGTAAGGATTCTATGTAATTAGATGAAAATTGAAAAAATTTATATTAGTACATTCTTATATATTCAATGTTATGAGATATGATAATGACATAGAGAAACTAAATATTTCATATGATTCATGACACCATTACAGAATTAATCTGATTACGATATACTCAAATGTAATGAAAATTTAAATGAGTTTAATAAATGTTTACATTATATTATCAAGAGTTGATAATAGATGAATTAGGCATGGGATTTATACATTTTTTTATTGATAGTAAAAGTTGCTAATATATTAAAATAAAAGAAAATTTTTTATTGTAGAGTCTGAAAAACGTTTTTCTAGTAGTTAATCAAGGTAACTAAAACCAAAAGGTAAAATTTGAAGGATTTTTAATTCACTAAGAATGAATTTCTTATGATACATCAAGGTTTTAAAGAAACTCCAAGGAATGTTGATGCTTTTTATTAATGTAATAGAAGTTGAATTTTCTGTATGGAAGTGCAAGTGATACCAAATTTATATTATTCTTATGTTATAAATATACAATAGTTCAGATTAAAGGTAGTAATTTATTGATATTGTGTTTTCATTCTAGTGATAAGTAAAAGAATCTCTAGATCAAGGACTTGAATATAATGGATGATTAGATGAATCTAAACAGATTGTGTGTATATTAATCCCTTTTCACTTATATGATATGAAAATTTGATTATTAATAAATTTTATTTTTCAAAAAATGATACAATTTGTTGAATAAGCATTGTTTTTTATTCATAAGATTACATATCATATTTTGAATAAAAGATAATGATAAAAGTATTTTATCCAGGAAAAAGTGTTTTTCCATATATTTGATAAAATATGAGTAAATATGTTCCAATCATCCATATGTGTCATATTTTGATAAATAGACTTATTTTATAGAAAAATCACCCAAACCCTTAGAATACTATATGTGATATAGAAACAATAGTTTTTTTTTGAATATTTTTTCTACAATGAAATAAGAGTATTTTTCTACGTAAATGATTTTATGTGTCTTAGAATAGTATACTTAAGATAATATAATGTGTATGATACTTGTGGGAGTATGTTTGAACTTATATAAGTTCAATGTTAAAAAGTGAAAACATTATACTAGTCTATAGTAAGTGATTATCACATAATATCAAAAGAGTTTTTCATATTTGATAGTAAATAAAAAATGGAAATTTTAAAATTTATTAACAACAAAAATTTAACATAACTATTTCCTAAAGAATTATGTCAGTTAAAGTGAATGTTAATTTATCAGAAAGTATTTTTTGTAGATTTCGGTAAAATTAATTAAAATATTTACACTATATAAAAGAAATTGTTTGATTGTATATAGTTTCACAAATTACGATGTTAATTATTAATATGTTTATAATTAGACAATAGATTTTGAAATTATAATATATCATGTTTTTAAGAAAAGGATTTTGAATATTTTTTTGAGTTTGAACAATAAGAATATAATTCCTGAACTCTAGTATTATTTGATGATGTCTTTTATAGAAATCACTCAATAAAGACTTTTTTTGGTATGGTTTTATCTATTGGTCACATAGATATGTGGGTAAAATTATATATAGACGTAATTACTTAATATTATATGAGAAAGATCAGTAAACAAAATACAAAAAATGGAATTTATTATATGTGATATGATAGAAGAGTGCTTATGTTTTTATTTATCATTTATTATTTTAATATTTTTGAAAATATAAAATGTATAATATTAAAATGAAATTTTCATTTTAGCATAATTACACATTGGTTATATAAATATATATATTGATATAAATTTATTGAATGTAATGATAATTGAACTCACAATGTATGACTTTGAGTTTATATCTAACACATTCTAATTATATATTTTTATAGATTATGATGAAATTTAATGTTTACCATGATTTGGATTGTCATATGAGTTATGAAATATGCACTTGAAGAATAAAAAAATCATTTCTTTTGTATTCAGTCATTAACAAAATAATAATTCTACAATGAGTGTCATATATT
The DNA here is from genome assembly GCA_963277665.1 of Viscum album. NCBI lineage: Eukaryota > Viridiplantae > Streptophyta > Magnoliopsida > Santalales > Viscaceae > Viscum > Viscum album. The sequence continues at coordinate 821,728,553 of OY728130.1, read as the reverse complement.
TATCTCTTATATACTAGGGGTGCATGTAACATACTAGGTCCTCATAATAAGAGGTTAGTGAAATAATAATCATGAAAACCTTTTTATATTAACACTTTTCTTATGAAAGACATTGTGGATTAAATAATTTGGGTGTGGTTGGGAATGTTGTTTATTATGTCATCATTTTAAGCTCACACAAGATGGGTTTTATCCTATAATGTGATGAGTATGACATTTAGACCCTCAATTGACTAATATTGGGTAATGTAAACCAAATATCGATAATACATATTGTGTGATTATCTAGAAATTGAGGGGTATGTGGTGCATATATCTCGAAAGTAGGATGATATGTGATGTATTTATCAAAATGTTCATTCTATACCCAAATAGTTGATAACATAAGAAGTAGATATATGGGGTTGACATATAGAATTTATAAGGACCAAAATTTAAACATTATATTAAAATATTTATTAACAATATAATTAATTTTATTCCATTCCAAAATATGTTTTAGGAGTAGAGTATTTTAGAATTATTCCATTACTCATAAATAAGAAAACCATACATTAATAACTGGAAACATTTATCCAGTATCAATTTTTTCTAGAATATAAATATTTTAAAATGTAAAAAATTTTCATTTCGGGAAAAATCCCCATCACATAAAAATTAATTATTCATTGTTTTTACTCAACACTAAACACTGTTAAAAATATTAAAAAACATGATATTCTCACAAAAATCATTGCAACGTATATATAATAATGAAATTATTTATTCTAGTTAAAATATGAAACACCATAACATTTTTCTTTTACTGAAATATTATATTATTATATGAAATAATCTAGATGGATATGAAGAACACACACTTTTTTCTCAAAGAAAACAATTAAAACCTATAAAAATAAAATATAAACCCATTAGGAAACTTAGAGTGTAAGCATCATAACCTATTTTCAATCATAATATAAATAAATGTATCCATGTTAAATCATTTGGATAAACCACCCTAGTATGCTCCCTCATAAATTTCTTTGAAGAGGAGGAACATTACACAATGTAATTTATATATATATATCAGTCTCACCTGTCATAGAATCCATATCAGGTGGACCCATTCATATAGGATTTTTTAGGCTCACACATTCACATAATCTATATCAGGCTTACCCATTCATATAATATATATCAATCTCACTCATTATTATATATAATTCTCCAGTACCATTTCACAAATAAAAAATTATATTCTTTCACATTCTCTTTATAAAAACAATTAAAATATTATTTTCAACCACACACAAAAATTTTTGGTATATTTAAATGCTATTTCATTTAAAAAACTGAATTTTAAAAATAAAATACTACTAACATATGGAAGATTTTTTTATTATAGTTACCCATATATTTCATACATAGATATTAAATATTAATTTATTAATATACATTACATAACTTTTCATCACATAATAGAATCCTTTAGATATAGTATATTTGGGAACATAGTAACTTAATAACCATGTTCAGTAAATATTTACATATTAACTAACTTATTTCATCATAATTGGAACCATTTTTAGAAATATCTTACCTAATACCATTCTTCACAAATTCAGGAAAGGAATCATAATAAAAGGATGAGCTCAAATGCTCAATATGGGTAAACAAGGGAGATATCAATGATCATATAAGTATAACAAGATCATAAGGGAACAAGAACATGATCTTGACATTTATAAGCCATATCCTATATAAAAAATATGATAATATTATGTTTTTAAATTGTACACTCATATCATTAGAGATGAATCATAAGGTAATAAATGAACATGAAATATGAAATATTAAAACAAGAATAAGACAATGATTTTTGACATATATATCAACATATGAAATCATTTTCTTAGTAGTCAACTCTCATTTCTAAGGATACAGTAGTGGAATGAGTTTACTCCCCCAGATATCATATTATTAATGGTAAACCCCCAAGACTATCATAGTGGAGATAGTATTTTACTGAAATGGGTATACTCCAAATTCATTCGTGTTTATCTCTGGATATATAAATATTTACCCAATAAAATGGAGGAATATATATGTCCCACGAACCACATAAATAAAATCATATATTTTTGTGCCATGAAATCATAAAAAAAATCATCATATTATAACCCATAATGGAAATGGGGTTTATAAACATTTCAATAGAGAATAACACACAGAATGAAATGAGTTCCATAAATATTTCCTCATATAATCATAGCATAATAGATGGAAACAAATGATATTCATAAACATATAACTTATAGTAATTGTATAAGTATTCTATCACTGAATCATATCCAAAGTAATGTATATGTTAAATAAAGGGTTATTGACATTGATTAATCTCAATAGCAATAAAAATCATTAAAAAAATCATATAGAAAATAAACATTTCCTTTTGAAATCAATTATTAAAAACCAACAAAAATTTAAATGAAATCATTTAATTTCAAAATAAAATTTTCAACTTCAAATGGAATATAGAAATAAAAAATTAGTTAGGATAGTGGGAAAAGTCGTTCTTTCCATGTAAGTTAAAAAACATTCCTTCCAAACAACTTTAAAAAGTTATAAGTAATTCGATTAGAAATTAACTTGAAGATTCATTTTTAACAATATTTTTAATAATTTAAACAAGAATAAATTTTTCTTTAATCAATCATAGGATTATAGTAAAAACCATATGTACACATTTCTAATAAATATAAATATGGATGAATGTTTTTTTTAAGAATGAAGATATAAAATAATTTTAATTTCGTTAAATATTTATTTTCAATACATTGAATACATAATGTGAGAAAAATTAAAGGAAACATGTTTTTTAATAAATAACCAAATTATATATAAATTAAGAAGAATCTTGCATGTTTGTTAATAAGATTTGGTCATCTGAACTTAATAATAAAAAATGATGTTAAAAATGATATTATTACGTAAAAACCCTTACCACTTTAATAACATTGGAATTTTAATCCCCAATAACGAAATAACAATATATGGATATTTATACCCCATAATTGTCATGATAATAATCATAAAATAAATTCATTGTGTATATATACATGAAATAAAAGAAAAATTGGTGAATATGGAATGTGTCCCATGAAATTAAAATGAGATGAAAATCCCTTACCATAAGAATTCCTTCAGTTGTACGTATTGGAACCTCCTATATAAGAAATTTAAATTTATTAAAAATATATTAACAAACCATAATAATATATATTATACCATATATGATTTAATTATAACATGTTATTACCTATTTGTCAACACCTCTTTATGAAAATCACTATTCCTAGTGATATCAATTTCATTCTCCATTTATATTTAGGGGAAATAATTGTGGTCATAGTATTTTGATCAATGTTCCATCAGGTCAAAATTTTTATACATGATATAAATTTCATACATATTCATTGTATATATTTCTTAAGTCTTCAAAAAAAGTATTGATAGAAAAATGAAATTCACTATTAATGGATATGGAAGGTTGTACATATGCATGACATATAATCATTAAATTATTCCTCATCATCATCCAAGTAAAATATAAATGGAAAATTAATCATATAACATTATAGAGGAAGTTTTCCTCAAATATTAATGAATGACATTATTGATTCCCAAAAGATCTAATGGTAAGAAGATAGACGTCATATAAAAATTATAGAAGTGTAATTATGTAAAACATATCATATAAAAACATTAGACGCATCATAGTACCCATCTATAAAATATAGTGATTATAATTGAATTATATCCCTATGTGGACATAGTAAGTTATACGCACAAATAAGAGAAACATTGACTTCTTATTTGGTGGTAAAGATAGTTTATAATGGTGTTTTCAAAATAATAATTACATTTAATCATATTTTTTTGACGATTATGTTATTATGTAATGAGAAATAACATTATTTTATAGGAGCTAAAGAAGAGTAGAATAGAATGTGATTGGGAATGTTGACATGTTCTTCATCAAAACAACTCCTTTATATAGATTATAATGGTCTATAGTGATAATATTTTTGGATTAAAAGATCATCTATAATGTGTATAGGTATGTTTATAATGGAGATATATAGAGTTATGTGGAGGTAAAAGGCTCAGTTTTGGGTATGTAATTAGTGGATGTTGTGACGTTTTATAATTGTGGTGAGGGGAAATTTTGGAATTTCTAAAAATATTAAATTAGAATAAATTAATTCTAAAGATAAATACCTTAAAATGGAAAAATATTATATGAAAATATAGTATTGGGTTGTAATATAATTAATTAGTAAAATTTAGATAATATTTTTTGCATTTTAGATCTTATCATTTTGATTAACCCTTAGTTAACTAATTTTAATTTCAACAATTTTTACAACTTTTTAAATATTAATGGGTTATAATCTTTACTCATATGATGAATATTATCCAATAAATTTCAATGTTATGGTATTTTTTACCATATCATATATTACTCATATTATTTAATTATTTTTATGATTTTTACATAATTTAAGGAAATATTATTTTGATAAAATATCTGTATTAGAAATTTTGATTCTATTTATCTAATTTGATTTAAAATACATAATTAAAAATTTAAAATTAGAATATAATATTTTAAAACAATAATTATATCTCATTTTTACCTATAAAATTCATGGAACACTCTAAATTACCCAAATTATATAACTTTTATTGTTTTTAAAATCACTTATTCTATATTTCCATTAATTGAATAAATAATTATTTTTATATTGTGTAAGATTTTATAGTAATTATATAATAACTAAAACTATTTAATAAATAACAATCATTGATATATTTTCATTATTAATAATCAAAATAGTAATAATCACTCATAACTAATTTTTTTCCTAATATGAAGACTGATTGTTTTTAACCTTTTTGATTTGGATAATATATAAATCCTTTTCATGAATTAGTTTATTAAACAAATAAATTTTATACCTATGGTTATTAGGGTATAATTAACATCCCCCAGTAAAAATTAGTGAAATATTATTCCCTTAGGTTATATTTTTAACTGAGATTAACCCAATTGACTTTTTACTAATGTGACATATTTTACCATGACTACTATTTATATTGAAAAAATGGAATTTTTACCATATCTGAGCCTCTTATTTCCACTTTTGGAATTCATTTTATCAAATTAATCACTTATAATTGAATGTTATTAATTTTAAAATAATTATAGAAATTGTGACGAACACCGCTACTTAGAAAAATCTAGTTTTTACTAAAAACCAAGATTTATAATTATCCAATTCTAAGAAAAATATTAGATTAATACTGAAAAAATATATTAAGTATAGAATATATATTTTTTAAACCATTCAACAATATTTAGAAATTAAAATAATGATGTTTAAAAGTCATTTCCTAAATAAAAAATGTTTTTCAGAAAAATTAAATTTTACCATAAAATCGTTTTTATACAAAATTCAAAATAAAATTGATCCCAATGGATTTAATTGAATTATTTAAAATATTTGAAAAATAATTTTACATTGAATCCATTTAAAAATAAATTAAAACTTTTTATATTTTTGAAATAAAAATATTGTTTTCAAAAAAAATAATTATTTTTCACTATTGAATAGAAAATAAATATTTTTTTGGAAAATTCCAGAAATTATCATTAACTAATTTTAATACGATGAGTTAAAAAAATTATATATTTTTTTGAAATAATATTTTTAATTGTTCAAAAAATTAAATATAACATTTTCCCATACAAAAAATAAAAATAAATTTGAAGGATATAAAATTTTAAGGCATGATATAATTTTACTAAAAATTAAATGCTTATTTCAGAACAATTAGTCAATAAATGTAAATTGAATAGGATATTTTTACGTGTCTCATAAATTAGTTAATACAATTATGAACCACCAAATTAATAGATAGGTTATAATGGTCATATAATTATGTTCTTAATAATATATCACAATTCATTTAAATTAAGTGTTGTGTGTAACCTTAGATATTGAAGACATAAAATTTATTAAATAGAGATATTTACTAATATTTCTGGTTTGTATATTCTCCCTCCATTTTAAAAAATACAATCCATGAAATTTTACCTTGTTCTCATTAACCAAAGGTTTTATATTCGAAATTTTTTTTTGTTGAAAACTCCCAAAATAAAAAGGGATAATGAAACATTCCTATAAAAAGAGAGAAATGGAAGTAAAAAAGGTCACCAAAAAGATAGTTTTTAAAATATGAGAACATATAATGAAATTGAAAAACATGTATATATAATATATAACTAACACCCAAGTACTAATATTGAGTGATTGAGAACATGATCAGGAGAAATATGTCCACCACAAAATAATTAATCTGAAAGGGGTTAAAAGACAATAAAAGCCACATAATTGAAGGTTATTGGAAAACATTTTGGAATTAAGATCATCTTCTTAGAGTTGAGGAACTTCTTTTCCATACAATCTAATAAAATAAGAAAATATACCAACATGAAAAGTATAATTTTATACTTTAATCAATTTCCTTATAAATCTAATCTATTAATCCGATTGAAAAGTATTTGAGATATATTTTGAATTCTAAAAAACTAAGATAAACTATTAATAGATAAAAAAATAATATCAACATATTCTTCCTATCATTACACAAAAACCAAAATAATAAGTAGTTATTAAAATATAATTTTAAAAATGAATAAACCCTAAAATTAATATATAAAACTAAAAAACCAAAACAAAAATTACCTCAATAAACTCAAAAGTAAATAATGTTTTAATCTCAAAGTATATATCATACCATTTAACGTCCATATTGAAAAACCATAATTGAATTATTTCCAAATAATATTTTCTATTAAATCACTTATTAAACAAAAATGATAGATATACCTCAACCCAATGAAACAACACTAAAATATTATTCATCACCATGATAAATTACTATATAATCATGTATGATAGTAAACATCAACAAAATATCATGAATCAAATTTAGATACTAACATGAAAGAAAATCTTTATCATGACCATAAATATCTCTTAAAATATCACCTTTTTAAGGAATTACATTTCATGAATCATGATTATCATTATTATAGTACCTAATGGGGTATAATTAACTTATCATAAAATCATTTATCAATCAAAAGGTTATTTAAACTATAATAGAGTATAAAAATCTCATCACATAAAACATTAAATGTTGGTATTGATGTCTTTGATCTTACGATCAACTTTAAACATATAAATCAATGTTGGTATCCATAACATTTATGTTATCCTCACATGAAAACATATATGCTTCCAAAATTATCACAGTAATTATCTCAGAAATATGTTCACAACTACTTAATATATTCCATAAATCCAAAACTAAAATAAACATCATTAAAGATGACCTAAATCACATTTTTTTAATCACCAAAAAATTCTGGGGTTACCAATACTATCAATGTAAATCATCTCTCTACCAAAAAAAAACATCATTTACATAACATTATACACATATTATCAATTACCATTTCCCTTAATCACATGTTCTCCCAAGAATATCACCACATAACTAAATTATATTTATTGTTTATTAGTACCATTAAATATATATTCTAGAAACCTTCATTAAAAACAACTAAAGATAAACCCATGTATTTTTAATGATTTTAAAACTATATTATGATTATTAACACACTTATATAATAATATTACTAAATCTAAAAAATAAAAATTCCAATCAAACCACTTACTTATTAAATGAGTAACTATGGTTCCTCATCTTATTTAATGATAATTATTTATTAAAATATGAAATATGAATCAAGAAATAAGATTGATAATCCCAAATTTATTCATTCATATTAATTTTAGTATAATATGAACTATTAAAATTCACAAAACATTCATACCAAATTTGTAACCTCTTCAACATCATTTACAACACCATTACTTTTATAATATTGCTAATTATATTCTTGATATTTACAAATAGGACATCTATTTTCATATTTATGGAAATCACCATATTTAATAAATTCTACCATATGAATATACCTTAGGGAACCACTATTCTCATACATTATATTAACAAATAATTTCATTTTTGTTATACTATTAATTTATTTGTGTCCATATTTTCCACAATCAAAACACTGCCTTATTCCCCTAAGACATGCACTTGAGTGCTTCTACCAATGTTCCAAAAAGTGGGAAGCTAAAACATCTTTCTCTATAGCCTTTAAGACAATCAATATTTCTATTATTTGGTGTATTAGGGAACTCACCAATGTTGATGTATTTAATCCTATAATGAGATTTATAATTATGGAAAACAAAAATTATTTTCATTCGAGTTCCTATTTAATTAGTTTCTCATGAAGAAAGTCATTACATTATCTTCTAGCATTTTCCCAAATACTCTTGGTTCAATCCATTGAATAAAAAATAAAATTAATAGTTTTAGTAACAATAATTATAATGGTAAATCTTTAGAAACCATTCATCAGATGTGTAAATCCTGAAACCTCTTTTTAAATCTATGAAACATTTTTTTATCCTTGTCCATACATTAACATTCAAAAAACAATAAGATTTAATCATATAATTAGACTTATCCCTAGGATTCTTAGATAACTTTTCTCATCCTAGCTTCAAAAAGTAATATAATCCTTTCTTGGAGACCAATTTTAGTGAACCATACTTTTTATACATTGATATTATATATTAAAGATGAATATTGTTTAAATACCACAGTAGAATTATTTAGAGCTTGAATCTATTGAAAATTGGATATACAAACAACTGGTTAAAAACTTTTATTCACCATCTCCAACTTTTTAATTCATAACTAACTCCCTTTTTAGAAATATCCTACTTAATAAATCTATTCATAACCAGATGATTGGAAATATATGAAACGTGTGACATAAGATATTCAATAAAGGTAAACAAGGGAGATATCAATGATTAAATAATCATAACATGAGAATAATGTTAATAGATCACGATATTAATTTTCAAATACCATATCCTGCATATCTATTATCTAGTATTAAGACATGAAATAAGTATTGGCTTATTATAAAATATAAATCTTAAAGGAATCAATGAACATGTGCCATTAATGATTAACATCAGCATAATACATTGTTTTATGGAATAAATATTACCCATTGAAATTCATTTACTTAGTAGTTAAGTCTCATTTTCATGGTTATCATAATGAAATGGGTTCACACCCCAAATCATCATTATAGTCAATGTTTATTCCATGAATATAATAATATACATATTTTTTTACTGAACTGGGTTCATTTCCATTTTGGTACTTTTTATATGATGAGATATATATCATTATCCAATACATTGGTGGGTGATATAAAACCCACCAATAAAATAATGAATATCATAAATATGTGTTCCATAAGACCATACCCATTTTTTTTATCAATGGTTTTCACTTTTATTCACATATACATTTTTTTAAAAAGGCTCAATTTATTGAATAGAGAAAATAGAGGAGGATTACATGGGTCTGAAAGATTGGATCTTATTATAATCATTTTCATAAAAATAGAGTAATTCCCCGAGAAAATCATCCTACCAAGTAGCGCCCTAGTTGATTCCCTTATTGGAATGACCATCAGCTACCATATTTACTTCACGCAAAGCATGCATGATAATGTAGTTGGTTTCAAAAAGTATAGCAAGGTAACTCATCCAACGAGAGGTAAGTGGCCATAAAAGATGCACCACAACCTTCAACATAAACCTATTTTTTGTGTAATTACATGTATTATTTCCACATTACGAGACCATTGAATAAATTATGATAATGAATGAATATATTTTTTATGATCTATGTGGAACAATTAACCATGATAATGAAATTAACATGATGATTTCACCTGGATAGAACTCCAAGGAATTAGATAATGTTTATAATCACGATATGCTACATCCAGAGAGGGACTGAACATAATTACATCATGGGACATTTCCACCATAATGTCTTTCTAGGGTTTGCCTTGACCTATGTTTATGATTTATTATTTTAAACTATTTCCACTATTTTCATGTAATGATTATTATTCTATGTTATACCTTATTATTCATGTTCTTTTTATTTCTCATTGATATGACTATTTTCTAACAAGTATCACTTATTCCATGTTAATTCCCTTACTCGGATCTATATCTCACCACTTATTTAGGTATGAGCCCAGGATATCCCATGAATTTCTGAGTTTCAAGGAATATGTTGAGCATGTTAATGAATAATTTAATAAAGGTGTATTATTCATTGTTTTATATTGTTATGTAATGTACATAATTCCCAAATAAACAAGAATTATTTATAATCTGGTTTTTATTAAGTGTATTCTTATGTAATAAATCAATATTAATTTGAATTAAATAGCTGGGTTGTTATAGTTGTTATCTGAAGAAATGTTTATATGTTTTTGGGATTAGGATTATAAAACTCTAGTAAAAGCTTTAGGGATAAAACTATGTATTAGAAAATTCCATATATTTTTTTCAGAATATAGTACGCGGTTTATCAAGAAAATAAATATCTATCAGGATACAATAAGTGGACTTGGTTCTAACATATATATTTATAGGAGTAACAACTCCAACAAGGTGTTTCAGGCTTGAATCGGGGTAACCTGGTACATGACAATGAGACTTACTGTGCTTTTAGTTTGACACTCCTAGGGGGATATTGTTTGGTAAACTCATAATATCTTTATGAACCATTTTTAATGGAATAAAAAATCCCCATAAGAATATATTTTATGAAGTAGATCATGGATTACATAGATTGAAGCCAAGAGATTCATAATATAATAAAATAATTATAATTTATAAGTTGACCCTTTAATGTCATCAAATTCCCTTATATGTGTATAATAGTTTAAAAATAACCATCCCTTATTTTTCACTTTTTCTAGCCAATGTCCAAAAATAATAGGAATAAGGTAAAAAATTGATGAGAAATGTAATGTGTTGATTACCAGACCTGATGGGAGTGGGAATATTGAAAATTATAATGATACACTCTAAAATAACTATGGTTATAAATATAAACCTATATCAAGAGGAGTGTCCAAACCCCCCTAATGGAGAATAATCTGTGATTGAGAGATTTATGGGATAAAGGCCTCAAACCTTCAATAGACCATCAGATCCCCTAATCATGGAACAATGGATCAACTCAATTGACAAGATCATATCCATCCACCACAGTTTAGAACAAGGGAAGGTTCTTCTAGCTATTTATCATATAGTGGGAGAAACTGAGCAGTAGTGGACATTGTTAATGAATACAAATCCTAAGGGAGAGATCAATGAAATTCAGTGGATGAAATATCAAAAAATGGTTTTTGATAAATATTTTACTCATTCCCTATAACATAAAATAGAATGGTATATACTCATATTCAATAACAAATATAAAGAATCTATTGGGGTGTATTGGGAAAACATTACAGGATTTGTACTATATTCCTCTTGATTTTTGATTACCCATGAATTCCATGTTGACTACGTATTTTTTGGGTTAAAACCTAGATTATAAAAATCCTTAGAGATATGTAACATTGATTTCTATATAAAAATTGTCTGATGAACCCTCAAAGTCAAAATGGGGGTTGTAGAATAGAAATGGAATCATGAGGTTAATAATTTGAAATTGGATATTAATTATGGTATTATAATGGAGAAATCTAATGGTGCAATGAAATATCAACATCCCACTCGGGAATGGTGTAGGGAAAAGAGCACAAAAAAATCATAAGGGGAACAAAAAATGATTTAGGTGTGCGAATGAAGGACAAATAGCTTATAATTTCCTATAGGAGAAATCCACTAATGTGATAGAGGAATGGAATGATCTAATAAACCCTCATGGCATTGTCTATTTCATAAAAAGTAAGGTACCATTGATCTTTTCATACCAATCCATTATGTTGAGGGTTTTTAATGGAAACAAATTACCTATATGGCATCAAGGATGAGCTTGTTCCATCAAAACCATTGAGGTGGATCCCAAAAATGTAGTAGTGACGTGTAATCTAGTCATTCATTCAATAATAGAAAACATAATTCTTGATTTTGGTTATATGAATTCCATTATATAATAAAATTTATGCAGAACTATCCAAACACAACTATAAATCATGGAAGTAAAGATCTCAATGAAAATGAAAATTGAGAAAATATTACATTAAAGGTATATATCTCCCCCTTATCACAATTCGTGGGATGAAATTCCCAGTGAACCTTGTCATAATTTCTATGGTGGAATTTTATTTAATTCTAGGAATAGACTGGATTTCCCTATATAGAGGTGATATAAACTTTCATGAGAACGATATCACTCTCCGTATGGCGAATCGAACCCTGATTCTATACATGTGCAAGGAGGAGGATAAATCTTATTTAACACCATCATCTCAACCATGGATACTATTTCACTATGAGTAAGAGTATATATCTCAGACGACCGAGTCTATGGAAATAATAATAATAGAATACATGCCAAATATGAGGGAATACGGTGATTTGTTTTATTGGGAATTTCATAGATTTTCTTCTTATTAAGAGGTTGAATTTTACATCGAGATTATTCATAGGGAGTTACCATTATCCCAAACTCTGTATATAATGGATATTGTGGAACATGAGAAGCTAATGAAATAAATTTGTGTGAATCTAGATAAAGGGTTCATACACACATGTGATTCAATATGGTGTGCACCAGCCCTCTTTATCAAGAGGAACGATGGTTCAATTCACATTTTCATTATTCATTGTGAGATAAATTAGATCACAAAGAATAACAAGTATCCTATTCCTCATATTTATAACTTGATTGATTTTATATGTGGAGCACAATTATTAAAAAATGTGGATTTTTGATTGGGATATTATCAAGTAATGGTTAATAAGAAAGATATCACCCAGACTACATTTTGTAAAAGCTAAAGCCCCTATGAGTTCACAGGGATTATATTCAGACTCACCAATGAAATAATAATCATCATGAACATGATGAATATAGTCTATGGAGACTTGAAAAATGTATGTATTTATAGATGATATTATAAAATATTCTAAAATTAAAGAGGAGCATGAGGAGTATCTGAGTACCATGCTAAAGAAACATTGAAAAGAGAATCTTTACTCCAATCACAAATAATGTGAGTTCCTATTGAAGGAAGTATCTTTATATGGGAATATCATCACATGTAATGGGATATATATTAAACATTAAAATATAGAATCGATTGAAGGATGGTTGATGAGAACATTTATGATAGATATCTGCCACTTATGTGTAGTGTGAGAACATGAAGGAAAAACATCAATCCTTTCACAAATATTTGATCAACCATATCTTTTGGAAAGGTTAAATGATTATTAAATAAATGACATGTAAATTTAGAAGAATGTGGAATCCATATGAAATGGGATATTCTTAGAGTTTAATATTAATGAACAATTAATTGTGGTATTTGTGTAAGACTATGTGTTCCATCAAATCTCAAGTTAATAAAGGAACTGTCGGATGGTGCATGGGGTTTAACATTATCCAATAAACCAAGAAATACAAATATGTATACATATATTATTTAGCACTAATTGTGGGACAATATGATGAAGGATATTAGAGAGTATATATAAAAGTTCTAATTATGCTATTAACTGAAGGCTGAAAGGCATAATTCTAAAGGGATGACAAAACCATTACCCAAACCAACATGAAATTTGGAGAACATCACAATGTATGTTTTTACTAAACATCCAAATACATCCATGGGATAAAAATTCTATATGGGATGTTATAGATTATACTAAAAATAAAGCCATCTTTATCAAAATTTTAAAGGAATTATCATAGGATCAATATTCATGGATATACATATAAGAATTTGTAAGGCATTAGGGAGTACCACTATCCATTAGATCTGATCGATATTGGAGATTCACTTCCATGTTCAGAAAAAAAAATCCAACATGATCTAAACATTGAGATGAACTTATGTACAACATATTATCCACAAATGGATGGCTAGTCTAATTGGACTATTCATACACTACAATACTTGTTTTGAGAATGTTTTATGGACTTGAAAGGATGATGGGACCAGTATCCTCATCTAGTCGAGAACTCATAAAAAAATAGTTTCCACTCAAGAATTTTAATGTCTCCCTATGATGATCTTTATGGGAATACATGAAGAACACCTTAATGTTGGGATGAAGTTGGTAATAAAAACTTCTAGCTCCAAAATGGTTTTGGAAATTGTAGAAATGGTTAAGACAATTCTGCAACAAATTAAGGCTTGTTAGTGTTGACATATGAGCTATACTGACAAACATCAATGATACCTAGAAATTAATCTTGTATACATGGAATTCCTTCGCATATCTCTATATAAGAATGTGATGTTATTTGGGAAGAAGATAATTCCATTTCCACGATAAAAATATCCCTTTGAGATCTTTGATCGCCTCAGAGAAGTGGCCTATCGAATAACACACCCACCAAACCTTTTTCAAGTATATGATGTTCTCCATTTATCTCTATTGTGTAAGTACATATAAGACCCCATTAATTTACACAATCAAGAGGTGTTACCACTGGAGAATAAACATTTATATGAGTATTTTTCAACTAAAGATCTGATATCTTAGAGAAACAGTTCTATAAAAATGGATTACGCACCTTGTCAATGTTTTTCGGAGAAACAAATAGTTTTCAGAAGTATTGTGGGAACCATAGGTGGTGATGAACCAGAGTAACCCTCATGTTTTTTTAGTGGGAGAAATAAAAATTTCGAGGGGGGAATTTTATCATGTCTAAATATGGTAATGAACCAAACTCTAACCAATAAAATTCCACCTATTTATTTTTTAAATTGTCTAATCATGAAATATGGTTCTGGAAAGCACCTGAAATGATTTTGTTTTATTATATAAAATTATATTTAAATGACCATTTTTTATCATTAGCATTGATAATATAGCATTTTAATAGTGATCACATGGATAATATAAATGTATGATTTTAAAAAATCTAATTGACATAGAAAAAGGAAGTGATGAACTCAACCAGTAGGATTGTACGCTCTGAAGCCCATTTATTGGTGCTTCTGAGGGAGAAGAAATATCTAGGATTTCCCTTGACCAATCCAAAGATAAGATCCTACACCATAAGTATGGGTGAATCCATTTATGGGAGTATCTCAAGATAATCGAGATCATGGACAAAACCATATTTCTAAAACCACCTCATGGAAGTCCCACCATAACACAATTTAATCTTAAGGAACATTCTTTTGTATTAGAGGTATATGAATCATGACCATATCATTATGAGTTTGTCAATTATTTGGTATGGAATAATGAATATAGTTTTTACCCAATTTTTTGACATTATAAATGATTTTTATTTTGGTCTCAATAAAACAAAAAATAGTGTTTTGGTTAGTATTAAATTTAAATTAGTCAATTTATGAATTAATAAATTTTGGAAATTTTTAATATTTTAATAAAATTTTATTATTAAATAATGTTCATAAAAAATAATGTATCATATAATATGTATGAAGAGAAATTTAATTTTTTATAAGGGTTCGAAAAATTTTATTGTCAAAAAAATGAAATTTATTAATAAACATATATTTAATTTCAAAATTTTATTTCAAATATTTGTAAAATTATTTTGGTAAAATCAATATTATTTTTGGAATATTTTTTTCAGAATTATCCAATGTTTGTTATTTCATTATTTTCATAAACACACTAATTTTTTGGTAAAAAATAAATATTGTATAAATATACATTTTGTTTTATTAAATCATAATAAATCAAAGGTGATGAAATAATAAGTTTAAATTTTATCCATGAACAAATATATTTTTTCCGTTAATATAAGGTTCTTTTTTGTTTATTTGAATAATTTTGAAAGTCATTATGAGTCTTCCTAAACTTATAATATATTTTATAGTTTTAAAATAATTTCTTTAGGAGTGTGACTGACCTCCACATAAGAAAGTGTATTATTTAAATACATTGGAACTTGTCCTAATAAAATAATTAAAAAAACCCTATTTTTGTTAGAATCCATGGGCTATAAGCATGGAATGGTTTGTGGTTTTGGATATTTTATTTTATAGAGTCCAAAACCAAAATAATAATGAAATACCCCTCTTTTCCTATACAAAACCACCCAAGATACCATTTATCTTCAATCAAAAACCTTAGAAAAAGGAAATACTATCCACTCCACATAATAGAGTCCTCAAAAAGAATCCCCAATTTTTCAATAATCTTCTATAGTGTTTTTTATGTCACACAAAAATGTAGGGGACTATCATCTCCTCTTTTCAAATTCAAGCACCTTCTTTGAAAATAGTTTTTATAATTTCAATATGATATATTTAAATTCATAAATAATAATTAACATACTATGAAATTTATTTTATTTGAATAATTTATAATTTATCCTCAATCATTTGGACCCTTACCTAATCAGTTACTATGTCAAAAGTTTATAAGTGATACTCAACTTATCTTATTTATTCGAGTTTCTTTATGAACATATGAGTCATATTTCCATTTCCTAAATTTTGGAAATGTATTTACATGTACCTATTACTATCCATTTTGCATCAAAACTATTATAAATATTTATCAGTCATAAAAAAATTTATGAAAATTTATGTAACACCGTATCGCGGCCGAAATATCACCTTGATTTTTCATGCCAAAAAAATTATTTAATGAATACCATGCCAATTTTTCTATAAATGATAATATACTTAACACACATATACTTATTTATAGGGGACTTACTTGTATGTATTATACATTATTTTTTCATGGAATAAATTATGATGATTAACAGATCCATGTTGTATTATCTATGTAGCACACATATGCATGATAATGAAATGAATTTGATGGGTGGGCCTAGATTGTGATCCAATTAAATGGTTAATGTTTAGTATCATGATAAGTCACATTATGATAGGTAGTGAACCTTATTCGATTATGGGAATTTATCCACCATGATTTAATGGAGGTTTTATCCTTGACCTACATTTATGATTCAGTGTTTTAGGTTGTTTTGACATTTCCCATGTTATGATTATCATGTTATATCATGCCATATTATTCATGTTCCCTTTATTCCTCATTGATATTAATATTTTATAACATGTATCACTTATTCCATGTTTATTACCATACTGGGATTTATATCTCACCCACTTCTAGGGTATTTCCCCATTATCCCATGTATTATTATATTCAAAGGATTATTTTGAGCATGTAAAGTATGATTATAATAAAGATGTTATATTCCAAGTTTTATATTGTTATGTAATGTACCTAATTACCATATAAACTACACTTTATGTCCATATATATTTTATTATGTGTATTCTTATGTAATAAATCAAGTATTACTTTGAAAAAGGGACATGGGTTGTTATAAGTAAAGGATATATATTTATCAAAATTTACCTAGCCAAATAAATAAAAATGAAAGTAAAACACCATATTTAGATATGAGATATGGTTTAAGGAATAAGAATACCCATGATAAATAATAAATATATTAATTTAAAATTTAAATTCTAATGATCACAGGAAAGAGAACATTTCAAGGTAAAGATGTTGACTACAAAAATAAATCCAGGAAGTGAATTATTAATAATTTTAATATTTAAAAAGAGCTTCAAACATATAGAAGAAGAATAAGTATGGTATAAATATATACACATTAGAGTAATAATAAAGGTTTGTTTTCAATGATGAATAGAAATACAATAATAATATCTTTGAAAACATTCTTGAGGAAAATATTATTTTTAGTATGAAAAATATTTTGAAAATAATTTTCATTGAAATTCACTTTTAGAAACATTTTATTCAAAAACATCATCATATAATTGAAAATAAATATCTGAGGAAATTACATTCATTACATTACGTAACTCCACACATGCCATAACAAGAATTAGTTTTGTACGGTAAAAATATTTGAGAAATATTTTGTTTAGAAAGTGACAAGAATCTTATTTTGAATATTTTTTTGTAAAAAAAATGAATTCAATGAATTTTTTTTATAATTTTAAAAATAATTTGGATTTTTAGAAAACATGGTATTTGAAGAAAATAGATTTTTTTCCGAAGAGAGAAATGAAGTCAAAAATTATTAAAACTTTTTCTAAATAATTTTAAGTATTCAAGTGGAGAGAAATGGTAATATCACTTGAAAACGATAATGACTATTTTGAGGAGTTGAAAATTAATTATTTTATGAAATAATGATCATATAATGTCCATTTATGAAAATTAAATAATAAAAACTATTGATTATATCAAGATTGTTAAATAAATCCTTAAAATGATCATATCATTGATGTGAGAATTAATCAATGAATATTTTATGTGTATCAATTTTAAGTCCACACAAAACAATTGGTAATACAATAATAGATAGATAAAAGTAATTATACTTATAATGACATAATATAAATGACTGTGAAGAATTAATATAACCCAATGAAAAGAAATTAAATTATGAAATTTCATTACCACTTTGGCACTTTGTGTTCAAATCCACATAGATGAAATAATTAATATTGAAACTGAAAATACCATTAATAACGATGTATTCATGTAATTTCCTAAAAAAATGGGTATCATATACGCCATATAAAAGATTTTAGGTATATAACAATACAATATTCTTCATTAAAATACAATTTATATGAATCCTCTTACCATACGCTCTAGTTTAGCTGAACGAGGTTTAACCAATTATATAATGGGTTTTAATTATTATTATATTAACTGAAAACCATAATAATGTTTATAGTGTCATATATCATCCTTTTAAAACATTTTATTAACTATTTAATAATAATCATTAATTATTTTTATTTTTTTGTGTGGTTAATTGGATTGTTTTCTCAAACATGTTTTTTTAGGAACGATCTATTTCCTACACATATTAAATAGTTTCACCATCTCTAGAATAATAATCATGATATAATTTTCATATTTATATATCAATTACAGTTTTTAAAACAAAAATGAATTTAGGTTATGAAAAAAGAAGTGTGTTGGGATCATGGACATGGTAGGTCATACGTACGCATGAGTAACATGTTCAATGTTTACATGAACTTTCTGGAATGGGTGTGATTAATAATTTTTCTTTCAATAATGATCAAAATATAACATATTCAATATTAATTTTTAAAGAATAAAATTATATATTATCTTTCATGAATGATTAATATGACATGAATATCATAATTATTTAATGTATATTACATATAAATATACCTTATCACATTCCACTTAATGCATTAGTGATAGAATAATCACATCGCCTCATGAGGTGGTAGTCATCCATATACACGGGTGATGTTATCATGTGTCATAAAAAATGGAAATAAATAATTTATATATGATATAATGAATATATAGGTATAATAAGTATATATATATATATATATTATACACTTTATATCTATCATAATTCCCAACCATGAGAGTTAGTAATGAAAAAATGAATGACATCACTTTATGAGGCGGTAGTCCTTTGTTAACAGGTATCTGGATTACATAACCCTTTTGATGGTTATGTGTGAAGTTTTTGGTCATAACCTTAATATAAAACCATATTAAAATATTTCATATAATTAGGTTATTATAATGGTGTGGTTTGAAAATAATTAATGGAGTTTTATAAGGAAATAATATAAAGACGCTCGTTGATGAAAATTACATCTTCTATGAGCATCCCAATATGGTTTTCACTAAAGAATTAAGAGGATGTATTTTATCCCAAACTAAGGATTGTAGAAAATGTAAGGGAATTTGGGAAGTTATTTTGGTTGGTTTTGGATGATCCAAATTGATTTAGAGGTGTGAAGAGGGGAGGGGAGTGAGATCCCTTTTACAGTTGAGTATGCAAGAAATTATTCTAAATAATCAACATTATTGACTATTTGGATGTATCCCATACCTAATATGGATGAAAAAATGAATAATAAATAATGTGAGAATTTATTTGTTTGAGATAATCATCCACTACACCCAATAAATATTGTTTTATATTGTTATTTTTTAGTCTTTATGTTCACTCAATTTTATCCTTTTTGTTTTTATAATGTTAACTTGTTTTTCATACGTTGGTAATTTATCCTTTATGAATAAATTAATGTGATAATTATAATATAATTTTTACCAACATATTATAAATATTAAATTTAATTTATAGAATAAAAATAAAATAAGTTTGTAAAATTATATTTTATAAAAATGCGTGTAATGTGGGAATCCTTTTTTTAACCTTAATCGTGGTAAATAATTATAACTATTTTATCTAATCATTATGGTAAAAAATTAATTTGAAATTATAAGATATTATAGATTATTATGATTCCAAATATAGAATCCATTTTTCGAATAAAAATCATTGAAGTAGTAGAATTTAATTTACTATTATTCTTTTAAGCGTGAATAGAAAGAGGGGTTTTAAAGTGAGAATGTTCAAAAGTATAGAATTTTTATATTTAAATAAAACATTACAATGATTAAAATGACCTACGTTATATCAAATGATATAAAATTGATCTAATTTTACTTCAAAACAACTGAAAATATAATTCATCATAATAAATTATTTAAATGAAATATAGTTTCTATTGAAACTCAGTACTTTTAACTATTCATCATAAAATAAAACTTCTCTAAAAAATATGAAAAATCCAACCTAAGATAAATTTGTATTCCTATTTAAAAAATTTTGTTTCTCTTTTCAATAAAATTTATAAAAGGGGTAAAAATGGTTTTTAAGTTATGTGTATAAAGGGCTAATAATCCGTATTTTAGAAAAAAATAATTTTTTCCAAAATCAGTTCATTATATATCAAATTATTCTTATTTTATTTCTATTCTATTTAAAAGATAATAATAATGTGAAAAATAAATATTTTCATTTTTTATTTAATCCTTTTCATTCTTAAAATTCCAAAGGCTAGGAGTTAAATATCAAGTTAAAGAACAATTGTATATAATTGTTTTGTAAAACTCAGTCTTGTGTGTATTGAAAGATATAAAAAAACATGATTTTTCATATAATGAAAGATAAATTTAGTGTTTCATAAATCATAAATATATTAAAACGTCTCATTTTATTTTATTAGTTTTTGTTCTTGGTGTATTATGTCATGCAACTATCAAATATGATGTTCATATTTTAGAATTTTATGGTGTAACATTAGAAACGCCATAAATAAATTTCACACTAATAATTTAAACCTGGTATCATTAATCATGGGTTTGAAATTTTAAAATAATATTTTTGAAAAAAACATCATAAAAGGTTTAATAGAACATATTGTTAAAATTTATAAAAGGGAAGTACAATGGTTATATGAGATAACACATGACTAGGATACAAAGTAAGTGAACATTAGTGGAATGTGACTATATGGACATAAATTAAAAGCATACATATTAATTGAGAGTTATTGAGGTTATTGATTATATGAAATTGGATGATTAATATAAATTTCGCAGAAAAAGTCCATAAATCTACTAGGTGTGAAAATTTCCTTGATATAATCAGAAATGATGTTAATGAGCCAGTAGTTTATTAAAATATCATGTGTAGATAGTTGAGGAATTATTTAACCATAAATAAAATTAAATAAATATAATTCCTTCATGAGTTATTATTTAATAAATAAAATATCACCTTTTGGTTGTGCATCAATTAATTTTTATTTTGTTCCTTTACTCCAATAAATGGCTTTCTAGGAATGAATATTTTTATTTTTGAATCACTAAAATAAATTTCTAATTGATTGTAAGATACATAAAAGAGTGACATGTATATCCATATTTATCAAGCTATTATCCAAAATAATATAGCTACAACATGTTATCCAATATTATACATTAATCACTAAATACCAATAAAAACATCACTGGTTCCTTATTAATATTTATTCTAAAAATAGTTTAACTAAATATATTGGCATATTAACCATGACTTTGATTAGGATAGTGGTAGGAACTAAAACCATACCATCCTTCTATAATGGGTTCATGCCCCACTATCTTTTCGGTGGTGATGAGTTGTAACCCTATATATCATTATTCCTTTTTATAGAAATATATTATTATAATTCCTAACGCAGTCTAAATAATAATGATGGTATTACTTGAGAAAACTTTATCTGAAAATAACAATTTTACGATAGTTTTATATATAACATATTTTTTCCCAAAAAAGTATAAAAATATAACTTTAAAATTATTACAATGTCATTAATGATCATATTAAACCCCATGGTTATCAATAACATTATAATTATGTCAATAAAAAGTTTAGAAACTATTCCTCAAATAACATTTCCTCTAAAACATACAATTTCCATAAATGTTTCTAAAATTTCATTAGTCTTGGTAGACTCCTATCACATAAAATATAAAATAGGTTTTTTGGAATCTGAATATATAATAAATCATAGACTCATTACCACATTATGGTTTCAATAACTCTTAATTTAATGAAAAAACATGTTCTTCTATAATTTAGAACAATCTTTAGATGCTTCAAGATTATTATAACCAAAATACCATTTGTAAAATACTTCTATAATTTAATTATCAAATAGCAATACCCAAATATATCTTCCAATTTATTTCCACATAGGTCCTTCCTTAGTATCCATTTTATCCTTTTTTATTCATTATCTATATAAAATCATTCATAATGGGTTATAAATAAAACAAGAATTATCCTAAGAATAACCCCAAGGAGTGTCAAACCATGTACGTAGTAAGGACCATTCTTTTGTACTAGGTAGTGATCAGGTCCATATCAATTATCCCTTTCTGATTTTTTACCTCTAGTTACATATGTTCTAGAATGAGGTCCATTTGTAGTATCTAGATAGGGAATTAATTCTCATACAAACACATAATATATATTAACAATAATTTAGTATGTTCTTATGTTATTATGCTAAATTTTTATAATTGGGTTATGTTCCCCTATTTATGTTATCCTAAATCTAGTTCTTAAGGATTCTACTAAACATTCTCTGTTACCAATTATAGTGACCCCGAACCCACCTTCCCAATGTTAGTTCCTACTACTATATCATTGGAATAAAATAAATAGAATCAGATCCCAAAGGAATAAACAGTTTAGCAGTCTGGAAAAAACCTGATAGATACATGAGTATTGTTTTGAAATTTAATACACAAATTTCATCATAATTTTTAAAAAGAATAAAACTTATTATTTTGAGCATATATATATATATTAGTAGGATTAAACTTTAAGGAATCCTAGGGAATGGAATAAAACCACAGGTGATCTCAAATATTGAGTAAGGTTTAAGTACACCATATACAATTATTAGTCAATTATAATATTCATCATTGAATTTTAAATAAATGAAAATCAATTATATTTAAATAAATGGATTAGGAAATATCAATTTGGGATGGTAAATAACAGAAAAAACATGACTTTTAATCAATGATCTGAAAATTATATGCATCTAAATATTATATCACAATGAAGATATATAGGATAATGATAATAATACTCTTAATTAAGGCAACACATAATTATAGTATTCAATTTCTTATGCTCTTGATAACTCTAACGTAAAGACACTTCAAAAGATGGCTTAAAAACTAGTAAAAACCCACTTAATCATGGATTAACTGATTTGTCACATGGTCCTACCAATGAATCAAGGGAATATATAATGTTTAGCACACCCAAAAATATATGTCCATATAATTCCTCATATATTGAATAATGGATTTAATTCAGCAATCAATATACCTTTACATAAAATATCCGTATTGTCTAATGGATACTGATTTATAAATATTTACCCAACCAAACAAATAACATTCATTGTAATAAACCATATTATAAATGAGATATAGTTTAATATATAAGCATAATAATGATAAATTATTTGGATATTTGGGTGAAATATAATGTCTAATTTTAACATGAAAGTGTAAATTTTACAAACATGTTATTAACTACAAAAATGAAAAAATAAGTGAATTTTCAATACATTCATTAGTCAAAATGATCCTAAAACATCTGTAAGAAGAATAACAATTGTATCAATATATACCCATTCGAGTTAGAATATATGGTTATTATTGTTGATAAACTAAAACTACATAAAATGATATTTGAAAACATTCTTGAGGAAAATGAAATTATAATTTTGAATTATCATTGAAAATTACATAAAAAAATTTCTTACAAAATTTCCTTATAATCATGAAAAGGAATATTCATGAAAATAATGGCCAAGATGAAGGGTAATTCTACACATGTCGTAAATAACATTCATTTTATAGGATAAAAATATTAGAAAAGTTCATTATTAGAAAAATGACATGGAGAATCATTTGAATAAATTTTTCAAAAACATTACTTTTATAAATCTCTTCGAATAGGTTAATTTTTTAAAAAAACAACATTATAAAACTGGGTTTTGTAAGAAAATAGATTTTTAGCTAAAGAGAGAAAAAAATTCACTTTTTATGTAGATATTTTCTCAATAAATTTATTTACCAAAAAGTGGTATAATAGTAACATCACTAGAAAAAGGTCATGAATTACCATAATAAAAGTAATTTAATCTTTTTATTAAACAATGATCAAATAATTTATTTTAATGAAAGTTAAATAATAAGAAAACTCGATTATAATGAGATTGTTATGTAAACCCTTAAAATGGTGATAAAATTTAATTGAGAAATAATCAATGAATAGAATATGTGTATTGAATATAAATCTACATAAAATTTGTGTAAATTAAAAAATATATAGTCAAAATGCATTATACAAAATAATCATTGAATATCATTAACAAGAAAGAAGTAACATAACCTAATGAAAATAAATTTAGTTATGAAATATCATTATCACATTGTAACTTTATGTTCAAATCCACATAGATGAAGTAATTAAAATTGAAAATTAAAATACCATGAATAATTATGTATTCATGGTATTACATGTCACAGGGGAAGTATGCAAACCATGTAAATTTAATTTGGTGTAGAACAATACAATATGACTCAATGAAATTGAATTGTGACGAAATACATTACCTTAGGCCCCCCATTTGGGTTATTTTTCATCAGTCAAATATATAGTGGTTATAAACATGTATTAAATTATTATATAACCATATTAATATTTATTATTTCATATATGATTATTTTATAACATCTTATTACCTGATAATAAATAATACTTCATTATTTTCATTGTTTTGAGTGTTAATTTCTTTATTTTCTTAGGTGTGTTTATCTCAAATCATCCATTTTTTGGAATATTTTATATTTAATAAATATTAAAATAAAACCCATTAAATACTAATCATATTTACACAATACGTAAACTTTTAAAACTAATCACTAAGGCTGGTTATAATAAATAAAGAATGTTACGATCATAGAGGTTGTAGGCTATTTGTACGCATGTGTAGCATTTTCAATTTTTAAATTCTCACTGGGGAAATGGTGTAAGTAATATTTT
This sequence comes from Viscum album, assembly GCA_963277665.1. Classification (NCBI taxonomy): domain Eukaryota; kingdom Viridiplantae; phylum Streptophyta; class Magnoliopsida; order Santalales; family Viscaceae; genus Viscum; species Viscum album. The sequence goes on along the minus strand of OY728130.1, from coordinate 821,702,879 downwards.
ATATTTAAATAATTATCCATATATATATATACCATATTATTTATTTATGTATACAAATATATATATCATTCATGTGGTGCATTGATGAAAAGTGGGGCACATCACCTCGTGAAGGTGGTAGTCCACATGTAAATGAATGATGTTATCATCTATAATTTTAAAAACAGTAATGGGATATATCAACATTTTATAATGATGGATATTTAATTAATTTAATAATTATTTCATTTATATTACATATAATATTTCCTTATTGGTTTCCATGTAATGCTTTAGTTAAAGACGAATCACATCACTTCCTACGGTGACAGTCCTCTGTACACATGAGCAACATCATTATGTCTCTTACAAAATAAAACATAATATGATATATATAACACAATGAATCAATAAAAGTAATAATATTATATATATATATCATATATATACTTTATACCTATCATAAAATAAAAAATTGGTGAATATGAAATGTGTCCTAGGAAATAAATGTTAGAAAAAAATCCCCTACCTTAGGCATTCATTCATTTGAATGGATTGGAACCTCCTATATAATAGGTATATATTTATTATAAATATATCAATGAAATATAATCATACATATTATACCATATATAATTTAAATATAACCTGGTATTTCTTATTTTTTATCACTTATTTATTAAAATATTTATTCCAATTGATATCAATTTCATTTTTCCTTTATGTTTAGGTTCATTAATTTTTGTCCTATAATTTTGATCATGGTTTCATCAGATTAAAAATTTTATTCATGATATTAATATCATACATATTCATTGTATTCATGTTTTTTGTCATTAATAAATGTATTGATAGAAAAATGAGCTACACTATTAACGGATATGGTAGGTTGTACATATGCATGATATATAATTATAAAATTGTTCTTCATCACCATCCATGTAAGATATAAATTGAAAATTAGTCACATCGCTTGATGGAGGTGTTAGTCCGCAAATATAAATGAACGATGTTATTATTTCTCAAAGGATTAAATTGTAAATATATAGATGTTATATCAAAATTAAAGAATTATAATTATGTAAAACATATCATATATAAATATTAAACCCATAATATTACCTATCCATAAAATATATGTGATAAAAAATGAACCATATCCCCATGTGGAGATAGTATGTTGAACACTCACTTGAGTGATACGTTCACATCTAATTTGATGGTAAAGATGGTGTATAATGGTTTTTTCATAATCATAATAAAATTTAAACATATTAACGACAATAAAGTAATTATTTCATGACAAATAACATATATTTATAGGAGGTAAATAAATATAAAACAAAAATTGATTGAGTATAATGATCATCTCTTCCTCGAAATAACTTCATTATATCAATTACAAAGGTCTCTTAGGTTTGTATTTTGTGGGGAAAATATCCTCTAAAATATTTCTAGGTATGATAATAATGAAAATCAGTAGATTTTGTTTGAGCTAAAAGGATTAATGTGGGTTCTGTAATAAAGGGAGGATGTGAACATTTAAACTTTTTCTGAGGGGCACTTTTAGAATTTTCCAATATATTAAATTATAATAAATTCATTCACAATATAAATACATTAATGTTGAAAAATAGTTTATGTATTTATAGTATTGGTTTGTAATACCATCATGAAATATAATTTTGATAATATTTTTTGTCATTTTAGATATTATCATTTTGAATAACCCTTTGTTAACTGATTTTAATTTTATAAACATTAGACAATTTTTAAATATTAATGGGTTATAATTTTTACTTATAAAATTAAAATTGGCCAAACAATTTCCATGTTATGAGATACTTTATCATATCATATATAACTTTTCTAATTTCAGAATTTTTACAATTTTTAAATAATATAATAAAATATTATTTCCATTAAATATCGATATTGTTAATTTTTGACAGAATACATATAATTTTAATTAAAATCTATAATATAAAAGTTCAAATTCGAATATTATATTTTAAAATAATAATAATATGTCAAATTTACCTATAAAATTCATTAAACTCTACAATTACTCAAAAAATCACTTTTAATATTTTCAAAATCATTTATTTTATTTTTCCATTAATTGAATAAGTACTATTTTTCTGTGTGTAATCATTTAAATTAATTATATAATTATAAAAAATAATTAACAAATCTACATAATTAAAATATTTTCATTATTCCCGATATAAATTTTAATAATAATTCAAAACTAATTTTCTTCCAATGTTACGACTGGAGTTTTTAAACTTTCATCGGTTTGAATAAAATATGCATCATTATAATTATCAAGTTCTATTAAACTAATAATTTTTTTCCTATGGTTATTAGGGTCTAATTGAAATCATAAAATTAAAATTAGGATAAAAATTATTTCCTTATTACATATTTTAACCAATGTTAACCAAATTCACTCATTACTGATGCGGTAACATTTACAACGATTACTATTCATATTGAAAAAAAGAAGGCATGTTTAAAATATTTAATCCTCTGAATTCAAAATTTGTAATCCATTTTATCAAATTGAACACTGATAATCAAATGTAATGTATTTTTAACTAATTATGCAGAATTTTATTAACACCGCTTCATAGAAAATACAATTTTTAGCAAAATAATAGATTTATTCTTATCAAATACCTAAAAAATATTATATGAATGTTGAAAAATTATATTAAGAATATAATATATAATTTTTTTTAACCATTCAACAATAGTGATAAATTTAATTCATTAATTTATAAATACATTTCCAGAATAAAAATAGTTTTTCAGAATAATGTCATTTTCTTAAAAAATGTTTGTATACAAAATTCAAGAATAAAATTTATCCTAATGGATTTTATTGAATTATTAAAAATAAAAGAAAAAAATAATTACATTGAAAACATTTGAAAATATTTTTTATATTTATACATTCTTGAAAAAAAAATTTGGTTCACAATAAAAAATTTTATTTTCACTATTGAATAAAAATATATATTTTCATAAAAATCCTATAAATTCACCCCAATGTTTTTTTCATATGATGATTTAAAAAACATAATTTTTTATATGAAATAATATTTTTAATAGTTTTAGAAATTAATATAAAATTTTCACCCAAAAAAGAATAAAAATCAATTTGAAGGAAATCAATTTTTTATGCATGATGTAAGTTTGCTAAAAATTACATGATTATTTCTTAACCATTAATCAATATATTTATAATGAGTATGATATTTTTAATTATTTATAAATTAGTTATTCCTTTTTAAAACCAAATAAATTAATGGATTGGTTTTAACAGTCATATAATTATATTTTAATAATATATCACAGTTAATTTAAACTCAATGTTGTTTGTAACTTATGATATCGATGACCTAAAATTATCTATATTGAATTATTTAATAAAATATCAGTTTGTTACATTAAATATCCCTTTTGTTAATATTAATCCAAGAAATTTTAACATCTACTTAGTAAGTAATGTTTTTATATTCAAAAATTACTTCGTTGAAAACTCACAACATAACAAGCGTTAAAGAAACCTTCAGCAACACATTGTTTCCAAATAAGATTAAATCTTTTGGAATTGAATGAATCGACACGGAACACAAGAAAACTCATATGTTCTAGTAGAGAGTGATGGTGATCATGATCATAAGAAAGTTATCCACCATAAAATAATGAATCTGTGAGTGGTTAAAAGACATTAAAATCATTAGAATTTAAGGTTATTCGAAGACCATTTTATCTTAAGTTCATCTTCCTAGACATGAAGCATTACTTTACCATATGAACTCATATGATAAGGAAATATACATACATAAAAATTATTATTTCATCCTTCAATGAATTTCTACAAAATTCTAATCTATATCTCCAAAAAAGTAGTATTTGAGATTTATTTATTTTTTCCTAAATCACTAAAATCAACTTTTGATCGATCAAAAGAGTACATAAACATATTATTCTTATCTTTAGGCATTATCCAAAACAAAAAGTTGTTAGTAAAAGATAATATTAAAAATAAATAAATTCCAATATTAATATATAAAACCACAATATCAAACCCATAATTACCTAAATATTCCCAACCTTTAATAATGTTTTAATCCCAATGGATTTATCATACCCTTTAACCTTCAAATTAAAAACCAATTAATTACAATCTTTCCAAAAAATAATTAAAGTTAAATAACATGATAAACCAAAGGTTTACATATTTATCAACCTAATTAAACAACTCTAAAATATCATTAACAAACATGATAAATTACTATATAATCCAAAAACATATTTACCTTCAAAAAATTCTTCAATCAAATTTAGATACAAATATTAATGGAAATCCTTATCATAACCAAGAATATCTCGGAAAATATCATTTTTTCTATGAATCACTTTTTAACCATCAATATTATCTTTATTACACTATCTAGTAGTCTATAATTAACATATCATAAAATATTATATCAAATCAATTGTTATTTAAACCTTAATAGAGTATCAAAATCCCATCACATAAAATATTAAATGGGGGAATTGATGGCTTCAAACTTACGATAAAACATAAACTTATAAAACCATGATGTTTTACATAAAATTTAACTTATGATAACATGAAAACATATTTTCTTCCAAAATTATCACAATAATTATATCATAAACACATTCATAACAATTGAATATTTTCTATAAATTCCGAACTAAAATAACCAACATTAAACATGACATAAATCACATTTTTAACCACCTGTTTTTTGGGGGTTATAAATAATATCAACTTAAATAATATATTCACCACAAATAAACATTATTTACTGAATATCATACAAATATTATTGTTTAACATTTTCCTTAATCGTGTATTCTAAAATAAAATAACAATACAACTAAATCAAATACCTTGGTAATTAGAACCATTCAAAATATTTTTTCAAATCAACAAATAAAAAATTATAAAGATAAATAATTAAATGTTTCATGATTTTATAACTAGAATATCATTATTATAACACTTACATAATTAAATTCTTGAATCTAAATAAAAAAACATCAACCATCACCCTAACATCATAAAACGAGTAACTAGGATTCATTATTTTATTCACCAATAATTATTTCCTATAATATAAATGTGAATAAATAATTAAGATAGGTAAACCCAAATTTATTCATTCTTAATAATTATAATATATTTTGTACTCTTAATAATATCCCATATATTTCATATGTCATTTGTGGCCTCTTTATCATCATTTGAAAAAAAAATTACAATTATAACCTTAATGATTCTTTTCTCGAGATTTACACCTAGGACATGAACATTAATATTGAAGATAATATCCATATTTAAAAAATTCTACCCTTGTAGATACCACATTAGTCCATTATTCTCATCAGTTTTGTTAATGATTAATTTCATTTCTTTTTGGAGTATTACTTTCTCTGTGTCCTTTTCCACACCCAAATCATCTTCCCATTCCTCTAAGACATTCACTTGAGTGCTTCCCCCAAGGTTCTGGGAGGTAGGAAGTTAAAACCTATTTCTTCATACTATTTATGAAATTAAATTTTTCTATTTGATTGTGGTAGAAAACTCACCAATGTTAAGGTTTTTAATCTTATAATGAGCTAAATAATTATGATAAATCACAATGTTTTGCATTATATATCATTGTTAATTTGGTTTATCATGTGGTCAATCTCTTTATTTTCTTCTAGCATAAACATGAATACTCATTTTTCTATACATTGACTAAAACTAAAATGTAAATTTTTAGTAACGATAATTATAGTGGGGGATCATGAAAAATAATTCATAGGATGTATATGTAACATCCAAAGTATGTAATGAATAATAGATATTTTTATCTATGTCTATTAATGATTAATATAGTGTTTTAGAGGCTTAAAATGAAAATAAATCCAATCTAAATCATGGAATACACTAATATTCTTAAAAGATTGTTTTACTGCCTTATGATGGAAAACCCTTTTTAAATCTTTATTTTGACAATTTTATAAACTATGTTTGTCAAAATAAACTTATTATTTATGATTGGGACATCAAAATTTACTTTTTGTGAATTTTTGGTATTTTTCTGACAATGTTCTTTTTTTAATGAATAGTGAAAAATACTGCATTTTACATCAAAAATGATTTTTAATCTAATTTATTTGTATGATTATATTATCTTTTGAATTGGTTTTGAAGTGAAATTAGAATATATTTTTACCATTTAATCCAATGATGGTCATTAGAATCAATTTCACTTTGAAATTGGACTTAAATTGGTGTCAATCTTTTGATACTTATTGTTTCATAAAAACACGCTATTTGCTCTGACAGTGGGAATTAATTATTAAATTAATTAATGTGACTTATATGTTTTGAATTTTTTAAAATAGACTTCATTTCTGAATTCGGAATATCAATTATAACTTAGGGTGAATTTTTGGTAATTTTCTGAAAAACTCCAATTTATGATGAATAGTGAAACCACTAAGTAGTAATCAAGCAAACTGATTTTTCAGTTAAATGAATGTTTACCACTAATGTGTATTGAATTTTGAAAATCCGACGTACATGGCTGTCATTAGTATGTAAAATGTGGTTCAATGGGATGAAAATAATTTTTTTTGGTGAATAGTAATTTATTAAGTTTTAATCGCGATTAGTGGTAATTAGTGTAGTTTAAGGTAAAAATAATGCTTTAATAAAATAAGATGAGCTTGACACATGTCCTACCCTCATTTTTTGTGTCATGGCCGACCAAGACAAGCCATGGGTCAACTTGGGGACCCCATGGATCCACTTTGGTTGGGAAATGACAAAAATAACTTTTTATTTAATGTAAAAGTCAAAATGACACAAACATAATATGTTTTACGAAAACAATTTTTACATGGGGTTGTAAAGTTCAGATTTTTGATTATAAATAGTCATTGGAAATATAAAAAGATTTAATACATCATAGTATTTGTTTTATAATTTTTAGACTTTAAATAAATTAAATTATTTATGGCATCATGATGATGCAGCGATGACCTCATTATTTAACGATTTAAATAAAATGGAAAGATAATGTAATATCTAAAACCTACACATGTCCAAAACCTATTTGTTGGGTATATTTAGAAACCTTATCATCTTATCTTCGAAATATATCAATTTGGGACCATAGAAATTTGAAACACTTTTGAAAATAATATAATAGTTTCATGATTTCCAAAAGTGCCCCTCCTCTCCTCTTATAAAAGGCCCCCACCTCTACCTCATTTCACACACTCCTCAAGCCTTTGGCTCGGCCAACCCCTGCCCATTTATACTCTACACATCCCTCTCCTCATCCTAGAGGATTCCCTTTTGGTAGAATCCTTTCAAAGGAAGCCTTTAGGCTCAAATCAAAAGGAGTTACACTTTTAAAGGTAATTCATTCTCTCATGTTCATTTGTTTTTATTTTGCTTCTCCAACCCCCTAAGCTCTTTTTATTTACTTATTTTGTAAAAAAAACAGTATATTCAATATACTAGGATGTTGTTATAAGGTTTATTCGAGCTACACTCTCACACAACTACATGAAATGGTTAAAGAACATACGGTTTCCGTGGATGGCGAAATTCTACCTCCCGAAACGATGATTGTTCAATAATCATCTAACACCTTCAAAGGTGGCCATTATGATTTCACTATTTTTATATCTGATATATAATATTTTTATTATTTCCTTAAGCTTCTGTATTTTTCATTTATGGCATACCACTATTGGTTCCATTATGGGTAAACATGATATCTTCATTTTAGGAAGTGCGGACTACCCCCTGAAAGTGATTTGATTCATCAATACCATATTTGGGATGTGTAAAGGATAAAGTTAATGATATTATATATGTTATTATACTGGAATTATATTATACTCTTATATCATTATTCCATTCCAGAAAATACGAAATAGAAATGGATGTAGCGTTCATGCGTACGCACGGCTTACCGTCTCCATGAACGGTGCATTTCATTTCTTACCTCTGAATGTGATGTAATATTATAAATATATGTATATGCTGAATATATATGATATATATGTTATCCAAATCATTAATATCATTCTGGATATAACGAACCTTTGACCAAATTAACAACATGTAAGTGTAAGAAGTCTATTTTTGACTTAAGAACCAAATACCGACAAAATGAAAATTATTAACTTAAATGATTACATGATGTTCATAACATTGTATAAAAGGAATAATGAACTTGAAAAAGGTTCTTAAGAAAGTAGATATTAACTCAAGTTTATTATTCAGGATATTAAAGAACGGTCGGGTCAAGTCGGATATGAGGTATGGGACTTCGTCTCAATCTCCTTTCATTGAGGCATATTTTATTTTATACAAAATTTTCTTTTATATGGTGTATAAACCCCTTTGAATTTTACGTTTATTTCAAAGGAATATTTTTTATACGAAGCATTTATTAAATGATAAAAGGGAATGTTTTTGTCGTAAGTATGCGGCGACAACGACTTCTCCGTCGTCGTGACCGTTATTTGAGTTTCGTCTTCTTCTACAAGCCATACCTTCTTTTTAAAAGAAAATTAAATACCATGTTTTAATTTTCTTTTATTTTGGTATTGAAAATGGTTTTCACAATGTTTTTTGTGTTTTATTGATATCTTGTTATTGAAATGTGGAAATGTTATGTTTCCTTTATGCATGTTTTATGTGATACGATTATGTTATGGTTCTTGGGAATTATTATGAAGACGGGTGGTTCCGTGATAAACTAAGGGTGGGTTAGCCCGATATAGCTCTCCAATGCATTGGGTAACGCAAAGGAGTGAAACGTTAAGGTTTCTCCGAATAGATTTAGGGAATATACTGTGATGGGTATTCCAAACGTAACCAAGAGGGTTACTCCCTACGTAAGAATGTTATGAATGCATCAAGTTAGCTTTATGTCTTATGATTTCTATGATTTATTCATGATTTTATGAGGTATGTTAATGTGCCTATGTTTTATGGGTAAAGTATGATTTCATTCTTATGTATATATGAACTCATGTTTCTTTTCCATGTTTTTTTATAACCCATACTAAGTTTTTATGCTCATCCCAAGTTTTTGAAATGTTTTTCACAGGTCACAGGAAAGGTACATGATAAGATGATAGAGTCAAGGAAGTGTCAAGAAAGAATCCATGTTTTATTTTCATTATGTTTCCGTTGATGGGAAAAATAATACTACCTTTTATTGTAACCACTTTGTTTAAATGTGGGTTGTAATGCATGTTTTATGATCTAATTCTCTAAAACTCTAAACCTGAAAATATCCTCAACGTGTAATCTTGTGATAACTCAAGATTATGTAAGGTTTATGGTTGGGGCCTTATAGTTGGTATCAATGGTCGGTTTAGATAACTTTAGGAGTTAGAATTTTATTAAATGATTATTCAAAAATATTTTTTTATGGTAAAATTGAAATGATATAGCATTTGAAGATTACCATGTTGCTTCATATAAGACAAGTTTGTTCAGAATGGTTTTTCGAAAAGGAAACAGAGAATCTTTTTGGGGAAGGCATGCTGAGGGAAATGACCTTCCAAATCAGAATACTGAGATGGTCAGAATCAGAATTGAGCAGTTTACTTCAGCGATGGCTCAGTTGAATCAGGTGATAAGTTTGTGGTTGTTTTCATCGATGATATTTTGGTGTTTTCTAAAAGTAAATAGGAGAATGAAAGACATTTAAGGGTTATCTTGCAAACATTAAAAGAAAAGAAACTGTATGGAAAATTCAGAAAGTGTGAGTTTTGGTTGCAACAAATTTCTTTCCTTGGTCATATTGTTTCTAAAGATGGAATAACTGTTGATCCTGTAAAAACAAAAGTTGTGGAAGAATGGACAAGACCCACAAATGTAACAGAGATTCGTAGCTTCCTTGGTTTGGAAGGCTATTACCAAAGGTTTGTTAGAAATTTTTCACGATTATCTAGTCCAATGACTAAGCTAACTCGGATGGGTGTTAAGTTTATCTAGACAAAATAATGTGATGATTGTTTTCGGGAATTGAAAAGAAGATTGGTGAATGCTCCAATTTTGGCACTACCTTCCAGGAATGGTGAGTTTGTTATATACAGTGATGCTTCATTGAAAGGACATGGTTGCGTCCTAATGCAGAATGATCAGGTAATTTCTTATGCTTCACGACAGTTGAAAAATCATGAGTTAAATTACCCTACACATGATTTAGAATTAGCTGCTATTGTTTTCGCTTTAAAAAATTGGAGGCATCATTTGTATGGAGTAAAGTGTGAAATATATACTGATCACAAAAGTTTAATGTATATATTCACTCAGAAAGAGTTAAACATGAGACAGAGGAGATGGCTGGAATTAATCAAGGATTTTGATTGTACAATTCATTACCATCCGGGAAATGAAAATAAAGTGGCTGATGCTTTGAGTCGAAAAAGTAATGATTCATTAACAATGTTGCGTTTGGAATGTGATCCTTTGGTTAAGGATTTGATGAACTTTGCCATAGAAGTTGTTAGTGTAGGATGTTCTTCTATTTTGTTTCAGGTATCAGTGAGATCTTCTCTCTCAGGTAGAATCAAGCAAGAACAGAAGCAAGAAAGTGAGTTGTAGAAAAAGGTAGAGATGGTTCAGAAAGGTAAGTTGCCGGAATTCAACATTGATAATGATTGTGTTTTGAGATTTGGGAAGAGATTGTGTGTGCCTTGTGATTCACAGTTGAAGAGAGATTTGTTATGTGAAGCTCATAGTTCTTCCTTTTCAGTTCAACCAGGCAGTACTAAGATGCATAGAGATCTGCGGGAGTATTAGTGGTGGGATGGAATGAAAAGACATATTGCTGATTTTACTGTGAAGTGTTCGACATGTGAACAGGTTAAAGTAGAGAGGCAGATACCGAAAGGGATGCTTCAGCCTTTACCAGTGCCAGAGTGGAAATGGGAGAATATATCCATGGATATTGTTGTTGGATTACCGAAGACATCTCGAGGTAATAATGAAATCTGGGTTATTGTTGATCGCTTGACCAAATCTGCTCATTTCCTTACTATACGAGATACTTTCTCTCTTGATCAGCTTTCCTGTTTGTATATTAAAGAGATAGTCAGGTTGCATGGAGTTCCTCTCTCTATTGTATCGGATCGTGATCCCAGGTTTACTTCTAACATTTGGAAAGGCCTTTAGAAGTTGTTGGGTGCTGAATTAAATTTTAGTACAGCTTTTCATCCTCAATCAGATGGGCAGTCAGATCGAAAAATTCAGACATTGGAGGATATGCTACAAGCTTGTTCTATGGATTATCAGGGAAGTTGGGACCAACATCTTTCTTTGGTTGAATTTTCATATAATAACGGTTTTCATTCTAGTATACCGATGGCACCATTTCAGGTATTATATGGGAAGCGGTGTCGAACTCGAGCTTTCTGGGTTGATGTGGGTGAAAGGAAGTTGATGGGACCAGTATTGGTAGAAGAGATGGCAGAAAAAGTTCATCTAATTCAGAAACACATGAGAACAGCTCAGAGCAGGCAGAAGAGTTATGCTGATAACCGGAGAAGGATCTATCTTTCGAGGTAGGTGATCATGTTTTTCTCAAGGTTTCTCCTTGGAAAAGTGTGATGAGATTTGGTAAGAAAGGAAAGTTGAGTCCAAGGTTCATCGGACCATACGAAATTCTGGAGAGAGTTGGATCAGTGGCATACCGAGTGGCTTGACCCCCGAGTTTATCTCAGGTCCACAATGTTTTCCACGTTTCGATGTTGAGAAAGTATATGCCAGATCCATCTCATGTTTTGAGTCCAGAGGTAGTTCAGCTGGAAGAAAACCTATCTTATGAGGAACAACCGGTCCAGATTCTTGACCACAGGGAGCAAGTGTTACGAAATAAGGTGATTTACCAGGTAAAGGTTTTGTGGAAAACCACATGATTTAAGAGGCAACATGGGAATCTGAAAATTCAATGAGGGATAAGTACCCCCATTTATTCGATAAGTAAATAAATTGCGGGGACGCAATTTTCAAATGGAGGGAAGGATGTAACATCCCAAGTAAGTAATGAATAATAGATATTTTTATCTATGTCTATTAATGATTAAGATAGTGTTTTAGAGGCTTAAAATGAAAATAAATCCAATCTTAAGCATGGAATACACTAATATTCTTAAAAGATTATTTTACTGCATTATGATGGAAAACCCTTTTTAAATCTATATTTTTAAAATTTTATAAACTATGTTTGTCAAAATAAACTTATTCTTTATTATTGGGACATCAAAATTTACTTTGTGTGAATTTTTGGTATTTTTCTGACAATGTTCAATTTTTAATGAATAGTGAAAAATACTGCATTTTACATCAAAACTGATTTTTAATCTAATTTATTTATATGATTATATTTTCTTTTGAATTGGTTTTGAAGTGAAATTAGAATATATTTTTACCATTTAATCAAATGGTGATCATTGGAATCAATTTCACTTTGAAATTGGACTTAAATTGGTGTCAATCATTTGATACTTAATGTTTCAAAAAAACACGCTATTTGCTCTAACAGTGGGAATTAATTATTAAATTAATGAATGTGACTTATATGTTTTGAATTTTTTAAAATAGACTTCATTTTTGAATTCGGAATATCAAATATAACATAGGGTGAATTTTTGGTAAATTTCTGAAAAACTCCAATTTTTGATGAATTGTGAAACCATTAAGTGGTAATCAAGAAAACTGATTTTTTAGTTAAATGAAAGTTTACCACTAATGTGTATTGAATTTTGAAAATCTGACGTACATGGCTATCATTAGTATGTAAAATGTGGTTCAATGGGATGAAAATAATTTTTTTGGTGTATAGTAACTTATTAAGTTTTAATCGCGATTAGTGGTAATTAGTGTAGTTTAAGGTAAAAATAATGCTTTAATAAAATAAGATGAGCTTGAAACATGTTATACCATCATTGGTTGTGTCATGGCCGACCAAGACAAGCCATGGGTCAACTTGGGGACCCCATGGATCCACATTGGTTGGGAAATGACATAAATAACTTTTTATTTAATGTAAAAGTAAAAATGACACAAACATAATATGTTTTACGAAAACAATTTTTACATGGGGTTATAAAGATCATATTTTTGATTATAAATAATCATTGGATACACAAAAATATTTCCTACATCATTGTATTTGTTTTATAATTTTTAGGCTTTAAATAAAGTAAATTATTCATGACATCATGATGATGCAGCGATGACCTCATTATTTAACGATTTAAATAAAATGGAAAGATAATGTAATATCTAAAAGCTACACATGTCCAAAACCTATTGGATGGGTAGATTTCGAAACCTTATCATCTTATCTTCTAATTATATCAATGTGGGACCTCAGAAATTCGAAACACTTTTGAAAATAATATAATAGTTTCATGATTTCTAAAAGTTTCCATCCTCTCCTCTTATAAAAGGCCCCCACTTCTACCTCATTTCACACACTCCTCAAGCATTTGGATCGGCCAAACCCTGCCCATTTACTCTCTCAACATCCCTCTCCTAATCCTAGAGGATTCCCTTTTAGAAGAATCCTTTCAAAGGAAGCCTTTAGGCTCAAATCAAAAGGAGTTACACTTTTAAAGGTAATTCACTCTCTCATGTTCATTTGTTTTATTTTGCTTCTCCAACCCCCTAATATCTTTTTATTTACTTCTTTTGTAAAAACACCAGTATCTTCAATATACTAGGATGTTTTTATAAGATTTATTCGAGCTACACTCTCACACAACTACATTAAATGGTTAAAGAACATACTGTTTCCTTGGATGGCGAAATTCTGCCTCCCGAAACGATGATTGTTCAATACTCATCTAACACCTTCAAAGGTGGCCATTATGATGTCACTATTTTTATATATGATATATAATATGTTTATTCTTTCCTTAAGCTTCTTTATTTTTCATTTATGGCATACAACTATTGTTTCTATTATGGGTAAACACGATATCTTCATTTTAGGAAGTGTGGACTACCGCCCCCTGAAAGTGATTTGATTCGTCAATAACATATTTGGGATGTGTAAAGGATAAAGTTAAAGATATTATATATGTTATTATACTGGAATTATAATATACTATTATATCATTATTCCATTCCAGAAAATACGAAATAGAAATGGAAGTAGCGTTAATGCGTACGTACGGATTACCGTCTCCATGAACGGTGCATTTCATTTCTTACCTCTGAATGTGATGTAATATTACACATACATGTATATTATGAATATATATGATATATATTTTATCCAAATCATTAATATCATTCTGGATATAACAAACCTTTGAACAAATTAACAACATGTAAGTGTAAGAAGCCTATTTTTGACTTAAGAACCAAATACCGACAAAATGAACATTATTAACTTAAATGATTACATTATGTTCATGACATGGTATAAAAGGAATAATGAACTTGAAAAAGGTTCTTAAGCAAGTAGAGATTAACTCAAGTTTATATTTCAGGATATTAAAGAACGGTCGGGTCAAGTCGGATACGAGGTATGGGACTTCGTCTCAATCTCCTTTCATTGAGGCATATTTTATTTTATACACAACTTTATTTTATACGGTGTATAAACCCCATTGACTGTTATGTTTATTCAAAAGGAATATTTTTTATACGAAGCGTTTACTAAAAGACAAAAGGGAATGTTTTTGTCGTACGTATGTGGTGACAACGACTTCTCCATCGTTGTGACCGTAATTTGAGTTTCGACTTCCTCTACAAGCCATACCTTCCTTTTAAAAGAAAAATAAATCCCATGTTTTACTTTTCTTTTATTTTGGTATTGAAAATGGTTTTCACAATGTTTTTTATGTTTTATTGATATCTTGTGATTGAAATGTGGAAATGTTATGTTTCCTTTATGCATGTTTTATGTGATACGATTATGTTATGGTTCTTGGGCATTATTATGAAGACGGGTGGTTCCGTGATAAACTAAGGGCGGGTGAGCCCGATATAGCTCTCCAATGAATTGGGTAACGCGAAGGAGTGAAACATTAAGGTTTCTCTGAAGAGATTTAGGGAATATACTGTGATGGGTATTCCAAACGTAACCAAGAGGGTTACTCCCTACGTAAGAATGTTATGAATGCCTCAAGTTACCTTTATGTCTTATGATTTATATGATTTATTCATGATTTTATGAGGTATGTTAAAGTGCCTATGTTTTATGGGTAAAGTATGATTTTATTCTTATGTATATATGAACTCATGTTTTCTTTCCATGTTTTTTTATAACCCATACTGAGTTTTTATGCTCATCCCAAGTTTTTGAAATGTTTTTCACAGGTCACGGGAAAGGTACATGATAAGATGATAGTGCCAAGGAAGTGTTAAGAAAGAATCCATGTTTTATTTTCAATATGTTTCCGTTGATGGGAAAAATAATACTACCTTTTATTGTAACCACTTTGTTTAAATGTGGGTTGTAATGCATGTTTTAAGTTCTAATTCTCTAAAACTCTAAACCCGAAAAGATCCTCAACGTGTAATCTTGTGATAACTCAAGATTATGTAAGGTTTAAGGCTGGGGCCTTATAGTATAAATCTTGAAACCTCATTTTAAATTGATGATACCTATGGTTTATCCTTGCCCATAAATGATCATTATCCAAACATTAAAATGTTATCACATAAATAGACTTAACCATAGAATTCTCACGAAATGTTTCACATCTTAGTTTCCAAATGTTATCGAAACGTTCCTATGATACCATATATAGTGACCTATAATTTTTATACATTGATATTTCATGTTAAAACATGAATAATAATTATATAAAATTTTGATCCCTAGTATAATTATTCAGATCTACTATCTATTGAGAATTGGTAAATATAAACAACTGGTTCATAAAACTAGAAAAGAGGAGGGTAAATCCCTATAATAGAGAACAAAATGTAATTGAGAGCTTTATGGGCCAAAGGAATCCGAAATTCAATAGATCATCTAATCCCCTAATGGTGGAACAATGGATCAAATCCATTGAGATAATATTATACATCCTTCAATGTTCCGGAAAAGAGAATGTTCTTCAAGATGTTTATCATATGGTGGGAGAATATGATCAGTGTTGGACATTGATCAAGAATTCAAATTATAAACAAGTGATCAAGGAAATGAATTTGATTAAATTTATAAAAATGTTTTTGATAAATATTTTACTCACACTCATTGATATAAAATGGAACGTTATTTACTCATCCTCAAGAAAAAAATGATGAATAATCTATCATGGTTTATGAGGAAAAGTTTACGTGTCTTATATGGTATGCCTACATCTTCTTTGTTACCCTAGAAAGAAAGGTTGAATGCTTTTTTGGGGGTTAAAACTGAGTCTATGAAAATACCTAGTAATCCTGAACTTTTATATCTATGAGAAAATTGTAGGATGTACCCTCAAATTCAAAGTGGAGGTTGGAGAATCATAATGGCTTCATGCAGATAAGAATTTTAAAGTAGAGTTTAATTCTGGTAGTCTAATGGAGAAATCTAATGGTTCCATGAAATTTCAACAAACCACTTTTGAATGGTGTGGGAAAAATCACCCCATATATATGCTAAGGAGAACAACGAAATGATTCAGGTATGGGATTGAAATAAATCTATAAAAAAATTTAATATGGGATAAAACAACTAATGTGATATAGGAATGGAATTATCAAGTAAACCCTAATAAAATTGTCTATTTCATCAACTATAAGGCTATAGGAAACTTTAAAAACCAATTATTTAGGATGAGTGCATTTGGAGGGAACAAAAAACCTCTAGGGCAACAATGGTGATATGTTTTCATCAAAATGACTGAGGTGGATCCCAACAATGAAATAGTGGTAGGTAATCTAGTAATTTGTTGAAGAATATAAAAAATTCTTATTGAATTTTTTTTCTATGCATTACATCATATCATGAAAGTAGAGATGTTAGTGAAAATGATAAATGGGGAAATTAGTGTATCTAAGGTATATAGCTCCTGTCTTATAAAAATTTGCAGGATGAACTTCCTAGTGAATATTTTCATACATCCATTTGTGAAATTTGATGAAATTATGGGCATATATTGGCTTTCTATATATATAGGTAACATAAACATCCACGAGAAGAAAATAACTCTTCTTATGGAGAATTTAACACTAATTATATACAAGTAAAAGGAGGATGATGAATATTCTTTAACACCGTCGTATCCAGAATGGATACTATTTTCCTACGAGTAATATTGTATATATCAAATTTTTACATCTCAAAAAAGAGTCATCCTATTAGACATGCATATTGTGATGGTATACATCGACGAGTTTCTTAACGAATTTCTTAGCCTTCCTTCTACAGAGAGGTTGAGTTTTCAGTCTAGATTATAGATGGGGCATTACGATTTTCCAAGAATATATATATAATAGCTATTGTAGAAGATAAGGATATAAAGAAACTACTACATGATAATATTGATAATGGGATCATACAACCTAGTGCTTAACCATGGGGTGCACAAGTCCTCTTCATCATGAAAAAGGATTGTTCAATGAACATTTTCGTTGATATTCATGTCCTCAATACGATCACAATAAATTACAAGTATCCACTACTTTATATTGATAACTTTTTTGTTTAGATATGTGTAGATAAAATAACTATAAAATATGGATCTTCCTTTGGGATATTATCATCTTAATGTGAAGAAGGAATATATCCCCAAGATTAATTTTTGTATAATGTAATGTATCTATGAGTTAATAGTGATGCCATTCAGACTAACTAGTGCACAAGAAATATTGATGGACATAAAGAATATAGTCTTTAGAGATTAACACAAAAAATTTCATACTGTCTTTATAGATGATACTCTAATATATTCCAAAATTAAGGAGGAGTATGAGGAGCATCTGAGCATCATGCTAAAGACCCAAAAAGGAGAATCTCGACTCTAGGGATAACAAATGTGAGTTCTAGATGGAAGAAATCTCTTCATTGGGGAATATAATCTCAATTAATGGGATATCTATGGTACCTTAAACAATGGAATCAAATGAAGGATAGGAAATGCCAAAATCTAGGATAGTTTTTCACCACTTTTGGGTAGTCTAAGAAGAGGAAGTAACAACATCAATCCTTTCACAAATGGTTAACCAACAATCTGTTTGGGAAAAGTTAAATGGTGATTTAAGAAATTATGTGGGAATCCAAATGAATGTGGAATCCATGAGAAATGGGGAGTCCTCAAAGTTTAAAATATATGATGAATGAATTTGAGATTTGTTTCAAGACTACTTATTCCATAAAATCTAGAGTTAATAAAATAACTTTTGGGTGCAGCATAGAGTTTTACTTTATCCATTAACCTAGGATTAACAATGATGTTTATAGATATTCTTGATCACTAATGATGGGACAATATTAATAAGGATATCACAAAATATGCAAAAAAAATGATTGTTATGACAGTAAGTAATGGCTTAAATGTAGAAGGATAAGGGGATGATTAAATAATTACCCATAAAAACTTTGAAATAAGAGAAAATCACCATGGAAGTTCTAAAAAACATCCAATGAAATCCCTAGTAAAAAATTCTATATGGGATTGTGAGGTTCGTAATGCAATTAAAGCTCAATTTATCAAAATTTGAAGGACTTTTCATTGGAGTAACATAAATGTATATACATCTGCGAAGTGGCAAGGTTATATATAGTACCACAGTTGATTGTATCCGAATGAGATCTAGATTCGCAACCATGTTCATGAAAAGTATCCATCTTTCTATAAACAGTGAGCTAATATTTGGTAGGACCTATCAGCCACACACTAATGGCTAGTCTAAGTGATCTATTCAAACACTGGATGTGTTGATATGATCATTTTCTATTGTCTTCAATAGAGGATGGGACAAACATCATTGTCTGGTTCAGTACTCATACAAAAATAGTTTAAACTCAAAAATCAAAGTTGATCATTGCAAATCCCTTTATGGGAAAGAGGTAAAACGAACCTTCATGTTGGGATTATGTTGCGTACCAAAAAAATATGGTCATGAAATGGTTGAAAAGGTTGAAACAATTTAGCAGCACATTGATTCTTCTTAGAGACTATAAAATAGTTATGAAGAAAATCATTCATGAGACCTAGGGATCGATGTTAGATAAATGATATTCCTCGACAAATCATAATGGAAAAATGTGATGAGATTTTAGAAGAATGGAAATCCTTTTACAAGATACACTGGCTCCCTAGAGATCCTTGATCACATCAGAGTGGTGGCCTATCGACTAGAACTACCTCCATTCCTATCTCAAGTACATGATGTATTACATGTACCCATTTTTAAAAAGTATGATCTAGACCCCTCAAATGTACTCTATCGATAGGGGGTTCCATTAGAGAAAGAACTTTACTATGAGGATCTTTTGATGTAGATATTAGAATGTAGAGAAAATGTTCTATAAAATAAGACAATTCACATTTTCAAAGTGTTTTGGAGAAACCAAAAGATTTAAGAAGAATTGTGTGAACTAGAAGTGTTGATAAAGCAATGTTACCCTCATCTTTTCTAGTGTGGAAAATTAAAATTTTGAGGGGGATATTCCATATGGTGGTATGAATATAACAATACAAACTGTTATAAATAAAACTCCCTTTCTTGATTTATTTAAATGTTTCATCATGAAATATGGTTATACAAAAAAAATTAAATTATTTGGTTTTATTATATCTAATTGGATTTAAATTTCCCTTAATTATTATTACTTTTGATAATATATGCATTGAATAGAGATCACATGGTTAGTATAAATATGGATTTTATAAAATCCAATTGAATCACAAAAAGGAAGTTATGAACTTAAACCGTATAAGTTTACCCAATGAATCCTATATGTTGGTGCTTTTGAGGGTGATCGAATTTAGGGGATTTACTTTGACCAGTCCCAAGATAAGATCCAAAAACATAGGCATGTGTGAAGCCGTTTATGGGATATGTTCAATATAGTCGAAACTATGGACCAAACCATGATTACTGATCCACCTCATGAATGTGCAACCATTGCGCACCATAATCTTAGGGAATTTTTAGTGTATTAGAGTGATATGAATCAAGAACCTATCATTATAAGTATGTAAATTATTTGTTATGGAATAATGAAAATATTTTCACCATATTATTTTTACTTTATAATTTAATTTTTTCCCAGTAAATCAGAAATAATATTTTTTCTTAATATTAAATTTCAATTACTAAATTTATGGATTAAAACTTTTTAAAAATAAATAATATTTTAATAATGTATAATTAATAAATAATTTTTATAAAAAATTAATTATCATATAATTTGTATGAAGTGAAATATCATTTTTTATAAGGGTTTGAAAAATAATATTGTTAAAAACGTGAAATTTATTAATAAATATAGATATTATTTTTATATAATAAAATTCAAATATTTGGAATATCATTTATATAAAATAAATATTATTTTTTGAATCTTATTTTCAAAATTATCCAATATTTAATTTTTTCACAATTTTCTAAGCCAATCAAATTTTTGACTAAAAAATAATTATTATATAAAAATATATTGTGTTTTTATATCATAATGAATAAAAAGTGATGTAATAATTACTTCAAATATTATCTAAAAAATTACATGTTTTCCCTTTAAAATAATGTGGTTTTATGTCTTTTTGACTTATTTTGTAATTAATTTATGAATCCTCATAAAACATATAATATATTATATGGTTTTATGATCCTTTATTTAATTTTGTTACTTACCTATACAAAAAAACGGGTATTATTTTAATATTTGCATCCGTTGGCCTTACAAAATAACTAGAACCACCCCCTTTTGGTAGATACCATGGGCTAAAACCCTAGGATTGTTTGTGGTTTTGGATATTTTATCTTTTAGAGTCCAATACCTAAATAATAATGAAATGCCACTTTTTTCTTATATAATCCCACCCATGCTTTCATTTATCTTCACTCAAACTCCATAGATAATGGAAATACTCCTCCCTATACTCAATACAGTCTTCCGAAGTCACTCTATGTATATCAATAATCCCCTACCATGTTTTTAGAGTCACACTAATTTAATAGACCATCATACTCTCCAATCATATTCAAGAACCTTCTTTGAAATTAGTTCTTCTAATTTAAATTTGACATATTTTAATTCATTAATAATAATTACTTTACTATAAAATTTATTTTATTTGAATGAGGAATAATTTATCCTCCCACACACTAAGGTAAGGGATGTTAATCTCTTCCTTTAATATTCAATGAGATTATTTGTTACATGTATTTACATGTAAATATTACTGCACATCTTATTTATAATCTTTAATGGACCCCTTTATCACTCATCAACCATTTTTATGAATTTTAATTTAACACTATTATTTAGATGAAATTTATCCATGATTTTTCCTGCCAATTTTTTTGGGAATATCAATATCAATTTTCTATAATGGGTATTCACCTTTATGCACATATAATTATTTATTGGGGACTTACAAGTATGTATTCTGTATTATTTGATTATGTAATATATTGTAACAATGAACAACTCCATGTTGTATAATCTACATGGAACACTTAAGCGTGAGCATGAAATGAAAATGATTGGTGTGCTAAGATAACGCTCCAATGAATTGTGTAATTTTTAGCATCATGATACATCAAATTTGGATAGGGAGTAAACCTGATTCCTTTATGGTAATTTGTCCACTATTGTGTCTTGATGGGTTTATCCTTGACCTATGATTATGATTTAGTGTTTTATGTTGTTTCCATATTTCCCAGTTTGTGATTATCATGTTATATAATGCAATAATATTTTTATTTCTTTTATTACTCCATGATATGACTATTGTACAACATGTGTAATTCATTCCATGTTTATTCACATACTTGGATATACTGCTCCCCCTTTCTAATGTGTTCCCCCAGGTTATCCCATGTAGTTTTATGTTCAAAGAATTATGTTTAACATTTAAATGATGTTTTAAATAAAGATTTTGTATTCATTAATTTATATTGTCATACAATTCACATAATTACCAAATAAACAATATTCTCAATCATATAGATTTTATTAAGTGTTCTATTACATAATAATTTTTTTATTAATTTTAAATAAAGAACATGGTTTTTATAAGTAAAGCATATATATTTAACAACATTAACCAAGGAAAAAAATAACACTAAAATTAAAACACCATATATAGAAATGAGATTCGTTTTAAGTAATTAGAATATGAATGATAAATCATATGTATATTTAGTGAAATATTAATTTCAAATTATGAAAGGAAAGTTGATATTTCAAAGAAAAGTTATTGAATACAAAAATGAATCAAGGATGAAAATTGAAAATAATTTCCATATTTAAAATGATCATAAACCATATAGAAGAAAAATAAGATGGTATCAATATACTCCAATTGAATTAATAATTAATGGTATTTTGATTAATTAATATAAATACCATAAAAATATATTTGAAAACATACATTAGAGAAATATACTTTTCATTTTGAAAAATATTTTGAAAATAAATTACATTATAAATCACCATTAAAAACACTTTATTCAAAAGATTCATTGTAGATATGAAAATGAAGATTCAAGTTAATAAAATTCACGATATCATATTATTTTGTACATTCCATAAAAGAAATTCTATTGGTACGATAAAAATATTTTCGAAATTCCTTGTTCAGAAATAGATGAAAAGATTATTAGAAATAAATTATATGAAAAAATGTATTCATTTTAATAAATTTTAAGAGATTAAAAATATATTAGAAAATATTTACAGAAAAACATGGTTTCGGAAGAAAAAATATTTTCAACTGATGAGTGAAATGAAGATTTACTTTTTTAAATATTTTTTTTAGAAATTTTATGTATCAAGGAGTATAAAATTGGTAATATCACTGAAAAAAGATAATGGGAAAATAGTGGAGTTGAAAATTAATGGTTTTATTAAATAATTATCATATAATTTCCATTAATGTAAATTAAAGAATACATAATTATGATTATATTTAGATATTTAAATAAAACCTTCAAATGATCATATCGTTGAAGTGAATATTTATTAATGATTCGATTATTGGTAACGATTTTTAGTCTACACAATACATGTAAAAAAAAAAGAATATACAGTTTAATGTAATTATACATATAATCATAATAATAAAAATTATAGTGAAAACATAATATAACACAGTGAAAATAATTGGACTTATAAAATTTCATTAGAACTTCGTTATATTATGTACAAATACCCTTATATGAAATAATTCAAATTAAAACCTAAAATAACATGATTAATGATTTATTCATGATATTTCATTTCGAAGGGGAAATATATACACCATATAAAAGTTATTAGGTATATAAAATGACAACATACATCATTAAAATTAAATTGAGATGAAACTCCTAACATTATGACCCATTTTAGTTGAATGAGGTTTGGCCGCATGTATGGTTGTTCGAAAAGTATTATTAACTTATTCTAAAACCATATTAATATTAATGATATATTATATAATCTGTTCATGACATCGTATTACTTGTTTATTAATAATCTTTAATTTTTTGTTTTTTTGGGTGTTAATTGGATTGCTTTATTTTGATTTTTTTGTTATTAATGATTTGGTTCTTTTGAATATTATATAGGTTGATCATCTCTAGAATAATAATCATGAAATTATTATAATATTTATATATCGAATATTCATTTTAAAACAAATAATAAATGAATGTTATGAAAAATTATGTTTTTAGGATCATGGAGAGGGAAGGTCGTATGTACGCATGGGTAACATTTTAAATTATTACATGATCATTAAGAAAAGGATGTGAGTAATATTTTATGTTTCCATACTGATCAAAATATCTCATTTAAATATTATTGTTTAAAAAATAAAATTCTATATTATCTTTATATAATGATTTATATGTAATGGATATAAAAATTATTCCATGTATATCACATAAAATTATTCCTTATCAACATTTATGTGAAGAATTCTTGAATGAAGGACCACATCGCTTCATGAGGTGGTAGTCTGCTATACACACAAGAGACGTTATCATGTGTCATAAAGAATAGAATGAAATAATTTATATATATGATATATTTAATCCTTAGGTATAATATTGTTATATATATATATATATATTACAAATATACTTTATATTAATCATTATACCCATCCATGATAGGTTGTAATGGAAAGAAAAATGAAAACCTTTTATGAGGTGATAGTCCTCCATGCACATATATGATGATTTAATAACCCATTTGATATATGTGTGAGAGGTTTTAAGTAATAAACGAAACAAAAAACCATATTATAATATGTAATAAATGGATATTTTTATATCAGTATGGTTTGAAAATAATTGAAGGAGGTGGATAAGGAAATTAAATAAATATGACCGTTGAAGAAAATTATATTTTCTTCGGGTATCCTAATTTGGTTTTAAATAAAGCATTAAAAAGATGGATTTATCCTCAAAATAAGGATTATAGGACAAGGGACGGAAGTAGGGATGTTATTTGTATTAGATTTGGATAATCCAAATTAATATATAGGTGTGTAGAAGGTAAGGGAGGTATTTCCATTTTATAATTGAGTATTCATGAAATTATTTTGAATACTCAATGTTATTCAATATTGGTAGGTCTCCCATACCTCTTGTGGATAAAAATTTAATAATAATTTAATTGAGATTTTATGTGGTCATGAAGAACATACAACACACATAATTAATACAGTATTATATTTTTATTCCTTAGTCTTTATGTTTACTCAATATTAATTTTTTTTTTGTTTTTTCCATGGTAAATAGTTTTTCTACCTTGTGTGATTTATATTTTATTATTAAATTAAAGTTTAAATTATTATATAATTTTGACAAACTTATTTTAAATCTTAAATACAATTTATTAAATAAGAATCAAATATTTTTTATAATTAATTTTAATACAAATGCATGTAATGCGTGATACCTCGTTTTAACCTTAATTAGGGTAATTAATGGTAATTGTTTTCACTAATCATTATGGAACAAAATTAATTTTAAATTTATATATATTATACATTTTTATGATTCATAATATGAAATCCATTTTTCTAGATAAAAATCCTAGATGTGGAAGAATTTAATTTTATATTATTCATGTAGATGTAATAAAAATTGAGGGTTTTAAAGGGAAAATACTCAAAATATCCATATTTTTTAATGTAAATTCCATATAAAATAGATTGAAGAGACATAAATTATATTAAATTCTATAAAATAGAATTAATGTTAAATAAAAACCAACTTAAAATATTATTAAACATTATAAATTAGTTAAATGAAAAATAGGTTTCAATTGAAGCTTAGTATTTTCCCTATTCATCAAAAAAGGAAATTTCACTAAAAAATACAAACAATTCAACCTATAATAATTTTATTAATCGTATTTATAAAATTATGCTTATTTTTTTCAATAATGTTTCTAAATGTGGAAGAAATTCATTTTCAATTATGTGTGCAATGCGCTAATAATCCATCATTTAGAAAAAGTACATTTTTTTAGAAATCTTTTTCGTTTATTTAAAATGATTTATATTTTATTAATAATAAATTGACGAAATAATAATCAAGTGAATAAAAATATTTTCATTTTTTAATCTTATTCATTCCCTTTATTCAAAATGATATGAGATAAATATAATGTAAAATAATAATATTATATTGTTTTTTTGGTAAAACTGGGTCATGTGTGTAATGCAAGCTATAATAAACCATGTTGTTGTATACAATGAAAGATAAATATAGTGTTTCCTAAATAGTAAATATATTATTCCATGTATGTTTATTATATTACATTCTATTATTAGTGTTGTGTGTCCTACAGATATCGAATATGATGTTCATATTTAAAAATTTCAGGGTGTTACATTCTCACCCCTTAAATAAATTGCTTACAGAATATTTAGACCTAGTCTTGGTAATCAAGGGATTGAAATTTTGAAATACTAGTGTTGAAAAACCCTACAAAATAATTTTTTTGATAAAAAATAATATTAATAAGTGTGAAAGGTATGTACAAATTTCATATGATATAACCGATGCCTATGTTACGATGTAAGAGAATATCAATGGAAATTGAAGATATGGACATCAAGGAAAAACATAAATATTGATAGAGAGTGACTAAGGTCATTGATCATAAAGAATTGAATTATAAATGTAAATTTTAGGAAAAAAAATCCATAAAATTAATTTTTTTAAAATAACATTTGTATCATCAAAAATGATAGTAATGGGACAATATTTTATTTTAATAACTTTTTTCCTATAGCTGACGAATTATTTTAATACCCAATAATATAAATAAATATAATTATTGGATGAATTTTATTTCATATGTATAATTTCATCCTTTGGATATGAATAAATAATTTTTATTTTATCTCTTTACTCCATGAAATGAAGTTCCATGAATGAAATGTTTTATTTATGATTCACTAAAATTAAAATTAAATTGATTATATGATACATAAAACAGAGAAAAGTATTTCCATATTTCTATAACTATTTTCCAAAAACCAATATGGCTTCAACATGTTATCCAATATTATTCATTTATCTCTAAATCAAAATAGTGACACCACTGGTTCATCATTAATTTTTATTCTCCAATATGTTTAACAATAAAACAATGAAGTATTATCAAAGACATCACATAGGCCAATGGTAGGAACTAAAACCATTCCATACTTTTGTAATGGGTTCAATACCCAGATTCATTCTATATTTTATGGGTTTTCACCCTACATTAAGGTTTTCCTTTTTCATGAACTATATTTTTATAATTCATTCTACATTCCCAAAACAATGACGAAAGTTTTCGAAATAAAAATAATCAATAAGTATCCTTTTTTACTATGGTTTTATATATAATCTAATTTTCCCCTATAATTTCTAGTTATATTATTTAAAATTATTATAATGTCATTAATGATTTTGTTAATCCCAATGGTTGTCAATAAACTAATGTAAAAAATTGTAAATACACTATTCCTCAAATTACATATCCACTAAAACATATAATTACCACAATTTTTTGTAAAATTTCCATAGTATTGGTAAGCTACCATAACATAAAACCAAATATAAATATTTAGGACTTTTAATGTATGATAAATATTAGATTCATTAACCAATTATCATTTCCATAACTTTAAATTTAATGAATACGCACGTGCTTCTAAAATTCCACACAATCTTTATGTGCTTTATGATTTTTATAACCCAAGTACCATATGTATAATACATCAAAAATTTAATTTTTAAATCCCAATACACAAATAAATCATTAAATTTATTTCCACATTGGTCATTTCTTGGTATAAGTATTATCGTTATCCATTCATTACCTATTCAAATCATTCACCATTGTTTACGAATAAAATATAAATTATTCAATGAATATCCCAAAGCAGTGTCCAACCAGAAGTGTAGTAAGGCCCATTGTCATTAACCACGTAGTTTTCAAGTCAATACAAATTATACCTTTTCAATGTTATTACCCCTAGGTACATATGTTATGGAACCATGTCCATTTTTTGTATTTATAGAGGGATGTAATTCTTAAAAAACACATAATATCTATATTAACAAAACATTATTGTCAAATTTTTATGCTATCCTCATAGTTTTTAGTATGGTTAGGTTCCTTAATAAATATTATCAAAAATATAGTTGTCAACGTTTCTAATTAACATTCTATAATACCAGTTATAGTTAAACATGCCCTAGTTGCCCAAATCCATTACCGACTACTGTATAATTGGCATAATATAAAATAAATCAAATCCCAAAGGGCTAAATAGTTTTGTAGTATTTGAAAATCTAGATACATATATGAGTATTGTATTACAATTTAATATATAAATTTCAACATAATGTTTTTATAGAATTACATTTATTCCATTTAAAATATCCTTATATTTCAGTCATAATAAACTTCAAGGATTCCTTGGAATAAAATCAAAATAATAATGATCCAAAATATTGATTAATGGTTGATTAAAACATATAAAATAATTAATTAATGATAAAAATAAAAATGGAAATATAAATAACTAAAAAAATATCCATTTAAATAACTGTATTATAATAAATCAATATGGGAGGGTGCATAATATAAAAAACATGACGTTTAATCTATGATATGAAAATGAAATGCATCCATAGATAATATGATAGATGAGATAATATGGATAATTATAATAATACTATTAATTAAGGGAACACTTAATTATAAGATTTCATGTATTGGGATTATAATTAATCTAACAACATAACCTTTCAAAAGAAAGATTAAACAATAGGTAAAAACCCATTTAATAATTGATTAAATGATTTGTCGCATGATATTACCAATGAATCAAGGGGATATATAATGTGAGTACCACCCATCACTGTATGTCCAAATAATTCCTTGTGTATCAAATGCTGAATTTTTTTCATGAGTCAGTATACCAAAATATAAAATATCTATATTGAGTAAAGAATACATATTTATCAATTTTTGCCTAGAAAAACATACAAAATTCAATGTTAAAAACTATATCTATTAATGGTATATAATTTAATAAATATGTATATCCAGGATAAATGATTTGGATACTTGGGTGAAATATAATAACTATTTTTCACATGAAAGTGAAAATTTTGATGAAAATGTTAATAACTACAAAAATGAATCAATAATGTGAATTTTCAATAAATTTCTTGGTCAAAATGATCTTAAAACATTTTGAGGATTTATAAGGATGTTATCAATATATTCACTTTGGATTACGAAGATAGGGTTGTTTTCATTGATAAACTGAAACTCTATAAAAACATATTTGAAAAAAATTCTCGAGGAAAATATTATATTCAATTTTTTTATTCATTGAAATTTACAGGATGAAAAATTTCATGCCAAATTTCCTCATAAAAATTCAATGGAAGCTTAATAGAAATGATAGTCAAGATGATGGATAATTTTGTACATGTCGTAAAGAATATTCTTTTTCATGGTAAAAATATTGGAAAACCACTTTGTTAGAAAATTTACAAGAAGATTAATTTGAAAAAAAAATAATTTAAAAAAACCTATTAAATAATTTTGAAGAGGATAATTTTTTATGACATTTTTTGAAACCATAGTTTTGGAAGAAAACAGATTTCCAACTGAGGAAAGAAATTAATTTGGATTTTATTATGATATTTTCAGAATAAGCATATCTTCCAAAGAGTGGTAAAATAGAAATATCACATGAAAAATATCTTCAACAACCATAGGAGAAGAAAATAAAGGTTTTTATTAAACAATGACCATATAATTTCTTCTAATGAAAATTAAATAACAATCAATCTTAATTTGAATGAGATTGTGAAATAGAACCATAAAATGGTAATAAATTTGATGTGAGAATTAATCAATGAATATAATATATGTATCGAGTATAAATCCACATAAAAATTTTAAATATGAAATACATATAGTCAAAATAAATTATACAAAAAATAATTTAATATCAATGATAACGAAGAAGAAATATAACCCCGGGAAAAGAAATTAAGTTATGAAATTTCATTACCATATGGTAACATGATTTTCAAATCATCTTTGATTAATTAATTCACATTGAAACCTAAAATATGATGAGTAATTATGTATATTTGATATTACATGTCAAAGGGGATGTATGTGTAGTATATAAATTTAATTTGGTGCATAAAAATAAAATATGACTTAATGAAATGAAATTGTGATGAAATCGACCACCTTCTGCCCCCATTTGGATGAATGTACTTCAACATAATATATAGTGGTTATAAACATGTTGTTAAATTATTAGAGAACAAAATCAATATTTTTATATTATATATTATTTTTTATAACATCATATTACGTGTTTATAAATAATACCTCATTATTTTAATTATTTTGAGTGTTAATTTCATTATTTTACCATGATTGTTTTGTCACGAAACATCCATTTATTTACAATATTAGATATTTAATTATATAAAATTAAAAACCATTAAATAATTGTCATATTTATAAATAAATTAAACTTTTAAAACAAATCATGAAATATTATTACATAAAATGAAGTATGTTATGTACATGGAGGTTGTAGGTCATTCATATGCATGCGTAACATTTTCCATTATTCAATGATTATTGTGTAAAGAGTGTAAGTAATATTTTATATTTAAATAATTATAAATTATGTTGATATACTATATTATTTCTTTATGTATATTTATATATATCATTCATGTGGTGAAATGATGAAAAGAGTGTCACATCACTTTGTGATGGTGGTAGTCCACACATACATGAACGATATTATCATATGTAATTATAAAAAAAATGATATATCATCCTTCTCTAATGATGAAAATTTAATTAATGTAATAATTATTTCATTTATATTATATATAATTTTTCATTATCATCTACCATGTTAAACGTTAGTGAAAGACGAATCACATCCCTTCCCGAGGAGACAGTCCTTTGTACACATTAGTGACGTTATCATGTCTCTTAAAGAATGGAACATAATAAGATAAACATAATAAAATGGATAAATAAGTATAATAATGTTATATATATTATATATAGAATTTATATCCATCATAATACCAAACTTTCAAAGATGCTAATGGAAAAATAAAGGACATCGGTTCATGAGGCCATAACCCGCCATACAGATGAATGGCGATTCCATAATGCATTTAGTGGAAGCGTGTGAAGGTTTTTGTCATAAAATTGACATAGAAATATTAGTATAATTAATATAATGATCATATTATATAATCATTCATTGATAATAATTGAGGTAGGCGGGGAATGATATCAAATTAAGATTGTAGGAGAAGAATATTACCTCGTCTTTGGCTATACTCGTTGAATTTTTACTAAAGTATTTAAACGCTAGATTTATAACCAAAATGATGCTTATATGATGAGGGTTTGGATGTTTTTAAGTTAATTTTCCATGTTTTGGAAGATAAAAATGACTTGAGTGGTGTGTAAAATGAAGGGTAGTGAGTCCCCTTTTATTGTTGAGGAGGAGTGACATTCTTGAAAATACCCAAAAGTGTTCACTATTATAAAGTCTACCATACATAATGTGGCTCAAAAATTTAATAACAATTAAGGGTAGGGTTTATGTGTTAATTAAACATTTAAAAAACAAAAAACTAATAAATTTTTATAATGTGATGACGCAGTCATTATGATTACTCAATTTAATTTTTTTGTTTTTTCCACAGTAAATTGTATTTATAGACAATGTAATTTATCCTTTATGATTAAATTAATTTGAGAATATTTGAACAAATTTTTTTTGAAGTATTAAAACAAATTTATTAAAAGAAAATTAATATGTTTGTTAAATTAATATTAATATAGACACATGTAATGCGTGAAACCTCATTTTAACCTTAATCACAATAATTAATTTTAACTATTTTCAGTATGAAATATGGTTACAAATTAATTTGAACGTATTATATAATATAAATTAAGATTATTAAAAATAATGATTAATTATTTCCAAATTAAACTCCAAGAATTGGATGAATTTATTTTAAAATTGAAGTCATTGATGCGATGGGAAAATATGGTTTTAAAGGGAAAATGTTAAAATGATAGGAAATTTTTTATATCTAAATTCAATATTGAAATGATTCAAATGAATTATTTTTGATTCATTTTTATAAAATTGAACCAATTTTTCTCTAAATAAAATTTAATATATTATTTATCATTATAAATTATTTAAATGAAACGGTGGTTTTCAATTAAAATTTAGTATTTCTAACTATTCATCAAAAAATGAAAACTAACAGAAAAATACAAAAAAATTACCATAGGATAATTTGGATATCAAAATTTCAAAAAAAATATCATTTTTAAACATAAATTTTCCAAAATATCTAAAATTTATTTTAATATATTTTCACAAAATACTACTAATCCTTATTTTCTAAAAAAGATAGTTTTGTAGAAAAAATATAGTTTTTTAGAAAAAATATTATTTTTTAGAAAAAAAATTATTTTTATTCATTTGTTTATTATTTTATTACTAAAAAAAATAAATAATAATTCTATGTAAACTATATATTATCATATGTCAGTTATTCATATTCATTCCTGTCATTCCAATAGCCAGGAAAAAACAGTCATGTTAAATATTAATAATATATTTTTGTCCAGTAAATATTTATCATGAATGTAACACATGATATCATAATTTTGTTGTTGTTACATGTAACATAAAATAAAATTAGTTTTTAATTAGTTTTAAATATGTTATAAAGTATTAGGTTGTTATATTCCTTTATACACTTGGTGATTCATATTATACATGTTATCTAATATGATGATTTTTATTTTAAAATTTTGTACTATTACAATAAGATCTATAATTATAATAAAGATATAAATATAATATATTTTAATTATATAAATGTTTATATTCATTTATAAAAGTATATATAGATATATTAATTAATATTTTGTGGATATGGTAGGCCCTAAGAACGCATGACCACTGTTTTATTTTTTATGAGATGAAATAAATGAAAGGGAAATATTAATTGAAATTTATAGGATCATTATTATACCATATATATAATATATAATCATAAATTACTCCCCATTAAAATTCATGAAAATAAAATCAAAAAACAACGTTTTCTTATGAATTTGGTAGTGAACACGTACACAAGAACGATGTTATCATTTTCTAATGAAATGAATGGTAGGTAGAAATACATCATATTATAATTCAATAATTATAGTTATGTCATTAATATCATTATAAATATAATACCATCAAAAAACCATCCACAAGAAATTGTGATGAAAAATGAATTGCATCCCTATAGGGATACCGTAAGACGTAATTACGCATGGTCAATTATTTCACTTCTCATTTGATGGGAAAATGGGTGTATAATGGTGTTTTTATAATTATAATAAAATTTAATAATATTTAAGATTCTGAATGTATTATTTTATTTCTAATGACATATATTTATAAAAGGTAATCAATAGTATAAATGAAAGTGAATGTGTAATGTGATTACCAATTATTTGAAAAAAATCCTTTAGATATCATCTAAAGGGTTATATAGTAAATCTTTTGGGAAGAATAGAACCATTATAATGTTTACAAGGGTGTTTATAAGTAAACATGATATAGGTTTTGTAAGATATAAGGTTATATTTGGCGTAATGAAGTAACATATGAGGTTCTATTTTATAATTGTTATGAGGGGCACTTTTTGGAATTTTCCAATGTTTAAATTATAATAAATTCTTCCTCATGATAAATGACTCCAAATAGAAGTTTATTTCAAGATAATATTTGATATTTTTTAAATACCATTAATCAATAATAATCATACATGTTTTGGTTTCATTCAAAATCTTATCATTTTGATCAACCCTTAGTTTACGAATTATAATTTTAATTACTGTAACACATTCTACAGTATTCAAGTGTTATAATTTTTAGTTATAAAGTAAAAATCTACCCATCAATGGACACATTATTATATTATATATTGTATGATATTGAAAAACTATTATTTAATTTCTTTTATGAATTTTAACTAATTTAGTACCTTAATAGTTTGATAAAATATCATTATTGTGAATTTTGAAACATTTCATTTTATTTTGGACAAAAAAACCTAAATACAATGTTGGAATTCAAATGTAATGTTTTTATAAAATAAAATTTACTATATTTACTAATAAAAACCTCTGAATACTAAATATTAATAAAATTATATCAATTATAAAATTTTGAATTTTTTTTCTCATTTTCAATCAGTTGAATAAATATAATTTTTTCATTGTGCAAGTGTTTAAAGAAGTTATATAATAGATTATAATTATAAATAAATTTTAAGAATGAATATAATTTTATTATGTTAAAAATTACTATTAATTTTATATCATAATTAATCTTTTCTTAATGTTAACACATAAATGCTATTTAAAACTGAGAGGATGTAAGTTTGTAACTTTCGTTGAATGAAATAATATTAACTTAATTATCATGGAACATTGTCCATTAAACTAATAATAAAAGAGAATAACGTGAAATAGGTATAATAAATTTCATCCAATAATAATTAGGATTAAAAATTATGGCCTTATAACTTAGTTTTAACCCCAATTAACATGATTTACTCTTTACCACATCGATAAATTTTACCGTAATTTCAAAACAAATTGCCCAAAAATAAAAAGGGAATATTGAATTTTTTTTAAACCACATGATGAGAAATATGTAATATATTATATCAATTTCAATACCAATAATTTGTAATAATTAAATTTAAAATAAGTGTAAAAAAATATGATGTAAACCATTTTATAGAAAAATATAGTATTTAAGAATAAAACAAAATATATTGTTTTTAGATGCTTAGAAAAAGTTTATATTAATGAAATATTATTATTTATAAGATAATATATATATTTAATTTAATTAATTTACCCATATTGATAATTTTAATTTATTATGTTAAAAAAATTATATGAATAAAAATATTTCTTTAGGAATATACCTTTTACCAATAAAAAGATTTTTATACTAAATTCAAACATAATATTGATTATAAAATTAATTTTATGATTTAATATATATTAAAACCAAATTTACATTTAAATTATATTAATAGAAAATATAACATTGTAAATTCTATAAACAAAAAATATGGTTTTCAAAATTAGTATGTTTTACTATCCACTAAAAGATATATATATTTTAAAAAATATTAGAAATACTTCCAAATATAATAGTTATTATGATTTAGAAAAATTATTTACTTTGATGAAAAACTATTTTTAAAATTTTCAATAATTTAATATAATATTTTATAAAAAAATAAATTTGAACATTTTTTAATGAAATCTATTATTTGAGAATATTTTAACATTGCTAAAAATTTAATGGTTTTTACCTATGAATAAATTGACACATTTTATTGAGTTGTTTTTTTTAAATATAACCAAATTTTTATATCATATTCGTACCTATGAATTTAATGTCTTTCTTATAATATAACATAATAATATTTTAATAATAAATCGTAGATCCATTATACTCAGAGTTACATGTAAAACATGATAGTAGAGAAATAATGATAACTAAAGAGAAATATTTTATAAAATATCTATTAATCTTTTAAATGATAAAAGTAATCTAATTTTTTTTGTGAATGTGTAAAAAAAATTATTTCATGAACGTTAAAATAAGACAATTTTTTATTTAGTAATGAAAGTCTAGACGTAATGTTTAAAATACATAAGAATATAACCTTTGAAATAATTTATATGAAATTAAAAGGATAAAAAAAATTTCCTTAATAATTCATAAATATTAATATAAATACAACCATTAAATAATTTTCACATTATTTACTTAGATTAAGAAGATTTAGAAATTAAATCATTAAAATTTGTAAATTGAAGTTTTATGTTCAAGTGTCCCTTACCTCGAGTCTAAAACATCACATATACTCTTTATATTTATAAATAATAAGTTTATATAAATTATTTACTTTATTGATAACAGTTTTCAGGTTTTTTATTTATTTTTTTTTATTTTTTACCATTTAATATTCAATTACTTAACAAATTTAGTTTCATTCAAGCATTTTGATGATATTCCACTCATATGACTAAAATGGCTATTGATTGGTTGACAACGATAAAAGTGGTCATTATTATATTATTCAAAGAATAATAATAATGAATTAGTTATCATTTTAGATAGTATTTATACTTTTAAAACCTACCATGAATATTTTTAATGGAAAATTAACTATTTTACAATTATAGATATGACATGTTATACATACGCATAAGTAAATTTTTAGTTTTCTATGAAAATGATGGAAAGAAGGAAAGTATTATATTATATTTAATGAATTATGGTTATATAATAAATATAATATAGTTTGTTTAAATACACTGATATATTTTATCGTTGTGACATGGTTATGGAAAAGATCACATCCCTTCGTGGAGGTGGTAATCCACATGTACGAATGAATAATGATATCATTTTCCAATGGATAGATGATCAAAAAATATTATATATTAAATTCATAGAATGAAATTTTTTTCATTAATATATTATATATTTATAAATTAAATCAATCATTATAAATATTTTTTATAAGTGGTGAGGGTAAACAAATTAAATCAGTTCATAAGGTTGTACTCTGCCATAATCACGAATGATAGTTTCATTTCCCATCTAATGGAAAATGAGATTGATATTGGTTACTAAATTTAAATAAACATTCTATTATATTAAATATATGGGTTTTATTATTTCATAATGTTTTAAGAATATTTTTATGAAGATATAAGAAGAAATAAATCATAATTATTTAGTTATAAGTTATACCTATTATTCAAAAACATTTTTTTAAAACATTAAGCCATCCACGGTTGGTATTATTCAGAAATTAAGACCAATATAATAATGATATATATATTAGTAAGAGATATTCCTTTATTATTTGTTGATATTTTCTCCAAAAATTGTGTGTGGAAGAGATAAGTGGAGGTTCCAATTTATAAGTGAGGTGAGGGCTATTCATAGATTTTTAACCGTATTAAATTATTATTAATTAATATTCAAGTTAAATATGATCAAAATTTATATAAAAAAATATATTCAAATTTTTAGTTGAAAATAATCTTATACGAATTTTTTTAAAATTTTAGATTATAGTTTCACCCTAATCTATTTAGAATAACCCAACATAAACCTATTTTAAAAATTACCATGATATAAATTTTTTTTAAAAATTAAGGGAAATTAAATTAACTAAAAATAGAAAAATAATCCTTAAATAGACCATGGTTTATATTTTCAATCAAATATCACTAAATTTAATTAATTTTATTTTTATGAATTTAAAATTAATTTAATAATATACTGTTTTTATAAAATAGAATTAATGACATTTTTAGAAATATATGAAATATTATAATATAACATGTTACTTAATCATGGAAATGTTTTCTGAAATAAAATTTAATAAAATATAATGAGGTTATGGTCTTATGTTAATCATCTAATGAACTTTATACTGGTCTAAATATTATTATAAAACATATCATTTTTTAACCCCATGGTTAACCAATATCAACCATACATATAATAATTTCCTTTTCAACATTAATGGTTTATAATTTTACATATTTGAGATAATTGGTTCATAAATGGTTAATGAATGTTGTTTTATACTATATATCACCCAAATTGTCCTCTTTTTAGTTGTTTTATTTTACGGACCCGACCATATTAATTAAATTTTCTAGTTAATTCAATATGAATATAGGTATTACATTCCTATATATCTTTTCATTTTAGAGTTTTATAAAATTTTAAAGTAATTAATACATAACATTCCAATGGAATACAGAGTGTATGCTACTAATACATTATCCATTTCTTCTCTAATATAATTTGTTTTAATAAAACATGATTTTTTTTCATTAAAAATTCTCTATAGTATTCACCATAGCTTCTTCTTTCCCCATACCAAACTTTAAACCTTATGAAATTTTTTTCAATCATGGAATGAGGAAAAAAATATTAGTAAGGGTCATAAAAATATGGATGTAAAACCAATAGTCTATAAATTCTAACAAACACCCAAAAGATAAAATTTTCACCCTTAAAAGTAACATATACTTTTTGATAACATTAGGTTTACAAAAAAAATAAAAATAAAAATAAAAAATCCAATTATGTAACTTGAAGAATAATTTTCATAACATGATTAAAATGGATTGTAATAATAATGGCTACCTATTATTTATAACCCACATAGCTATATAAAAATGTAACCCCCAATACTACCTTAGGATGTAAGCATCACAGTTACACTTTTAAAAATCTTTTTAGTGTATATCTTACATAATCATAGCCAATGTGTTGGAGGGTGACCACAAACCTACACATGATCATAAATATTGACTAATAACATGTAAACAATCATAATACATGAATAATTTCATCATAAAAATAATATTAATGAATTTCCTAAAAATAGAAATTTAATAGTGTATTTTTTAAAGAAAGGTATATTACCTTACATTTGACTTCATTTAAATGTTATAAAACCTATATTATTTTTTTAAATAGAGTTATTAACTTATTAAAGAAATATTTTGTTATTTATAATACCTTATATGATTATTTTATAATAAATTTCTACCCATATATTAATAATATTATTTTTCATTGTTTCGGTTGCATTTATTTCATGGCATTCATAACTGGTTCATTTTGGATTTTCTTATAAAATGGAATATATATATATAAGTGGAATTAAATCTAATTAATATGTTTCTAAAATTTTAAATGATTTCATATATCATTGTTTTCATATATGATGATGAATCTTTAGATAAAACATTAATGATAATGTTTTGGTTTATTTTGAGGGGTTTTTCCGACCATAACAAACTAGTTCTATTTTATTTAATATTATGTATATAAAAAATTTGTAAAACATTTAAAAAGTAATAATATACAAATAAAAATATTTTTAATCCATAATAATGGTTCTATGACCATCCTTGAAGGCGGTAATAGAAACGGGATACTCATAGTCTATAATAGCAGTGAATTAACATATAAAGGAAAATGGTTTCATTTTATAGAATATGAAGAGAAGTGGAGAGGTTTGATGGTGAGTATTATATTAAAAAATAACATTACAATTTATATAAGATACTAGATTTTTCACGAATCTTGGGATAGGGTAGGTTAAGAGAGGATAAGAAAATAAAATTAATTGAAAAGAAAGTAAATGAAAATAAAATAGGATTTTACCTCTTGAATGCTCCTCCATGATAACCTCCTTAAAGAAATTTGATTTGGTATTTTATTAATACTAATGGTTCTAAGATTTTTTGAGTGTTTTGGGATGATTATAGGGAATAATTTGGACAATATTCAAGGATGTTGAGGTGTTAGGAGAAGAGGTGTTGAGGGGTGGAATTTATAGTAGAGGAGATAGGTATTTTTGGATTATTTTATTTTTTATTTTAATATATATATCTCAAAACTAAGAATATATTGAGAATTAACACTAAAAATATTAAAACAATGTAGTGGATTTTGATATTATGGTGATTACATCAGCAATGTCTCATGGAATATTGTATTTAACATATAATGTGCATATACTATAAATAATTATATTATACTATTCCCTAAAAAATTCAATTATTTTTGAAAAATGCATTAAATAAACAATTTCCATTATCCAATGTGTGGAATTCAAAAAATGTAATCCATTCTAGGAAAATAATTTTCTAAAAATCATAAATTTAATTTCTAATTAAAATCATATTTTATTCCAAAAATTATGAATTTATAATTATAACTGATTTAATGAAACATTGAAAAATAAATTAAGGTCGCATACAATTATCTTATAATAATAAGACCAAAAATATTAATTTTTTAATGTATTTTATTGAGATAAATTTTCTTTTAATTCATTATATTAATTATAAAATTGTTAATAAACATTTATGTTTCACAAAAAGACCGACACTTAATTTATCATTTTCAAAATATTAATTTAATTATTCCATGATAAAAATATATCGTATTTTCACATATAAGAAACATAATGTTTATTTATACTCTTATAGGTGAAGTTAAAATTACTTTATTTTATATTTCATAATTTTATTAAATACTAATTCCAATATTTGTTTATAATGAATTTTACTATATAATTTTAGAATGAAAACAAATTATTTTATAAATACCTTGGTTGTTACATTCTCCCTTCTTTTGAAAATTTAATCCTCATATTTTTTATTTACTTATTAAATAGATGTGGATTCCTTTACTTTGTATGAATTTTTGATTCCCATATTTCTTCTTCAACCATGTGGATTCTCCACGAAATTTTAACATAGTGAATTACTTCATTATGTAATACTTGATCTCTACAGTCATGAATTCGAACAGGATTCTCCTTATATGAAATTTTATCTTCCAACCGAACAATCTCAGATCGCAAAACATGATATGATTTTGGTACAATATTTATTGACATAAAAACATGAAATAAATTATGTACCTAGAAAAAACATTGAGGAAAATACAATATTTATGTGACTGAAATGAATTTATCTATGATATCATTTGGTCAGACGAATTATTGAATAAACTACCCAATATTAGTAAAATTAATCACTATTTTCGAGGGAGAAAATTTGGGAAAGTCTTGATCACCTACCATGAAAGAAGGATCCTTCCTCCAATTATAAACATAAATGTTTTCCCTCTTTGAGATATCTTAATATAGTTTAAGAGAATCATTACATTATTGGCCACCTACTCAACTAATTATAGTCCCATCATCTTCCTTTGCTTAAATTCATCCCAATATTCTATTTTTCATTATTTCATTCTATATAATGCCCCAAAATGTGAATCTATATACTAGAAATATAATTTTTATTATATATTAACTCAATTAAAGAAATATGTTGATCATACATTCCATAGTAATCCATTGAAAAATCCCATCGCATGTCTTACAAAGTATTGATGTTTTTTATCTTTATATATAATAGATATGAGATGAAAGGATATGTTCATATTCAATTTTAGCACAATTACTTCTTGATGTCCTTTTCTAAAGATAGAAGCTAACATGGGATCACTATCAGATTCAATGGAGATAGAAAATCCATGTAACCTGACAATATCATTGAGGTATAACCAAGAAAGGTGTTCCAAATATATAGTATTTTGAATAGGAAAAAAATGTATGTATTAAGATTGTTGTTCAACAATAACCAAAATTATAGGTTACCTTGAAAATTATTCTGTAGTTACACCACAAAATATGTGGACATTTTTTTTCATTTCCACTCTAGCACTGAAAAACATGAATTATATCATTGGGTAGTTTTCACTTTTTATAAACTTTTTGAAAAGTAAACAATTACATAATAAATTCAATACTATCACATTCCATTCCATCCCATAAGAGAAAATAACAAAGGTATTTGCACATCCTTGTGCTAACATGATAATCTAAAAATGAAGAACAATGAGATTCACATCACAATTATTTTATTCTACTAGGAATCAGAAGGCACACATAATATCTTCCCAAAAATTACAACCCAATTTTTACCAATGTCAACTTATGGAAACATACC
Organism: Viscum album; assembly: GCA_963277665.1. Classification (NCBI taxonomy): domain Eukaryota; kingdom Viridiplantae; phylum Streptophyta; class Magnoliopsida; order Santalales; family Viscaceae; genus Viscum; species Viscum album. The sequence continues at coordinate 821,661,462 of OY728130.1, read as the reverse complement.
CTTTTAATAATTTTAACATTTTTCAACTCTAGGTCACTCATATGTTCTTGATTAGTTCAGTCTGATAGAGTTGACCATACTGAAACATTAAAAAATAGACTGTTATCTTAAACCAGAAACCTCAAATCCAAAATTCATCAAATCATTAACCAATGCTTCATGTTCCAAATGTAAAATGGTTAACATATCATGGTGTTTTTAACTCAACACATCCACTACATTGATCTGTCTCTTATATGGTAATTGATTGTGAAATCATTATCCTTTACTAGTTTAGTCCATCTTCTATTCCCCATGAAGAATTCCTTTGGAGTGAATATATACTTAAAACTTTTATAGTTAGTATATATTTCACATTTGGATCCATATAAATAACGTTTGAAAAATTTTAATGTGGAAAAAAATGATTATTCAAGATCACATGTGGGGTAATTTAACTTTTGAGGTTTTATATATAATTAAGAATAAGAAATTACATGATCATTTTATATAAAAATACATTTATTTCCCTTTAATGAAGCATCATTGCAGATGAAAAACACTCCATTTATGGAAGGAAAAAAGTCAAAATATATGTATTATCCAATCTTATTTTCAATTCATGAAACAAATACCAAATTATTTTATCCATGTAAGTTTGATTCCATTTTATGTTAACATATATAGAGGGACAGATAACTATGAAAATATTTTAACAAACTTTCGATAATGGCCTACTAATCAAATAAAAATAAAAATCATAGTAGCATTTGTAGGTCTTGAAAATTCATTAACCACATTTTTAGTGGGATGAAAAATTATTCCATCATATTTTCCAAATTTTCCATTAAAATAAATCTATTGAAACCATGAATCACATTTTATAAATTTCCCATATGACTTATTTTAATTAAGGCATTGTAGAACAATACTTATTGGTTTTTCATGATCCTAATATATTTTTTGATAAACCAAAATTTCATCAATAAGTACATCAATAAACATTCTCAAATATTCAAGGAATAATCTATTAATAAAATAAATAAATACATTAGGAGAATTTATCAATCCAAAGTGAAAAACAACAAGCCCATAATGTTCAATCCAAGATTAGAATTATTTTTTTTTGAATTTTATCCTCCTTCAACCTCAGATGATGATACCTATATCCCATGCCCGTATTGGAAAACAATTGACTTCCCTAGATATGATCAATCGAGTCATAAATATGATAAAATAGATAATTATTCATAACATTAATGTTATTCAATAATTTATAATCAATGATAATTTATATCTAACAACCCTAATTTTTAATGAAAATAATAGGATCACCCCATGGTGAAGTATTGGATTAATGAATCCCTTATAAGAAAACTTCTACAACTAAATTTTAAATTGTAATAGTTCCACATGAGTCACTCTATAAGGGTGTTTTAAAATTAGCATAACATCACAAAATAAGTCAAAAAAGTTAAACTTCCACATTAGATATAACACCAAGAAACTCACCATTAAAATATTATAGGCATTCATTTACTAATAGAAAATTATTAATCATAATGATTTCATTTTTTCAAAAATATGTAGAAGATAACTTTTATTCCCTTCTTCTAAATTTTTCTAATATTCTTAATATGTTATCAATGGTATGGGTTTGATTTTGTAAAAAAACTAAAATTATTTCTGAAAATCTATTTCTTTATCTCTACATTCAATAATCAGATGATAAATAGAAATATCATCCTAACCTAGAATAAAATAAAACTCTATAATGGAAAAAACAATATGATTTTTATGTATTATCATTCCTCAGAAAACAATAAAAATGTTATTATAATGCTTTTTTTACCTTAATAGTCCACCGTGGTGTTTTTACCATAGGCAATGGTTTCTTTTATTAAGTGAAAATTTCTAATTTTGTACAAAATATATTAAAAATAAATGAACATTTTCCCCTTATCAAATAGTACATGGGCAAAATACGACTAAACAAAAAATATACATAATACCACTTCATTAGATGACCTCAAATCTTTTAAATTAGTCACAATGGATATCACTACACATTTTTTCATATATTTTAGATTCTTCCCATAATTGACATCATTCTTTGGGTAGATATGTGTATAATGACCCATCTTTTCACACATTATAGTTTTCTTATCATAAATAAACATTGCAACACTATGATCATTTTCACTGCAATCATGGGACATGTTTCCAAAATGACCACATCAGAAACACTTCCCAATTTTTTTAAGGCATTCTCCATTGTTTTTTTACTATACATTCCACATATTTAAACCATGAAATTATTAAATTCTATGTTATTTTATGGATTATAACCCCTTACTATCCACATAGAATTTTTTGGTGCTTGTTATCATTGTACACAATCTATTTAGAAAACTAAATATCTCCCCTATCAAGACATTATCCATGTTTCCTATATCATTTGAAATCATTGGAATCCAATTCCATTTAGTACATTGGATTGAATCTAGTGTTATAATGATTGATTTGAATATCAGGATCCCGAATACGATATGGAGCATACCTTGTAAATCGAGTTATTTTTTCTTCATACACAACCAATGAAATAATCCTATTTTTGTTTTTATTAATGGAATTTCTATTCCATCCTAATCTGAACAACTTTAGGAAAATAATTTTCAAGGAATAAATTGTTAAAATCATCCCATTTCATGGCATCAATGTCTCATATTTACCTGATATTCTTGATCATTCACAACCACTGGTCAGATGCACCTATAAATCAATAGATATAAATACTATCCTTTTCATTATATTTATACCCCATGACAACAAATATATTTTTATGTGCTTTAATAATCCCTTTTTACACCCCTAGGATAGAAGATCTACAAAAATTTAGTAGGGTGTTTCCTCATGAAATGTACAACTATCATCATATTCCTTTTTGGATGCATTAGATGTCCTCTTATATGGATGCCAATTCCATTTATTTAATTATTCATCTAATCCATTACTCTCACAAATAGGTTAGTTCTAAATCCTACTATTTCACATTTCTTATTTGGAAATATATCATCCACTATCTGCCGTCCAACTTCATCTTCCCTCTTTCTTTTGTTGAAAACTATTCTAAATAGACATATATTAAATAACGAAAATGGGTAATCATAAAATTATACATCATTGTAACAAAAGCATATGGTAAAAATATTTTTAGTTGTAGTAATAATATCATCCTAACCACTAATGTTATCTAAACTATTCTATGATACAAACTATAAAAACATGAATGTATTAATTACATAATCTTGTTAATTCCAATAGAGAACAATTATTATATTTCCAAATATCTTTTTAGTTTATGGTTGTTGAGAATTAATTCATAATTCATACATAACAACCCACTAGAATAAAATATGGATACTAATAAAACATTTTCCATTTCTTAAACAGTACAAATGTTTTTAATAAAGCATGAATTCATTAATGAAAACGTCATCACAATATATATCTTGGTTTTTTATTTTTCCTTACCAAATCTCATACCTCGTGAAAAGATTTTAAAAATTGGGATAAGAAAAAATAAATTAGTAAGGGACATAAAAATAAGGAAATAAAACCATTATTCCATGAATACATAGAATCACATGAAGGATAAACATACCACCCTTAAAGGAAACATTAATTTTTCACTGCAAAAGTATAGGGATTACATGAATCATTGAAACATAAATAAAACACTGAGGTAACATGGGATATACATTAATTACTATACATACATAGGTTCGTAATCCTCATGGATAATTTATGATTTTTAACCCTCACATCTAACTTACAATGTAACCTATGTTGTGACCAAATGATGTAACCATCAAAGTTACACTTAGAATAAACATGATAGTCAACATCCAACATAAACACACATAATGCATTGGAGGGATATCATGGACTAACCCATTATCATTAAGAGATACTATGATCTAGAACATATCATTAAACATCAATAGTTTCAACATAAAAACATTCCTTCTAAATTGTGAAAAAAATAAAAATTTAAAGGGTATTTTTAATAAAAAGTACATTACAACATGTTTTACATCCTTCAAATTTCTTCAATATTCATAGATAATAGTTTAAATTGTGTTATTAATTTATTAGAAAACTAAATTCATATTTATAATACCTTATATGATCGTTTATTAACATTCTTCCACCAATTTATAGATAACAATTAGTTATTTACATTATTTTGGGAGCATTAATTTCATTGTTCCAATGGTCGGTTCCATATAGATTTTCATTTTTCAAATGGGAAAAAATTCATAAGTGGAATGAAATGGTATTAATTTTTTTCCTCAATTTAAAATTATACCATATATAATTTTGGTTTCATATATTAACATGATTCATTAGACATAACAGAAATTATAATGGTTTGGTTTATTTTTTGTGGGATTATTCAACCACCATGAACAATTTTTATTTTATTTAAAGTTATGTATGTAAATTACTTGTAGAAAATCTAAAAAATTTATAGTATATGATCTAATTTTTTTACCATAATAAATATTTCATGACTATCCTTGAAGGAGTTATAGGAAAATGGAAACTCATCACCCATGAAGGCATAAAATTGACATGTCACGAATGATATTTACATTTTATAGAATAAGAAGATGAGAGGAGAGGTTTGATAATAGATATTACATTAAAAAAATATAATTATATTATATATATGATAGTGGATTTATCATGTAACTATGGATAGGGGATCTGAGGAGTGTATATGAAATGAAAATAAATTAAAAAGAACATAAAAGAAAATAAAATAGGACATTTCCTCTTGAATTATATTCCTTGAGAACCTCCTTAGAAAATTTTCATTTTAAATTTTGTTGAGATAAAAATATCATGAATGTGGGGGATAGGTTTTTGAAGTTTATCTGGAAGAATTTGGAAAATATTCTAGGATTTTGATGTGTGAGGAGAAGAGGTGGTGTGGGATGGTATTTATAGGGAAGGATATGTGTCTTTATTGATTATTTTATTCATTATATTATTATTATTTTCTAAAAAATATGAATAGTTTGAGATTTATAACTAAGTATATTAAAATTATTATTGGGAGTTAGAGAATATGGTCATTAAATTTGAAATTACTCATATAATATTGTATTTAACTAATAATGTATATATATTTTATTTTATTATTTACCAAAAATTAAAATATTTTAGAAAAATAAATAAAATTATCCTTAACTATTTTTTGACTAGTTGAATTCCAAAATAATCTTCATTTTTTGAATATATATATGTGTGTGTGAATTTAAATAATTAATTAAAATCGTCATTTGTTAAAAAAAATACCAATTTTAGAATTATAACTAATTTTATGACACATTGTAAATTTAATGAAGGTCTCATAATATTTTTTAATAATCATAAGACAACAGAATATTTATTTATGAATCTATATTATGAAGATAAATTTTTTTTTAATTTATTATATTAGTTATAAAAATATAAATAATACTTTATCTTTCACAAAAACCAACACTTAATATAACATTTCAAAACAATTATGTAATTTTTACATGTCATAAATATATGATATCTACACTTATAAGTTACATAAATTTTAGTTTTACTCTCATAGGTGAGGTTACTCTTCTAACCATATAGATTCTTTAATTACATTAAATATCACTGGATTTATTATACATTTATAATGAATATAACAACATAATTGTAGGATGAAAATAAATTATTTCATAATTACATTAGTTGCTACATTTATTAATTAATATAAAATAATAAAATAATATATTATATAAAATACCATTAATGTAATTCTTGACACTATTCATTTAGTGTGACTAAAAGATAATAATATTGTAATTTTTTAAATATAAAGCTTTAAAACATTCCCCAATAAGATGTATTGATCTATAATAATAGCGTGACACTATTACCCACGACCAAAAATTTACTTTTAGAGTTTTTGAAATCAATTTACTTTATTTGTCTTCGAATTTCACAAGAACTATATCGGAGTTGCATAAGAATTTAATTTAATTACATCATCACTAATTTTTTTTAAAATAATAATAAACATTTTAAAAAGTAATTTTAATATAACAATATATATTAATTTGATATGTATATTAACCCACAATGATGTTGCGATATCTTATTTGATATCTTATTTTGACATTTCATGCCTTGTGTAAAAATTAGACTATCATTTGGATTGTTTCCATGTTATATAACTCCAAAATTAGAATCTATGCAAATGAATCATTAATAATAATTCATATTCATTAACCATGTTGACTAAGTATTTATTCCTACACAAATATTATTATTTGGACATAAAAAATGACTGACCTAATGATGTGAAAGAACTTTGTTAGCATTGAAATGGTTTTAATATTTATCATGACATAAAATATAATTTATATTTTTTGATTTATTTTTTATTATATTTTTATTATATATTCATAAAATTTTCATTATATATGTTTTATTCACATTTATATCATATTTATATTTTGGAGATATCATATAACATATTGAATTTTATAAAAATAGTAATTTTTTACTATTCACTATAAGTTTAACTTCTCTATAAAATGATAAAAAATTATCCCTTGGATAAATTTGATTTTTTGTATTCAAAATGTATGCCTAATTTATGAAAAAAAATTTACCTCATTGTTATAAATTACTTTTAATATAAATGCATATAACACAATGATTTTTTTAGAAAAAATATTTTAAGCCAAAAAATGGCCACATACCAAAATTACTTATAATATTAACTAAATAGTGATTAATTTTATTATATAATTAAATAAGAGAATTATGGGTGTGGTGAGACTTTATATTTCTAAAAATGATGTGGATTATGGTTTATATGGCTTCTTTATTTTTTCCTTCGGTGTATCTTCTCTTCCATCATGCTATATTTGATCACTATAACTATGATAGCACCACTAATGATGTGATTATCTCTGGTCTATCTTGAAAATCTACAATGGTATCTCTTGCATCGGCTACCGATGAAAGTAGAGAAAAGACACTAGTGTCCAAGGTGGTTGGTGTGGGATCTTAAAGCCCGATTGATATGTGAGCTTGACTGATATACATGATCTTCAATGAGAGATCCAAAAATAATGGTGGTGTTAGATATGGTTGCGTTCGATATGACGTTGGTGACTAGGTTAGTTTGTGTTCGTAGATGTGAAGATGCAATTTTGGATACAGTCTATGTCAGCATCATTATGGATGGTACGACAGGTGGAAAACGGAAGGCATGAGTGGTGTATGTAATGAATCAGTGGATCTGGGCTTGTATACTACTCCTGTGGTGTTTTGTGTGGGCTTTGTGCAGTATCCGCCGGTGGTGACTTCAGTTGGTAGAAAACCACATATTTTGATTGGTGGTCATTTGAGTTTTTTTGGTGGATGTTGCATGCAAGGTTGGGACAACTGAGATGACACGGCCCTATGATCTTGTTGATGTGGACAAGTAAAATATGAAATCCCAATATAAAATTATCAAAAAAGGTATTTTGGGCATGTAAAGGAGGTTATTCTTGAGCAAACAGTCAAGAAAGGAAACACTTCCCGTGTGGCTGCAAATAGGGATGCGATTCTTGACGTATTTAAGATATGTGAATTCTCCATAATTACTAGGATTTTTATTCCCACCAGTGTAATGTCTTAGAATAAAGATGAATTAGTCTGAGAACTGTCTTCTACATGTGGTTTTTCTAGCTAGAGATGTATTCCCATGGGTCTAGGTTTCTTTTATATCATTATTACATTAAAGGATCCCAAGCATAGGGCGTGAGGATTCAAATCAATATCCTTGAGGCCAGGTATGATATTTTTTAAGCGTGTGATTTTCTTTATAATCTAATTACTAAAAAAAATACTGGAGGTCATGTCTGGATCAAAATCAGTAGCCTCTATTGGATACTGTGGCATCAAAAAAATTATTTGATATTTAATCCGCTATGGTAATTCCTAATAAAATGTATAGGAATACTGAGATTTCTAAATTAGGTCACTATTATAGGGTATTGGTGGAGGTTCATATGAGTTATCTATTCATTAATAATATTTTTTTGTCAGTACTGGATGATGATATTCCTTTTAAAGTGTAATATCAATGACTTATTGACTTTTATTCAGAAGGTAAAATTATTGGTCATGTCAAGGATAAATATCACGTGAATGGGGTATGATCTTTTTGTTTTGAAAAAGGAAATCATGAAGTTATTGTAGAAAGAATGTGAGGATGTAAAATTCACAAAATAATATCGACTCACCACATGAAAAACAACCCATTTATGACCAATTTCATGATTGAGAGTTGGCACTAGAGAATAATGAGTCAGAGAAGATAGTGCATGGACAAAGTGAAAGTGCTCAAGATTATGAGAGTTGTCCTATAGATCTGCAAGAACATGATCTTAAAAGTGAGGGGAAAGAAAATATTGAAGATGAAGGAAATATTACAAGTATTCATGAGGATATTAATTAATTAACAGAATCCCAGGGCTCCCATTGAAGGTGGGATGATATCGAGGATGATTCCCAGAAAAAATCATCTTATAGTCTAGTAGTCTCCAATGGGAAAAATATTGTTGTGGATAAGGAAGGTTTTAAATCTATTCTCCCCAAGAATGCCAAATGTAGGAATGAAAATTATTATATATAATCAAAAATGGAAACCGAGTCTCAGGTTCCATTAGATGAATATGAAAAGTATGCTGATTATGTTGATTCATATGAGTTTGATTATGATGTTTGATCTCTTAGTATAAGGAGGTGATGCTTGTATGACCCCATCCTTATCCTTTTTTTACTCTCTTTCTTCATTTAATAACATGGATATGCCAAAACCTTCCCAATATAATTAAATAATAACTATATTAACTCTAGTACAAATTTAAAGAATGATGAATTTTTAATAAAAATAAATGACAATATTAGAACATTAAGTATTTTTCATTAATCCCTGAAATGAAATGTTTTCAGAAAAATCTAAAAATTTCACCAAAATTAAAATTTTATATTCTAATTTAAAAAATGATTTCTTAAATTTGTTTTACATTTTTTGGAGTAATTTAATTTAATATATAATCTAAAAGAGTAATAAAACTCATTTTTCAATAAATATAATTTTTGATGAATAAATTGAGTTTAATAAATAATGAGTGCTTGTATCCTAAAAACATGAAAATAAATATTTATTGATATTGAAATAAATATAAATTTAAAATTTTTTATCTTTTTCATACACATCAATTCAATTGATATGTTATGATGTTCATTATAATATTTCGTTGTTCATTTATGATTAGTGTTGCATGTTGTATATGATATCGTGGAGTGTCTTCCTTTAAAATCCCATAGTGTTACTTCTTTCCCATTGATAAATTTCATCCTCACAATTTTAAATTGAGATTGGTAGTCAGGAGTTTCATTATTTAAAATTACTTTTTAAAAAACTGGTATCTTTAAAAGGGTTAAAAAACAACATCCTGAAAGGAGGGAAAAATAAATACAAATGTCATATTGAATATCACAAACATAAGTTTCTGAATATGGGTACATTTGTGAGAAAAGCAAATATGGACATTGAGGAAAAGTTAATGTCCAGATATTGGAGAGTTACAAATAACATAGATCACAAAAAATTTAGTGATCATGATAATTTTAATGACTATAAACCCACATATCAAGGAGGTGTGAATATGGCCATTTATTTATCAGAAATGAATGAAATATGACCTGATTTTTCTTTCAATGTTCTTTTCCCTGTGATGAGGAAATATTTCTACCATATAACTAATAATATAAAGATATATACTTACATGGAAATTATAATTTCATCCTTCAATCAATTTCTACCAGAATATAATCTTTTTTTCTTCAGATGATGATGATTCAAGTGGACTTTTTGATTTCTCAAGCACAAAAAGAATGTTATAATAGATTAAATGTTTCTAAAAATTGGTGAAATGTTACTCATACTCTATTTAGATAATAACCAAAACCATAATGGTCTACATAACATAATTTCAAAAATGATTAAAACTTTATATGATGAAATAAAAAATATTTAAACCCTCAATAGTACCGAAAGTTAAACATAGAGAATTCAATAAATTAGAATCCTTAATATTCTTCAAAATATTCAAAAACAAATTTAAAAATGAAAAATCAAGATTATTTTTTCACATACTGGTACAAGATAAACTTAGTATTTATCTCCCAATAACATTAATCATTCATAATTTCTAATACCAAAAAGGATTATGTCTTGTTAATATATTATTCAAAATATTTAAAAACATTGAAAAATAATTTCACAATAAAATTATATATTCTTCCAAAAGACAAGTCAGCCTATCTTCACCAAATAAAAACTGATATTCACAAAACAAATTTCTATTTACCTTAATCTTATAATGTATCCAAAATAGTGAAATTCTTCAAAAGAAAACATTAGTCACATAGTCACCGAATAAATTTAAAATTACATGGTTATCTATACAATAAAACATATGTTCCCAAAGTTAATATCATATTTATACGTAAAATCATTTTTAAAAAACAATTTCATGCAAACCAGGACATCACATAGTCCAATTATAGATGTTTCACCCTTGTCTCAATTTGGTTGTCTGTTCAAGTCCCCCAAAAATTTTAGATGCAATGGGTTGTCACTAGACCTATAGTTATTCATATTACAAAAACAACATTAATATACTTACTATAACATTCATAATAATATGACGAACATCCTAATAAGTTTATTAGAGTTTTTTTGAAATAATCATTCACATTAAACCTAAAGGTTATATGTACATCATCCAAATAACACTTCTCACAAAATATCATTAATCACCTAAACATCCAATTACTTAAAATTTTAGAGGGTATGTATAATCATTTGAACATTTGATCAAGCTTAAACATATAAACCCATGATGATTCCCATGAAATTTAACACAACCGCTCATAAAAAAGTTCTAATCAATCAGGTTGTATAAACCTTATTATTATTTATAATTTAATGAACCAAACTTTAACATTACATAACATCCTTAGACTAGAATTTACTTTTTTCATTCCCAAATATATTTTCTTTTTAAATTTGTAGATAATTAGACCATTATTATTACAAAAAAATATATACATTATAAAGTGGAATATCCACCCAAAATCATATTTAAAAAAAATATAAATACATTTTAATTAAAGACAATTTATTTTCTTTGAAGACGTTTATAACATTGAAATTTATTTCTTATTTTTTTTAAACAACCATAAACTCAATAAAAACATTTAAAAATGTTGGATGAGTATCAAAATAATAGTAAGACATCTATAAGTAAAAAATCCGTCAATCTAATTAAAAGCATGAAATCCAATAAAATTGTAAAATTTATCTCCATTATATTGAATCATAAGAAATAAAAAATATACAAATGAAAAAAACATTCAACTCAAATAAAACCATAAAAAAATTTAGAAAAGATAATTCCATTTTAGGAAACTAAGAGAATCATATTTGTAACCCATGTTCACTCACGTTACAAATAACAAGATCTGAGTTTAATATTATAGAAAAAAATAACATGGATAACTCCCTCCATACATCTTTTGAAGGTATAGAACATTACCTAATGCATTAGAGTGCTATATTGGGCACAACCATCTTATAATGTATATCTAGTTGAACCGTTGGTGTAAGATATATCAGTCTCAACCATTAATATATGTTGTGTCAGTATCATCCATTAGTATAAAAGGTACTAGGATGACCTGTCATCAACAATAATTCTCAAGCACCCTATCATGTATAAATAATTTTATTCATGCAAATCTTAGTCATTAAAAACATAAAAGTCTTTTTAACCCAAATGAAAAACATTTTAAGATATTATAATAAACTTTCCTATTAACAAACCACTTTTTAAAAAAAAACTTAATAAAAGATGGGTTTTTATTGTATAAAACATGGAAGCTTTTAATGGAAGAAAAACATCAAATAACTATTATAGAAGAGATAAAATTCATTTATTAAATATATATTTAAATATTAATTTCCTTTTAATCTTTTTTAGGGAATTTACAAATGTTATATTTAAGCTAAGTAAAATGATTCCATTGGAAATTATATTTATGAAACTAGAAAAGAAATAAAATTCACTTTTTAATTAATAAATATCCATTTAAATATATCCATTACATAAATTTAAAAATATGGTCATAGGATTAAATGATCAATAAAATAACCATGTACATTTCGTTATCTTCTTAAATAATAAATGTAATCAAATTATAAAGTATTATAAGAAAATATTTTATTTTTATTATTCATTTTAAATTTTTTCTAACACATCACATTCAATTACATAATAAATTAAGTTTCCATTGGACATTTTGATGATATTCAACTCATATGTCCAGTATGACTTTGATTGGTTGACTATGTTAAAAAAAGTCACAATTCCACTATATAGAGAACATTAATCATGAAGTAGTCATAATTTATAAATATCATTTATACTTTTAAAACCATCCATGAAATATTTTTATAAAAAATTAACTATTATACAATCATGGAGAAGATATGACATATGTAAGAATGAGTAACATTTCCATTTTTCAACAAGCATAATAGGAAGAAGGTTAGTATTATTTTTTCTTAGAAACTTATTATTATCTAACGCATATCATATCATTTATTTACACACACCTATATATAATATCTAAGTGTCTTGGTTATGAAAAATGAATCACACCATTTCTTGGCGGTGGTAATATACACTTATGAATGAACAACAATATCATTTTTTAATAGATGAAAATGTAATTAAAAACAAGATGTTGTATATCTATCGAATTATAAATATTTCCTTCATATGATATATATACCTTAAATATATGATTATAACCAGATGTGAAATGTGTCGATGGAAAAGAAATTACATCGGTTCATGAGCTGATACTCTAACGAAACAATAATGAGAATTTCATTTACCATTTAATGGAAGAGGTGATGGATAAGTTAATAAAATTAACAGAAAAAATATAAGTATGTAAAATATATTGGTGTTATTATTTCATAATTATTGAATAATATTTTAATGGGGTAGAAGAGAAAATAATACTAAAATATTTAGGTAAAATCTATAATTAATTCCAGATAGCCTCCATTTTATTACACCTTATTCCGTACAAGGATGGTATTATGAAATAAAAAAACAACCATTGAATTTGGGGAGGAAATTTACGAAGTTATTTATCTCGAATTGACTAATCCATTTTAATCAAAAGGTGTGATGAAGAGATAAGTGGATGTAAACTTTTATTATTGTGGTGATGAACATTCATTAAATTTATTGAAGAATTATATTAATATAAATTAAAAATCAAGTCAATATAGATCCAAATAGATATAATTATAATATATTTGGAGTATTTTTTAATCATATCACCCATTTTTTATAATAGTATATTATATATGATTCTTTATTATTTGTTTTAACCCATATCATCCCTGTTGACTATTATTACGATATAAATGATTTTTAGTTATTAGGATCATGAAAGTTACAAAAAAAGAAAAATTATCCATATAATGAAAATTGTTGATATTTTAAACCACATACTATTAATTTTGATAAATATTTCATTTTTTTTAATTTTAAACCATTTAATTAAATATTTTTTATTATTAATTATCATAAAGGTAATTATTGGAAACATATGAGATATTATAATATAATATATATATATATATATAACTAGTGTAAATTTGTTAAAACATTATATGTATTAGAATATAGTGATTATTTGGTATTAATTTAATCACACAATAAAATTTATACCTATTAATATATTATTTTAAACCATATATTTTTTAACCCCTTAGTTAGCCAATTATAAACTTAACCATGATAATGGAATTTTAAATATTAAAGGGGTACAATTTTACTTATTTTCCTGACACCCTACCCCTTTTGGGCCAGAAATGGGAGATGAGAGATAATGACCCCCTAGTCTCACCTCTAGTAGGCCTGTGGTTGGTGACCAGAACAGAGGGTATAATAAACATGTATATGAGAGGAATTACCCTCTACATGTAATACTTGCATAACAGAGAGATTCTATAGACAATAAAACCCCTTTGTAGAGTATTATATTAAATAGACCCAAGTAAAAAATATAATTTCATTCATGAACTACCACAACTCAATGGAAAAACTACAAGTACCAAAATAATGTAAAGACGACAGCGACCATGAATCCCAAACAACACATACAACCCACAAGCTAGTAGTAACATGCCTAACCTCTAACCAGATCCAAATAACCTAAATTTTTTATATAATATAGTGTGTGTATAAAATTATACTCTTTAGGATCCTCCCTAAAGACTCTTGTAAAAAAGTTAATGAGACATGCTAAAGCATAGTGAACAATAATTGAAACATACTATTCACATAAAAGGTATAATAAGTTTACATCTTTTCTATTATTACTCTCACCATGTATCACATATAAGAGAATATAATATAATAATGAATATCAATGGTACCCCACTTCCACTTCCCCACTGGTTTACCACTTTTCCCAAACATCACATGGCATGATCATCTATCTCCAAAACGCTATCCTGAAGCCACCATGGAGAAGCACCATAACATGATCCTTAGGCGTCAACATTTATCTCGTTCATCACACTATAATGTCCTCAAAATGAAAGTAAGAAGATAGTTTCTGGGAGACACCACAACTCATATAACGTGTTTCATATGTCGAGTATTATACCTCAATCCATCACATCACATGCATCAAGTAAGGATCCTCAAGCCATGACGTCATATACACGTTATACATATAGTATTCCTTAGGAAAATATATACACAATATATGTGTATAAAATAAAAAAATCCATTATATCCCTCTAAACACATATATTAGAAAAAATAACTATTGTACATACCTGCAGAAGTAACAATGAAGAGAAAAGTGGAGGTCCAAAGGGGTAGTCAGTCATCCATCCTCACAATAGGATGTTGGGGGAAATGCCCTTAGGGGATCAGAATACTAGGGGTGTTACTTTTACCAAAAGACATGGTGGGGTAGCATAAAGACACACAATAGTACATGATATATTATAGTTCATAACCACATTATGAGAATAACCTTTTATTAGTCTCAACTATTGCTAACGTCTCTCACACTGTTGGTTTCCACTGCAATGACCATATATCCTATAAGTAATTTTTTTTATTGATATTCAGTAACACTATTCATTTTTATTAGTATCAAATTGAAATAACTGATTTGTAACTATTAATTAAGAAATAAAAAATTCTACATTAAATTACATTAGATCAAAACAATGCCCCTTTCCCTCCGGGCATAACCAAACCAATTATATAGTTTCATAGAAATATAATCTCTATATTTCATCCTAGAAGGTTCCAACCCCACATTTTAAAAATAATTTATTTATTTATTTAATAATAATCAACACTTTCCATATTTCCATGTATTCTTGGAAAACATTCTATGCTACCAAATAGAAGGGGGTCAATATGGTGGGTAGTGGAACTACTTGTTGTGTATTTTCTACCCAAAACAGGTTCATAGACCCATCCAATAATGAGAATATAAACATGAAAAGCACATGGCACACCTCATGCATCTTCACCTCCATTGAAAAGAAGATTATGCAAAACCAGTTGCCTCAAGTAGTGGGTAATGAAATGAAGATATACAAAAATAGATTCAATAAGAATCCAACATTTATATTAACATGTAATCCCATGTTTAACCTATTTCATTAAATCTATTATCCTCTTAGACACCCACATGAATAAAATAATACATCTCACCACTCTAGGAAAAAATTGCATCCACAAAAACCTGAACTCTCTGCCGTACTACAAGAATAGCCCTCTAGGATCATCCCTCCATGCTCAGCCATCCGAGGCTAATGTCACATCCGAGCCTCCCTTTCCAACATACCACAAGTCTTATATCCATAGAAAATCACAAGCAGCTAGAACAAAACAAATTTATTGGATCTTAACCCCCAATGCATGAAATTCATCCTTCACACACAATGAGCTCTCACAACTCCAACGCATAAGGCAATTGGCCTAACACGCAAGCTGATAACTCAGGCCCATAAAAGGAATTAATTTTTTTTTACAAAAATGGTTCTAATTCCATCTTGAAATAACTGATTCATTATTAAAAGGATTAAACTATGGGAAACATAATAAAAAAGCTATCACAAGCTATCACAAAATAATTAAAAAATTAATTTCACATTCATTAACTCATTTAAAAATAAAAATCAACATGATTTGGGTTCATTAACCATTCCAATTAAACATGAAAACATGCATAAATATTACTAATATCAAATTATGAAAAAAAAGAACCAGATTCATTAGACATGAATCTTTATAATTTATCTAAATAATTAATAATTAATTCCATCTATATATTCTTTAACAATATCCATCATTAACAAAATTATAAACCATGAAAGGCATATATATAACACTATCTCACAAAATCATGAAGAAAACTATTATCATGGTAAAAAGAAACAACATCGTTATGTGATTGATACAAATTATTTAGTCTAGTTTAAGTATATAATTATGTCAATTTTATTACTATACAGGGGAAAAAATTATGAAATCTCTACAAATTTAACATAAATAGATTGAGAAAAATAGAATCCTATAACCCAAGAGGCCATTTACATTCATTTCATGAGAATAAATCTAAGAAAAAGATCATTATCACCTATCCCAAAACAACAATAGGAGATCGCGTAACAACCACACCAACCAAAAATCAAGGATAATATACTAGAAACATGTAGATCACATGAAATTAAATTTAAAGGACAAATGGGAGGTACATATTGAAAAAACTACATGAATGGATGTAGATCATAAATTATATTAAAGACAGATCAATATAGATCAATAGAGAGTGGTAGGTGTCATTCATTGACTAAGGAATCCACATAACTCAGAAGAGAGGGTCCTCAAGTAGAATGGGGTTGAAGGAGAGCCACTGTAGTAATAGGTTTTAACAAAAACTGAGTGAATGGAAAACAAATAAATCATATATAAAAAGGTTATTACATGATGTGAAATCTCATTTCATGCTGTGTAACCACAGGTTTTGGGTTTCATCGAAAAATGTGTCTCCTTATCTTTTTATTTTATTTTTCATACCCTAATGTATTTCACATTGTGAATCCATCTTTTAATCCATGTAAAAGTCTGTAAATCATGAATATTTTTAGAATAATCTATGAAAAAATATTTGACATCATGTAATTAAGTTACATATCACGTAATACCATCTTTCCTACTTTTACGTAACCAATATTCTCCAAACATCTATCGAGCCTCCTCCAAGCACTTAAATCATCAAAAAATGAAAAGGGTTTATACACATGGATCTGGGCAGTTACATAACATACCTATAAAACAATTATCATCTTTGAGAATCAAAAAACAACCTAGAGAGGAAAACTGTGGGTCATCCAAACATCCACCCCACAAGATACCTCTGAAAGCTTCCTCCACCATAGGATCACACCACATCCTTAGAATAACATGTCTAAAACAACCAAAAAACCACAACCAGATCCTAAACACTCTTATGAAGTAGATATATCTCAAAAGAGAGCAATCCATAATAGGAAACAAGAGAAATGTCTCTCATAAATGGAAAGGGCATACAACCACTGAATGAAAAATGTTACATGAGTAGAGATAAATATCAAATAGATCAGGGGAATGAGCGCATAATTATGACTCACATTCCTAGTTTATCTCCTCCTCACCATCGTGCTGCCACAATACATTAACAAAGGGGATAGAATTACAACAAAAAACATTATATAGGTGGTCTCATATCTCTAATAGATAATCCCCAATGTCCGCATCATCATCGATGTTGATTTTTCCTAAATCGATGATGTGAGAGTCACCATGAAGGGAATGATTGATCTGAGACATGGGAAAAATATCGTGTGTCTAGATGATCTGTAGGGGAAGTGTTACCTGACATACAACATATATGACATGATACAACACCTCGAAAGGCCCAACAATCTTGGGAGAAAGATTACTCCCACAACCCAACTATTATTTACCATGATAGGGAGTCTCCTTCAAAAAAAATCTGATTCCTAATGTAAAACTATATTGGTAGCCTCCTATGATATATATAGGAATTCTAACGATCTTTTGCTTCCTTCATCCGCTCACAAATCTCCTGAACCATCTATTTTGTTCTCTATACCAGTTCTGTCTGGAGAATTGATGACTCTATGACCCGAGTCCATCACAACATAAAACATAATGGTTTTCCATAGATGGCTTAAAATAGTTCCATATTGATGGTGGAATAAAAAATGTCATTATAATAGAAATATACAATGTGCATATTCCTCATCCAAAAATCTATAAAATACTGGACACAAGAGCGCAACATGTCTTCTTGATTTTTTGTGGTCTGATATTTCTGAATGTCCATATTTTGATTAAAATATGTGCTAAGTCATAACAATGAACTAAAATAATAATAGATACCTCTCTACATACTGGAGGTAAAATGAGGATCTCGATCAGAAATGATCATCATCGGGACTCTATGGATTCCCACCACTTTTTCTAGATACTTCTTCTATAAAACCACAAATAAGCATGACTCCTTGATTGCTATTAAGTGACCAAATTTTATCAAATGATCCACTACCACACATATAGTGTCATAACCTCCCTGAGCTCGAGGTAAACTGGTAAAACATTCTATTGATATATCCTCCAACTTCCTCTAGGGAACATCTAATGGCTAGAGAAAATCCCCAGAAACACGGTGCTCGACCATCACCTTATGGCATAAAATACATACTCACACAAACTATTCAACTATTAGATTCACCTTAGGCCTCCAGAACAGACTCTTTAAAGCTTGGTATATCTTTTTCACACCACGATGTACCTATAGGAGAAAACTATGGAAATCTATGAGAACTATCTCACAAACAATCAAAGGAACATAAATCCTTCCATTAAACGACACCCAATGAAGTTCATCCCTAGACCAACCCTAAAGGAACTCAACAAAAACAACTCAGTCTCTCCAAAACTCAACTTCAGGATCCCCCAATAGGGATTCCTCCACCTGCAATGCTAGAGATGATTACACCATCATATGAAATAGAAAATCTCTACACCAACTTCTCCCATATCCAAATACAATAATTAATGTTCTTTCATCACCCTCCACGAATCACCTGAGCCACACACTACATCAATTCACGAGATCCTTCTCAATACATCATCCAAAACATTCTCTTTTATACGGTTATATGAAACCTCGAAGTCTTATTCCAATAAAAACAGCATCCACTGAAACTAGTGAAAGTTCATGTTATGCTGGTAGAAAACATACCACATATTTTTATAATTAGTGAATAACAAAAATAACTCACTAATTAGGAAATGTCTCCACAACATCATAGATAACACCACTACTTAAATCTCGAGATTGTTGGTGGAATAGTTATTCTCAGGGTACATAACTATTAATATCAATAGGAAACAACTGATCTCTGCTGCATCAGAATAGAACCCAACCCAAGACACGAAGTATCATAGAAAAACACGAATTGAACTCCGTCTACTAGAAGACACAGAACTGAAGAATAGATAGAAATCATCTTCAGATTCTCAAAACCTTCGTAACACTAATCAATCCATATGAACACCTAAACCTTTCTAGTATAAACTACTTATGGTGTTGAAAATTTAGAGAAGTAGATTATGAACAACCTGTAATATCATTCAACATCATGGAAGCTTCGGTCATCTTCTACCGTCTTGGGGGATTCCCATGACAGAAATACTTATAACATTAATGTATCCAAAACTAATACTTATTAGGATATGAAATTCCCCAAGAAATAGACTTATCTATCCCAAAAATAAAACCACCAAACCTACTAAACCACTTATCATGGTGATGAACTCCAAAAATAGCATGTTTATGCAATTCATTTTCTTCCTCTAATGAAGAGTACACAAGGATTCCATCGATTAAAACAACCAAAAACACTTCTAGGAACTTATAGAGCATAGTATTCATTATCCCAATTAACACTACTAGAGCATTTTTTAGACTAAACGACATCAGAACTAATTAATAAAGCCCACATTGACAAAATAAACCACTCTTTTGTTTATCCTCATCTTTCACATGCATATGATGATAAACTAACCTAAAATTGATCACAAATAACCAACATGAACCCTTTAGTTGATCGAATATATCATGAATCCATGGAATAAGGTATTGTTTTGTCAGTATCACTCGATTCATGTGCTTATAATTGATACACAACTTCAAACCTCCCTCAACCTTCATCAAGAAAAAATCTGGTTCACCCAATGTTGACACACTCAGCAAAACAAAAACACACTACAACAAACCATTGATATATACCTACATCGTCAACATATCAAAAGGCACCATCATATATGAGTACATTAAAATTGTATTAATTCTTTGCTATATCTCGATCAAAAACTCAATCGCTTATGTTGGGGTAACCCTATAAACACTTCTAGAAAAACATCAGGGTACTCTTCTATGATCCTTGTAAAAGACAATTATGAAACTTTAAATGAACATATAATCAAATCATATATTATGGATGATAAGTAAGGAACATTCCTCTAACTCATAGAAGGGTCTCTCTCACAAAAAAAAATTGCTGCTTCTCGATCTACATCGAAGAACAAAACCAGAAACTTGAAGCAATAAAAGATATACTACACTGAATACAACCCATCCTTGCAGATATTGGCATCATATAGTTGAATCTGTAAATGAAAAAAATCTCCCCTATTTTGTTGTTGTCCCAACACTAGATCGTAGTCTATACATACTTGAAACAATTAAGATCAACCGCAAACTGGCGTCATCAATTCCAAAGGAATTAGACTCCCCTCCAACACATGTACCAATGCATTGACAAGTGAAGGTGGTAGAAAGGAGTGCATCAGTCCTTAGTAAGAAAATTAATTTACTCATGAAAAAAACATGCAAAGGGTACCTCGAACGATATATAGATTGTATCTCAGAGGTAATGCTAACACATGAAGCTGAGAATGACCTGCTCCACAACCACTCTAACAATGATGACCACTACCTACATGGCCGCACTATACTATCTGAAGATGGGGAGCATCCTAAGGATATCCTCTATCTGGCCCATTTTATCTATGCTAATCTAATGCTGGTGAAAACTAATATCGATGCTGCCTTTGATGGAACCGTCTCAATGAAGGAAACTAGAGTGGAAAACATGAAATGCGATTAGTACTCAGAAAGGTTAGGAACTAATTCCATAGATGAAATCATCCTATAAAAGAAAAAATAACACAATAACCATCATTATTGGATTGAGAACCAGTGCCCTCAAAACAATGAGGCATTGAGGGATGTGACCTACCCCTGGCCGAACTGATGCTCTTCTGCACTGAAATCCGGGAACCCTAGATCACATCTCTACATTGGGAGTAATCCCGATGACTCCCCTATCATGACGATCTGGTTTTGGAAAACATCTTATCCATAAACTCTGTACTTTACATCACCTCAACATATGTCATCAGCATAAATGGGGTGACCCAGTGCTGGATCTCTGTATCCAAAGCCTACTCAAAATTCCTCGCCCATGCCTCCTCATAAGGAAATATGATCGAAGAATATCGCAAAAAGATCTTAAAAGGGATCCCGAACAATTTCACACTGTATAATCACTGCTAAAGGGTAACAATCTCCAAGAATCTATGTGAATTCATTTTTAAAGAATGATAATAATCCCTAAACTACTCTTGGAACTTCTCCCATGAGAATACCGACTCATCGTGATCCCTGAGGATCCAGAACCCCTAATACCTCACTGCCTCATGTAGTGTGGTACCAAGCTATGATACCTAGTTCTCCTTCTGAGCATTGATCGAATTGAATTATATCTCATCCTCTTATAACTAGCCTTATATGATTACATATAATATGGATACCTCATACTTTAGTAGACTATAGCATTGAAACTATCATAGTGTCCTCCTCTAAGTGTCATTGCCATCATCCTCTACTCTGTAGTGATTAGATTCCACAAATGATTTAACAACTTCTATGTAAACATGATGTGGACGTAGACCTAGAGCCAAAGATGAAAAAGGAAAGGATTTTATAGCTCCTAAGACTATTATATTGATGTCTTAACAATAATTTTTATTTTATTCATTTTTGGTTTACCTATCCTAAAGTACATCCATCCAATGAGAGGTGAAAATAAAAGTGATGCATGATACTTTCTAAGGCCTCTAACCCGAAACAAGTGTTACCATATGTAGTAGGTATTATAATCATAAATGTCTTGGCATCAAGTCATATAAGGCCATAAATACTCATTTCTCAGTCAGCCTCATGTGTTTATTGAACATGATAAAATTAGCGGACATTGTTCCCCTGCAAACCCATGAAAAGTCACATGGTCCAAACTCAAAACTCTATCCTATACATCAACCTACCGTAGATACCCCTCTTTGACGACCCATCCCCAAAAAGTGAACCCCTCTATTCTTGTAAATGGGAGATGATGGATAGTGACCCATGAGTCTAGTATCCAGAAGGCTCTGGGTCGGAAAGTAGCACCATTTGTATAATAAACTTGTAGATGGGTAGCATTTCCCTCAAAGAGAAACACATGTGGGAGAGAGAGATAAGACACACACCGACAAACACTTAATCATGCTATAATATAAAAAACAGAAGTACACAAATGTATTATCATGCAATAACTACTACAATGGAATATAAAATTACTACGTAGCAAAAGAATGTAAAGATGATATCAATCAAGAAGCCCAAACAACAACTGCAACCCACAAGCTAGTTATAACCAGCCTGATCTCAAACATGATCCAACAGACATGAAAAAAGTTTTTATAATTTAGTGGGATAATAACAGTATACTCAAATAGATCCTCCCTGGATCCTCTTACGAAAAAGTAAAGGAATCATGCTAAAGCACAATGAACCCCAAGATAAACTAACTAATCACCTAAGCAGGTATACTAATTTTCCACCCCCACTTTGTAAACTATCACCAAGTAACTCATAAAAGTTAATATAATATAAAAAAAATATAAAAAGTACCTCAGTACCAATTATATACTAGTTTTCTACATCTCAACAACATCACACATCTTTTCAGAGCATCACTCTCTAAAAGGCTATCCCAAAGACACCAGCTTGAAGAACCAAAACATGTACCTCATGCATTAACTTGTAGCTCATTAATCAAACCAGCATGTCTATATAACCAAACTAACTACGTAGTTTTTGTGGCCACCACATCTCACATTACATGAATCATACTATATGTATTATACCTCAAACCATCACAAGAAATACACTAAGTAATTATCCTCAATCAGTCATGGCCTATACACATCATACCAATATTAGTCCTTTGTAAACAACATCTAGAATATATGTGTGTGAAATAACCTTGAGAAATTAATAATTTCTAAACACATATACGGGGAAACTAACCAACGTGTATACTAGCACAAGTGACTACCAATGGAAGATAATGTCGGAAAAGTGTGTAGTTGTAAAGTTATTATCCCACTAGGATGTTGGTGAAACACCCCTAAGGCATAGAATTCATGAGGTGTTAGTTTCCCTAAACGACATGATGTAGTACCCTATAGAAATGCAGAAGTACATGATATAATATATCTCAAAATAAAATTACACGAATAACCTAGTCATAGAATAAATTGTAGCTAATGTCTCTCGAACTCTAAAATTCAACGACTAAGACTAGATATCCTTTAAGAAAAAATCCATTTAAAGTGATAAATTCTGTTACATTATCTATTTTTTCAGTTTTACTTTACCTTAATTAATTATTCACATTTAATTAACCTTTAAAAAAATCAACATTACAATAAATTAACATTAAAAAAAGATTCTTATCCTCCAGGAATAACCAAAATGAGTCCACAGTTTCTCAAAAATATATGTTCGGCATTACATCTCAACAATCACCAAACCCACATGTTAAACATCATTTATTTATTTATTTAAAAATCATTAATACTTTCCATATTTCTCGGTATTCTAGGAAAACATTCGAAGATACCGAACAGAAGGGGGATCAACAAGTTGAGTAAAAAAGATACCCGTAAAGTCTTTTCCACCTGCTAATAGAGTGTAGAACCATATAACCATGATAAAGTAGATAGAGAAATCATGTGGCATACCCCACATGTCTTTGCCTCCCATGAAAGGGAGTAATAAAAACAAACTTCCTAATATAGTGTAGAATGTAATAGAGATAAAAAAATAGATTCAAGAATCATCCAAATTTTATATCAACAGGTAACCCCAGCTTCTACCCATTCCACCATATCTATTGTCCTCCCCAACACCAACATTTATAATCTGATGCATCTCACCACTCAAGGTGAAAGCTTCTACCACAAAAACTAGGCCTCCCTACCCCATATACCACAATAGTCATCCAGGCTCAGCCATCATAGCCTCACTTCACATCTGGGACTCCTTTATCCATATACCAAAATTCTCTTATCTAGAGAACATAAAAGGTATTATGAAAAAACATAGAAATGAGTTCATAGCCCTATATCAGGGCATTCAACCTTCACAGACCATGAGATCTTATGACTCCCTGGAATAAGGCCCTTGGACTTTATTATAAAGCATGAATCTCATTACCTAAAAAGGAATTTTCTTTTATCACATAATTGGATATTATTCCATATTGAATTAACTAATTCATTATTCATAGGTTCCAACTATGGGAATCCTAAGCAACAAGCAATCAAAAGGTAGATAAAATTATTTAAATAATTAATTTAGCATGCCTTTAACTATTTTATAGACTAGAATGAATATTATTCAAGTTAATTAACCAGTTTATTATACATGAACACTTGCATCAATTTTATTAACATACAATTAATTGCAAATTATTTATAACTATTATTTCTTTACCAATTTCCATTAAGAAAACAATTATTATCCTTGAATGGTATATATATCACACTATATAGAAAATAAAGGGGCATACCATTATTTAAGGATAATGAAACAAAATTGCTTCATGATCAATACAATTTATGTAATTTGGTTCATGTATTTAGTTATGTCAATTTCGTTAAAATCCTATGGGATATGTATTGCTAACACTAGAAATTTCAGTTAAATAAATTGAGAAGCATCAAATACCATACATAAAAAGTTCTACGATGTTATTCAAACATGAATAAATCAAAGAAATGGATCACAATCACCTCTCTTGAAACAACTGCAAGACACCGCGACACAACTACACCAACCAACCATTAAGAAAACTTTGTTAG
Source organism: Viscum album (assembly GCA_963277665.1). Classification (NCBI taxonomy): domain Eukaryota; kingdom Viridiplantae; phylum Streptophyta; class Magnoliopsida; order Santalales; family Viscaceae; genus Viscum; species Viscum album. The sequence continues at coordinate 821,635,936 of OY728130.1, read as the reverse complement.
AAACATAGAGATCACATGCCATCACATGGAAAGAAGAAATGTGTGGAAACAATTTTAAAAAAGCAATTGACCGAGGGTATAGAGTATCTTATACAAAAGATGAATCACTACGGATCTAATTTTAGAGCTAAGGGTCATTCCATGTCAAAGGAATCACAAAAATGCTGATGTGAGGGTCATTGGGTTGTCTGGGGTTATGGGAGAGCAATTGGAGCTATAGTGTTTTTTACAAAAAAGGAGTAGATGGAAAACACTTTAAACATACAAAGTCGAGGTATTACATGATGTGAAAGACCTATTAACTTTGTGTAACACTAAGTATTCAGGTTTCATTAAAAAATGCATCACCCCATAAATTTATATTATTTTCTAGTTCTCAAAGTATTTCAAATAGATAATCCTTCATTCATGCATTGCAAATATCTGAATGTTGTGTAGCATTCCAGGAAAACCTAAGAAACCAAATTTCACATCATGAAATTAAGTTACAAGACATTTAATCCCCCCTTTCTTGTTTTTACTTAACGGAACATCTCTATACTTCTTACAAGCCTCCTCCAAGAACTTCAATATATGAAATCATACAAAGGGCCGATCCATGCAGATCCAGGGCCTACACTTATAATGCGAATATTTACTTATGAATGAATTTTTTTTAAAAAAATTGGTTATTTATAGTCCTACTTTTTATCTTCAATCATTTTTACAATTTTTCAATAATTTAATAAAATAATTTTTTAATAAAATTTCATTAAAGATATTTTGATAGTATTCATTTATTTTAACTGTATATATTAAAATATTGTAATTTATTTTCAATATTAATGTTCCTAATAGTATATAATAGGTGATATAAATATATAAAATTATTTGGACTCTATAACTCACTAAAAATATTAATTTTAGTGTTTTTAAAAATTATTTACTTAATTTTTCATCTAGTTTCATATGCTCTGTGTTGATGTTGCTTAAACATTTAAGGCAATCATATCATTAATAAAAAATTACCATAACAAATATATATTAATAATTTTCAATATATAATTTTTTATTCATTCAATATTTATATTTAAATACATTTATGTCATTCAATCTTATTTAATATGTTATTTTGACTTTTCAAGCCTTATACAAGAATTAGACAAATATTTAGATAAGTGAATCATCATTAAAGTAAAAAATTAGAATCTATATAAACAAATAATAAAAAATAATTAATATATATTAACTAATTTGATAAAATAATTATTCTTACCAAAATAGTATGTTTAGGATAATAAAATTGACTTTTCTAATTATGTGAAAGAACTCTGTCAACACTAAAAATAATTATTATATTTATCATGAAATAAATTATAATCTATATGCTTAGTATTTTTTAATAACATTTAATTTTATTATTAAAAAGTACATTTTTATATTTTTTTAATAAATATTTATATAATATTTAAGTATTGACGATACCATAAAAGATATAGTATTTTATAAAAATTATATTTTTTTACTATTCACAAAAAAAATTGACATACTCAAAAAAATCTCATGAATTCAACATAGATTAAATTTTAATTTATAAACCCATTAGTTGTTTCCATTTTTACCAAAATTAATTCCTACTTCTCTTAGAAATTACTTTTAATATAAATGGCTGAGAGACCATAAAACCAGTTTTTAGAAAAATGTGTCTTGTGTCAAAAAATTAATGCATTCCAAAAAATATATTATTTTAATTCATATTTCATTTATTATTTTATACTTATTTAAAAAATAAATATGATACATTTAGATAATATTTATCATATAATGTAACATGTTAATGAAAATATATGAAAATAAGAAATATATATTTTTCCCTATTCACTGATAAGTCAATCTTTTCATAAAATCAAAATATTTCAATGTAATATAATTTTTATTTGATGATTTATCAAAATTATATCCATTTTATCAAATATTTTTTTCTAATTTATTTATAAGTGAATTTATAATATTCTGCCAGAAAAATAATTAAAAACTTTTTTCAAAGAAAATATGTTTTTGAAGAATAAATTGACATAAATAAAAATTATGTTCTCATTTATAAATAATTTAACAAAAAAAATTTATTTATATTTGAATTTATGTATATATACATATCAAAATGTGTATAATACTATTAACACATAGATATTTAATGAGTAGATTATAATTGTCATAATAACATTTTGTGGTTTTTTTAACCATAATTTTTCTTGTAGTATGTACTATCAAAAAAAGTGTTATTTTAAAATATATAAGTTTTATATAGTATCATGTGATAAATAAATGTATTAGAGAATGGTAATATATGATATTTAATGATAGTATGAGTTTCATCTTATGGGAAAATCTATTTAGATACTTGTGTTGTATGGAGACCATGTTTGATCCCTTTAAAGATTAAGTAGCATTGGTACTTTTATAAAAGGTACCATTTTTATAATTTTAATAGTCAAATTATTTATAATTTTTAATCATATAATATATTTTGCAGCAACACTTCTTTAATGACTGAATGATGATTGGGTTCCATTCATATAGATACTCTAAAAAGTAATTTAGTGTTAAACCAAAAGTGTTTTGGATGGGTATTTAGAAATTACTTTATATGAGTAAATACATAATTAAATTACCAATGGTTTTTCAAAAGTGTATTTAAATGTTCCAAAAATAATTTTATGATGTGATTTCAGAAGTTATCATATGTGATATGGTATAAGTTTAAATAACAGTGTCTTTAGGATTTTGTAAAAGTAATATATTTAAGGAGATATATGCCAGGAAGCCAATAAATATTATATATATATATATATATATATGTTTGTTTGTGTGTGTTCTATATTTTGGTATAACATACATAAATCATAGAATATTATCCCATACAATAAAAGTGTTCTGCATATATTCTAGGAATCATATTTATTATTGAATGAAAATCATAAGAAATAAAAAATTGCTTCTATGCAACTAACTATATTAGAAATAATGTATGACTAGTAATATAATAATATTACATTACCTATATTCTAAATTTATTATTTCCAAAAAAATATCTTTGAGAAAAGGTTTTAGCATATATTATAATCTAATGTAATATAAATTTCATTTAATAAATAACTTGAGATAGTGTTGACCCAAGAATATCATGTGATTATAATAAATATGGAGGCTTAATGATCGAGTAATCTTGTATAGTAAGGTGTTATTAAAGGATCCATTTTCCAAAGCCACATTGTGAGAGTGGAGATTCATTCATGGAAGAAATTAATGAACTATAAAATAAATAAACTCATGTGTTTTAATTAAGGATTTGTTGAATGCATCAGTTGATGAGAATCATAGAGGGATACTTAATTCCACTTCCAAGTGATATCAGGTTTGAATGTGTATGGATGTTAACTCAATACACCGCATATCATGATTCTCTCTCATATTCTTTACCTAAGAATGAGGTGAAATAATAGTATGATAAGAATTGTAGTTCCATATGTAAGATGGATTTTTCAGGAACAACATATAGATGCATCAGAGAGGTAAGGATCCTTTGATCATTCCTTAGTGATCATCATTAAGCATGAATGTTTACTGTAGATTACATTTGGGGAAAGGTAAGTGTTTTATAATATTCTTCATTACAAGTATACATATTTCAATATATTATATATGTTTGATATCATGATATGGTATTATAATAAATTATGCATGTTCAATACCAGTTTTATATAACCATAGGAATCATAGCAAATAGAATAATTAATTATTCCTTAATGTATTAAAATGAACATTTTTTGGTATTTTTAGTAATTCTCACATGGATTGGGTTGGTGAAATTAGGTATAAAAGTACTATTTTAGAGGTGTATTATTTATTAAAGGAAGTTGAATTGAATAAAAATACCCAATACAAATTAAGTCACATTGAGCACACCAAATATTGAATATTTAGTGGTAAAGAACCCCATGTATTTTGGAAAAATATGAAGATGGTTGAATATCCCTTGGAATTTTGTTAGTCCTGGGTGATTTTTTGTTGACACCCATCTCATGATATTCTAAATAATCATGAAAATACATTATATTTTTTTGAGTTGTGTAGAGATCATGGAAGTGAGTATCATGATGTTATCAATTGTTTCATGGAAGGGATGGAATATCGCTGAGGTGGATTTGAGTTATTTTTATAGAAGTATGGAATTTTCTATTTTCATAAAGATGAATTATATATAGATTATATGAAAAAACTATTTTTCAAAAAATCTAAACCTATATTAGAATCAAGTGTATAAGTATTTGGATTGAACCATGTAACAGAATGTATCAAATTGTTTTTCCAATGAAATAGGTGAATCATGTAACTAATGTAATATGTATATCCATGTAAGGGATTCTAGTATGATTTTGAGAATCACAATAGGGATTATATACATACATACTGGGTGATAGGTCAAGAAATTTTTTTAAAAAAATTGGATGTTCCTTGTGGTGGTGAAAACAGGGACCATGTACATGGAAATTGTTAGTGATTTTATATAATTTTGTTTTTGATGAATTTTAATTGGGTTATAAATTATTTTTTTAGATCACGATATTTACATATCACATGGAAGATTGAATCCTCGATAATTAAGATATTTTAAATTAATATTTTAAGTAGAATTGAAATTAATTAAGATATGATATGAATAGGGAATATATATATTGATTTTAATAAGAGAAAAATCTCATGAATACAGTTTGTTGTAGACAATTAATAGTTTTTTGGTGAGATAGTGTGAGAAGAATATGAGTCCAAAGCTAAGGAAACATATTCTGTGATAACAATATGGTCAACCTCATCGGTTCTGGGGGTTTTATTTGATTTTTATAATTATTATGAAATATAATTCAATTATAAACTACATGTGATTCTTTTTTGAAAATTCTAGAGACTCATAGAAGGTTTTCATTCTCTTTTATTGCTGATGCAATGAGATTTATTTGATGATAATCATCATTTTTTGTCTGATTTGTATCTTAGTGATAATATAAGATGTTTAGTTTGACTATAGACAGTTGTGGTGTAATTCCACATGAATGTTTTTAATTAGAAACCACATATGCATATAGTTAATATAATCCACGTTTGGGCAGTAAAACCACCCTGGAAAATGAGTAGTATTCTACATTGGATCCAAACCCTATAATATTTGCGTGTTCCTTGTCATTTCACTTCCTTACATGATTATGTGATGTTGATATATAAATATTTTTAGTGGTTTATACTACATCAATTCATAGTGGTTTATTTTATTAAAAATATATTATAAAGTTCACAATCCATTTATTTAAACCACCTTATTAATCATGGAATCTGATCCGACCTAATACTTCAATTGGTACGAGAGGGGGTTACCTCATTAGGATAAAATCATTTCACCTTTGATAATAAATAATATGAGCTCAGTTAGAAACATGGGTATACCAACATTTTGTATAAAAATTATCACAGATGGAAGAATAATTTGGTAAAATATCTTTAACCCCTTGGAATAGAACTTCATGATCGGCTATATTAGGATCCCCACCCTTTTTCAATAATATAAAGATTATTTTTTCAACTAGAGGATTATTATAGTGGATGGAAAGGTACAAAATTATATTTTTATTTTGTTATCATAGAATTTATAAAATAATGTTACATGAGAAAAAACATGAAAAGAAGTCTATAAAATAATAGAGATAAAATATGAATTAAATGTGAATGTTAAAAAGATAATCCTGTAGATATGGAGAAGAAAATTTGAAAATGTCAAATTGATAGAGGATGGATAAAATGATATTTTATTTATTCAACTAAATTATATGTTATTTATTGTGCAAGCAATTGTTGAGAAACATTAAGATTTAAAAATTATGATGATGTAAATGAGGAATTTTATGGATATATTTGATTCCGAAATTTCATCTCTTCATGATAGAGGAGTTATTTCACATGATGAGCTAAATAATATTATAATTTATTATAAAAATTCAATGCTTCCAAAATTAAAAAATAATTTGAAAGAGGAGAATAATTTCACGTACAAAAGGAACATAAAACATTTATAATGATGAAGATGTTATTGAAACAAGTGATTTTTTGAATGAAGATGAATATCAATGAGTTATTTAATTCATTTCCAAAATATTTCATATGGAATAACATATGAATAAATTTATATTCATTTCAATATGTTATACATATAATGTACATGGACACTATATAGTTAAATTTCAAAATAAAAGAGGATCCTTTTAGAAATATGAAGTTTATGAGGGGACTCATGGAATGATGTAGGCTAAAAATAACAAGGAATAATCAGCGGTGGGTAGAAGTTAAAATATATTTAAAAGAACTAAATGAAAAAAATATATGAGAAAATAATAAAAAATTAATCTTATTTTATTTAGTCTTTAATATGATGAAACACATTAGAAATTCAAAAAAATTATGTCTCCTATTCGGAAAACCACTGACTCGTTGAGAAGTGATGAAGATAATTATGAACTTGTAAATTATAAATACATTATCAAAAATGAACATGATACATGTAATGATAAAAACATCATTCTCTAGAAAGACAATAAAATGGTGGTAAATGATAGAAATAATATAATATAAGAAAAAATTTGGCAAGTTAAAAGGAAGAAAACTCTTGTAGAATAAAATAAAAAACAACATTAGAATGTTATCAAATATGAGAACATGATAAATGAAAGTGATGAAAAATATACATTGAAGGATTAAGAATTATAAATTACATAATTAAAGAATATTTAATCTAATAAATTACCAAAAATGAATTATAATGACTTTAAAAAACATTGTTGAAGTCCTCGAATAATCCTCTAATGATGTTTAGAAAATTTAGGTAAAATCATTATTTAAGATATCAATTTCATAAACTATTGTAAATATTAATAATTTTCTATATATTAATTATTTTCAAATATGGAAAAATAAAAATGAAGAGAAATTTCATAATAGTAAGTGTGATGAAAATAGAGTATTGAATAAAATTTCTATTCTAAATATGAAATGAATTCATACCTAGTCAATTCAGAAAATGTGAAATTATAGATTGAAATTTTTTGGACATAACATAGGTTTTCCATATGAATTTAAATTTTAGGGATATTTCTAGTGATAAAATATGTTTGGATAAATCACATATATTTTTTCACAAGATTTATTTATTGAAGATATGTTTAGAATAAAGGTGGATAAGTTATAATGATATGGAAGTAGAATCCAGAATAATGATTTTAGAGATTGTATATAGTTACAAGTTAGAAACATTAAACATGTTTTATTATATTGAATATCTATATAAAATGCTTGATCCATTGGTATATATAGTCTATAAATTCATGAAACTTTTACCTTGGATATTCCACCTAAATTATAAAGGGAAAAAGTTCAAGTGAACAAGGAAGAAAATTCATTCTCAAAAAATCCTATATTACATGTGTTAAAAAGGAAAGGTCGTGTATAATTGATTGAGGGTGTTCTTCCCACATCTCTTATGATGATAAAATTCCAAATATCATTGATATATAATAATAAGGTTTAGCAATATTTAGTAATAAGGCTTCTTTAAAAATAAAGGTTATTGGCACAAATCAAATTGAGAATGGATATTTAGAATCTAGTGATGTTAAACATATTGAAGAGATAAAATCAAACTTTAATAGTTTTAAATAACATTTTTATAATAACAATGAGGAATAATTTATGAAAAAAACATGCATTATTAAATGTTTAAATGATATAATAAATATTTATTTTGGAAATATAAAAATTGGAAAAAATTTCTTGATTGATAATCACTCTAATATATTTTATAGGGGAATAAAATATCAAAAATTTTATATAATAAAACACTTTGGAATCTTAGATAGAGGATCCTAATTAGTATTGTGAATAATTAATTCTTAGGAGACCTACCCAAATTAAAAATTGATCAAAATTGAATCTATTGAGCATGTCTAAATGGTACGATAAACAAGAAGATTGAAAAGATAGTGGATATTATGTTTATCATAACATTATAATAAGTCCAAATGGATCTCTTATACCCTATGATATGGAAATAAATTAGTGGTGTTATTAATTTTGTTACACTAATAGAATACTTCACATGAATAACCAGTGTTCTTTTGATCAAGTAAAATTATAAGGCAGTTAGATTGTTTAAAATGTTTATAATTTAGATTCAAAGGATATTAGTTGTTTTATTTAAAACTGAGAAATGATAATATGAAAGAATATACAAATTATGCACTTTAATTTTTTCATAGAGTATATTTAATCAAGAGTTTGTATAAAACACCTTTTAAACCAAAATGAATTGTTTTTTAGAGAAGAAGAATAAGAGAACTGTGGAAATGGGTAGAATAATTCTAGATGTAAATAATGACTCAAAATTATTTTATAATGAAGTAGTTATTACTATACTGAACATCCAAATTATATGAATGTTTAGATTCAATAAAATGGCTACACAATACTTGATGTGGTTCCAGAATAACCCTATAGTGAATCATTTTTGGGAACTTATAAGTCTTTATTTTATTAAAATTAAAGGAATAAGGAAATTAAAGTTCAAGGAAAAGTATATTAATCTATTATTTATAGAATATTTATCAAATGTGAATAGAAACTGAATCTAGAATAATAGATCTTATAATTTGTTTTATTATTCATATGTCCAAAATGATGATAAGGTAGGGAACAAATTCAAGTAATTTAAGACTATTTTGTGTTTCCCCTAAAAAATGAGAGAATATTTCATGAGAAATGATTGAAAATATTGCTAAAATCAGTCTAGAAATAGTTATTATCAATTAAATATCTTCCCTTGATGATTAATAAATTTTTGATGGTGAAAGAAATCAGTTTCAAAGATTGAATAATCATATATAAACTGAGAATCTGATTGGGAATAAGAATGGACCTATTTAGACCAAATTGAGGATGATAGAAGAAAACTAAATAGTTCTTATATCACAATATGAGATTAGAATGGTGGATAATGATATTTATCAAGATCAATGGGTGGAGTATATAAACTAAAAAATCGATAAAATTAAGATGTACTTTACATTGTATGTTGTGTATAAACAAAAAAATAAAAATTAGATAGATTCATAATTGGGGTTTATGAAAAAAATGAACAAGAAATGTGAATTCACATTGAACCAACATGTAAAATTTTTTAATGTCTATTCTCTGAAGGAAATATTAGACTATGAAGGTCCTTTTTCTATGATTTATATACTTGAGAATTAAAGAATGTTAATGTTTTTGTAAGTTAATAAGAATTACATGGTATATAAATTAGAGGAAAATTATAAATTTCTTAATAGTTCCCTTGAAGAAAAATTCATTGTTGAACAAATAGTAGGTTCTATTCATGAAAATGATGAAATAATGGTCCAAATATTGAATAATTGACTTTATGTAAGAAAAGATACTGCAGATCAATGGTATTCTAAAATTAAAGACAATTTAAGGCCAATGGGGTTTTCCATATAAACTTTTGATAGAAACGTAAACATAATGAACGATTTTTTAGATACATTAATGGACATCATATATGTGGATTAAATTAATTTATCCCTTAAAAACGATTTTATGAGTTATGAATTCACTACAAGGATGAAGAATCATTTTGTGCTTTCAATGACAGTGTAACATTTCTATGTTTTGGGTATACAAATTGAGTAGAACTCAGATTGCATCATTATTTCACATGAATCATATTCAACATAATTATTAAAAAAATATGAGAATGAAATATTCTAACTATATCTATACAAGTATATAATTTGGATCAATATTTTGAAAATATAAATATGTAATGGATGTTAATTAGAAGAAATTAATAATTATTATCATTAGCCTATTATATCTTATAGTGTCTAGAACAAAAATTACTTATGTAGTGACTTTGTCTTCCAGGTAACAAAGTTATCTAATGGTTCCAAACATTATCTAAATAAAACAAATTCTAAGGTATAGAAAAAGAAATAGTGAGTCACAAATTTCTACATAGATGTTTTGAAAATATAGAAATTATTAGATACACTGATTAATATTGGGAAGGTGAATATACAAATTATAGATCGACATCAGGTGCTTTGTACATTTTTGGTGATGTTTGTACAAGTACAATAGTATGAATACAAGTTCATAGGTTCTGAGTACTGTTAAATTATATTATCTTGTTTTTACTCATGAAATTACACATGAATTATAGATGGATTTTCATATAGAAATTTTTGTTTATGATGTTATGTCGAACCATACATATGATGCATGTATATTACATATTGGTAGATGAATATTTATTATATGACATAATGATTTGTGATAGAATCATATAGGCCCAGTGCCTTTAGAAAAGATGATACATATAAAACTTTTTCATTAGAGAAATATGTCATATCCCATTATGTTCTTCATAACTAGCACCCATCTCAAAATGTCATACCCAATACATTTCATCATAACTCAAGGAAAATAAACATAATAAATGATGAGCTTAGATGCTCAGTAATTATAAACAAGCGAGATATCAACATATAATTAGTATAAGGGAATGAGAAAAATAGAATAACTTTTTCCAACAATACATTACATATAATACATCATATAAATGCATCATTTAACAAGTCATAGAAGTTCATAATACATGAATAAATATGAAATTAAATAAAATAATCTATAAGAGTATAACATAAACATATGACCCAAATCTAGGGCATAATCATAACGATAGAAAATCATTTTTTTGTATCCATTTATCAATTAAAAAATATCACAGTGGATTGGTTTCACTCCAAAAACCATCATAGTATTCAATGATCAATTAAGATATAGTAACTATGGACAAAATCCCTTAATGAACCATGTTCATTCAGCATTCTAATCAAATTTATCTCATGACATATAAATAACTACTAAATAAGTCATATAATACCTATATTTCTATTACATATGATCAAAGAAAATACATCTTATCATAACCCATATAAATGAAATGGGTATCATAAATATTTCATCATAGTATAAAACATAGAAGGAAATAGCTTTCATAACCATCACATCAATTCATCAAAGAATAACCAGCAGAAATGAAATGTGATTATTAAACATATATTCATCATAATTATAAACCCGATTAAAAAAATAATAAATAAGGTTTGATTGGATCATATCCCCAAGAAAAATTATGTAACATCAAATTATTTCATCTTATAAGGGAAATAATCCTTAACTATCACTTGGGGAATTTTATAAGGAAAATGGCAATTTCATGTTGAAGATCACATTTTTTAAACTAATTGTTCTAAAAAAATTGGGAAAATAATTTTTTTTGAAAATAATTTTTGAATATTATTAGGAAATGTAAAAAAATATAGTGATAATAATGGGATAAAATACCATTTATGTCGTACAAATTATAATAATTATTTTATTCAGATTTTCAGTAAAAACATCCAAAAAGTGGACCACTCAGAAAAGGAAAAGAATGTTACTTTTAAAATTTTTTAATAAGTTAAAATATGGGTAACAATAACATTAATAAATCATTGAAAATTAGAAAAAACTTTCTTTAAAAATTTTTCATTAAAATATAGACATGAAATAATATTGATTTTTGGCTAAATAGCTAAATAAAGCTGATTATTATAAAAAATAATATTTGGGAATAATATGAACATAAAGATATTAAAATTAATTTAAAACATTTATATTCATAAAATTACCATATTTGTATATAATCCATGTGTATATTGAGATTTAGATAATTCTATTCTATCATGGGATTCATAATCATTATCAATCCTAATAAAAAATGAGGGAGTAACATAAATTCATTACCACTTTGATAAATTTTTAATTTTAATCCCCATGAAATAAATAAAATTATATGGATATGTATATAAACAAAATTTTATGATAATAATAATAAAATTCATTCCTAGAAATTATATACTCGAAATAAATGAAATAGTGGGGTATAAGGAATGTGTCCCTTAGAAATAAAAGTGAGATGAAAATACCTTAAAAAGTGTCTTGACTTTCATCATACATGTTTAAACCTATTATATATTAAATATAAGACTAATATATATATATATATATATATATATATATATAATATTCAAAAATATTTATATATATCAATCTATATTTTATTTAATTAAGATGTTTTATTACCCTTTTGTTAAAAATTCTTGATAAATTCACGATTCAGGTAATAACTGTTTTTATTCATTTATATTCTGAATTTTTATTTTTGGTCAATTTAATTTTATCCATATAAATAATCTACATAATTATAAAAATGATATAAATATCATATACATTCTTTAAATATTTATTTAGGGTTATCCGTAAATGTTAGAGATAGAAAATTAATTACATTGTGGATGGAGATAGTAGGTCGTACATATTCATGAATATTGTTTCTTGGTACTCAATGAAAAGAAAAAATGAAGGATAATAATATATAATTTTTTCATAGAAATTATGATATCACATATATCATATATTTTTCATTGAATTTATCCTTTTTAAAATCCATTTAAATAATTAGTGTAAAACGAATCACATCACTACATGAGGGTATTGTCTTCCACACAAACGAGCGATGTTATTGTATTCCCAAGGAATGTAATGTAAGATGGTATATGTAATATCCTAGTAAAATAAAAATTATTATTTCATAAATATCATATATATATGTAAAATCCATCATTATATACATCCCTGAGAGGCGGTAATGGAATATTAAATACATCAGTTCATAAGGCGGTAGTTAGTCGTACACATGATCAATGATTTCACTTATGATTTTATAAAACTGGATGAGGATATAGGATATTTTATCAATATAAAAAAATCCCATTATATTGGATATAATAGTGTTATTGTATCATCATAGTTTAATATTATTTCAATTAATAGGAGAAAAAAAAACAAAACAAAACATTTGTTTAATAAATTTTCTTCTTCTTTAGAGAGTATCTTTAGGTTTTTTCTTAAGTCCATACTGGGATGGATTGAAATAAAATATGTATAACATGATATGAAAAGACAAAATATTAATCTATTTTTGAATGACATGGAAAAACCAATATTTTTTGAATTTCAAATAAGAGAGATGATTGAGTTCCCTTTTATATGCAGGGAGAGGACAGTCATTGAATTTTGAAAGGGAAAAATGTAAACCATGATTTAAACATGAAAACAGTAAAAAATTAATCATTATATAATATAATAGGTGATAAGGTCAAAATATTACCATTAAATTTGTGTTGGAATATTGTTTAGATAATTTTACCCCTTATCTATTTAGTTATCTCTTGTAAACCCCTTTTTTACTTGAACAGTGAAAATTACTTTTTACTATTTTTACAATTCACTATAACCAAAAAAAGGTTTACCATATTATATAATATTTATTTGGAAAATTAAATATATTTAATCTATTTTCCCAAATCCCATTCACATATTTTTCAAAATTTAATTTAAAATTAATCCTACATATGTGACCAAAAAGTAGAATTTCTAATGAGAAAATTTTCACAAGTTTTAAAAAAAATTATATCAAATGTTAAAATGAATTTTATTACAATAATGTTTTTTAATAATAACATAATTTAATTAATTTTAAATTTAAAAAACATTTAAGAAATGTTTATCTTTGTAAATTACAAAATAGAAATTACAGTTTTTTTATAAAAATTACTATTTTCACTATTACATGAAAAATAATATTTTCAAATTATTCTAACCAAATATAATTTTTCATTGTAGATAAAAAATAAAAAAAATTTATCAAAAAAATTTGAAAAAATTCAAAAATAAATATTATTATTTGTTCACAAAATGCAAAAAAATTTCATTTTTTGAGGGACATGTATTTTTAAGGCATATATGGACTATATAAGAAATTATATATTTATTTATCTAATAAATTTATAATTAATTTTAAAATCTTGATTATTCCAATTTATACTTCCAAATTTAACACCTATGTTATATATATAGATATTAAATAATAATAATAATATTACATAACAGTTCTATAAAACTCAGTGTTGTGTGGGACATATGATACTGAATAAATCGAATTAATTAATAAAAAATATTACATAAAATATTGAGGTGTTACATTATTAACCTCATAAACTGAATCTAAAATTTGAAATTATGTTGTTTTGGTATACAAAACCGAGGATACGTTTACCTTATTAAAAACACAGGTTCCCACATTGCTTCCTCAAGCTGGTGGTTTCACCACCAAACATTCATAAGGTGAGGGATAATATTTCATAGAAAATTTTATATTTAATCTATAATCTGAAATAGTTATTCCACATATGAAGTAAAATTATCAAATTGTATGATTTAAGAGTTCAATTTTTTTGATATATCTCGTATGTACTTTCTTAAGAGAGATATATTGAACACATCATGAACTTGAGTGATGCATGATGTATGTTCCATGAGATAATATATGGTTTATATATGATCCATATTTTCAATGGGATAGAAATTACTATGGATAAGTTTTCCATTCCCTCCAAATCTCATAACATTCTTCCATGCATAAATTTATAAAATCAGTTTCTCACTAATATTAAATTATATATCATGTCGATGATTATTATCACAAAATTTATATTATATTTGTGACAAATGTATATGTTGTTGGATAGATATAAAATTTTCTAACAATTCTTCCACATGCTATGGCTACAATAACTATATTTCTCCAACTTAACCCCATCAAGTTAGATTCCTTCACTTTTTTCCTTATCGTGCATTATAAGGAGGAATCTCAATTCCTGAGTGAAATATATTATTATAATAAAATTAATCTAAAGGATTTTGTTGATCACAACTACCTTCTAAATCCATATAAGGAGATCTCTGCGTATCCTATAGGGTTTTAATATTTCTCTAATATTGACCATGATTTTTAGGATGATACGTAGTGATGACACTGATCAATGTTTCAATAACTTGCTAAAGACCTAACCAGAACATTAATGAAAACCATAGATCTTTATTAGATAGAGTTGAATGTTTAAATTCATGAAAACATACCCTATCCTTTACGTATTTCCATGGAATATTATATAGTGTGAAAAAATATTAGATAGGTGTAACATCCCAAGTAAATAAAGAATAAAGAATTTTCATATTTATTAATATTTACTAATTAAATATTAATTTTAATTAAAAGGGGTTTCTACGTTTGATAGCGTACTCGGTACACAACAATGAGTTTTTTGAAAACTTACGTTGCACACAAGTAATAAAATAATATTATTTTAAATGTTAGTTAACGAGTAGCCGTTGTACTGGCGGGAATGGATAGAAATAACTAAAATATGATTATATATGTTTTTAAATGTTTTTACATTTACCCAATAAAAGATAAATGCTTAAAATACGGAAAGAGTTCAATTTTAGGCATTTATACGCTAATTTTCACGAAAGGTCCACTTATCACCTTTTGTCGGAAAACCGTCATTAAATATAGTTTTGATCGATCTTATAAATTCTATTGGACCAAATATAACTCTTCTTTAGAATCGGGACATCAACATTTACTTTGTGTAAATTTTTGGTACCTTTCTGATAAAGTTCATTTTTTTAATGAATAGTGTAAAATGTTGTATTTTAATTCAAAACCTCTGTTTAATATAATTTATTTATATGATTAGATTATCTTTTGAATTGGTTTTAAAGAGAAATTAGAAAATATTTTTACCATTAAATCCAATAGTGGTCATTGGAATTAATTTAACTTTGAAATCGGGCTTAAACTAGTGTCAATCTTTTGATACTTATTGTTCCATAAAAACACGCTATTTGCTCTGACAATGGGAATTAATTATTAAATTAATTAATGTGAATTATATGTTTTGAATTTTTTAAAATAGACTTCATTTTTGAATTCGTAATATCAAATATAGCTTAGGGTGAATTTTTGGTAATTTTCTGGAAAACTTCAATTTTTGATGAATAGTGAAACCACTAAGTGGTACTTATAAAAACTGATTTTCCATTTAAATGAAATTTTGCCATCATTGTGTTTTGATTTTCAAAAATCCGACATACATGGTTGTCATTAATAAGTAAAATGTGGTTCAATGAGATTAAAATAATTTTTTGGGGAATAGTAACTTATTAAGTTTTTAATCGCGATTAGTGGTAATTAGTGTAGTTTAAGGTAAAAATAATGCTTTAATAAAATAAGATGAGCATGAAACATGTCCTACCCTCATTGGTTGTGTCATGGCCGACCAAGAAAGGCCATGGGTCAACTTGGGGACCCCATGGAGCCACTTTGGTTGGGAAATGACATAAATAACTTTTTATTTAATGTAAAAGTAAAAATGACACAAACATGATATGTTTTACTAAAACAATTTTTAAATGGGGCTATACAAGTCAGATTGTTTTATTATAAATAGTTATTGGAAAGATAAAAATATTTCATACATCATAGTATTTTTTTTATAATTCTTAGACTTTAAATAAATTAATGTATTTATGACATCATGATGATGCAGCGATGACCTAATTATTTAACGATTTAAATAAAATGGAAAGATAATGTAAAATATATGAACTAAACATGTCCAAAACTTATTGGATGGGTGTATTTAGAACCCTTATCACCTTATCCACGAATTATATCAATGTGGGACCTTTTAAAACCGAAACACATTTTCAAATAAAGTAATATTTCTTTACTTTCCAAAAGTGCCCCTCCTCTCCTCTTATAAAAGGCCCCCACCTCTACCACCTTACACACACTCCTCACGCCCTTGGCTCGGCCAACCCCAACCCATTTACTCTCTCCACATCCCTCTCCTAATCCTAGAGGATTACCTTTGGGCAGAATCGTTTCAAAGGAAGCCTTTAGGATCAAATCAAAAGGAGTTACACTTTTAAAGGTAATTCATTCTCTCATGGTCATTTGTTTTATTTTGTTTCTACAACCCCCTAAACTCTTTTTATTTACTTATTTTGTAACAAAAACATTATCTTAAATATACTAGGATGTTGTTATAATATTTATTCGAGCTACACTCTCACACAACTACACCAAATGGTTAAAGAACATACGGTTTCCGTGGATGACGAAATTCTGCCTCCCGAAACGATGATTGTTCAATACTCATTTAACACCTTCAAAGGTGGCCATTATGATGTAACTATTTTTATATATGATATCTAATATGTTTATTTTTTCTTTAAGCTTCTGTATTATTCATTTTGGGAATGCCTTTATGGTTTCCATTATGGGTAAACATGATATCTTAATTTAAGGAAGTGCAGACTACTGCCCCCTCAAAGTGATGTGAATCGTTAATGCCATATGTTGGTCATGTAAAGGATGGATTTAAAGTTATTATATATGATGTTATACTGGAATTATAATATACCTCTATATCATTATTATTCCTTTCCATTAAAGTATAAGACAGAAATGAAAGTAGCGTTCATGCGTACGTACGGCTTACCGTCTCCATGAACGGTCCATTTCATTTCTTATCCCCAAATGTAATGTACTATTAAAAGTACATGTACATAATGGATATATATAATTAATGATATATCTAAATGATGAATATAATTCTGGAATTAAAATACACATACCTCTCATTTAGTATTAATTCCATTAATATGACAAAGAAATGAAAGTAGCGTTCATGCATACGTACGGATTACCATCTCCATGAACGATGCATTTCATTTCTTACCTCTAAATGATTATGTAATATTATAAATACATGTATATTCTGGATATATATGATACATATTATATCCAAATCAGATATTTCATTCTGGATATAAAGAACCTTTGACCACACGAACAACATGTAATTGTAAGAAGTCCACTTTCGACTTAAGAACCAAATATTGACAAAACAGACATTATTAACATAAATGGTTACATAATGTTTATAACATGGAAATAAGTGATATAAAAGGAATAATGAACTTTAAAAAGGTTCTTAATCAAGTATAAATTAACTCAAGTTTAATATTCAGGACGTTAAAGAACGATCGAGTCAAGTCGGACCCGAGGTAAGGGACTTCATCTCAATCTCCTTTCATTGAGGAATATTTCGTTTTATACACAACTTTCTTTTATACGGTGTATAAACCCCTTTGACTTTTACTTTTATATAAAAGGAATCTTTTTCTACGAAGCGTTTTACAAAACTACAAAAAGGAATGTTTCGTTTAACGTACGCGGCGACAACGACCTTTTGCGCCGCCGCGAGTATTATTTGGTCTTTGGCTTTCTCAACAAGCCGTAATGTTTTTAGAATAAAATAAATACCATATATTCCTTTATGTATTTTGGTATTGAAAATGGTTTTGAAAAAGGATTCTATTATGTCAATATATTTATGATATATTGTGATTGAAATGTGGAAATGTTATCATTCCTTTATATTGGTTTTATGTTTTATGATTTTATATTGGTACGTGGACATTTTAACGGGTGGTTACGTTACAAACCATATGACGGGTGGTGCCGTGAATACCAGGAAGGGTGGTTACGTTATAACTTCCAATGCATTGGGTATGGAAGTCGGCCGTATGGCTATTCCATTAAGTATGTATAGAAATTGGCCGTATGGCTATTCCATTAAGTGATATGTGTGGAAGTCGACCGTATGGTTATTCCACTTAAGTATGTTTATGTCCCAAGTTACTTTATACATGTTATGTGTTCTTTTTATGTGTTTTATGGTAATCCTTTGGTTACAAAAAGGTAAGTAATGATACGTTATTCAGTGAAGAGTTTTTACTACTTCATGAAGGTGAAGGTATTACTTTGATAGAGTATATATGGTTTACATGATGTTTGAAAAACTAACAGTTTTCATTCTTTCTGTATCCCTTACTAAGCTTTTTATGCTCATCCCAAGTTTTTTTGAAATTTTTTTCACAGGTCAAGGGAAAGGTGCATGATATGATGATAGTGTCAAGGAAGTGTCAAGAAATAATCCATGTTTTATGTTAAATGTGTTCCATTGATGGGAATGAAGAATACTATCATTATGTAACCACTTTGTTTATATGTGGAATGTAATGCAAGTTTTATGATCTAATTCTCTAAAACTATAAACCCGATAAGATCCTCAATGTGTAATCTTGTAATAACTCAAGATTTAGTAAGGTTTAAGGCTGGGGCCTTATAGTTGGTATCAAAGGTCGGTTGAGACAACTTTAGGAGTTAGAAAAGTGTTAAATTATAATATGATTGAAATGATATAGCATTTACGGATTACCATGTTGCTTAGCCTAAGATATTTATGTGTTCAGAATGGTTTTCCGTAGAGGAAACAAAGCAACTATGTTGGGACGACATCAGGAGGAAGATAACCATCCAAATCAGCAACCTGAGATGGTTGGAATCGGAACTGAACTGTTTGTTGCAGTGATGGCACAGTTGACTCAGGCTATAAATGGTGGTGGTATCCATGCACGAGATCAGCCAGATCAACCGCAGAGGAACATGTCAGTGGTGGAACATTTCATGAGGCAACATCCCCCATCATTCAGAGGATCATCTGACCCTATGCAAGCTGAAGGGTGGATTAAAGCACTGGATAAGATTTTTGATGTCATGGGGTGTTCAGAACATCAAAAGGTTAGTCTTGCTGTTTACCGTTTTGAAGGTGAAGCTGATCAGTGGTGGTCGATGGTGAAAAATATAAGGGATAGTGATGAGATTGAGGATCTTCACTAGGACTAATTCAAAGGTATGTTTCTTGAGAAATATTTTCCTAAGGTGGTTCGTCTTAGGATGGAAAAACAGTTCCTAGAATTGAGGCAGGATGATGATTCAGTGGCTGCTTATGAAGAAAAGTTCACTCGATTGGAAAGGCATGCTCCAAACTTCATATGAGATCTTGATAGTAAAATAAATCATTTTTACTCAGGGTTAAAGACAATGTATCGAAGGGCTTTAGCTTCTCGTGAGTTCAAAAGTTATGAAAAACTTGTTCG
Source organism: Viscum album (assembly GCA_963277665.1). Taxonomy (NCBI): domain Eukaryota; kingdom Viridiplantae; phylum Streptophyta; class Magnoliopsida; order Santalales; family Viscaceae; genus Viscum; species Viscum album. The sequence continues at coordinate 821,615,836 of OY728130.1, read as the reverse complement.
ATGTGCGGAGAAGGTGGAAATGGAGTTTGCCAATGATCAGGTGTTCTATGACAAACAACAGAATAAGAGGTCTAGTTGGCAGGCAAAGGGGAAGAATTCATCAAAGAAGCAAGGAGGTAAGAAAACCAAATATCCATCCTATGATAAGTGTGGTAAAATGCATCCTGGATAATGTTTATCCATGTCTGGTAAGTGCTTTCAGTTTGGTAAGTCTGGTCATATTGCTCGTAACTGTAAGGAAGATGATCAAGAAGGAAATGAAAAGCCAACGGTAAGATGTTTTAAGTGTAATGAAATGAGTCATTATGCAAATGAGTGTCCAACGAAGAACTCAACTGGGGGAATGCAGCCAGACTACAAGCAGAAAGGGGTGGTAAAATCCTTTGCAACAACTTCACCAGATGTTGGGACATCGAATGATGTGGTATCAGCTCCAGGGAGCTCAGTATTTTTCGAAGATTGACTTGAGGTCGGGGTACCATCAGTTGAAAGTAAAAGAAGCAGACGTTCCGAAGACTGTGTTCCGTACTAGATATGGCCATTATGAATTTGTAGTTATGCCTTTTAGGTTAACCAATGCACCTGCTGTATTCATGGACCTTATGAATCAAATTTTCCATGAGTTCTTGGATAAGTTTGTGTTTGTGTTTTGAGGTTTGGGAAGAGGTTATGTGTGCCTTGTGATTCACATTTGAAGAATGAGTTGTTATGTGAGGCTCATAGTTCCTCGTTTTAAGTTCATCCTGGCAGTACTAAGATGTACAAAGATCTGCGGGAGTATTACTGATGGGATGAAAAGAAAAGAGATATTACTGATTTTACTGTGAAGTGTTTGACATGTCAACAGGTTAAAGCAGAGCGGCAGTTACCGAAAGGGATGCTTCAGCCTTTATCAGTGCCAGAGTGGAAATGGGAAAACATATCTATGGAATTTGTTGTGGGATTTCCGAGGACATATCGAGGTAATAATGCAATCTGGGTTATTGTTGATCGCTTGACCAAATCTACTCATTTCCTTTCTATACGAGATACTTTCTCTCTAGATCAACTTTCCCGATTGTATCTTAAAGAGATAGTCAGGTTAAATGGAGTTCCTCTCTACATTGTATCTGATCGTGATCCCAGGTTCACATATAACTTTTGGAAAGGCCTTCAGAAGTCGTTGGGTATGGAATAAAATTTTAGTACAGCTTTTCATCCTCAATCAGATGGGAAGTCAGAACGAACAATTCAGACCTTGAAGGATATGCTACGAGCTTGTTCGATGGATTATCAGGGATGTTTGGACCAACATCTTTCTTTGGTTGAGTTTTCTTATAATAGCAGTTTTCATTCCATTATAGCGATGGCACCATTTGAGGCATTATATGGGAAGCGGTGTCGAACTCCAGTATTTTGGGATGAAGTGGGTGAAACGAAGCTGATGGGACCAGAATTGGTATAAGAGATGGTAGAAAAAGTTTAGTTGATTCAGAAGCACATGAGAACAGCTCAGAGTAGGCAGAAGAGTTATGCGGATAACCGGAGGAAGGATCTATCTTTCGAGGTAGGTGATCATGTTTTTCTCATGGTTTATCCTTGGAAATGTGTGATGAGATTTGGTTTGAAAGGAAAGCAGAGTCCAAGGTTTATTGGACCATATGAAACTCTGGAGAGAGTTGGATCAGTTGCATACCGAGTGTCTTTACCTCCGATTTTATCTCAGGTACACAATGTTTTTCATGTTTCAATGTTGAGGAAGTATATGCCAGATCCATCTCATGTTTTGAGTCCAGAGGTAGTTCAGCTGGAAGAGAACCTATCTTATGAAGAACAACCAGTCCAGATTCTTGACCACATGGAGCAGGTGTTACGAAATAAGGTGATTCATCAGGTAAAGGTTTTGTGGAAAAACCATGTGATTGAAGAGGCAACGTGGGAATCTGAAAATGCTATGAGGGATAAATACCCCCACTTATTTTGATAAGTGAATAAAATTGCGAGGACACAATTCCCAAAAGGGGGGAAGGATGTAACATCCCATGTAAATAAAGAGTAAAGAATTTTCATATTTATTAATATTTACGAATTAAATATTAAATTTAATTAAAAGGGGTTTCTACGTTCGATAGCGTACTCGGTACGCAACGATGAGTTTCTTTGAAAACTTACGTAGCACACAAGTAATAAAATAATATTATGTTAAATGTTAGTTAATGAGTAGCCGTTGTACTGGAGGGAATGGATAGAAATAAATAAAATATGATTATATATGTTTTTAAATGTTTTTACATTTACCCAATAAAAGATAAAGGCTTAAAATACGGAAAGAGTTCAATTTTAGGCATTTATACCCTAATTTTCACGAAAGGTCCACTTATCACCTTTTGACGGAGAACCGTCATTAAATATAGTTTTGATCGATCTTATAAATTCTATTGGAACAAATATAACTCTTCTTTGGAATCGGGACATCAAAATTTACTTTGTTTAAATTTTTGGTACCTTTCTGATAAAGTTCATTTTTTAATGAATAGTGTAAAATGTTGTATTTTAATTCAAACCCTCTTTTTAATATAAATTATTTATATGATTATATTATCTTTTTAATTGGTTTTAAAGTGAAATTAGAAAATATTTTTACCATTAAATCCAATAGTGGTCGTTGGAATTAATTTCACTTTGAAATCGGACTTAAACTAGTGTCAATCTTTTGATACTTATTATTCCATAAAAACACGCTATTTGCTCTGACAGCGGGAATTAATTATTAAATTAATTAACGTGAATTATATGTTTTGAATTTTTTAAAGTAGACTTCATTTTTGAATTCATAATATCAAATATAGCTTAGGGTGAAGTTTTGGTAATTTTCTTAAAAACTTCAATTTTTGATGAATAGTGAAACCACGAAGTGGTACTTATAAAAACTGATTTTCCGTTTAAATGAAATTTTTCCTTCATTGTGTTTTGATTTTCAAAAATCCGACATACATGGTTGTCATTAGGAAGTAAATTTTGGTTCAATGAGATTAAAATAATTTTTTGGTGAATAATAACTAGTAAAGTTTTTAATCGCGATTAGTGGTAATTAGTGTAGTTTAAGGTAAAAGTAATGCTTTAATAAAATAAAATGAGCTTGAAACATGTTCTACCCTAATTGGTTGTGTCATGTCCGACCAATACAAGACATGGGTCAACATGGGGACCCAATGGAGCCACTTTGGTTGGGAAATGACATAAATAACTTTTTATTTAATGTAAAAGTAAAAATGACACAAACATGATATGTTTTACTAAAACAATTTTAAATGGGGTTATACAAGTCAGATTTTTGATTATAAATATTCATTGGAAAGATAAAAAGATTTCCTAAATAATAGTATTTTGTTTATAATTTTTAGACTTTAAATAAATTAATTTATTTATGACATCATGATGATGCAGCGATGACCTCATTAATTAATGATTTAAATAAAATGGAAAGATAATGTAAAATCTATGAACTACACATGTACAAAACATCTTGGATGGGTGGATTTAGAACCCTTATCACCTTAGACACGAATTATATTAATGTGGGACCTTTTAAAACCGAAACACAGTTTCAAATAATGTAATATTTCATTACTTTCCAAAAGTTCCCCTCCTCTCCTCTTATAAAAGGCCCCCACCTCTACCACCTTACACACTCTCCTCAAGCCTTTGGCTCGGCCAAACCCTGCCCATTTACTCTCTCCACATCCCTCTCCTCATCCTAGAGGATTACCTTTGGGCATAATCCTTTCAAAGGAAGCCTTTAGGCTCAAATCAAAAGGAGTTACACTTTTAAAGGTAATTCATTCTCTCATGTTCATTTGTTTTATTTTGTTTCTCCAACCCCCTAAACTCTTTTCATTTACTTATTTTGTAACAACACTAGTATCTTAAATATTATAGGATGTTGTTATTAGATTTATTCGAGCTACACTCTCACAAAACTACATCAAATGGTTAAAAAACATACGGTTTCCGTGGATGGCGAAATTCTACCTCCCGAAACGATGATTGTTCAATACTCATTTAACACCTTCAAAGGTGGCCATTATGATGTAACTATTTTTATATATGATATATAATATGTTTATTTTTTCTTTAAGCTTATGTATTTTTCATTTTGGGCATACCTTTATGGTTTCCATTATGGGTAAACACGATATCTTCATTTAAGGAAGTGCGGACTACCGCCCCCTCAAAGTGATGTGATTTGTTAATGCCATATGTGGGATGTGTAAAGGATGGATTTAAAGTTATTATATATGATGTTATACTGGAATTATAATATACCTATATATCATTATTATTTCTTTCCATTAAAGTATGAGATAGAAATGAAAGTAGCGTTCATGCGTACGTACAGCTTACCGTCTCCATGAACGGTGCATTTCATTTCTTATCCCCAAATGTAATGTACTATTAAAAGTACATATATATAATGGATATATATAATTAATGATATATCTAAATTATTAATATAATTATGGAATTAAAATATACATACCTCTCATTTAGTTTTAATTCCATTAATATGACAAAGAAATGAAAGTAGCGTTCATGCGTACGTAAGGCTTACCGTCTCCATGAACGGTGCATTTCATTTCTTACCTCTAAATGATTATGTAATATTATAAATACATCTATATGCTGGATATATATGATACATATTTTATCAAAATAGGGAATTTTATTCAGGATATAAAGAACCTTTGACCACACGAACAACATGTAATTGTAAGAAGTCCACTTTCGACTTAAGAACCAAATATTGACAAAACAAACATTATTAACTTAAATGGTTACATAATGTTTATAACATGGAAATAAGTGATATAAAAGGAATAATTAACTTTAAAAAGGTTCTTAATCAAGTATAAATTAACTCATGTTTATTATTCAGGACGTTAAAGAACGATCGAGTCACGTCGGACCCGAGGTATGGGACTTCGTCTCAATCTCCTTTCATTGAGGCATATTTCGTTTTATACACAACATTCTTTTATACGGTGTATAAACCCCTTTTACTTTTACTTTTATACAAAAGGAATCTTTTTCTACTAAGAGTTTTACAAAACGACAAAAAGGAATGTTTCTTTTAACGTACACGGCGACAACGACCTTTTCCGCCGCCACGAGTATTATTTGTTCTTTGGCTTTCTCAACAAGCCGTAATGTTTTTAGAATAAAATAAATACCATATACTCTTTTATGTATTTTGGTATTGAAAATGGGTTTTAAAAAGGATTCTATTATGTCAATATATTTATGATATATTGTGATTGAAATGTGGAAATGTTATCATTCCTTTATATTGGTTTTATGTTTTATGATTTTATATAGGTACTTGGACATTTTAACGAGTGGTTACGTTATAAACCATATGACGGGTGGTGCCGTGAATACCAGGATGGGTGGTTACGTTATAACCTCCAATGCATTGGGTGTGGAAGTCGGCCGTATGGATATTCCATTAAGTATGTGAGGAAATTGGCTGTATGGCTATTCCATTAAGTGATATGTGTGGAAGTCGACCGTATGGTTATTCCACTTAAGTATGTTTATGTCCCAAGTTACCATTATATATGTTATGTGTTTTTTATGGGTTTTATGGTAATCCTTTGGTTAAAAAGAGGTAAGTAATGATACTTTATTCAGTGAAGAGTTTTTACTACTTCATGAAGGTGAAGGTATTACTTTGATAGAGTATATATGGTTTACTTGAAGTTTGAAAAACTAACAGTTTTCATTCTTTATGTATCCCTTACTGAGATTTTTATGCTCATCCCAAGTTTTTTTGAAATGTTTTTCACAGGTCAAGGGAAAGGTACATGATATGATGATAGTGTCAAGGAAGTGTCATGAAATAATCCGTGTTTTATTTTAAATGTGTTCCATTGATGGGAATGAAGAATACTATCTTTATGTAACAACATTTTTTATATGTGGAATGTAATGCAAGTTTTATGATCTAATTCTCTAAAACTATAAACCCGATAAGATCCTCAATGTGTAATCTTGTAATAACTCAAGATTAAGTAAGGTTTAAGGCAGGGGCCTTATAATAGGGATTATGTGTGCTGATTTATCAAGTTGATCAGCAATAAACTTATATAATATTATGCCCATTATATGTTTTGCGGATCAAATGAAAAACTCCATGGTGATGTTTTCCTCTTTTCATTTTGGTATGGCTTATGGTAGTAACATCCCATTGGATCATCATCTCTTATTCTTAAAATGATGGCATACCACATACTATGATACAAACTCTAAAATATCACATTTCATACAATCCCACATGAAATACGTTTTTATATCTCCGTTAATCTTCGTATTTGTTGGATGAATTGATAAGGAATAACTATTTCATTCCACATACAACTCTTTCTTTAAAAATGGTATGGAAATAAAATATTCATTGTTCATAATCCTTATAATTCAATCAAGATCATGTTTAAACTCTAGAAAATTTCTCAGATTATTTTGAACTTTTTATCATCCTTTTGTGCCTATTTTATCACCACATTGATAGATGGTTGAAAAACTATTTATGAAAGACAATATTTGCCAACATCCTTTTGGATTTCATGATCCATATAATATAAATCCATAAAGACTAAAAAAATTTATCTTCATCATAAATAATCTAGTATTATCCTTCTGACTCAATGAATCGACCACCTTGTTCACATTCCAATGGTAGTGAAGTATTAAGAAGCCATAATATTTAATTATCTGTCACCATCTTCTATGCCACATATTCAACTCATTTTCTAGGAATAAATACATTAATATTTTGTGATTTTCATTTATATAACATTTTTCATTGAAAAGATAATTTCTACATATATTAAATGACATAATTAGAATATCTAATTCTGAATCATATTTTGGTAATTGATTCTCATTAACTATCAATTTTCATGAGGCATTAACTAGAACGTTATCACTCATCATGAAAACAAATATAAATCTCTTATGTGAGGAATCACAATATATTTCATATACTTATCTATAGTAAGTTAAATTATGTGTTGGTTCACAAGCTAAACTTATCTTCATTTCCATAAAAGTTTCCTCACATTCATCAATAAAATGTAACTTAGGTACCTTTTCAGTAATATTAGTGATTAAATTAGATCATCATGAGAAATTATACTCAAATTGTTGACAATATATATGTAAAGAATGAATCTTATAGATCACAATCAAATTATTTGGCTTGGGCCAACATTCAACAACCACCATTTAAGATGGATCCACTAATATACCAAATCTTGAGATTATATAACCCAGAAATGATAACATTTATATAAAAATTCACACTTTTAGAATTTATCATATTTTTTATAATTACTTAGAGTCTTTAGTACAATTATAAATTTATCTTCATGCTCTTCCTTTCACATGGAATAATTGATAATATATTTTATAAGGGACACAAAAAACTTTTCAAAATAATATCTAACAAAATTATTTATTAAATTCATATAGATAATGTGAAAATTAGTAAGACATACTAGAAATGCTATATAATCATAGTGTCCATACCATATGTTAAATGATGTCTTCTGTATATCAAAATTGTTGACCCTCAATTGACATAGATATATTGAATTTCAATGTTGGAAAATTATTGAACTCGTAGAGTTGATCAGATTTTTCATGAATGAGGGGTAGAGATATTTTTTCTTAATTATGATATCATTTATATTTTTATAATCAATGCTTATTCATATCAATCCATGCTTCTTCTTATAAAAAATTCGTCAGTGTACCCATAGGGGATACACATGGATAGATTAATCATGTTTCAAGGTTTTCCAAGAGTTTATACATTAATACATGTAACTAAATATTGTCTATTATACAGGGGGTCACTGAGGTATATAAATCATAAGGTATGAATTATACTGTCAAATCAACATCATGTATCTTTTGAATACATGGAAATGATTCCATAAATACATCAACAAAAATCCCATAAAATAGTAATATCATAGATATTATGTCAATATACATATATCTGATATAATTACCTCTTTTTAATGGGAATCAATATCCATAATATGGGTGAAATTTCCCTTGGAAGTTAATATTTAACATTGAAATTGTAGAAAGTCATATTTTGGTTCAAAATATCAAACATGGTTACCCTTCCATGGAAATTGATGTGGTATTAATGTAAATAAAAACAATCCATGCCTAAGGTAACATCAAATTATAACATATGTAGAATAATACTATATTCAGAAAGTATATTCCAACAAAATTTACCTCAAGAAGAATCGTAGACATGAGATTTGATCATTAAGCCATTGGGATCCTTCACTATGAATCGAAAATTTAATAGATAATGTGTTTTTTTGAAACCATTATAAAATTCATCAAATAAAAAAATATGAGTAGATATATAATACAATAAGACATTATATGTTAAAGAGTTTACGGTAAGTATATATTTCCCAAAATCACTATTGAACCCCTCATAAAAAATAGTGATTGTATGAGATTTCCATTTTTCCTGTAAATAAATAGGTTACTGCATCGATCATTATCAATAAACTTATAATCTAATCAGTAGTTATAATAATTCCCATACTCATTACTTTTTATATACTTCAGTTTTAGTGGTGCATTTTGTGGAGATTACTCTCTATTCGCATCACTGGTTAACTTCATCCCACTAATTCTACAATAAATATCCCTATGAACATTCTCTCTACTCATAAAATATTTTCCAGTTCCCTTAAAAAACATTCCACCCTTTTTCCTTCAAAACATTAACCAGGAATAAAATTTCATCTACATTTCTCCATGGGTTTTATAGTTTCATTAAATTATATCTTTCCTTTCTTATCAAAACAATGTTCTTTATGTGTAACTAAAATTTCTATTTCATCTATGATATACCAAAGAATTATTTATTCATAGTTATTGTTGTATCGTTTCTCTAACACCCTCCAAAAACATTTCTTAAGAGACAAAAGAATCAATGATCCTTAATTTTATGAAATATGATATTCTAAAAATGTACCGTGCAAGTCACATAAAATTAATTTTATATGTATGAATGGATTAAAAATTCTTATACATTAACTCATGAAATTCATTCTCCATTTTATATCAAATAATATTATGAATATACATATGAAAAATGATGTTCCCAAATTAAAACTATTCCATAGTAAAAATTACCTTTTCATAAATCGTATTCTTGATAATATTTTACCATTGACCCTCTTCCCAAAAAGATGATACATAACCGAAAATAATTTTTAATTATCTAAAAACTAGATAATGGAAAATATCATTGTAGTGGTATTAATCCATTTCGTAGTAAATAGTGGATTATAAAAACCTAAAAAATATGGTTTAAATTAATTAATGAATGAATCAACATAATTTTGTTCCCTCTATTTATATTTTTCATGTTCAAAATGATTTATATCTTGTGAAATCCAGGTGAGTACAGAAATGTGATTTTTTATTTGATACCCATCATGTTTTTTTTATTAGGATGAAAATAATTTCAATTTTTATCACATTTTGTATTAACAAAATTCCTACTTGTTCCAGCCATCAAATAATATTAAAAATCATAGTGTGAGAAACCATAATCACAAGGGGGAACCCCATAATAATAAAAAATAACTTATAATATGTCTAAATAGTGACACCATATTTCTAATATATGAGAACATTACATTAATCTAGGTCATTGAAGGTAATAATTAAAATCCTTCATTACTGTTCATAAAGATTTAGTGAATTTATGAAAAATACCCCCTAATAGTGTTGAACCATGTGTGCAACAAGGTCTATTATCATGTACCTAGTAAAGATGATGTCTAGCTCAGTTATCCCATTTTGATGACATTACACATTGGTAAAACTATACCAAATAAACATCCACTTGTATTGTTTGGATATATATGAAACTTATTGGAATTAACACTCTATATTCTTCAAAAACATTATAGAATTTTTTCCAATACATAGAATTATCCTTATGGTTCTTAAAAACATTTTCACATCATTGTTTCCAAAGGCTAAAATTAACCATTATCTCATACAAACTATAGAGACCCAAACTTATTAGACATATATAATACATATTAGTAGATAAATATTCATCACATGACCTAATGATCCGTACCAAATCATATATTTCTAGTGCCTTTCAAATCATGAACACCTTGACAACTAGTTTATAGGATAATTACATCATCTCTTTATTTATTCCCAACCAGAACCCTTATTAGCCATATCAAACAAAAACATTCATCATAATTTGGGGTAAGAAAAATATAAAATGGTGAGCTCCTATTCTTATAATGGGTAAATAAAGGATATATTAATATATCAAGACATTAAGGGTATAATAAGAACATAATAATGTTGGAAAACCATAAACTATATTTCATAGATCATTAATATGATTCATATAAAAAATCATGGTAGATCATAAGACATGAATAAAATTAAATTTAATGATCATGATGCAGAAGAGAATAACATTAGTATTAGACAATAATTTGTGGTATCCACATATGTATAGAAATTCATTTCCTTAGCAGTCAAGGATCATTTCCAAAACTATCATATATGTTCACTCCCAAAATAATAATAGTAGAATTTTTTCCTCCCAATTATATCATAATCAATATATCCCTATACATAACTTGGTATAATCCCCATTCCAGTCATTTTTTGTCTCATTAGATATAAATAATTTCTCAATGAATTAGAGGGTGATATAAGTCTCACCCCTAAAATAATACAAACATTTGTGTTCCATGTGAATATAAAATATAAATCATATCAAAACCAATACGTTGTAAATTGGTCTCATAAAATTTGATCATAACTTAACCCAAAGAAATAAAATTCATTTAATTGTCATCCCATCAACTCATCATAGCATAAACTATAGAAAATAAAGAAAGATCCTAAACATATCATTACCAGAACCATAAAACATAGAAATGATGAATAAGTATGGTATCCTCGGAACATATCCTATCTAAAGCTTAATTGATATCAAATTAAGTTTTCTTATATTTAAAATGATTTTGAAATATCAGATAGACTATTTCAAGAAGAAAATAACATTTATACTCTAAAAATAACCTTTTTAAACTAAAACTATAAAAAAAAAATTGAAACATATTTTCATTTAAAATTTTATTTGAAAATTGTATTGTAATAGTGTTCATGTTCTAGAATATACATTTCATATCATAGAAGATAAAAAAATGATACCTTCCACATTTTCTGTATAAATTAGAAAAGTACCTCATTAAAGAAATGACAAGAGTATTCCTTTTAAATAATTTTTAAAAAAATTAAAACATGGGTAAATGTTTCTCAAAAATAATAATTGAATATTAGTAAAAAATTTCTTCAAATCATTTTTAGAACAGATTTACATGGAAGAAGAAACTTTATTCACTAACGAGATAAATAAGGTCATTTTTCCTGGAAAAAATTATTTTAGACCCATGAGTACATTAAGTGAGTAATATAAAAGGGAAAATAAATTATTTTAATGAAATTTATTTAGGATAATAAAATTAATATTATTATTCATTTGTTATATTTTAATATCTCTTCATTGGAAGTTTAATCATTAACAATCATTGTAAACATTGATATTGATACAAAAATCCATTACCACTTTGGATTATTTTCAATGAAAATCCATGTGAATGAAAAAAATATATGGATATATAGATCAAATAAATTTAATGTTAATAATTCAGAAATATGTTCATGTATAGTATATACAAAATGAGAAACAAATAAGTTATGTATTGGGTATCGGTCCTATAGAAAAAAATTCGAGACAAAAATACCTTACCTAAAGTCTAAATTTATTGAATAAATATTTTAACCTCATATATAACTAATATAGGTGTATTATAAATATATTTAAAAAATAATTATAAAATTATCATACCTTATATGATTTACATGATTCTTTTATTATCTATTTATTTATAATTTCTTATAAAAATTAGGTTTTGGGAAATAATTTCATTGTTTTTCATTAATTTTTTGATTTAGAATTATTGGTCCATTTTAATTAATAATGGTTAAAATAAATAAATAATTTTACACATGTTATGAATATCATATATATTTATTACATATTAATTTAAATAAATGCATAATTGTAAGAGATATAAAATGAACTACATAGTTCATTGAGGTGGTAGGTTGTATGTATCATTGAATTATATTTCCATTTTCATGATGGATGTAAACAAATGATAGAAAATAATATATATAATTTATAATGAAATTATTATGTCAAATATATCACATATTTTTTTTAATTTAATCATCATTACCTTATATGTAATGTGTAATAAAATATTGAATCACAATACTGCTCGAGGTGGTAGTATGCGGTACCCACGAGTGACATTATAATATTTCAAAACAATGTAAATTAAGAAGATATACATGATATAGTAATTAAATAATTAATTCTATATAAAAAATATCTCATAAATATTCTAAATACTCCATTATATATAGCCTTGATAGGTTCCCATAGAAAATTAAATACAATAATTTCTAAGGCGATAATCCATCATAAAAAGATCAACGATTTTTTACCAATTGATAGAAGAGGAAATGGATATAAGTTATTAAATTTAAATAATACCATCAAATGATATTGTATAATTTTTTTAATATCTTTATAGTAGAAAAATATTTGAAGGATTTGTAGGAAGAAAAAAAATAAAAAACAAAAGTTTAAGAATTTTACCCCTTCTTTTGAAAACCTATTTTGGTTTATACATAAATCCTTATTAGAATGGGTTAATAATAAAAAAAATTCCCTCTATGATGTGGAAAATTAATTATAGAAGTTATTTGGTAAGGTATATTCTGAAGAAAATGGTTTTTTATGTTAGAATATGATAGGAGAGAAGGTGACCTTTTATAGGTGGGGGACATAGTTGAAATTTTTGAAAAAAAATGGTGAACCAAAATTTAAATCCTAAAATTAGGATCCAAAATGGATTATTTTTAAACCTCATATGTGATAAGAAAGAAATATTATAATAAAATGGGAGTTGGATATTTTTTATGGTCATTTTACTCCCTAATAATTTAGTAAGCCGATGTTAAACCCATATTTACCATAACCAATATAATTAATTTTTACTATTTTTACTACTCAAATTGAAAAAAAAGTTAGTTTGAAAGTATTATATAATATTATTAATTTTTATTCAAAATATTTATTCCATTTTTAAAATTACCTAATCATTTGTGGTGAAATTTAATATAAAAATAAACCCACAGCCATGACGAAAAAACACATTTCCAATGTTAAAATTTTCATATGTATATAAAGATTAAATATTGAAATTTTACATAAATATTATAAAAATTAAATAAATTCGTTTAATAATAATATTATTTAACTTATCTTAATTTAAAAATATTTTTAATGATGATGGGTGTTTATTAATTCTATAAACTAAAAGAAATTTTTAATAAAAATTAGATATTTCCAATATTCACTGATAATTAATATTATCAAATTAATATCATGAATTAAATATAAGATAATATTGACAGGTTGATTCCAAAAAATTATTTAACTATTTAAATTATGTTTCTAAAGGGGAAAAATTATTTTTATTAATTTTTCCCTAAGAGAAAATGAAAATGAAAATTAATAAAAAATAATTTTATTGAATATAAAGACTACTAAAAATTAATAACATTTTTTTAAATATATATTTTTTAGAACATTATATATATCATTAAAAAAAACTTAATCTTATTCATAGTGAAAATTTTAATTGCTAGGTTATAATTCTATAGTTTAAATAACAATATTAATCGTATATCTAGGCTCATGAAAACACGATGTTGTGTGTAACACAAGGTATCAATGAAATTAGATTTAGTTGAAAATAATATATATCCTGATGTCTAGGGTTGTTAAAAATGTTCATATAATGGTGAACATTTATTGGGATAATAAACATGTCATTGACCTTTCATAAAATCATAATCAAAACTCTTATTCCAAAAATATTGAAATTTGATATCACTTTATTATTGAGGAGGTTGATTATGGGGAAATCATGATTTTATTTATTGGGAAAATATCATATTGAAGATATATCTTCAAAGGTTATTCCACATTATAATTTATATTATTTAAGGTTAAATTCACAGTTTTAGCCTTCCTCACACGCTTGAGCTATTATTACATTGAGACCGCACAACCCTTCGTATTGTGTTTTAATAGGTAGAGATAATTCTATGATGAAGGAGGAATATAATTGATAAATTAATTTTAAATAATAATAATATAACATTAAATCAATAATCATAAAATATGTTGCATAAAATGGGATGGAAATATCATTGAACACTACATCATCCTATAATGTAGTGTCAAGATTCATTTCACTTAGATTGGATGTGATATGATGATTTGTTCATTATGGAATGTTTAATTGTTGGTATTTAGATTTTTTTCAATAAATTAAAAGTGTGATATTAAATATACTAAGGATTTATATCTTGGTTTTACGATGGTTGATAATTCCAAATATATTAGTGATTTTGTGTGGTTATATTTGTTAACAACCACATTATGAGATGATCACTCATTATTATTATGCATGATTTGGTTTTTATTGTGTATATATTATGGATGAGAGTTTGATGTGCTATAAACTATTTTTTAGAATTTATGGATGCCATATGAAGTGGTTATGGTTTAATTATGGAAAATATTGTGATTTTACTAATTCATGTAACATATTTATACATTGTTTATGTGTTCCAAAACCATTTATAAAATTTAGCTGAACCATATTACTGAATATAATGTGTAGGAAATGGGGTATGAATAATTATAGATACCCATTATTTTCATACATATATACAAAACATTAAAAGATCAATTTTCATTTTATAATAAAACAATCCAAACCAAATTTATATAGGTCACGTACCTTGGAAAGAATGAAATATTTACCATTGGTTCATAAATGATCTACATTTTCTCCAAGTAATTTCTTTATAATTTTTACCCTTCGTAGTAATATAATACTTACTACCATTATTTATAACATGGAGAAAATAAACATAAGAAAGGGTGAGTTCAGATGCTCAACAATGGTAAATAATGGAGATATCAATGATCATGTGAGAATAACATGATTATAATTATATGAGAACATAAGAATAGCATTTGAAAATAATGAACTGTATATTATAAATCATAATCACGAGTTTTTTCATTAATCTAGGAAGTTCATTAGACATTAATCAAAATGTAATTAAAGAAAATGCAATATGGGAACATAGAATTGGCATAAGAAATAATTTTTTTTCACATATAAATACAGAAAAATATTTCCTTTGGAGACATAGATCATTTCCAAGAAAATCATAATTTAATGGGTTCACTCCCCAAACAATCATAGTAGTAAAGCCTCACTCCATAGATTTTCTTGGTAGAAAAATTCCCTCAATATACTGGGATTACTCCAGATTCTAGTCCAATTTATCTCATGAGATATCAATATTTAACCAATACATTGGAGGGAGATATATGGGCCACCCCACAAGTAATGAAAATAAAATATATGTGTACCACAAGATCATAATTAATTTAACATATAAGTAACCATGTATATAAATGGGATCAATAAAAATTTCATCATAGCATGACCCCTGGAAAATATATGAGGTTCATAAATATTTCATCATTTTATCACAACATAACCCATGGAAAAGAATCATGATTCATAAATAGTTGTGTCATCATTTTTATAAACCATCAAGGGAGTAAATATGGACGGTATAAATGGAAAATTTCTCTAGTAAATCATAATTGTAATAAATGGTTTTTTTCTTAATGAATGGTAATACCATTAAATTATTATTACAACATTCTTGAGGAATGTAACATTTGTTATTAAAATAATTTATTTTTAAATACTACACAATTATATTGTAAAAACATTCTTTAAATGACCCATATTAAAATTTATTGTAATATTCAAGTAAAAAATTATTCTTGGTGTTGGAAAAAACCTTCCATGTCATACAAGATAAAAACCAATGCTTCTATAGATATATCAAAAATTTCACAATGTAGATCGTTTAAATTTTTTTAAAAAATATTGCATTAAAAATTAATTTACAATTTGTAAAATGGTTAAAAATGACTTAAAAATTCATATTATTATATTAATAACATTCATTATTACATTTTTATAAAACATTTATATAGAAGTTGATGTTTTTTTCATCTAAGGAGCAATAAGAGGTTGATTTTCCTTAAAAAAATATTTTCTTAATCTTAGGTAAATAAGGTGAGAAAATTGACAGGAAAAAACATATTTTCAAGAAATATACAAAGGATAATAAAATTTATTATATTATTGGTAGTTTTTTCACTATATTTAATTTCTGAAACTCAATCAAAATAACTAATTAAATAACGATATTGTTATATAAAACTCCTTATATATTATGTAAAATTTGAATCATAGGCCCCCAGAATGAAATAACATTACATAATTATTCATATCCACATAAAAATCATAACAATTAAAATAAAATTCATTAATGTGTTTTACATAAACCATAAAATGTAAATAAGTTGTGAATATGGTGTGGGTCCCACATGAATAAAAGATATAGAAAATTTCTTAACCTTAGGTATGGCTTACTTTTATGCATTGGAAAATCCAATATAATTGTTATATATATTTTTATAAATATACTAGTGAAAAATAATCATATATATCATAAAACATATGATTTACATATATGATTTTATCAACCATCTATTTACACTTCTTTATCAAAATCACTATTCTAGGTGATATCTATTTTTGTTTTTTAGGGATGTTTGGTTCATTAGTTTTGGTTCATTTGTTTTGTTCTTTGTATTTTTTTATAGTGAAATTAGATATATAATATTAATAATTAATTAAATATCATAAATATTTATTAGAAATTTTTTTTGAATAATTTATAATAGTAAATATAGAAAAATAAATCAGGCAATTGATCGAGATGTTAGGCCGTCTGTATGCATGAATGATGTTTTCATTTCATGATAGATAGAATGAAATAAATTTAAATTTTAACAGAAATTAAATAGATCCTAAATTTATAAAATACTATATATATATTTATAAAATACATTCTCATTATTATCCATGTATAATATAAATGAAAAATGAAGGGCAGTGCTTCAATGAGGTGGTAGTCCACAAGTTTTCATAAACGAAATTATAATTTCACAAAGGGTTGAATGTATAGAAGTTAGATGTGATATTACAATTCCAAAATTATAATTATATCATAAATATTATGTATATAAATACCAAAGCTATCATAATAACCATTTATAAAAAAAATGATGAAATATGAATTGCATTGTAACGTAGAGACGGTAAGCCCCACATATTGATGATCAATAATTTAACATAACATTTGATGGGAATGATGGTGCATAATTGATTTTTTAAAATAATAATACAATTTATCATATATAGTATGAATAATTATTTTATTATAAATAACATTGAATTAGAGAAGGACTAGAAGAGTATAAAAGCATGTGAACAGTCAAGTCGATTACCGCTTCCTTGAAACGACACCATTAAATCTCTGTTAAATGGTTTTCAGGATGGACTTTTGTGGGGATCAGAACCTCTAAAATGTGTATAGTGAAAATTATAAGTAATTTAGTAGAGTTATATTGATATATAAGGGAAAATGTAGAGGAAATATGCTAGGGAGTGGGTCAAAATTTATTATTGAGGTTAGGGGCACTTTTGGTATTTGCAAAATTTCAAAATTTAAAAAAAATTCAATATCAATAAAAATTCCAAACAATACTAATGTATTCTAATATAAGGTTTTATATGGTTATAATCCCATCAAAGATTATATTTTTAAATGATTTTTGTGTCATTTTAAACCATATAATATTGATTAACCCACTGTTAATATTTTTTAATTTCAAAATTGGTAACAAAATTTTCAATATTAAAATGATTTATTTTTAAATTATAAATAAAAATGAATGATAAATGTCAATGTTATATAATATAATTAAATATCATATAAAACTTATATAATTTCAATAAATTTTGGATTTTTCAATAACATAATAAAATATCATTAATGTCAATTTAAACACCAGTCATTTAATTTTACCTAAAAAATATAATGAAAATGTTCGAATTAGGATATAATATTTTAACACAATAATAATATGTAATTATAAATATTAAAATTGATGAAATTCTATAACTAACACAAATTATATCACTTTTAATATTGTCAGAATCAATGAAATTATTTTTCCATTAATTGAATAAATAATAATATGTTGTTGTATATTAATATAAGTTAAATATACAATAACTAAAAATTTTAAATACATTTCCATCAATAATAAAATTTCATTATTCCAAGAAATTATGATTTATATAAATTCATAACTAGTTTTTGTATCTATTTGAATTCAAAAATCATATTTAAAACTATGAGAGTGAATTTATTAAAATTTCATTAATTTAGATAATATATAAGTCATTTTTATGGAAAAGTGTCCATGAGAAAACTATTGATTGATGTTAATATGGTAAGGGAATAATTAAATTCATCCAATATGAATTATGGAAAAAAATTATGTCTTAATCAATTAGTTTCAACATATCCTAACAAGATTTATTCTTTACCCATGTAATAAATTTCATTGCGGTTATTATTCATATAAGTTAAAAATAAATTTTTTCTAATTAAAAAATTTTAACATGTTGATTTAAATTAATAATTACATTCTGTCAAATTCAATACATATAATTGGAAGAAATTTATTTTAAAATAAGTGCCCAAATCATGATGAAAACCATTTTTTAGGGAAAATATTTTAATAATAAAACATGGTTTATTCATATCACATTCATAGGAAAACATTAAATGATTGTGAATTTTTTTATTGAATATATAATATATTTATTTAATTATAACATTTCAATAATATTGACTTTTCTAATTTATGAATACAAAATACTCACTGATCCAAAAATAATTTTTCTCAAAAATTTAATTTTTACCTATAAACATGATTTATAAAAAATTAAAACATAAAATTAAAACAAATAAAAGTAATAGTATTATTTAAAATTTAATACAACTAAATTTAACTTCAAATAATTTAAAAATTTTATCTTTGTTCATTCTTAATAAAAATATATTTATCAATAAAAAAATATAATTTCTAGTATTCATATGAAAGTAAATATTTTCAGATCAATACAAAAATTCATCCTATGATAATTTTAATATGATGATTTATTAAATAATGTTAGTTTGATTAAATTAAATATTAAAATTTTGAAATAATAAAAATAATTTTTTATAAAAAAATTTAATAAAAATCTATTTTAATGAAATATAATTTTTAAGGATAATATATCATTTCTAAAAAATGAATGAATATTTCCCATGAATTAGTAATTAAGTTTCTATTTAGTAGTTTATTTTCAAATATATCATAAATTGGTTAATTATATATGTTGGCGCCAAAAATGTGGCCCGAAAGGAAGGAACGAAAAGGACAGCCGGCGCGCTGCCTCGCGAAGCACAGCCGCGAAGCGCAGCCGCGAAGCCTCGCCGCGAAGCTCCCCTACCCTGGCGACGCCGCGAAGCTCCAGAGGCGGTGATCCTCCGCGAGTGCGTTTGATGTTCGCGAGCCGCTGCGAAGCTCCAGAGGCGGTGATCCTCCGTGAGCCCGTTTGACGTTCGCGAGCCGCCACGAAGCTCCAGAGGCGGTTATCCTCCGCGAGCCCGTTTGACGTTCGCGAGCCGCCGCGAAGCCCCGAAGGCGGCGCGCGAGCCCTGCTTCGCGGCGCCCCTTCCCTATAAATACTCGACTCCCCCTGAGTCCCCAAGGACGGACAATCCGACCTTTCGGCTTCTCCTCTCCCGAGTCGCGAAGCATGCTTTGCCCCTGCGAATCATGAGCTCCGTGAGGTATTTCTACTTCGCGAGACGACTCTGATTTGTTTCGTTTTGAGCCCCTCTTCCGAGAGGGATGCCCTTCGCGAAGCCCAAGGGCGTTCTCAAAGGAAGGGGATTCCCAAGGGAACCCGGGCAGCCGCGGAGCACTCGTGCTTCGCGAAACACCCAACCCATTAGAGTATTCCCTATGCTAAGGCAGGGGCGCTCCACTCCGCGAAGTACATTGCTTGGCAGGACCTTGCTTCACGAACCATTCCATCTTCGCGAGGCAGTGCTCTGCGAAAACTGTTCCACTTCGCGAAGCACCACTCACTCCCACCTATGCCCCATGCTAAGGCCAAGGCACCCCACTTCGCAAAGCACACTCCTCTGCTTAGCGATTCCTCTTTCCGTGCGACCCTCCAGGCTTGCACGATGTGATTTCAAAGTCCCATGGACAACACCTCCCGTAGCGTTGCTTCGCCTAATGCTTCTTCGCATAGGCACGCTAATGGTTATTGCTTCTTCGCATAGCCACGCTAACGTGGACCCCTCGATGGTTCCTCCCGCGACCCCCCTTTACCATGGCCTTACCGACACCTTCCCTTCCCCAAGGACCAGAGGGTACCGGTTATGTAATCCCTAAGGGTGTGGAGTGAACCCACCTCGTCCGAGCTGGAGGACGTTAAACTGCCAAGCACCACGTCCTCGACACATGACGTTAAACTGTGACCCAACCTCGTCTCCCTCACGAGGGGTCCCCCCAGCTCGAGCATTCATTACACCGCTCGTCTCCACGGGAATGGTAACTCTTCCGCACATGGAATGAGATCCTCCTTGTCGGAGTGGTGTATGTTCGCAGGGGAAGGGTCTCCTCAGAGTGTAAATCCCTAACCTTTGGTAAGGATGATTGCACCCGTGCATCTCGGTACTTCCCCACTACCAAGGTCAGTGGAGGACGTGATAGGGAACGAGGCACCTCCCATCGTCGGACTAAGGTCCACCTTTCCCGCGCTTTGTCGTGCCCTGGGCCTCTATCCTGGAGTAAGTCCCAACACCCTGGGCTGCCCAACGCGTAAGCCCCTCTTCGCTTCTCACGGACGCGCCCTTCGCGACGTGATCTTCAGGTCCTTGCGACCTCTTGTTTCTCACACCGAGCATGACTCACGTGGGCTTAGAGTGAGCACCGACCCTGACAAACTCATTTGAACTACGAGGTCTTTGATCCGTGTCAAGGCATGGTACGTAGGAAGCCTCTACGAGGTTCAAGCCCACCTGTCTTTCACGTCGGGTCTCACCCCCGTCCAGCACGACGTTAAACTGCACCCTGGTCCAGCGGTAAGCCGTTGTGACCCACCTGAACTACGAGGTCTTTGATCCGTGTCAAGGAATGGTACGTAGGAAGCCTCCATGAGGTTCAATCCCACCAATAGTGGACCAAGGTCTACTTTCACGTCGGTTCGCTGACAAATCCCCATTTGAACTACGAGGACTTTGATCCGTGTCAAGGCATGGTACGTAGGAAGCCTCCACGAGGTTCAAGACCACCCTTCATTTCACGTCGGGTCTCACCCCCGTCCCGCACGACATTAAACTGCACTCCGGTCCAGTGGTAAGCCATTGCGACCCATCCAACTCATTTGAACTACGAGGTCTTTGATCCGTGTCAAGGCATGGTACGTAGGAAGCCTCTACGAGGTTCAAGCCCACCCGTCTTTCACGTCGGGTTTCACCCTCGTCCAGCATGACGTTAAACTACATTTTGGTCCAGTGGTAAGCCATTGTGACCTAACCCCATCTGAACTACGAGGTCTTTGATCCATGTCAAGGCATGGTACGTAGGAAGCCTCCAGGAGGTTCAAGCCCACCAATAGTGGACCAAGGTCTGCTTTCACGTCGGTTCACCGACACACCCAATTCACGTCGTGTTCTACCTACGTCCAGTATGACGTTAAACTACATTCTGGTCCAGTGGTAAGCCATTGTGACCCAGCCCCATTTGAACTACGAGGTCTTTGATCCATGTCAAGGCATGGTACGTAGGAAGCCTCCACGAGGTTCAAGCCCACCAATAGTGGATCAAGGTCCCTCACTTACGTCGGCTCACCGACACCCACCACCCGTCGTTCATTCAAGTCAGGGTTCATTATCGTCCCGCATGACGTTAAACTATATTATTTGAACTACGAGGACTTTGATCCATGTCAAGGCATGATACGTAGGAAGCCTCTTCAAGGCTCAAGCCCAACTTCGCTGTCATCCCCCTGTGATGGTCTCATTCCATTCTCAACCGTCTCCGCAAGACGTTAAACTCGCGACCTACCTCGTGATAAACATGAGATGCCTGAGGAAAACCTCGGATGGAACGCCTTTGGCGTAACCGTCTTTGCTAGACGTTAATCTTGCAACATACCCTGTGTTGAACATGGGAAGCTGGGGAAAACCTCAGATACGTGTCTATGACATGTAATTCCCCGCGCTCGATGTGGGATGCCTCGGGTTTCCACGCCCTCGGGAAGCCTTGTGATCAAGGATAACAGATAGACATGCCAGGTACCCCAGCATCCAGACACGCTACTGATGCCTCAAACGTGATTACTCCCCTGACCGAAGGTTGCTGCCCTGACTAGACCCTTTGGAATGTCCCGACAGAAGCAGTGTAATTAACCGGAGTCCATGGAAACATGGCACTGGGAAGAGTTTCACGAACTACGTATTAAATCTATATGGGAGACCCGGACTAGGTGATGAGTTCTGAGGAGGAATCCACAGGAGGAAGAAACGACATCCCATCATCCCATTTCGATCAAGGAGCAGACGTCCATGAATAAGGAACGAATGCCACCCGCCTTTGGAAAGCGGGAATGCGGGGCAACAACGCCGCGCGTCCCCCTCCTCCGCGGACGGATGCGCGCGCGCCCCGGCGAAAGCGTCGGAAACAGAAATGGTGAACCCGATGTGAAATTCTTCTCCTCAGCATGGAGATTAGTAGAGTTCGATACACCAGTAGATTGACGTGTCACCGGATCCAGATATCCGGTGCCTGGTCCCGCCAAGCAAATGGCGGGCCTGTCGTGGAACTCACCGGAAGTCGGTGTAGTAGAACGTGGGGCGCTCCGCTCTGCAGCGTGTTGGCGTGGATCCTTCTCACAGACATGGAGGATGGATGAACGCTGGGGCACTGGCTGTCAATCCTTTTCCTCTCAGTACTGATGAGTTGATCCCTTCGTTTACCAGGAACCAGGTTTCTATTTCAGAGATGCGGTCACCATCCGATCCTCGCCCGCGCAGGGGCAGGGGCAACACCACTACGGACACTCCACATGGCGCCACTACCGCCACGACGGCTGCCACGTCATGGGATGCGGGACGTCCACGTCCCCTTTCCCCATCAGAGGTCATCCAACGAAGGGTGATCAACAGCCTCGTGCGCAGGTATGAGGATCAAGGGGTCATCCCGACCAGGGATATGGCCCGTTTGGACCTGGAGGCTTCCAGGCCCCGCCGTCAACGCCGCCCTAACAGGCCGCGCAGGGAGCCCCTGCTCCCCACCTCGACATTCAACCGTTTCGGGACCCTATCCCCAGAACGCCTTGACGACTCTTCGCCTTACGCCGAAGAGGCAGGCGCGGTCCGGCTCAGCCCGCTCAGGGCCCCGACCCAGGACCCCCAGGCGAGAGCTCCCGTCCGGCCACGTCAGCGCCGCCGTCCGGCCCCGCAGGAAGAACAGGCCGACTACGTCCCTGCACCACCTGCACTGGCCCGCCTGACCCGATGTCAGCGCCGGGCCCGGGCTGAGGACGCTCGCCTTGCCGCGTCCACGTCGACAGCTACAGTGGCCCAAGCCACCGCCAACGTACATTATGAAGCCCCCGCATACATTAAGCAGGGGCACCCCTTCGCCCAACCAAGATTGAGACCCCAGCCGCCCCATGGGCAGGCCGGGTTGACTCTCCTGGTTGCAGGCCCCAGTGATGATCGTCGCGAGCTAACCCACGGTGATGTCACCCCGTACGGAGGTCCTCCCCGTACCACTACTCCACAGAGCGTGGGCCTTCCCCGCTCCGAGGTTCGTCATGGAGGCATGCCTCGTGCTGCCCCCATCCTGCAGGAAGACCTGCCCCGGGGCAGTGATGCTCAGCAAGGAAACATTTCCCGCGCCCGCTGTACGGGGTACGGAGTCCATCCTTCTGAAGGCACCGTCCATCCGGTCCTTCGACGCGGGGGCCCCCCCTACGTCCTCTCAGCGACTGGCGAAGGTCCTCCTCGCCCCAGCAACTCAAGGAGTGAAGGTCCGCCTCGCTCCACTCGCATCGACCATGGAGGCCTTCCCCATGCTCCTGCCGGTTCCAATAGAGGCCCGCCCACGTGGGTACTGTTCATGGAGGTCCTCCCCATGTACCCTTTGATATTTGCCCTGGTGCCCCTCGCACCCCGGCTGTCTCAAGTGGGGGCCCTCTCCGCCACGGCGCTAGCGCCGCCCCAGGGCCGCCTGATAGGGGTCAACCCTGTCCCGAAGAGCCACCCAGGGGCAGAAGAGCGGGTCTTCGCCGCCACAAGAAGAATCCTGGGAAGGCCCAGGGGGAGATCAAACCTGCCCGCTTCTCCGATTCGGAAGCAGAATGCGATTCAGCGATGGAACCTTCTCCCAGCTCCTCCGTATCAAGGACTGGGGCAGGAACCAGACGCGTCAGCCTCGTTCTCCCGGAATTTGAGGTCCACCGGATTCCCGTCTCTCTCCGCAGGTACATCCAGGAGGTAGAAATCCTGGGAATTCCGTAGGTTTCGACCGCGCAGTCACCGCCACCGTCACCCGAAGCGCCCTCTACCTCTACTCGGGACCGCGAGGAGCTGTTTTGGGGGTCAACGGTGGTAGAGCCACGACATGACCGGACACCGGTAACGGCAATTCCCGTACCCGAAGCAGCGGCTGTTAGCCCGTCCTATCGTGACATTGTGGTCAGGCCAACTCGCTCTTCAGAGGAAGGCCCAGAGTATGGTGGCCAGTCTGCTCGCTCGCCGTATTCTCCACCGCCGAGTTTGCTATCCCAGAGGTCCGCCTCGGTACCGCTACCGGTCCCTCAGCCACCCCCGGTTGATGAGTGGGGAAATGTAGGGCCGAACCCCGAGGATGAACCCAGGAGCTTCTGGAGTATTCTTGCAGCGGACTACTTCCCAGAGAAGTTCTGGCCCACGGCGGTGCTGAATTTTCGCGTACCCGAGTCGCTTACCCCTGAAGAAGTGGGATGCTTTTGTCGGACCCTGTGGGCGACGCACTTCCGCCTCCGTTGGGAATGGGTAGTGTACCCCAGGAGTCGAGAGCACTTCGAGGAGATTGACAAACAGTGCCGCCTGATTGATGCAGCGGCGCTCCTTGCGGCCCAGCACCCCGAGTCGCCCGGTCATCAGAGTGCCCTCCAACTAAAATGCGTTCAGAGTTTCATGGCACTCCGCAAGATCGTCAGGGAAGCCACCCCCCATGTGCAAGTCCGTGGTTGGGGACACTATGCCGCTCTCCTCTTTGACCCTATCCAACGACAACCTGATTCGCTATGCGACATCGAGGATATGCCCTCAAGAGGGGTCACAGTCCACATGGCCGACGTTGTGGATAAGGAAGATGAGCTTGAGTTCGTTGATGGGGACTTACCATCCGAGGGTGTACCACCGCTTCTTGACCCGTCAGGGAGAGTTACCCGTCATCAGAGGAACCTGCTGGGCCTCCCTGTACCCACCGAGTCACTGGCACTCGGTCGAAGCAATGGAAAGGGTAAGGAGCATGTCGGAATAGTCAAGCACTCCGACCCGTCCGCCTCTGTGTAGAAAACAGACGAAGATCCTGAGAAGGCCACGTTGCGCCAGCAACTTGCTGAGCAGAAGAGGCTGGTCGACGAACTCTTGGCTGAACGCGCCGCAGAGCGACGACCCGACTATGGTAATCCCAGGCCGGGGTAGCAGGGGCAGGAACAATTTACCCCCCCCCCCCCCCCCCCGTTGAGATGCCTCCGGGCAACCCTGATCATGCTACTGCCGCGGACAGGGCGGAAGCCGGAACATACGGCAAGAGGGCGCGATACGTCTCACCAAACCCCCCTGAGCGACGGGGCAATCTGAAGAACCCAATCTGGGTTCCCCAAGTCGCCCAACAGGTCATCCAGCCAGTCGACCCGCGAGCAGCAGAAGCCGTCTACCGTGTTGAAGAACCTGGCAATGCGCTTGTGGTTAGGGACCCCCGTCAAGACAGGGACCCCCACCCGGTGGACTTTATTGTGACACTCACAGCCCGCCTCGAGGCGTTGGAGACACGACAGGTGGCGGTCCCACCGGATGGCAAGCCTTATCCCGCGTGGGTGGATGATATGCCCGCGCCTCCGGGTTTTGGGAACCCCACTTTCTCGCCTTTTAACGGGACAGGGGACCCACCCCAGCACTTGGCTCATTTCTCTTCCAGGTGTGGCCCCATGCTGGGGACCCCGGCTCAGCAAGAAGCCGCTAAGCTCCGATGTTTTGTACAGACGTTGGAAGGTCCGGCATTCGTCTGGTACAACCAACTCCCCATCGCATCAGTGACATGTTGGGAGGATCTTCGCCTGCAGTTCTTGTACCAGTTCAGCTCCACCACGTGGAAGACCAGCATCGCGGACCTCTTTAAGTGCAAACAGAGGCCTGATGAGCAGGTTGCAGACTTCATCGCCCGGTGGAAAGGACTTACGTATTCCCTCGATATGCCACTGACTCAGGAGCAATTACTGACGATGTGTGTGGGGAACGTCAAGACAGAGCCGGTACCCTCCTTGATTACCCAAAACTACCCTGGAGGGTTCAGAGATTTCTCGGATAAGGCCCAGCGCCTCGAGGAGTCCCTGCAACAGGCTAGTCAGGCACGTTTGCTGCCCCCTATGATCCCAGCCAGGAGGGCCGCCAGGGCTGAACCCACCGCGGTGGCTCAAATAGAAGCCTCGAGGCAGCTGGAATTGTTACCGGCGGCACCACCCCCGCAACCCCGCAGAGGTCCTCCACCTCAAGCGCAGGCTCCTGCCTAGCAGCGACCACCTCAGAACCGACAGGTTCCCCCGCGCAACGCGCCACCTCCACCTAGGCGAGACAACCAGGCGCCGCCCCCTCGGCAGGCCCCTGCGGTCCCTCGACAGGACCAGGCCCCCAGGGCTCCTTACCCGGAAAGAAAGTACCATACCTATTCATTTAACGAAAATCAGGTCCCTGGTTACTTCCGAAGTGCTCTAGAGCAAGGGATCGTGCGTCTGCCTGAGTGCAGGAGGCCGGCAGAGGCGCATCTCACTGATCACCCCAACTACTGCCCTTATCATCGGATCCTGGGGCACACCCTCAAGCGATGCTATGTGTTTAAAGACTGGCTTCAGGACCAAGTCAACAACAACATAGTCAAGTTGGGCCCAGCGCCAGCACAGGTGGCAGGCGTCTTTGCGGGATCAGAAATCGGCAGTGACAGCGAGGGTGAGTGGCAGCAGGTCCCTAGCCGCGGGTCCCAGAAATACGACAACTGGATGTCTCAAAAAACTGTCGTCCGTGCCCAGGGTATCATCCGGGCACGCCTGAAGCAGCCGGAACCTTCTGAAGAAGCAGCCGGTGCCTCGGCATCATCTTCACAGTCGACCTCTGCCCAAAAGGGCAAGCAGCGGCGGCGCAAGAAGAAGCAACGTGCACCGCCAGTGCCGTCGTCATCCCGCACTCTCGGCAACTTTATGCCTCCCGAAATGGGCATTCCTCCCAGAATCCGCCCAGCGGTGGATGACTCTTCGAGCGACAGTCAAGGGTACGCTTCGGTTAACACCGTGGAGCTGGTAAAGCCCTATATGACCCCCGACGAGGGGGAACCCCAGGCAGACCGCCCCAATGTTTCCAGCCGACGTCAACGTCAGCGGAATCACAATCGCGCCGGTCACCGAGGTATGGCAGCAGGCACTTGTGACCAAGCCGTGTATGCTACCGAGACCAGGCAGCAGGCTCAGCGCAGCTCTCAGCACGCGCAGACCCATCCAACATCCTCAGCTTTACCTCCACCGTCGTTCGTGTTGCTGGATCAGGGAGAGCCGCCTCGTTCGTATCACAGCCAGTCTCGCCCGGCGACGGGCCAGCCCCCGCTTTTCGATCTTAGCCCGGCGACTACTCTCCAGGCTTCTACTAGCAGGCAGCAGGATGTAACCAGTGCTAGCCGACCGCCAGTTCAACCAGCAGGACCCGCTATGCCCCCAAATGCCGAAAAACCCCCTGTAAGCAGAGGTTCGCGTTTGGCACGCATGTATGATGTCCTAAAGCACCTAGCCGGAATTCCGGCAAGGCTTTCCATCCTTGAGGCCCTGCGCTTGTCATCCGAGATGCGCGAGGCACTTGCCGAGGCCCTAAGGAGCCCCCTCCAGTTCGAGACGGAAGTGGCAGCCGCGGAGGCCTTCTATACCGAGACGATTGAAAACGCCGAATGTCAGGCGGTTATCTCGTTCTCTGGTGAAGATGAAGACCCTCCTATACAGGGGCACATCCGCCCACTGTATATCACTGGCCACTTTAACGGTGTGGAAGTTCGTCACTGCCTCGTTGACACGGGTTCTGGAATCAATCTAATTCCGACCCGGACGCAGCGAAAGCTGGGTTTGTCCGAAGGTGATTTGACTCCCTCTAACCTCAGGATTCAGGGGTACGACAGGACAGAGCAAACCCCGGTCAGCAAGATCCGCCTGAAGACCCAGTTCGGGGGCTTAATTGCCAGCACCGAGTTCATGGTTGTTTCTCCGGACACAGCCTACAACGCATTGATGGGTAGGCCATGGCTCCATCTGCATGCAGCGGTTCCCTCGTCGTATCACCAGTGCCTTAAGTACTCGCTCAACGGTTGAGTAGGCGTGCTCCAAGGAGACGCGTCCCCTTTCGCTTCTTGTGAGGCCCACTATCTGGATGCGGGTTATTACAAAAGTAAGGACAAGAAAATCCTGGTAAGCGAGGATGATCCCGCCCCGATCACAAGTGATCCTTGGGCAAGCATGGACGACGCCTACATCCTCCCGATCCACCGGTTGGAGGCAACGACCCCCGACATTGGACAATGTTTCGTTGTTTCGGGTACGCAAGGAAGGCATGTTCCCGCGTCCAAGCGACGGCGGAAAATCACCTCGTACTCCTACATCAACCAGGCTCGGGTCATCCCGGAATCTCCTACCCCTGTACGATACCGGGACGTCAAGCTGATGGAAACGGCGGTGCGCCATACGTGTCTCTTTCGCCAGGCTGGAATCAACCGACTCAGGCCGACACGTCACCACTGCTTCGATATCATCAAGCGTGGCCCCTTAGGCCGAAGGCCGGATAGGATAGGATCAAATGCATTCATTGCTATGGTCTCGATGACAAGTGAGTCTCCTGATGTGATGACCGCTGCTGCCCAAGCCGGCGCCAGCCGCCCCTCGGGTTTTGAAAGCCCAGAAGTATCTTCCGTCACGGGAAGTCCCCCCATGGCTGGGGAGGAAGACTTGGAGGATGCTCCCCCAGCCTTCGAAGAAGGCGTCTCTACCACAGTCGATGAGCTGGTACAGGTGAACCTTGGTAGCGAGGCAGATCCAAGACCCACATTGATCAGTGCGGCCATGTCCCTCGAGGAGCGGCAGCAGTATGTAGACTTCCTCAAACAGCACCGCGATGTGTTTGCCTGGAGTTACAATGAGATGCCAGGGCTGGATCCCCAAGTGGCCGTCCACCGTCTGGGCCTCCCAGTAAAACATCGTGGGTTCAAGCAGCCTCCCAGGAAAATGCACCCTTCCCATGGCGCTATGGTTGAGGCCGAAGTTGATATGTTAATCAAGTCAAACTTCGTCAAAGAGGTCCAGTACCCCAAATGGATCGCCAACATTGTGCTAGTCAGGAAGAAGAATGGGCAGATTAGAGTCTGCATCGACTTCCGCGATCTCAATCGCCACTACCCAAAGGATGATTTCCCACACCCAGTGACGGAGCTGTTGATTGACGCCACAGCCGGGTTCCAAGCCCTCTCTTTCATGGATGGGTATTTCGGGTATAACCAGATCCAGATGGCCCCCGAAGATGAGGAGTCCACTGCCTTCAGGGCTCCCCAGGGTACCTTTTGCTACCGGGTAATGCCATTCGGTTTGAAAAATGCAGGTGCCACTTATCAGAGGGCCATGCATCGCATATTCAAACCGATCCTCGGGACATTGGTGGAATGCTACGTGGATGACCTTGTAGTCAAATCGTTCCAGCGCCAGGACCATCTCAAAGACCTTGAGAAAGTGTTCGGTTTCCTCCGTTCCCGTCACCTAAAGATGAACCCGCTGAAGTGTGCCTTCGGGGTCACCTCCGAGATGTTTCTGGGTTTTGTTGTCAGATACCGAGGTATCGAGATCGACCCGGAGAAGATCAAGGCCATCAGCCAAATGCCTCCCCCGAGCAACATTCGGGAGCTCTGAGGCCTGCAAGGCCACTTAGCCTATATACGCTGATTCATTGCGAACCTGGCCGGCAAGTGTAAGCCCTTTTCTCGGCTCATGAAGAAAGGCGCTGCCTATGAATGGGATGAGGAGTGTCGGATCGCCTTCGAGGAAATCAAGCAGTATATGCTCCAACCTCCGGTCTTGATGCCACCCGTCTCTGGAAAGCCGCTGGTCCTTTATGTGACCGCCCTGGATAGATCCCTCGGTGCGCTGCTCGCCCAGAAGAATAACGAGGGCACTGAGAATAGTCTCTACTATCTCAGCCGCATGCTTCTCGATACGGAGGTCAGATACTCCCCCATCAAAAAGAGCTGCCTTGCGCTCATCTTCGCTGTGCAGAAATTGCGGCACTACCTGCAACACCACGAGGTACAATTGATCTCTCGGGTAGATCCGCTGAAGTACATCCTGAACCGCCCCATGCTAACTGGCCGACTAGCACGGTGGACGGTGATTCTCCAGCAGTTTGACATCAGGTTTTTGCCTCAGAAGGCCGTTAAGGGACAGGCGTTGGCAGACTTTTTAGCTGCCCATCCAACCTCCGCGGATCAATCCCTGGACCTGGATTTCCCCGACGAGATGATCCTCTCGGTCGATCACGCTGTCCCATGTTGGCAAATGCATTTCGACGGCGCCTCCCGGAGCCCCACCGGTAGAAGGCTCAATGACCCCAAGCTCAACAGAGTGGGTCTGGGTATTGTTTTCATTACCCCGGCGCAAGCCGTCCTGCCGTACTCCTTCCTGTTGTCATAAGGCTGTACGAACAACGAGGAAGAGTACCAAGCTCTCATCACCGGCCTAGAGTTGGCCCTTGAGATCCATGTACCCCATCTAATTGTGAAGGGAGATTCCGAGCTGGTAATCAAACAGGTTAATGGCGACTACGTCGTCAGGAAGCCAGAGATTGCACCGTTGCTGGAGTACACCCTCCTCCTAATGGCCCATTTCTCTTCTCGGCCAGAGGTTACCCATGTCCCGCGGTCGCAGAACGGCCAAGCGGACGCCCTAGCTGGCTTAGCCGCATCGCTCGCAGAACCCGAGCAAGATGATTTGGTCATACACGTGGCCCACCGGAGAGTCATTGCCCCCATCACCCAAGACGACCGTGATAGCCTGCGGGTAAGTCATCTCACCGCCGGACCCTCCGTATCAGGGGTCCCGGGTTCGTCAGACGCAGTGGTTGAAACGACCCCCGATTGGAGAGCAGCTTTTGTCGAGTATCTCCAAAATGGTCAGCTCCCGGACAACCGGGCCGAGCGCGAGCGAATCCGACGCCGCGCACTTCAATTTACCCTCCAGAGCGGCCCCAGTCTTGAGCAGACCCTCTATAAACGGAGTTTTGATGGTGTCCTCCTCCGTTGCATCCAAGGAGTAGAGATACGTCAAGTTATGCAAGAGGTTCACGCCGGTTCCTGTGGCGCCCATCAAGCTGGGCCAAAGCTGTCCCATCAAATCCGGAGGCTAGGGTACTTCTGGCCCTCCATGATCCACGATTGTATTGGATACGCCAAGAGATGCCACGCGTGCCAAGTGCACGCCAACTTCTTGCATCGGCCGCCAGAACCCCTCCACCCCACCAAGTACTCTTGGCCATTTGCGGTATGGGGACTCGATGTAGTGGGACCATATCGGCCGGCAACAGCCCGCCAGTGTAGGTTCATCCTGACTGCTACAGATTTCTTCTCCAAGTGGGCAGAGGCAGTTCCGCTCAAAGAGGTCAAGGCCCGTTCCATCGCTGACTTTATGAGCTCCAACTTTATCCACCGATTTGGAGTCCCTCACGATGTCCTCACCGATAACGGCACCAACTTCCGAGCAGCTGAATTGAAGAAATTGTACGCTAAGTACGACATCCGGTCAAACCATACCTCCCGCTACCACGCACAGGTGAATGGATAGATCGAGGCGTTCAACAAGACCCTCTCTAACATTCTGCAGAAAATGGTTGGTCAGAACAAGAAGAGTTGGCCGGACAAGCTCCCCAACGCCCTCTGGGCTTACCGGACGACGACTCGCAACTCTACCCAGGTGACCCCATATTCCCTGGTGTATGGAGCTGAGGCCGTCCTACCCATTGAGATCCAGCTGCCGTCGCTACACATGACAGTTTATGATCACCAGACATCAGATGAGGTAGCCGAGATCCGTCTAGCTGAGTTAGAGGCACTGGACGAGAACCGGCTTCGTGCCCTGCACAATCTGGAAAGGCATCAGGACAAGATAGCAATAGCTTTTGACAAGAAGGTTCGTCTCCGCTCTTTTCTACAGGGTGACCTGGTACTGGCCCTTCGGGCGCCAATGATTCCCGGAAGGAAACTGCCCAAGTTAGAACCCAAAGGGGAAGGGCCTTATATCATCCATAAGGTTTACCCCAATGGAGCATACTCCTTGGTGACCACAGATGGAGAGCGTGTAACCCCTCCCACCAATGCCAGATTCCTCAAGCGATACTTTGCCTAGGGAAAAAGTGGTCCTGCATGACCCTAAACTGCGAGAGGGTCCTGCATGACCCTAAACTGCGAGAGGGTCCTGCACGACATTAAACTGCATTGGTCCTGCACGACATTAAACTGCATTGGTCCTGCACGACCCTAAACTGCGACTTGGTCCCGCATGACCTTAAACTGTATCTCAGTCCTCACTGCAAGACGTTAAACTGCAAGTCAGTCAGTTCTTCCTGACCGAGGCTCCGCCTCAGGCCCCTCGGCCTCTTTGGGCCCCTGGCCCCGTCTCCACCGAGGTCTAGCCCCAGGCCCCCTCGTTTCTCTCCGACTTACCCTGTTACGGGATCGTACGGTACAGTGTAGGACTACGTTCTCACATTGGGATCATGTACCATGCCGCACACATCCCCGAATGAGATGCCCCTCGTCCCGCATGACGTCAAACTGCATGTCAAGAACTACGTACGGCTTGAATCCCATCTTCATGGGATACGTAGGAACGCTCGGACGCCTTGTCTTGAGCCCAGCCCCAAGCTTCTCTCTTCCACTATTCCCCCTGGGGATGGTCTCCTTGGAGGATCTTTGTGTAGCAGGGCGTCGGCTTTCTTGGCCCCGCTCATGCAACCCCACCCACGCAAAGATTGTGGGGGTCGCACCACGCGCCCACTCCCGTTCTTCTACCCTCCCACGTCCCCACGGTGACGCTAAACTTCATGGCCTTCAAGAACTACGTATGGCTTGATTCTCATCCTTATGAGATACGTAGGAACGCCCGGACATTTCGTCCGTCGGCCCAGCCCAAAAGCCAAAATCTTCCCCTCGGGTCAAGACATGGCAGGGTGCACACTTTTGCCCCGACCCACGTCGAGCAAGCCTCGACCCAGCTGCACATTCCCCCCGGGAGGTGTTTTCCCCTTTCGTGGATGGATTCACACCCGGAGGGGCCCCCAAGAACGGCCTGGATACAAAGCCTAAGGGCTCTCCTACCGATACAGGCCAACGCCCCCGAGGGTTTCTCAAGCGACAAATCGATACAAGTCCCGCGTTGCAAATTTGGTCAGCGGTTGACGCTCATTTGTTGCCCCCATGCGGGTCACCATAGGAACGATGTGTTTCGAATATGGTCAACAGTGATTCATTCTGCCCCATCCTGAGGTGAAAAACTTCCCACAGGTGGTGCTAGTGATCGGGCCCACAGCCCAGGATTCCTCACCCGGAGCGTACGGTGTGGTGTGGGACTACGTCCTCATTCACGTCGGGATCATGTACCATGTCGTACGACTCCCCTTCCGAGGCTCAGCCTCAGGACCCTTGGCCTCCTTGGGCCCCTGGCCCCCCGTCCTCATGTAAGACGTTAAACAACAAACCAGTCAGGTCTTCCTGATTGTTACTCGACCTTAGGCCCCTTGGCCTTTCCAGGTCACAGCCTAGGTCCCTTCTTACCCGGAGTGTACGGTGTGGTGTGGGGCTACGTCCTCATTCACGTCGGGATCATGAACCATGTCGTACGACTCCCCTTCCGAGGCTCAGCCTCATGCCCCTTGGCCTCCTTGGGCCCTTGCCCCCCCCCCGTCTTCATGTAAGACGTTAAACTACAAACCAGTCAGGCCTTCCTGACCGAGCCTCAGGCCCCTTGGCCTCCTTGAGCCCCTAGCCCCCCGTCCTCGTGTAAGACGTTAAACTACAAACCGGTCAGTCCTTCCTGACCGAGGCTCAGCCCCAGGCCCCTCGGCCTTTCCAGGCCGCGGCCCAGGACCTATCTTATAGGATTGTACGGTATGGCGTAGGGCTATGTCCTCATTCACGTCGGTTTTTCGCCATACTGTACACCTTGCTTAGGGGTATGTTACTCCCCCTCCTCGTCCAGTATGACGTTAAACTAAATTTCAAGAACTACGTGTGGCTTGATTCCCATCCTAATGGGATACGTAGGACCACCTGGATGTCCAAGATCCGGGTCCAGCCCCATCTCTCGGGAATCCTCATCCCATCTTGGCCCCTTGGCCCATCCTTCCTCCATGAGGGGATCATATGGTGCGGTGTGGGATTATGTCCTCATTCACGACGGTCTCGTGATGACCACGCCATGCTCCCACCCCCTACTGAGTTGTTTCATTGATCCCTCTTTTTCGGCGGCTCTCCAATGTTCTTAAGAGTACTCTGGTTCATTACCTGGAATGCCAAGCTTTACTCGGACACGTCCGCACCCGCTTTCCAGGCTTTGCGTATCCCCGCATCAGGGCTTTCACCATCTTTCACACCCAGAGGGACCCCCAAGAACGGCCTGGATACTATGCCCAAGGGCTCTCATACCGATACGGGCCAATGCCCTCCAGGGTTTCGGATAACAAATCGATAAAATCCCACGTTGCGAATATGGTCAGCGGTCGATGCTCGTTTGTTGCTCCCACCTCAGGCTAACGCGATACAGACGCTGTGTTTCCGTCATGGATAACAGTTTTCCTCTGTCGTCACGCCAACCCATTAAGCCCAAATGTCGGGTACACAATTCACACCCTTCATCACTTCATCGTGTCCAAGTAGAATTTCGGGACTCTTGGTACTTTTCCCCCATGCACGTCTGCGCGTTTGAGGAACAAGCTACATCAAAGGTGTCCTTCGGAACTCTCTGCTGACACCCCTTTGATGGATGCCCCAAGTATTGCAATGAGGATGCCCCCCTTGTTTCCCACACCGAGTTTATCTCACGTGGGCTTAGGGATTGGGCTGACATCTGTGCTTACTCGGGATTTGTCACCATCCACGGTCCGAGCTCTAAGACCATAAACTAAGACTCTCATCTGGAACTACGTTCAAGACCCCTTGTCTTCGGACCCAGCTTGAGTTCAGAAAATTTACCTCTCTAATCCTCTCTTCAGGACCCTGATCACAGGACTGCGGGGCGCAGTGTAGGACTACGTCCTCATTCACGTCGGGTTTGCAACAACTGCACCACGCACGCCCCCATTCTGAGGTTCAGTCCTCCTGTTCTGTGCTGCATGACATTAAAAGGCACCCTTCAGAACTACGTGTGGCTTGATTCCCATCCTAATGGGATACATAGGACCACCTGAATGTCTAAGATTCGGGTCCAGCCCCACCTCTGGGAGATCTCCTGATTTCCCGGTCACCTAGGCCACTTGGTCCATCCTTCTCCAGCGGGGGTGTGCAGGTATGATACAAGGTTTTGGGCACCATGCCCCCCTTCCCCCGGGGATCTGCCATCTCTCGATCACCCTCAAGGTTGAGTCCTTTGACTCCCTGCAGTGGTTCACCCATGTATTAAGAGTACTCTGGTCTAGCACCAAGAGTGTCAGATTCAACTTGGTCAAGTTCCTTCCACTTGTCAAGCTTCGTGTTCCCCTCTATTCGGACTTCCATCATCTTTCACACCCAGAGGGACCCCCAAGAACGGCCTGGATACAACGCCCAAGGGCTCTCCTACCGATACGGGCCAATGCCCTCCAGGGTTACGGAAGACAAATCGATAAAATCCCGCATTGCGAATATGGTCAGCGGTCGATGCTCGTTTTGTTAGTCCTCATTTCAGGCTAACGCAACAGGATGCTGTGTTGCGAACATGGTCAGTAGTAATCCTCTGTCGTCACGCCAGCCCCTTCAGTCCTTGAATGTTGGTTGCATGATTCACATCATTTTCCACCCCATCATGTCCAGGTGAAATCTCGACACTTTTGGCACTATCCCTCAGTGCACCTTTGCATGCTAGGGGGACAAAGCAGCAATCTGGCGTCCTTTGGGACTCCCATGGTCCGAGCTCTAAGACCATAAACTAAGATCCATTCGGGACTACGTTTAACTTGAATCCCATCCTCATGGGATACGTAGGACCGCCCAGACGCCCTGTCTCCGGGTACAACCCATTCAGGAAGCCAGTCTCTCTCCTTGTTTCACCTCTGTATAGGCCCCTCGGCCTAAGGTTTCCCCCTCCAAATGGCGTACAATATGATGTGGGATCATGTCTCCGTCAATTGTGTTTTATAACACTGCGCACATTTCCCGCCTAGCATCGTCTCTGCTACGTCCGCGCTGCATGACGATAAAATGCATGCTTGGTCCTATCATACGACCTTAAACTGTGACATTATCGTCCTGGCCGCACGGCGAAAAACGGCACCGCATTGTGGTGACCTCGCTGTAGAGGACATCACGTTGGGTACTGGCCACGCGCCATGCCATTTGTCAACTCCCATCACGGCTTGATTCTTGTGGAGACATCATGACCTACAGTTCTAGGCCCGTCGCTTCACAAAAAAAAACCATTCACCTCAAAGAACAAACAAGATACATCAAATTTCGCTTCTTTTAGTGCAAGGGCCACGTCCGCACTTCCCCTTTCCCCTGGCACTGGTACCTTACCCTGCCACCTTCCAGAACTACGTATGGCTTGATTCTCATCCTCATGAGATACGTAGGAGCGCCCGGGTACTTCCCCGCGGGCCCAGCCTAACCCTGGTGTTCGGTCCCTCGACTCGAGCTCGTTCACATCAGGCTGTGATGTCATGCGTCCCCTGATCCCTTTTTCCAATCCATGGTCCGAATTCTATGACCATAAACTAAGATCTCCACAAGGGAAAGGAATCTTCTCCCTCTCTCTAATATGTTTCGTTGACGTATTCAGATGTGTTTGGACAAAAAGCCCGAAGCATGGGATTTTCACAGGGACATTCCCCTCATCCCATGACCAAGCTTCGTGAGCTCGCTATTTGGATCCTCATCCTCTTCCACATCCAAAAGGACCCTCGGACGACGTGGACATTAAGCTTAAGGGCTCTCCATGAATGCTGGACCTAAGGGCCCTACAATCGTTTCGGGCCAACGTCCCTGCAGATATTTGACAACATTTGTGACACGGTCCCGTGTTTCGAACATGGTCAACGGTCGACCCTCATTTGTTTGTCCCCATTTCAGGCTAACGCGATAGGATGCTGTGTTGCGAATATGGTCAGCAGTAGTCCTCCATCGCCACGCCGCCACCATTGTGATCTGAATCTCGAGCATCATGATTCACACATTTCCACTCCCTCATGTTCAAGTGGAACTCCACCATACTCGGCTCTTTCTCTTCGCGCATCTAGGTGCGCTGAATGATCGTGTTAGTGTCATTGGGCCGGTAGTCACCGAGCATCCCTTTGCCCCAACTTGCCCCTCTCTGTGTTGGGAAATTCCCACCACTACTACTTGTTTCCCACACCGAGCACGACTTACGTGGGCTTAGTAGTTTTGGCTGGATGTGTACCAACACGGTCAGGCTGCTCCTCGTCCAGTATGACGTTAAACTGCGCTTCAAGAACTACGTGCGGCTTGATTCCCATCATTATGTGGGATACGTAGAGACACCCGGGCATTTCCCCTAGGGTTCAGCCCCTGGAATCACGAAATCATGTTCCTCCCCATTTCCAGCCCTCGCCAGAGGCCCTGTCCGGAAGAAGGAATGATCCATGATCAGGCCAATGCGCCCAGTTTGGCGTACTCCCACCACGGTGGTGTAACTACCTAAGTGATGGATTCTGTTCGGACAAACCATCACTCCATGTTCCACGCATTGCGTGCCCCTTATTCGGACTCTCGTCCTCTTTCATGTCTGAAGGAACCCCCTAACGGCCTGGTCTTGTGCCGCATCGGCTCACCTACCGTCCTGGGCCAACGTTCCGGAAGACTGGTCATGTCTTGAAGGACCCCCTAACAGTATGGATGTCTGACCTATGGTCCACCAACTATCCTGGGCCAACGCCCTAAAAGATTGATCGACAACAAATTGTTAAAATCCCGCGTTGCGAATATGGTCAGCGGTCGATGCTCATTTGTTGTCCCCATTTCAGGCTAACGCAGTAAGGATACCGTTTGTCCGCCACGGTTAGCGGTTGTCCTTTATTGTCACGCCATCCCCACAGTGTTCCGAATTTGGGAATCGTGATTCACACTTCCCATTTTCATCTGTTTGAACCGGTTTCAGCGCCCCTGGTGTTGCCCCGATCGTGCATAAGAGAACGTTGGAGAAACGGTAATTCGGCTATCCTGGAAGTTCCTCATCCGATCAAGCCTTCCCCATCTTTTGGGAATCTGGACTGGTTTGAGAGAATTGTCGTCAAACGTCCCGCAAACATTGCAGGGATGCAACAAGGAAATTCAACAGTGGAAATCGTGCGTGCTACGGATCTCAAAACAAAGTAGAAAGAAAGAGTTGAAGCACAAAAGTGTTAATAAAAGCTTATTTCGAGTTCGCTACAATACTCGGGGGTTGACTTCCCCCATGGACGGGTTGACTCCGTCAAAAGAGCGTTGCAGCTCTGCCACCCGTTGACTTGCGGCGTCCAGAGCCTGTTGCCGCTGATTCAACTCCCGCTCCTCTTCAGCAGTGGCGGGGCGTAATTCCTCAACCCTGGCCCTGGCCCTTTCCACCCCGGCCCGAACAACAGCTATCCTTCCAGAGGTCTGCTCCATATGCTCCTCAGCCTCTGCCAGCTGGGCCTTCAATCGTAAGACCAGCTCAGACTATGCATCGAGAGTGGCCGAAAGCTCATTGGCCCGGATCTGCATCTGTTGGACCTCGCCTTCAGCCTTCTGGAGCTTCCTAATGCTGGTCGCCTTCCTCCGCTGCCATCCCACGCTCAGCCCACGATCATGCTCCCGGATCTTCTCAGCCATGAGGTCTCGGATGAGCGCGTGAGGGCGTTGGGCATCCACTCCCCCGGCACACAGTTCGCGCAACCGCGAGCGGAGCCTATCCATTTCGGCCAGCCATTGCGCTTGGGGAGTGTCCCTGATAAAGTGCGTGATCAGCTTCCACGACCGGCGGCGGACTATGCTGCTGTCTTCCTCATCAGAGGCTGTTTCGTCCCAATCCGCACGGTCGGCAGGCTCGTATACAGGATATGCCTGCAGGAATTCCTCAGCGGGATCCGCATCTGGTGTTGAGTCTGGTACGACACCTGACGCCGGCACAGGCACGACAGGACTGGGACTGACCGGTTGATCCTCTTCCTCGGAGTCCACCTCGATGACTTCAGGTATGACCCCGCTGGTGGCCCCGCCAGTGATGGTGTGCGCCGCAGTTGGAGGAGGTGAAGGGACTATCGTCACCATCACCGGCATGCCCCTGGGAGGGACGCCGCCACACATCCCAACCAGCCTCGCTGCAGCAGCCCACGCCAGTCGGAGAACTGTATGACAGAAAGAGACATAAACGTTAGTCGACATGGCCCACGTGTGGCGACGAAGAGACCGGTGAAGGAGACTTACAAAGATCGACCTCCGAGAGCTGCTCCCGGACCGGTACCGATGGGACTCCAAGACGAGGCCCCCCGTATACTG
Source organism: Viscum album (assembly GCA_963277665.1). Taxonomy (NCBI): domain Eukaryota; kingdom Viridiplantae; phylum Streptophyta; class Magnoliopsida; order Santalales; family Viscaceae; genus Viscum; species Viscum album. The sequence goes on along the minus strand of OY728130.1, from coordinate 821,575,548 downwards.
TTGGAAGGCCTGGAGAGTCCAGAGGAGCCACCTCAGACCCCCTGGTCCCACCAGATGCAGAACTGGACGCAGCCATAGGCGCGGGTTCCGAAGGTCCCGCGACATCACCCGCCAAGGAGCAAGAACGAGGCCTACGAACAAGTTCCTCCTGCATGACCCAAACATTGGTGAGAAGTCCGTAGGGATTCAAGAACAGATCGTAAGAAGAGGAGTTCGGAATGCTACCTCGAGAGCCTCCGCGAAGTCGTCGGATTCTGAGCTTCGGTCTCCGACCTCGCCCTCCTCCAACGGGCTCCCTCCTCCAGCCTCGTCCCCCTGGGAAGAGTCCCCTGATTCCTCCGGCAAGGGGAAGCGCTCCCTCAGATCGGCAGCCGATAACTGTGGGGGCACCGTCTGATTCAACAGTACCCTCACCCGGTCTGTCATTGGGCGAGGGACACCACTGGAGTGGATGTAATCCTCCAGCTCGTTCAAGTATTGCTCCGCCTCCGCCGGAGACACCATGAATCCAGCCCGGACTGGGCCTATGCCCGGCAGTCTCATCCCGAGGCGATTCAGGTGGGCCCACATCTCAGATGGGCTGAGGAATTGTCGGTTGACGTCCCAGACATCCCAAGCTTCTAGAAAGACAGCATCTTCTGCCATGTCAATATGACGCAACCGCTTCCCCGGAGCCTGAGCGGATATCCGACAGAATCCCCTCGGTGGCCGCCCCTCCGGATGACCCTGCTCTCCCGGAACCACCAGATCTGCTGCTGCTGCCGTACCTTCGGCCGGTGCGGGTCTCTCTGCCATGGCAGCCCCGCTGCCACGGGCGGCCCTAGCTGCCCTCCGACCCCGACCTCGAGATAAAGGAGGCCCACCGTCACCAACCCGGATTGTTGGCTGCTTCAGCATCTCTCCGGGATAAGCGGCCTCCCAGCTGATGGCGTACTCCTTCACTAAGCCGAAGGCGGCGGTGGATGGAGGCAATGTGATCTGCATCATTCCATCCTCACGTGTGAACATGAGCCACATCTGCCTCATCACGCACGGGTGCTCCTCGTGACGCACCTCCCAGTATACCTGCGGGGTCAGCCGCTGGAGGCACCGGAACTGCCTCGCAAAACGGTGCGGGGTGTACGGTTCACAGATTGGATCACGATCTATCCGAGCCACCAAAACGCCACCTCGGAAGGCCAGGAGGTAAGCCCGATGCTCTTCCGTTCCCCATCCATCATCAGCAAGCCTCCCCATCGGCAGTGGAAAGGGATGAAAGTTGAACTCGTCCGCCCTCCACACCCTATTCAGCACCATCGGAATGGCCAGTTTGAATGGGAAGCTCCCAACTGCGTTCAGAATGGAAGGGCGAAAGTCTGATCCCGGCGGCGAAATGGGGTTTGGATACTCATAAATCCCCCTGATATGCGCCGCGATCCACCCATACAGGAGGTGGAAGGGCCCGCATATTCTTGGCGGCTTCTTGCCCTCGCTGATACGTCGCAGCATTCTGTATAGTTTGGCGAGCATCGGGATCCCCAGGTTGATCCGCTGCCCCATGGCCAGCATCGATGCCATGATGAACGAGATGGGCCGTACCCCCATGCTTGTATCTCTCACCGGCAGGATCCACCCACAGATGAGAGCCGCGATGAACGCCGCCAGCCTGACTATTGGCTGTTGTTCGGTGCTGACGCTGAAACCCCAAGTCTTCCATTGGCTGTCCTCCAAAACCCGCCAATACGAGTGCCCCTTGCCACTCTGGGCTGCCCTCGGACAAGTTTGAGGCCTTGGAGGGAACTCTCGATCTTCTGGGAAGTTCAGGAAGACTTTGAACCATATTCTGAAGTGGACATCCCTCACTGCTTCCTTGTCCTCTCCAGGGACAAGCGCCATCAGCGCTGACGCCAGTCGCGGCATTTGCTCAGCATCTCCCCACACGCTGGCAACGGGGAGGAATTCGTCATACATGGCCCCCAAGATCGGGACCCCGGAAATCTGGTGGACATCCCACAGGCTGATACCCACCTCCCCATGATGCAGGTGGAAGGTGTTGGTTCGGGACGACCATCTAGTCAACAGTTCCGGCATCAGCTGCTTGGGTTGGTAAATATGGAACTGGGAGGCCCACGCTGCCTCGTACAATCCCACTCTCCTCAGCTCGGCCTCGAACTCCTCGCATGAAGCGCCTACCCAATAGGCCCAGGCCCAGTCATCGGTAAAATTGCCGCCCTGGCGCAGGTCCCACTCATCAGACCATCCCTTTTTCGGATCCTGCAGAGCCGCCTTCAGTATGGTGCGGTAGAGAGGAGGGGACGTCTCCGGTTGCAGTGGCCTCCCGTCAATGTCGTTCAGGTGATTTTAGAGGCAATCAGCGGTGACAGGTGTGAAATCCTCCTATGCATGACCATCGGCCGCCCTGAACCATTGGTGCTGGCATGGCGTGCTCCTGAACCAGCAAGCTGGTTCATCCCTTCTCGCCTCAGGGATGAAGACATCATCCCTCAGTCCGAAGCCGTACAACGGCAGTTTCTTGCACTGCGGATAATCCCTCTGACCTTCCGACAGCAGGTCTGTCAAGGAAGTGTTGTCCGAGTGGCTCCGAACCATTTCCCCCAAGCCCGGACGGTTGGCCATCTCATCCCGGCGAGCATCGCGGGTCTCCTTCGCGATGCTGCATCGTGATCCACCGACAGTTTTTGGCGATTGTCCCTCAGACTTCGACCCTTCGCCCCCCGCGGCTCCAAGTCTGAGGGGGGGCATTTGTTGGCGCCAAAAATGTGGCCCGAAAGGAAGGAACGAAAAGGACAGCCGGCGCGCTGCCTCGCGAAGCACAACCGCGAAGCGAAGCCGCGAAGCCTCGCCGCGAAGCTCCCCTACCCTGGCGACGCCGTGAAGCTCCAGAGGCGGTGATCCTCCGCGAGCGCGTTTGACGTTCGCGAGCCGCCGTGAAGCTCCAGAGGCGGTGATCCTCCGCGAGCCCGTTTGACGTTCGCGAGCCGCCACGAAGCTCCAGAGGCGGTGATCCTCCGCGAGCCCGTTTGACGTTCGCGAGCTGCCGCGAAGCCCCGAAGGCGGCGCGCGAGCCCTGCTTCGCGGCGCCCCTTCCCTATAAATACTCGACTCCCCCTGAGTCCCCAAGGACAGACAATCCGACCTTTTGGCTTCTCCTCTCCCGAGTCGCGAAGCATGCTTTGCCCCCGGGAATCATGAGCTCCGCGAGTTATTTCTACTTCGCGAGACGACTCTGATTTGTTTCGTTTTGAGCCCCTCTTCCGAGAGGGATGCCCTTCGCGAAGCCCAGGGGCGTTCGCAAAGGAAGGGGATTCCCAAGGGAACCCGGGCAGCCGCAGAGCACTCGTGCTTCGCGAAACACCCAACCCATACGAGTATTCCCTATGCTAAGGTAGGGGCACTCCACTCCGTGAAGTACATTGCTTGGCAGGACCTTGCTTCGCGAACCATTCCTTCTTCGCGAGGCAGTGCTCCGCGAACACTGTTCCACTTCGCGAAACACCACTCACTCCCACCTATGCCCCATGCTAAGGCCAAGTCACCCCACTTCGCAAATCACACTCCTCTACTTAGCGATTCCTCTTTCCGTGCGACCCTCCAGGCTTGCACGATGTGATTTCAAAGTCCCATGGACAACACCTCCCGTAGCGTTGCTTCGCCTAATGCTTCTTCGCATAGGCACGCTAATGGATATTGATTCTTCTCATAGCCACGCTAACGTGGACCCCTCGATGGTTCCTCCCGCGACCCCCCTTTACCATGGCCTTACCGACACCTTCCCTTCCCCAAGGACCAGAGGGTACCGGTTATGTAAGCCCTAGGGGTGTGGAGTGAACCCACCTCGTCTGAGCTGCAGGACGTTAAACTGCCAAGCACCATGTCCTCAACACATGACGTTAAACTGTGACCCAACCTCGTCTCCCTCACGAGGGGTCCCCCCAGCTCGAGCATTCATTACACCGCTCGTCTCCACGGGAATGGTAACTCTTCCGCACATGGAATGAGATCCTCCTTGTCGGAGTGGTGTATGTTCGCAGGGGAAGGGTCGCCTCAGAGCGTAAATCAATAACCTTTGGTATAGATGATTGCACCCGTGCATCTCGGTACTTCCCCACTACCAAGGTCAGTGGAGGACGTGATAGGGAACGAGGCACCTCCCATCGTCGGACTAAGGTCCACCTTTCCCGCGCTTTGTCACGCCCTGGGCCTCCATCCTGGAGTAAGTCCCAACACCCTGGGCCGCCCAACGCGTAATCCCCTCTTTGCTTCTCACGGACGCGCCCTTCACAATGTGATCGTCAGGTCCTTGCGACCTCTTGTTTCTCACACCGAGCATGACTCACGTGGGCTTAGAGTGAGCACCGACCCTGACAAACTCATTTGAACTACGAGGTCTTTGATCCGTGTCAAGGCATGGTACGTAGGAAGCCTCTACGAGGTTCAAGCCCACCCGTCTTTCACGTCGAGTCTCACCCCCGTCCAGCACGACGTTAAACTGCACCCTGGTCTAGCGGTAAGCCGTTGTGACCCACCTGAACTACGAGGTCTTTGATCCGTGTCAAGGCATGGTACGTAGGAAGCCTCTACGAGGTTCAAGCCCACCAATAGTGGACCAAGGTCTACTTTCACGTCGGTTCGCTGACAAATCTCCATTTGAACTACGAGGACTTTGATCCGTGTCAAGGCATGGTATGTAGGAAGCCTCCACGAGGTTCAAGACCACCCGTCATTTCACGTCGGGTCTCACCCCCCGTCCCGCACGACGTTAAACTGCACTCCGGTCCAGTGGTAAGCCATTGCGACCCATCCAACTCATTTGAAGTACGAGGTCTTTGATCCGTGTCAAGGCATGGTACGTAGGAAGCCTCTATGAGGTTCAAGCCCACCCGTCTTTGACGTCGGGTTTCACCCTCGTCCAGCATGACGTTAAACTACATTCTGGTCCAGTGGTAAGCCATTGTGACCTAACCCCATCTGAACTACGAGGTCTTTGATCCGTGTCAAGGCATGGTACGTAGGAAGCCTCCATGAGGTTCAAGCCCACCAATAGTGGACCAAGGTCTTCTTTCATGTCGGTTCACCGACACACCCAATTCACGTCGTGTTCTACCTACGTCCAGTATGACGTTAAACTACATTCTGGTCCAGTGGTAAGCCATTGTGACCCAGCCCCATTTGAACTACGAGGTCTTTGATCCATGTCAAGGCATGGTACGTAGGAAGCCTCCATGAGGTTCAAGCCCACCAATAGTGGATCAAGGTACCTCACTTACGTCGGCTCACCGACACCCACCACCCGTCGTTCATTCACGTCAGGGTTCATTATCGTCCCGCATGACGTTAAACTGTATTATTTGAACTACGAGGACTTTGATCCATGTCAAGGCATGATACGTAGGAAGCCTCTTCAATGCTCAAGCCCAACTTCGCTGTCGTCCCCCTGCGATGGTCTCATTCCATTCTCAACCGTCTCCGCAAGACGTTAAACTCGCGACCTACCTCGTGATAAACATGAGATGCCTGAGGAAAACCTCAGATGGAACGCCTTTGGCGTAACCGTCTTTGCTAGACGTTAATCTTGCAACATACCCTGTGTTGAACATGGGAAGCTGAGGAAAACCTCAGATACGTGTCTATGGCATGTAATTCCCCGCGCTCGATGTGGGATGCCTCGGGTTTCCACGCCCTCGAGAAGCCTTGTGATCAAGGATAACAGACAGACATGCCAGGTACCCCAGCATCCAGACACGCTACTGATGCCTCAAACGTGATTACTCCCCTGACCGAAGGTTGCTGCCCTGACTGGACCCTTTGGAATGTCCCAACAGAAGCAGTGTAATTAACCGGCGTCCATGGAAACATGGAACTGGGAAGAGTTTCACGAACTACGTATTAAATCTATAAGGTAGACCCGGACTAGGTGACGAGTTCTGAGGAGGAATCCACAGGAGGAAGAACCGACATCCCATCATCCCATTTCGATCAAGGAGCAGACGTCCCTGAATAAGGAACGAATGCCGCCCGCCTTTGGAAAGCGGGAATGCGGGGCAACAAAGCCGCGTGTCCCCCTCCTCCGCGGACGGATGCGCGCGCGCCCCGGCGAAAGCATCAGAAACAATATCCATACCATAAAATTTAATATCTAGGTTATAGTATTCATATTGTAATGACGTGTACTTTTGAATAATATTTGTTTTCATAAATTTGGGTGTTATTTTATTTTATACACATCATAACTATATCATTTAATTATTGAAGTGAGTATTACTAAAATGAGAAAATTGGGATAGATAGTTATATGACTATTAGTCAGTATGACCATTGTAAACTATACTATTAATGTTATGATTGTTGTTTATAAATATAAATGATCATGGTAAATTAATACTGAAAGAAGAGTCGGTGGCCTCATCCAGTAGACTCGGTCTGTACGAAGACCATATGTCAGAGCTTGGGAAGGAGGTAGCATCAATGGGCTTCACTGTAGACCAAGCCCAATCTGAACTCTAACATGTTAAGCATGAAAATAATTCTATAAGGGAGAATTTCAAGCTGATATAAATAACCACTCAAACTATTTTGTTTGAGCTTCCCCATGATTCTACCACCATTGCACACCCTACTATTAGGTCCTATTTAGGAGTTATAAAAGGCTATGTAACAAGGCATTAGTTACTTTGTGAAATCCCTTGGTATAAATAAAATTTTCATTTCAACATTCCACTTTTAAGAATAGATTTTATTAATAATGTATATGTTTTATTCACAAAAATTTGATAAATTGATTTAAATGTAAAAAATTATACATCATAAAGAATTTTCATACATAGAGAATTATTATGGTAAAATAAATAACATATTTGAATTTCAAATGTCAAAACTAACCTAGGATGAATTTTTAGATGTTTTCTATGATGTTTTACTTTAATGAAATATATTTTATTTTTAGTGTTTTTAATGGATAATATTTGTTAAATAGTGTTTTATGTTGAATAGAAAATAATTTATTATTTAATAACCTTTTTAATGAAATGATTTTCAAAAATTTGACATACATGGTTGTAATTAAAAGTGAAAAATGTGGATCAATAAGATCAAAATATTTTTTTTGTTGAATATTATATTATGAAAAATAATATTAACATTTTGAATAGTAATATTACCAATGGAATAGTAACATCACTTAAGAAGGTATAAATATAATTTAGGCATCTTGACTGGTAATGTGATATAATTTCAAAAATAAATAACTGTTTCAGAAATTGTTAGTTAATTATTAGTAATAATTCAGTTAAATTGGGTATTTACATAAAAATAATATATCTTATAATTAGAAAAATATTTTTATAAAATGGAGTTAATTTTTGAATTCAATGCATTGATATTATGTTAGGTTGAATTTATGATATTTTTCTAAAATATTTTGTTTTTCAGAGAATAGAAAAAACATAGTTTTGTGTTTTATGTGTTTAATGACATCATTAATTATGTAATCATGATTTATTAATTTTGGTCAACTTCTAAATAGTATGATATGTCATAAATTGTCCCATGTGGATAAAAACATGGGAAAGCCCATGTTTTTCCAAATACAACTAATGAGTTGTCCATTGAAAATTAATAAAATATTCCCTCACTTTTGCTACAAATACTAACCCATTATTTAATTACATTAATTCAAAATTCCTCATCAATGATAATATTGTCTTCTTACCTCCCATGGAGACCTCCTAAGATTCCCTCAAGCCAACAAAGGTCCCATCGTTCAAATTTATTATATTACTCTTCAAGGTAAGGGAAACTTTCACCATCCTCTTTTAGTCAGGAAATCCTTTATGTTATATCTTCTAATTTCCATTTTATTATGTGGGGGTATTTTCATATGAATAATTATATCATTGAATTTTATGTCAAAATGATTAGAGTCCCTTTCTGATCACATTGACATATTTTTTTGAAGTATCTTCAATGTCGTTATGCTCCGCATTTTGGTTAAAGAAATCACATCTTCTCTTTTCTTTCAAGTTCTCTTTTTATGTGGTTTTTCATTAAAATATCCATATATGGATATTGTTTCTATTATAATGTATACCTATACATTATTATGAGTTATTTATTACTGGTTTACCCATTTCTCCTCACTTTTTAATGTTTTATAAAACCATGTTATATAGTCGTTATGCTGTAGAAATTTCATCACAAAATCTATCTCTCTCATTCTCAATATATTCAATTATTTTATTTATGTGAATACCCAGAACAAAATTGTTTTTATGGGTATTCAGAAATACATTAAAATTATATATTTCATTATGGATTTGACATAGATGAAACCCTCATTCATTTTCTATGTGTTATAAATGACATAATAATCATGTTCATTATACACTTCTAAAACATCACGATTTTGATAGAAAATCATTACTTTTATTATATTTGGGTTATTTAAGTAATTTTTTATTATGATATATGTGTCTCACATTAAAATAAATATATATTAATGGTATGCCCTGAGAGCTCCCCAATCCATTGGGTACTGAATTTAATCTCTAGAGATGACTAGTTTCACGATAACTTGGTTATTAACATTGGTAATTTTTATGACACCTTGGGGATGGACCATGGTGATATGTTCATGAATTTATAAATTTAATGTTTTAGCTACATTTTCATGTTATTTTTGAAGTTAATATTATTATGATATTCCTATTATCACTCTATTTTTATGGATACCACTCAAGATCACATGTAAACTGTTTAACTTGTTTTTATTTCTGGGAATTTTGCTCACCCTTTACCTTGATGTATGTCTCCAAGTTATGATATGTTGTAATTTTAAATATTATAAACTATTCAAGAATATTTTCAAGGGGATTTAGAAGAATGTTTTAAATTTTAATGTTTTATATTCTGGATTTCAAAGACACTATACTTTAATGATCCTCTGTTTGTAAAATGTAATGTAACATTATGTAATAAAATGGTGGGACTCCATAGTTGGTATCAAATGATAATTTTGTTATTTATGGAAATTAGGATATGAAAAAATTAGGAAGAACCACATATATAATTTTAAATATATGAAAAATATCAGTTATTTTGGTGAAATATTTTTTAATTGGTTTTTGAAGAAAAAAATCCCTATCTGGATATGAACAAGTTGATGTGGATCTGGAAAAGATGTACCTAGGAGTGAAAACTCTGAAAATGAGTTTCCTGTTTGACCTGGGAATATTGGTACATGACAATGGGCCTTGATTCTCACCTAGTTTGACACTCATGGGGGAGATCTTAGATAAATAAGAATCTTTTTTGGAATGATTATGAAGGATTTATAGAGAAATGAAATTGTTTTTAAGGAATAATATGTTTAGACATATTGTTTTATGAAAAAAATACATTATAGTTAAAATATTTGTAAATGAAATAATATTATAATTAAGGTTTTATTATTTTAGAAAATGTTGGGTAATAGGAGGAAATATGCAAATGGTGTCCGCAATGGACCTTGTGCTGACATCCCTTTGATATAAGCCAGAATGGAAACCTTCATGAGAAAGATTAACCAACTGACTAATGTTGTCAGAAATAACTTTAATCAAGATGAGAGTCCAATATCCTAGTGAAGGGAACAACATTATATTGAGTCTTTTATACATCCGTGGCCACCAACCATTAGTGGGTCAATCGATCCATTGGTTTATGAATCGTGGATCAACTCTATATATATGATTTTTTCCTCCATTATTCAGAACAAGAGAAAGTAACCCTGGTTGTTTACCATTTAGAGGGAGAAGCTGATCAATGTTAGGAATATGAAAACCATGATTCCATGAGTGGAGGTTAAATATATAGAGTGGGAAGAGTTCATATGGATATTCTTAAATAATTATTTGACTATTTCAATGAGAAAAAAGATGGATAAGGAATTTCTCGAGATGAAGTAGATGGAGAGTGAATCTATGGGATAATATGAGATGAACATCACAAGGGTTTCAAATTACACCTCTATATTTGTCATGGATCCAAATGGGAATGATTATAGATTCTTTGTTGGACTAGGAGCTTGTCTAAAAAAGAATCGTGCGAACCGAGACTTTGATAGAAATGAGGAGATCATACGGAGGAAATGAAAGTCGAACTGGAGTTCAGTAAGACATAGTGGTCTCATAAATCAAATGAGAATAAGAGATCAATAGAGCCTAGCCTAGGGAGGACCTTTGGTCATGGAAGTGTTTCAAAGAAAGTGCAACATCCCCACTTTAATAAATAAGGGAAGAAGAATTCAAGGAAATGCCTTATCGAGAGCATTAAGTTCAATAAGTGTGAAAGAGATGGGCATATCACGTGGAATTGTAGAAGTAAGGTGGAGCCTATGCTTCCCAACACTATAGAAAAGGAGAAGATGGTGTAGGCCCAACCTGATATCCAATTCTATAAGTGTGGACAACATGGGAACTTTTCCAATCACATTCCAAATCTGAGGGAAGTAGAGGGGAACCACCATCAACCTCAACAAGGGCCACAAGAGCACGGCCATGATTTTGTTATCACGACACCTCCAAAAGATGTGGGGGTTGGTACAATTGATATAATGTGAAATATAAAAAGTACATTGTTTGATTATCATTATACGTATAATGACCCATACTTTACATACATTGTTAATACTTCAAAATTGAAGCATACTTATTAAAACATATAACAAAACCACGAAAGGACCGTATAGGTATAATGTCTTTAGAAACTGTGAAACATAAACAACTGGTTCATAAAGTGTCTACATTGTCTCCCATTTATTTCATCATATCTATAGTCCCTTTTGGCATATCTTACTTAATAACCTTCTTCCTGACCTGGGGAAAGAAAACATACAAAAGGGTGAGCTCAAATGCTCAGTAAGGGTAAACAAAAGAAATATCAATCACATAATATACATAAGCACATAACTTTTGGAAATATTAACCTGCAAAAGAGATCATAATTTCATAACATGGGATAAATCATGGCAGTGAAATGTAATCAGAATATTCTTATCTTAAAACATAAAACTTTGTGGCATACACACATAATCATAGAGAATAATTTCTTATTAGTCAAGGCTCATTCCCAAGACTATCTTAGTGGACAAATTCCCTTTCTGAACCGAGTTCACTCCTCGTTTTAGTCCTGTTTCACTGAACCGGTATAACCTACCATTCCAACCATGTCTATCTCATGAGATATAGAATCTTTACCCAATGCATTGGAGGGAGATATAGGTCCCACCCATCTCATATTGATACCATTCTTATGTGTGCCACAAAATCATAAACCATACATCATAGCATAACCCATGTAATAAAAATGGGATTCTTAAACAACATGACATCATAAAAAAATCATATAAGATAAAGGAATTCATAAAATTATTTCCATCACAACATAATCAAATCCATGTAATAATAGGGAGAGAAATAGAACCCTTTATTATCTTATATGGAAAATAATTTTGATGAAACACTCGAACTCCATTCTTGAAGAAAATATCCTTTCTACTTCAAAATCATTTACATTTCTTAACATTTCATACAATTTTAAACTAAAATAGTTTGATTAAAAATAAACTTGAAAACTTGTAAAGGAAGCTTCTTGAAAATAATGTTTTAAAAATCCATTCATTCCGTATAAGTTAAAAAGAACATTCTTCTCGTACTTTTGTCGAAAAAGTCAAAAAGTACCTCGTACGAAAAACGACAAAAGATTCCTTTCATATCTTTTACTAAAAACTCACCGAAGGGTAAAATTGGATATAAAATATTGTAGAAAGATATAAATATTACATATTTAGGAAACATGGATGTGGATGATAAAATACACCCCAGTAAATACCAAAGTATAAACAATCTCGGATAAAAATGAGATTGTGATATTTCCCTTACCTTAGGTCCTTTTTTCTTCATAAGTGTCCGAACCTCCTGTATAATGATTTAAATAATGTTATTGACTTATTCCAGAATCATAATTATTTTTATGATATCATATATGGTCATATTCTTAGCTTCTTAGTAGTAATATTTCATTGCTACTTGTTATTCGGGTGTTTATAACTTTTTGTTCTTATGCGTGTCTTGTCGAATAAATTCTTATTCTTCTCTTTAGGTTATAGATACCTCATTTCCGCAATGGTATTAGTGTAATATATATCATATTAATTCATTCAATTCATTTATATAATCATTATGAAATGAAGATCATGTAGAATGAGTCGCATCACATCGTGGAGACGGTATTCCGTACGTACGCACGAGTGATGATATCGTTTCTATGATCATGGAATTGTATTGGAGTGTATGTATAGTATTTCAGAATCGGTATTAATTTATAATAGTCATATATAGGCATTATTTACACCATTATACCATCCAATAAAGGTGGTGGTGGAAAATAGATTACACCACGGCGTGGAGACGATATTCCGTACGTACGCATCCGCGGTGATTTCATTTTCCGTAGGATGGATACATGGTGAAATAGGGCTGCATCATACATATAATAACATATAAGTATATGAGGGATACTGATTTTATTTCTTCAAAATGAAACAACTAAAGAAGAATAAGTGGAAGAAGAAATAAAGATGAAAGAATCGGTAACAGACATTACCTCTTCTTTGAAATGATTCTTTGAGTCCTTCTTTTAGGGCACTAAAATTGGTCTTTGAAGAAAACCAGGACCTATAAGATGTCTCTAGGGAAGTGGAGTGGAGGAATTGGTAGGGGTTGGCCGAGCATGAAGGCTCAAAGTGGTGTGAGGAAGAGGGGTAGGAGGTTCCCTTTTATAAGGGAGGAGAGAGGAACCTTTGGGAAAACTAAAAATATTATTTTATTATAAAGTCAAGTTCGGTTTTAAATAGCTCCAAAATGATATATTTAGAAGCTAAGGTGGGGATGGGTCTAAATACTCTCATCCAATAGAATTTAGGGAAGGTTAGGTTCCTATTTTAACCTTATCATTTAGATTTAACATTTAGTTAATTAATTTTACTTTTACAGTGTCTTCTTGTGTTCTTATACTATAAGGTTAATAAACATACTATAAGAAGCCAAACGAACCCCAAGTTGTTTATCATTAATATATATAACCTTATATAAGTAATTCGGCCGAACCTTAGATTTTTAGGAATAAAATAACAATTACTAATAAAATATTTTTTAAAAAAACTATTTTATGTCAATTTTGACACTATTTAGTAATTGATTTTTGGGAAAATCATTACAGAATGATTAGTTCAATAAAAGTTAATTAAATAAATACTAACATGTCATATTAATCTAGAAAATTAGTGGAATTTATAAAAAGTCTCAAATTACATTTATTTTGGTGTTTATAACATTAATTATGTCAATATTTCATTAATAAGATAATTACGACATCTTATTTGTGTCATAAATAAATTAAATTATTTAATGTCTAAAAATTACAAATAAAATACCAATATGTAGGAAATCTTGTTAGCTTTCTAATGAATCTTTATAGTCGAATTTATCTTATTTATAACCCCATATTATAAATTATTTACTTATTAAACTTTGATTTTATCCATTTTAACCATTCTTTAAATAAATTATTAATAAATGTCCTAATCTAATCCAAGTGGGCCTAAATGGTCACATTTTATTCCTAAGTTTGTTTTTGGTCGAATTAAACTTGTCCAATAGAATTATAACATGTGTTAGGGTAATAATAATATCATCTTTACACTTAATTATCCTATTTACATTTAACTGTGGAAAAAAATGTAAAAAGTTACTATTCACCAAAACATTATTTTCATCTCATTGAACCACATTTTACATACTGACATCAACCGTGTCTCTCGAAGTTTTGAAATTCCACTCACAGATGCGGTAAAATTAAGTTTTATGAAAAATTTAGTTTTTTAACTACCACTTAGTGGTTTCATTATTCATCAAAAATTGAAAGTATTCAGAAAAATATCAAAATTTCACCCTAGGCAAATTTCAATAATCCGAATCCAAAAATGAAGTCCATTTTGAAAAATAAAATTTATAAAATTTCAAAAAGTGGTTATTACTATTCATAACGGCTAGTGTTAATAATATTTTAATAGCATATCGTTGTTTAGTGAAACTCGGTATTGCATATGACGCAAGCTATCGAGGAAGGTCGCGATTTCATGTAAAGCAAGCCAAGCAAGTGTTGTGTAGAAAAAGATTCCTTTGATGATTTATATAACATAAAAGTCTTGGGTGGTACATTCTACTCCCCTTAAAATGAATTTCTCCCTCGAAATTCGTCACTTTGTAACAAACAAACGAGGATACCTCTCTCTAATTATATGCTCAAGCTCCCATGTAGCTTCTTCTAATTGGTGGTTTCTCTATAAAACTTTCACCAATCGAGTGGTCTTGTTTCGTAAGACTTTTTCGCTACGATCCAGAATCTCTATCGGTTGTTCTTCACAAGAAAGATCTTGCTCCAGCGGTACAACTTTTGAGCTGAGTACATGTGAAGGATCAGGTATGTACTTTCTCAGGAGAGATACATGGAACACATCGTGAACTTGAGAGAGATTCGGTGGAAGCGCCAATCGGTAAGCTACCTTCTCAACACGATCCAATATTTTGAAAGGACCGATATATCTAGGGCTCAACTTCCCCTCTTTCCCAATCACATAACCCTCTTCCAGGGAGATATTCGTAAGAACACTTTATCACCCACTTCAAACTCTAGGTCTTTTCTACGGTTGTCGGCATAACATTTCTGTCGAATCTGAGTTGCTCTTATGTGTTTTCGAATAGATCTGACCTTTTCTGCCATTTCATTAACGAGATCAGGTCCTAATAGCTTTCTTTCCCCAACTTCATCCCAGCAAGTTGGCGTCCTACATTTCTTTCCATAGAGAGCTTCATAAGGAGCTATCTGAATACTGTACTGAAAGATATTATTATAATAAAATTCCACCAAAGGTAGGTGTTGATCCCAACCACCTTTGAAATCCATAGAGAAAGCTCTCAACATATCTTCTAGGGTTTTAATTGTTCTCTCAGACTGACCGTCTGTCTGAGGATGATAAGCAGTGCTGAAACTCAACTCTGTATCCAGAGTATGTTGAAGACTTCGCCAGAACATCGAGGTAAATATTAGATACCGATCAGATATAATAGAAATTGGTACTCCATGCAATCTTACCAGTTCCTTTACATATATCCTGGCAAGCTGATCCAAAGAGAAATCCACTCTAATAGCAATGAAGTGTGCAGACTTTGTAAGACGATCAACTATGACCCAGATAGCATTATTGCCTTTGGATGTTTTAGGAAGTCATGTGACAAAGTCCATAGTGATATTTTCCCATTTCCATTCGGGTATGGGTAATGGTTGTAACATCCCCATAGACTTCTGTCTCTCAGCTTTAACTTGTTGACAAACCAAGCATCGAGAGACATATTCAGCAACATCTCTTTTCATGCCATCCCACCAGAAGTACTCTTTTAGGTCCTTATACATCTTCGTGCTTCCAGGATGAATAGAGAATGAAGAACTATGAGCCTTATCCAGCAGCTCCTTCATTAATTCAGGGATGGGAGGAACACAAACCTGATTCCTGAACTTTATTATCCCATCACAATCAAGGTTGAATTCAGGAACATTTCTCACCTTCTTTTGTAACTTGACATCTTCTTTCTGTGCCTCTTTAATCTTCACATGTATAGATGGTTGAACATTCATTTGATAAAGATAAGATTTTTCCCCTTCCATTATAATTCCAATATCCATCATTTGTAAATCCATAAATATTGGATCTTTTGTGATCCTCATCATCGATAAACTAGCATGGTCTTGTCGACTTAATGCATCTGCCACCTTGTTTGCTTTCCCAGGGTAGTATTGGATTGAGCAGTCATAATCCTTAATCAGCTCCAACCATCTTCTTTAACGCATATTCAGCTCCTTTTGTGTGAAAATATACTTTAAACTGTTATGCTCAGTATAAATATCACACCTTTCACCATAAAGGTAATGCCTCCAAATCTTTAATGAAAAGATTACCGCAGCTAACTCCGAATCATGTGTTGGGAAATTTTGCTCATGAATTTTCAACTGTCTTGATGCATAAGCTATCACCATATCATTTTGCATAAGAACACACCCCAATCCCTTATGGGATGCATCACTATAGATCACAAACCTTTCTCCACTACAAGGCAGTGTGAGCACAGGTGCACTGGATAACCTTATTTTCAACTCCTTGAAATTCTCTTCACATTATTCCGTCCAGACAAACTTAACTCCTTTCTGAGTCAACTTGGTGAGTGGATTAGATAACCGTGAAAAATCATTCACAAAATGTCGATAATATCCAGCCAGACCAAGAAAACATCGGATCTCAGTTACTGTTGTTGGTCTCGACCATCTTTCGATAACCTCTGTTTTTGCTGGATCCACAGATATCCCCTCTTTTGAGATTATGCGACCAAAAAATGCAACTTTTTTATGCCAAAATTCACACTTGGTAAATTTGGCATAAAGCTTCTCCTTTCTCAGGGTCTTCAATATAAATCTCAAGTGATCTTCATGTTCTTCCATTCTCTTTGAATATACAAGAATATCTTCTATAAAGACTACCACAAATTGATCAAGATAGTCTCTAAAGACTCTATTCATCAGATCCATGAAGATAGCAGGGGCATTAGTAAGAACAAATGGCATCACTATAAATTCATAGTGTCCATACCTTTTACGGAAATCCATCTTTGGTATATCCTCCCTTTTGACCCTTAATTGATGATACCCTGAACAAAGATCAATCTTGGAAAAGTATTGAGCTCCGCGTAGTTGGTCAAATAGGTCATCAATGCACGGGAGAGGATATTTGTTCTTGATATTTATCTTGTTATGTTCTCAATAATCAGTGTAGAGTCTCATTGATCCATCTTTCTTCTTAACAAATAGAATAGGTGCTCCCCAAGGTGACGCACTAGGGCATATGAATCCCTTATCAAGATTCTCTTGGATTTGCTTCTTCAATTCCTGCAAATCAATTGGGCCATTCTATAAGGTGTCTTTGAAATAGGAAAAGCACCCGGTACGAGTTCTATTGAAAACTCAACCTCACGATTTGGTGGAAGACCCGGTAATTCCTCCGGAAAGACTTCATAAAACTCCTGTAAAATGGGCATATTTTTAATCGTGAGTTTCTCCCCAACCATTTGAGATAAATCTCCTTCATTTAGTGGACTCAATACCCATAAAATGGAAGAAATTTCCACTGGAAGGTTATGTTCATCCTTGCATTGATAGACGATCATATATTGATCTGGAATATGAAATGTGACTTCCCTTCTTTGGCAATTGATATCAGGTCCATATAAGGAATGCCAATCCATGCCAAGAATCACATCAAATTCCACTATTGGAAGGATCACAAGATTTCCAGGAAGCACTTTCCCACAAACTTCGATCAGAGAAGAATTATAAACTTTCGATGCGACTGTTGTTCCATTAGGTGTTGTCACATCTAACTCATCATCTAATTGTTGAGGTAATACAGTGATACCATTAGAAAATTCTTCACAAATAAAATAATGGGTGGATCCAGAATCAAATAAAACATTTTCTACTTTAGAGTGGTTGGTAAGTGTACCTTTCACCACATCATTATCGTACTCCACATCGATGATAGAAATTTCATGTGACTTTCCTTTTTCTTTATCCTTAAGAGTTTGTTGACATCGACCATAATCATCAACCCTTGTATTAGGGCATTTATTGGCATAATGCCCCACCTCCTGGCACTTGAAACATTGAAGTGTAGTAGGCTCATTCTGTGTATCCCTTCCTTTGTTTTCATCATTAGACATCTTCTTCCCATCATCGCGGCATTCAAATGCCCGATGACCTTCTTTTCCTCATTTGAAACATTTACTTGTCCCTTTAAGACAACTCCCTCCATGTTTCTTTCCACACTTTGAGCATAAGGGAAAGCTCATCTTCTTTTCAGTTTGCTCTTTAGATTTTCCTTTGAATTCCATTTTCCTCTTCTTATCAAACCCATATGACTGATGGGTTACACCAATCTCCATCTCGACTTTGAGAGCACATCGAACGATTTCCTCATAGCTATTGAAGTCCCTTATGGCTAACGCCCTTCGAAGACTTGGTTTTAAGCCTCTAAAGAATCGATCGATCTTACTCTCAGGTTGGATAATAATACCAGAAGTGTACCTTGAAAGTCTTGTAAAATTTTCTTCATAGGTACCAACAGTTTCATCATCCTTTTTCTTCAGTTCAATAAACTCTTTCTCCATCGTTGTATGGAGAATACTAGGGAAGTACTTATTGACAAATATGTTCTTGAACTTGTCCCATTCCATGGACTCAATTTCATCCCTTTGCCTCGTATTCTTAATAAGATTCCACCATTGATCAGCATCTCCTTCCAAACGATACACTGCTAGGATGACTTGATCATGTTCAGAACATTGAAGAACTGAAAATATATTTTTACTAGTACTAATCCATTGTTCAGCAACTAATGGATCAGTAGACCCGCTGAAAGAAGGTGGACGTTGCCTCATGAAGGATTCAACAGAATGTTGCTCCTTCCTTTGCTCGTTTGGAAGTCTTTCATGATTCATGGCTTGAGAATTTTGTGTGAGCATGGCAACAAGATTTTTCATTCCACCTCCCATAACATTTGGTTGCTCAGGGGGACAATCATTTCATTGCCCGTCACATTCCGCATTAACACTGTTTCTTTCGGGATCCAGCCATTGACTGAATCCAAGAATAATAATGTGAGAAAAACTAATTATAATAGGAAAACCACATAATCAAGAATAAAATTTCACACTTATGGTCTTATCCTAGGTTATTAATTTCCATTTCTAAAACACTAAGATTGTGTTCTATGCTTAGACTTATCATTAGGGTTCTTACTAAGGCCTTCACATCCTAGTTTCCAATGGTTGACTTTTCCTTTCCTATGATACCAACTATAATGAACCATACATTACATACATTGTTAATACTTCAAAATTGAAGCATACTTGTTACAACATATAACAAATCCACGAAAGGACCGTATAGGTATAATGCCTTTAGAAACTGGGAAACATAAACAAGTGGTTCATAAACCGTCTACACTGTCTCCCATTTATTTCATCATATCTATAGTCCCTTTTGGCATATCATACTTAATCACCTTCTTCCTGACCTGGGGAAAGAAAACATACAAAAGGGTGAGCTCAAATGCTCAGTAAGGGTAAACAAAAGAAATATCAACCACATCATATAAATAAGCATAAAACTTTTGGAAATCATAACCTGTAAAAGAGATCATAATTTTATAACATGGGATAAATCATGGAAGTGAAATGTAATCACAATAATCATAACTTAAAATATGAAACTTTGTGTCATACAAACATAATCATAGAGAATCATTTCTTATTAGTCAAGGCTCATTTCCAAGACTATCTTAGTGGACAAAGTCCCTTTCTGAACCGAGTTCACTTCTCATTTCAGTCCTGTTTCACTGAACCGGTATAACCTACCGTTCCAGCCTTGTCTATCTCATGAGATATAAAATCTTTACCCAATGCATTGGAGGGAGATATAGGTCCCACCCATCTCATAATTATACCATTCTTATGTGTGCCACAAAATCATAAACCATACATCATAGCATAACCCACGTAATAAAAATGGGATTCTTAAACAACATGACATCATAAAACTATTCATATAAGATAAAGGAATTCATAAAAATATTTCCATCACAACATAATCAAATCCATGTAATAATAGGGATAGAAACAGAACCCTTTATTATCTTCGATGGAATATAATTTTGATAAAACACTTGAACTCCATTCTTGAGGAAAATAACATTTCTACTTCAAAAACATTTTCCTTTCTTAACACGTCTTACAATTTTACACTAAAAGAAGTTGATTAAAAATAAACTTGAAAACTTGTAATGGAAGCTTCTTGAAAATAATGTTTTAAAAATCCATTCATGCTGTATAAGTTAAAAAAACATTCTTCTCGTACTTTTGTCGGAAAAGTCAAAAAGTACCTCGTACGAAAAAAGAAAAAAGATTCCTTTCATATATTTTACTAAAACACACCGACGAGTAAAATTGGATATAAACTATTTCAGAACGATATAAGTATTACATATTGAGGAAACATGGATGTGGATAATAAAATACACCCCAGTAAATACCAAAGTATAAACAATCTCGGATAAAAATGAGATTGTGATAATTCCTTTACCTTAGGTCCGTTTTGCTTAGTAAGTTTCTAATCCTCCTGTATAATGATTTAAATAATGTTATTGACTTATTCCAGAATCATAATTATTTTTATGATATCATATATGGTCATATTCTTAACTTCTTAGTAGTAATATTTCATTGCTACTTGTTATTCGGGTGTTTATAACTTTTTGTTCTTATGCGTGTCTTGTCGAATAAATTCTTATTCTTCTTTTTAGGTTATAGATACCTCATTCCCAGAATGGTATCAGTGTAATATATATCATATTCATTCATTAAATTCATTTATATAATCATTATTAAATGAATATCATGTAGAACGAGTCACATCACATCGTGGAGACGGTATTCCGTACGTACGCACGAGTGATGATATCGTTCCTATGATCATTGAGTTGTATTGGAGTGTATGAATACTATTTCAGAATCATTATTACTTTATAATAGTCATATATAGTCATTATTTACACCATTATACCCATCCAAGTAAGGTGGTGGTGGAAAATAGATTACACCACGGCGTGGAGACGATATTCCGCATGTACGGAAGCACGGTGATTTCTTTTTCCGTAGGATGGATACATGGTGAAATAGGGTTGTTTCATAATTATAATAACATATCAGTATATGAGTGATACTGATGTTATTACTTCATAATGAAACAACTAAAGAACAATAAGTGGAAGAAGAAATAAAGATGAAAGAATCGGTAACAGACATTACCTCTTCTTTGAAGTGCTTCTTTGAGTCCTTCTTTTAAGGCACAAAAATTGGTCTTTGACGAAGACCAGGACATCTAGGATGTCTCTAGGGAAGTGGAGAGGAGGAATTGTCATGGGTTGGCCGAGCGTGAAGGCTCAAAGTGGTGTTTGGAAGAGGGGGAGGAGGTGCCATTTTATAAGGGTGGAGAGGGGCACCTTTGGGAAAACTAAAAATATTATTTTATTATAAAGCCATGTTCAGTTTTAAATAGATAATAATTGATATATTTCGAAGCTAAGGTGGGGATGGGTATAAATCCTTTCATCCAATAGAAGTTAGACAAGTTTGGGTTCCTATTTTAACCATATCATTTAGATTTAACATTAAGTTAAATAATTTTACTTTTACCGTGTCTTCTTGTGTTCTTATACAGTAAGGTTAATAAACTTACTATAAGCAGCCAAACGATCCCCAAGTTGTTTATTATTAATATATGTATCTGTATCTAAGTCATTTGGCCGAACCTTAGATTTTTAGGAATAAAATAACAATTACTAATATAATATTTGTTTTAAAAACTATTTTATGTCAATTTTGACACTATTTAGTAATTGATTTTTGTGAAAATCATAACAGAATTATTAGTTAGAAAAAAGTTAATTAAATCAATACTAACATGTCATATTAACCTATAAAATTAGTGTAATTCATAAAAAGCCTCAAATTACCTTTATTTTGGTGTTTATACCATTAATTATGTCAATATTTTATTAATAAGATAATTACTACATCATCATTGTGTCATAACTAAATTAAATTATTTAATGTCTAAAAATTACAAATAAAATACCATTATGTAGGAAATAGTTTCATATTTCTAAGGAATATTTATAGTCCAATTTATCTTAACTATAACCCCATATTATAAATAATTTACTTATTAAACTTTGATTATAACCATTTTATCCCTTCTTTAAATAAATTAATAATAAAAGTCCTAATCTAATCCAAGTGGGCCTAAATGGTCATATTTTATTCCTAAGTTTGTTTTTGGTCGAATTACACTTGTCCAATAGAATTAGGACATGTGTTAGGGTAATAATAATATCATCTTTACCCTTAATTACCCTATTTACTTTTAACCGTGGTAAAAAAAAGTAAAAAGTTAGTATTCACCAAATAATTATTTTCATCTCGTTGAACCACATTTTACTTACTGACATCAACCGTGTCTCTCGGATTTTTGAAATTCCATTCACAGAAGCGGTAAAATTAAGTTTTATTAAAAATTCATTTTTTTAACTACCACTTAGTGGTTTCACTATTCATCAAAAATTGAATGTTTTCAGAAAAATACCAAAATTTCACCCTCGGCTAATTTCGATATTCCGAATCCAAAAATTAAGTCCATTTTGAAAAATAAAATTTATAAAATTTCAAAAAGTTGTTATTACTATTCATAACAGCTAGTTTTAATAATATTTGAATAGCATATTGTTGTTTAGTGAATCTTGGTATTGTGTATGACACAAGCTATCGAGGAAGGTCGCGATTTTCTGTAAAGAAAGCCAAGAAAGTTTTGTGTAGAAAAAGATTCCTTTGATGATTTATATAACATAAAAGTCTCAGGTGTTTCAATACGCATTAGTTTATATACTCAATGTTTGAAAATAATTTAGAATCTACCCCTAAATTTCAGTAAGTAGATTTACCAGTGAAGACACTGGGTGGGATTATCCAAGCATCATCAATGTTTAGAAACTCTCGTATTTACATTGGTGAGAAAATTTTTATTACAAATCTAGTAGTAATTCCCATTCTATAATCTTACATTAAACTTCGGATGGACAGGATCTCAATGTATAATGATAAAATCAAATGTAGAAGCTAGTAAATCATAGTAGTCTTTAATGGAAAACATAAAATTATCTTGCATAGAGAGATATCTCAATCTGATTTTTTTAGAAGAAAATCTTATATCCTTTTTTATGGAGTTGATTAGTGATGAAGAATAAGGAAATGAGACTATAAGGATAAAAAACATACCAATCATCTGGGAATACATTGATGTATTTCCCAGACCTGTAACTACCCTTGAAAGAGAGGTAGAGTTCTCCATTGAACTCCAATCTAGATCCTATCTGATATCAATGACCCCATATAGGATGGAAAATGTGGATATGGAGGAATTAAAGACAAAAATCCTAGAACTATTGGGGAAGGGGTTTATCCGAAAAACTATGTATCCTTGGAGAGCACCTGTTTTCTTTGTGAAGAAGATAAATGGATCGATGTGTCTATGCATTGATTATAGTGAACAGAATGGTATCAACGTAAGGAAAAGATTCCATCTTCCAAGAATTGATAACTTATTTGACCAACTTCGTGGTGCTCAATTCTTCTCTAAGAGATATATTCAATTTGGTTATCAATAATTGAGGTTGAAGAATAAATTTATTCCAAAAAATTAATTCTAATCAAGATATTGGCATTATGGGTTTATTGTTATACCCTTCTTACAGACTAATGCACGATTTATTTTTATGGATTGGATGGATAGAGTCATCAAGTACTACCTTGATAAATTTGTGATAGTTTTTATAAAAGATATTATTATTTATTCCAAAATTCATGATGAGAATTCGGATCATATAATTTTTAATTTTAAAACTCTATAGAATGAGATGCTTTTTGGAAGGTTCAACAAGTGTGAATTTTGGTTACAAAATTGTTTTTTCTTGGGGCACTTTGTAACCGATGAAGGAATCACAATTGAACCTGTAATGAAAATGTTGTAGTGGAGTGGCATCAACCTACAACAATAACTGATATTCTACATTTCCCTAGATTATATGGATCTTATAGGTGGTTTTCAAAAACGTTTCATAATAATCAAATTCATTAACCAAGTGAAATAGAAAAGGGGTCATTTTTATCTAGACAATAGAGTGTGAGAAAAGTTTCTAAGATCAAAAGAATAGATTGGTTACTGCTCCAGTGTTTACTCTACCCTCATACAGAGAATGATTTGTTATTTTTAAAGATTCATCTCTGAAAGAGATTTGATGCATCCTCATGAAAAATGAAAAATTCATTTCTAATGCTTCTCGACAGTTGAAGACTCGTTAGAAGATCTATCCTACACCTGATCTTGAGCTGGGTGTGGTCTTCTTTTCTATACGGGTAGAGGCAATATCATTAAGAGGAGGAATATGATATATACATAGATCATAAAAGTTTGAAGTATATTATCACACAAAAGGATTTGAACATGAGAAAAATAAGATGGTTGGAACCCTTTAAAGACTATGATAGTTCAATTAACTATCATCTCAGAAGAGAAAACAAAGTCACTGATAGATTAATCATGAAATACCAAGTTTTTCTTTCTATAATAAGGATTCAAAGAGATCCCTTGATCAATAACATAGTAAAGAATTAAATAATAATTATATTGGAAGGGAAATGATCAACCATATCCCAAATGATTTCTCAACCACATTACTAGAGAAGATTATGAATGCTTAGAAATAAGATCCTTTGATACAAAAGATGTTTCAGGTTGTGAAGGATGGGATGTTTCTGGAGTTAAATATTTATCATGAAGGTGTACTAAAATTTTGTACAAGTTTATGTGTTTCATCTATTGCTGAAATAAAGAAGGAGCTGATAGATGAAGCTCGTAGCTCTACATTCTATAAACATCTTGGAAGTACAATAATGTATGAAGACCATCGTGATCATTATTGGTGGGATAATATGGAGAGAGAGATTTCTAACTGCACTATAAAGTTCATGGTTTGTCAGAAATTGATGTCAGAGTGATAAATTCCTAAAGGGGTATTACAACCACTACCCTTACCTGCATGGAAGCAAGATAATCTCACAATGGACTTTGTCACTAGTCTCCGAGGAATATACAAAGGAAAAAAAATGATATATAGGTTATAGTGGACCAAATCACCCAGACTACCCGTTTAATCTCTATTTGGGAAGATTTATCTTTTTATCAACTTACTAGGATTTACGTGAAGGATGTGGTAAGGCTTCATGGAGTACTACTTTCTATCGCATCTGATCATTATCCACGGTTCACATTAATATGATTGAGAAGTCATCAAAATGATCTGAGCACCGAATTCAATTTCAGTTTGGTCTTTAATTCCAAAACTAATGTCCAATCTGAAATGACTATTCAAACACTCGAAGAAAAGATAAGAACATGCTTACTGAAATTTTATGTTTGATGGGATCATCATATCCCTTTAGTTGAGTTCTCTTACAACAACTTCCACTTGAGAATTTAAATAGAAACCTGTGAATCTCTATATGGTAATAGATGCAGAACTCATACTTGTTGGGATGAATCTAATAAATGAAAGCTTCTTGGGCCTTATCTTGTCTAAAAGATGATAGAAAAAGTCCATTGCATCCATCAACATATTGAGGCAGCTCAGAGTCAGTAAAAGTGTTATGCCAAAAACAGTCAAAAAGACTCAGAGTTTGATGTGGGTGACAAAGACTTTCTTAGAATTTCACCATGAAAGAGATTCATGATGTTTAGGAAGAAAGGGATGCTCATCCCTAGGTTCATTGACCCCTATGAAATTCTTTATCTCATAGGAGTAGTGGCCTATCGACTTTAACTTCCTCCGAATCTAGCAAAAGATTATGATGTCTTCCATGTATCTCTATTGAGAAATTGTATACCTACCCATTCACATGTTCTAAATCCAGAGGGGGTACAATAGGAACCTGAACTCTCTTATGAGGAGCATCCAGTGTAGATCATGGAACGTAGAGACAAGGTTCTACACAACAAGACTACCCACCTTGTTAAGGTGTTGTAGAGAAATAAAAAATGTGAAGAAGCCACTTGGGAACCAGAGTATGTGAGGCAGATGTACCCACACATTTTCTCTTCTAATGGTACGAGTTGAAATTTTGGGGATAAAATCTCTTAAGATGGGAAGAATGAAATGAACCAAACTTTTGAATAATATTTAATTCCCCAAAATTTTGTGTTATTTTATTTTTTAACAATCAAAACTATATCATTTAATCCTTGATGTGAGTGTAACATAAATGAGACTAATGGGATTTGACAATTATATGACCGTTGGTCAAAATGAAAATTTGAAATAATACTCTTAACATTATGATTATTGATTTTAAATAAAAATTATCATGGTTAATTAATTTTGAAAGAAGAGTCGATGGCCTCATCCAATAGACTTAGGACATATTAAGTCCATCTGTTAGAACATGGTAAAGAGGTGGTATCCTTGGGCTTTGCTTTGGACCAAGACCAATTCGAATTCCAACACGTTAAACATAAACAGAATCACATAAGGGAGAATTATAAGATGATGGAAATCACTACTCAGGCAATGTTGTCCCAGCTGACCCATGAATATATCACCATTACACATTTACTCTTAGGTCCTATACAGCTGTTTGAAGGGGTAACGTAATGAGGCATTAGTTACATTGTGTAATCTCTTTGTATAAATAAAATTTTTATTTCATCATTTCTATTTTAGGAATATCTTTTATCTATGTTGTATAAGTTTAATTAATAAAAATTTTATAAATTGATTTAAGATGTAAATTTTTTTAATTTTCAGAAATTTTTCATAAATAGAGAATTATTTTGGTAAAATAAATAACATTTTTTAATTTCAAATATCAATGTTAACCTAGGATGAATTTTTAGAAGTTTTTTAAGAAGTTTTAATTTGATGAATTATATTTTATGAATAGTGTTTTTTTGAATAGTATTTGGTGAAAGGGATTATTTTGATGAATAGTAAAAAAATATTTTATTTTTAAATAACAATATCTATGAAATGATTTTCTAAATTCTGACATACGTGGTTGTAATCAGGTTGAAAAACTATTGTTTAATAAGATAAAAATATTTTTGGGTGAATAATAAATTATAAATAGTAATATAACCCTTGTGCATAGTAATGTGACCAATAGAATAGTAGCCTCCCTTAATAATGTATAAATATAATTTACGCATCTCAAAAGGTAATGTGATTTAATTGCATAAGTAAATTACTGATTAAAACATTATTAGTTATGTATTAGTAATTTTAGGGGAAATAGTGTTTTTTAATTAAAAAAACATCTAATAATTAATTTTTTTTAAAATGGAGTTCATTTTTGAAATTAAAGCCTCGATATTAGGTTGTGGTGAATTTATGAGATTTTTAAAAAATGTTTTGTTTTTTGGTGAATTGTAAAAACACAGTTTTGAGTTTCAGGTGTTTAATGACATCGTTAATGATTTAATCATGATGTAATAATTCTGGTCAATTGGTGAATAATAATATATGTTATGTTTTCTCCCAAGTGGACAATACCATAGGTATGCCCATGGTTTTTCAAATACCACTTATAAGGTGTCCTTTGAAAATTAATCAAATATTCACTCACTTTTTCTATTTTTACCATCCCATTCCACCATTCCATTCATTCCTAATTCTTCCTCAAAGAATCTATGGAATTTTTACCTCCATGGAGTCATCCAAAGGTTCCGTCAAGGCACCCAATATCCCAACCTTTGAATTTTTTAAGTTTCTCTTCAAGGTAAAGGAACCATTCACTCTCATCTTTTAGTCATGACTTCTTTTATGTTTGACATATAGTTTCCATCTTATTATGTGGTGGGTTAGTTCTATTGTATCCTTTTTTTCCATTTACGTCCAAATGATTATATAAAAATTCTTCTCTCATCAACAGAATTTTTCTAATAATAAGTGATGCCGTTAGGCTGTCGAATTTTTGTAAATGAAATCACATGTTTTCTTAGCTTTCATGTTTTCTTTTCTTGTTTTATGTCATTATAATATCCATACCATGATCTTATTTTTATTATATTGTGTACCTATACTATATTATGAGTTATTTATGAGTGGGTGAATTTTGTCTCCACTCATTTTTCTTATTTGTAAAACTGCATTATATAGTCATTTTGCTGTAGAAATTTCAACTCAAAATCTTTCTCTCATTTTCCTAATAAATTATATTATTTTATTTATGTGAATACCCAAATATATTTACTTTATAGGGTTATTAATAATAACATTATAATTATATATTTGATTTTTAAATTGACAAACATGAATCCCCCATTCCATTTGAAAGGGTTATAAAGGACATATGTATCATGTTTTTTAAGCCCTTCTAAAAGTTCTTGATTTTGATATGAAACCCATTTATTTTATTCTCATTGGGTTATTTATGAAATGATTAATTATTATATATGTGGATAAAATTAGTATAATGGTATATTAAGGGTTCTCCTAGATATATCTCTAATCCATTGGGTAATGAATATAATCTCTAGAGATGACAAGTTTCACGATACCATGGTGAATAACATTGGTAATATATATGAGACCATTGGGATTGAACTTTGTTATATGTTCATGAATGTCTAAATTAAATTTATAGCCATAATTCATGTAATTTTTCAGGTTATTATTATTATGATATTACTCTTTATATCCATGTACATGTTGATACCACTCAAGATCACATGTAAACTATTTCACTTGTTTCCCTTAATAGGCCTTCTTCTCACCATTTCCTTCATTGTATATCTCCATGTAATGAGATGTAGTAATTGTATATAGGGTAAACTCTTCATGAATATTTTAAAGGAAATTTAGAATAATTTTTTTGGTTTTCATGTTTTTTGATCATAATTTCATAGACACTAGAATTTAACGACCCTTTATTTGTAATATGTAATGAAAAGTTATATAACAAAAAGGTAGGATGCCATATTTATAATAATATTTTAATAATATATCATGATGAATTTAAACTGGGTGTTTTTTGTAACACATGATATCAAAGAAATAAAATTAATAAAATAGTTTTTTTTTAAATTTTAGGGTTTTACATTATCAACTATTTTAATAAATCATTTCATTAGAAATTTGACCATATTCACAGTAATAAATGGTTTGATATTATAAAATTACATTGTTAAAACCCCACATAGTAAGAAGGTTAATCATGACTTCTTTAAAATGGAGGGAAGGAGAAGTAAAACAGGTCACCACAATACTAGTATAATTTCACCATTTAATATATTTTCACCACACTCTAATGTTATTCTCCAAATGAAGTGTATTAGAGAAGAAATATTTGTTCATGAAACACTAAATATTCTTCTAAAATATCAAAAAATATATTCTTCCAATCTATCAGAATTAACCAAAAAAATGGTTATAGAATGTTAATTCTCAAAATGAATAAACCACCATATGAACAAATAGAACATAAATCATGAAAAACCATAATTTCCTCAATAAACTCAACATTAAAGAATATATTAATATATATGTTTACATCGTACCCTTCAGATTAAGTCATCAAAAAGATTATGTTCTTCTCAATTAATAGTTCATGTTAAATCAAATGTTAATCGAAATGGTTATGTAATCGCCCAAATTTTTTTGAACGGATATCCCCTTCATATAATTATGTAATATTGTATAAACCACAAAAAATCACCTTTATAAGACAATCAAAATTTTATATAGGAATCATTAATAAAATAATAGTTATTTCATGAAGATAAAGAACCTATACCATTGGGATAGTAACATGACATCTGGAACAGTAATTCGAATCTTATGAATTGTAAATTGGCCAATATATTAGTAACACCACAATTGAATGCATAAATAAAATTTAAGAATATTATAAATGGAAATTTCATATAATTATATCAGAGTATAATTAAATAAATTTTTTCAAAATTATAAATTAAGTGTTGGTATTTTTAAAAGTCATAAATATTTAATAACAATTTTATAATTAATATTTTTATTTATTAGAAAATTTATTTTCATAAAATTTCTTTAATAAATAATATTTTTTTATCTTATGATTATAAGATAATTTAATAGGGCCTTAATAAATTTTTGAAAGTTTTATAAAATTAGTTTTAATTTTAAAATATGTGTTTTTAAAGTAAATGAAGTTTTTAATTAAAAATTAAATTCATTATATATAAAAAATTATTTTCATAAAATGGAGTTCATGTTTGAATATTACACATTTAAAAAAGGCTAGGATTAATTTTTTGTAATTTTCTAAACTAGTTTATTTTTTATCAATAGTAAAAAAATTTGTTTTATGGGCTATATACATTATAAGATAAATATTTTATTCCTTGATTCATTTATGATGTAACAACGATAATGTAGAAATACCCATAATTATATTAATATACTCCGCAAGCCCATCCAGAAGCGATGATTCTTACTATTTATTAAATAAAAGAAAAGAGAACAAAGGATGCAGATGAGGTCAAACAAAGGGAATTACCCTCATCTTTCAGAGCACAGTGCTAAAGATCATAATAAGACAAGTCATTCCCATAATGAGAGTCATCGGCAGTTTCCCATTCAGAGTGGGACTTACCCTGATTGAGGACTTTAAGAAAATCAGAATTAAACATTCCCGATATCTTAGAAAAACGAGTACACACAGTGCGAGGAGTATTAGAGTAGTCCTTCCTCATCCATCATTTCTAGGGAGTAGGAGTGAAATCATCTTCCCATTTTCCAGAAATAAGTGCATCTTTGAAAGAAGTAGGGCCACTGATACCTACTATAATCCCTTCTTCCTCCGAGATGTTACCCCACATCCCAAATATCACAGAGGATTTCAAGCGTGTCTAGATCTCCTGTTGGTAATCAACCTATTAAGGATCCCTAGTATTAAGAGTCATCTCAACAGTCTCATCACCTTGAATACCTGCACCATGACTATAATTCATCCATATATTCGATGGGCCAATGCAAGTAGAAGATCATACAATAGAGAGAGGAGCATTATTTCCAATCCCTATTAATCCAAGGGGAGTAACAAAACTACTATCCCTGGGTATATCCATGTAAGAGTCAACCCAAGGAGTGGAGTGACTATGCATTGGGATGAATAGTTATCACAAATATTAGAAGGACCATTGTTGGATCTCAACGGTGATGAGTCCACAATCATCCCCTTCCATTTTGAATGTAGCTTATGTTATTCATGAGAAACCACCACATCAGCATTATTGGAGGATGAAATGATGTTACGATCAAGGTGTTGTGAAAAATACACATCATTCCTCTTTGACCACCTTCTACAGAGGTTAGATGGATGACCCATTATCCCACAGTTCTCACAAGAAATTCATCTTCCACATAATTCCAAAGAATGGACAACAGACATACACTCATTACAAAAAAGTGGATTTCATTCACACTCAACATAAATTTGAACGTCATACTTCAGAGAGGAATGAGTTACCTTGTTAGTCATGATGTATATAAGATCAAACTCAACCAACATCCTTGCAAAATGTTCAAACCGGACATTATCAGTCTCCTTATCAAGATGTATGGGGGTTCAAATTGCCAGGACAATATCACGCAGAATATTTGGGTGCCAAAGGACTCCATTGAGACCATGAAGATGAACCCATAACTGGAAAACAATATCCCTTTCATGTGAATCATTGATGTCCAGGGACCATTCATGATGGTGAAGCCACCCAGGCTTCAGGAAAAGAGCGCCAATGCACCACACACGAATTTTAGAAGCATCTGAAGGAAAAATGCAATGAAAAAACCCATGTCCAATAAATACACTTCTCCAATCAGAGAAACCCCATAAACATGAGATCCGTTGGACAAAATCATCAAACTTCATGGATTTATGACTCATAGGTAAGACAATAAGTGAAATCAGGGATGATTTTCCAATGGAAAAACTTTCAGCAAAGACCTCTCAATTGGCCTCAATGTGTGATGAAGATCCCTTATGAAGAATTCTTCGAGAGCACAAATCAGTGTAATAAGCAAATGCAGTTTTCAAAACAGCAGTCAGATTTATCCTCTATGAAGCAGGAAAAAAAGAACCATAATTCAGCACTGCAAGAATCAATTTACCAGGTCCATCGCAAACATCCGAACAAAAGTCCTTTTTTAGCAAATGTCTGGGATTGGACTCTGCAGCCCGACCCCGCGTGACTAAATCCCCCAAAAGACCATGCCCAGTATACAAAGTCCATGATATGATATAAGAACATATAACCTCCTTGGTGGAATCGTGATCACGCAAGCCACGTTCAGGCATCCGACTATGGATAGCATGGATCTGTGATGATTCATCTGATGAGGGCACACAACCTCTAGGATTCAGTGCACCATCACTCCGGGGAACAGATCAGACACTAGTGGCCCGACCAACACCAGACTGAGACGTCGACAAACTCACCGTATCTTCGGGATGCCGCAGAACTTCCTTCTCGATGGATCCTATGCTGCCAGCCACAAGTACAGTGCCGGGGAAATGGGGAACCGACATCACAAACCCTAATCCCGGTCACCATCCTCATGGGGCTCCCACACACCCCGACCCATAATTACCCATTCTTTGGTAATGAATCATTATATTAATACATTTTGTTATAATTCTAAAAATATTCTTAGTTTTGATCAAAAATAATAAACTCCTGAAATAAATAACGAGAAACACCCCTCTCTACCCATATAAATACCACCCGTCCCTACCTCTTATCCTCAAACATTCCATGAATTGTGATTTGTCAAAAATATTGCCAATAATATTATCAAAAACCTCCCCCACATATATAATATATTTTTATCATCAAAATACCAAACCCTTTTCCCAAAGGAGGTTCTCAAGAAGAAGGATTCAAGAGGTAAAATCCCTTATCATTTCATTTCATTTATTTTCTAGATATTTTCTTTTCTTATTCAATCCTCACCTCCCTTCATGAAAAATGGAATGATAACTATAGTATAGTAAATATAATAGAATGTTATAATGTTAATTTAATAATACATATTGAAACCCCTTCTCTTAATAATTTTGTTCTAAAAATGAACCGACTGTCTATGAGATGTTGATTTATCGCCTTCAAGGACGAATTGTTTTAATTTTCTATTACTGGATTTAAGGCTACTCATGAAATCATTTTAATGATAAAAATTGATTGTATATTTTCTGTAAATACATTTTTTATTTTTTGGAATTAAATTATTTATATAACACTAACTGATAAAACAAAATTTTTTCATTATGGTAAAGAAACTACAGTAACAATCTAAATGATTATCACTAGTGTATTATCTAATTATTAATAATTCAACAATATTAACACATGATATATACAACCAATTAAAAGTATACATTATAATTCATAATTTATAATTTAAATTCTAGGGAATTATTCAAATTTTACAGGAATATCCATACTTATATACAAGCGTATAGATCATGAAGTCCAATTAAATGAACACTGCCAAATGATGATATTGACCTCTATAACTCATCAAAAATATACTAAATGAAATTAAATAAAATATTATGTGAAAAATTCATGTAAAGAAGGTTTTGGATGTTTAAATCAATTAATTTTATTTTATTAATGTAACACCCCAGTTAAATAAAAAATATAACATTTTCATATTTATCCATATTTTTGAATAAAATATTAATATTACTTTAAAGGGAATGCTATGCTTGAGGGCGTACCCAATACGCAACAATGAGTTTCTTTGAAATCTTACGTTGCACTCTAAAAATAAAATCTTATTATTTTAAAAGGTAGTTCACAACAAGCCGTTGTATTGGCGGGAATTAATGGAACTAACTAAAAAATGATTATATATGTTTTCCAAATATTTTTACTTTTATCCAATCATTGTTGGAGGCTTAAAATGAAAATGAATCCAATTTTAAGTATAAATTTTATAATATTCTTTAAAAGGTTGATTAACCAACTTTTGATGGAGAACCCTTTTTAAATATAATTTTGAAAATTTTATATGTTTTATTTCACAAAATAAAATCCTTCTTTAGAATCTTGACATCAAAATTTACTTTGTGTACAATTTTGATATTTTTCCGATAAAGATCATTTGTATTGAAAATGTTGCATTTTAATTCAAAATCCCATTTTAATCTGATTTATTTATATAGATAGATTATATTTTTAATTTATATTAGATATTATTTGGAATATATTTTTACCACTCAATCTAATGGTGGTCATTGGAATTAATTTCACTTTGATATTGGACTTAAACTAGTGTCAATCTTTTAATAGATATTATTTATTTAAAACACTCTATTTGTTTTGATAGCATGAATTAATTATTAAATTAATTAATGCAACATATGTGTTTTTAATTTTTTAAAATAGACATCATTTTTGAATTCGTAATATCAAATATATCTTTGGGTGAATTTTTGGTATTTTTCTGAAAAACTTCAATTTGTGATGAATAGTAAAACTACTAAGTGGTAGTTTAAAAACTGATTTTTTGTTTAAATGAATCTTTACCTATTCTGTGATTTGAAATTCAAAAATCCGGCATACATGGTAGTCATTTGGATGAAAAATGTGGTTCAATGGGATTAAAATAATTTTTAGTGAATAGTAACTTTTAAGTTTTTAATCGCGATTAGAGATTATTAGTGTAATTTTAGGTAAAAATAATGTTTTAATAATATGGAATGACCTAGAAACATGTCCTAACCTCATTGGATATTTCATGGCCGACCAAGAAAATCCATGGGTCAACTTGGGGAACCCATGGAGCCACATTGGTTGGAAAATGACATAAATAACTTTTTATTTAAAGTTAAAATAAAAATGTCACAAACATGAGTCGTTTTACTAAAACAATTTTTAAATGGGGTTATACAGTCACATTTTTCACTATAAATATTCATTATAAAGATAAAACGATTTCCTACATCATGATATTTTTTTTTATAATTTTTATACATTAAATATATTAATTAATTTATGACACCATGATGATGCTGCGATTCCCTCATTATTTAATGATTTAAATAAAATTAGAAGATAATGTAACTTCTAAGACCTACACATTTAAAAAACCTATTGGATGGGTTTATTTCGAAATCTTGTCACATTATCCTCGAAATATATAATTTTTGGACCTTTAAAATCCGAAAATCATTTTATAATAAAGTAACCTTTTATAACTTTCCAAGAGTGCCCCTCCTCTCCTCTTATAAAAGGCCCCCAGCTCGACCACCTTACCCACACATTTCAAGCCTTTGGCTAGGACAACACCTTCCAATTTTGTCTTTAAAAATCCATCTCTTCATCATTTAAGCCTCAATATTGGCATAATCCTTTCCAAGGAAGCATTTGATCTCAAATCAAATAGAGGTACCCGATTTAAAGGTAATGTCTTCCCTTGTGTTCTTTTTGTTTTATTTTGCTTCTCCAATCCCCTAAACACTTTTTATTACTTTTTTTGTAACAAAAATAGTATATTAAATATACTAGGATGTTTTTATAAGAATTATTAGAGCTACACTTTCACACACCTCCATATAATGGTTAAAGAACATACTGTTTCTCTGGACGGCGAATTACTGCCTCACGAAACGATGATTGTTCAATATTATTTTAACTCCTTAAAAGGTGGCCATTAAGATGTAAATATATTTATATATGATATATAATATGTTTATGTATTTATTAATATTCTGTATTTTTCATTTATGGCATACCTTTATGGTTTCCATTATGGTTAAACGAGATATCTTCATTTTAGGAAGTGCGGACTACCGCCCCCTCAAAGTGATTTTATTCGTTAATAGCATATGTGTTATGTGTAAAGGATATATTTAATGATATTATATATGACACCATACTGTAATTATAATACTATTATGTATCATTATGTATTAATTCCATTAAATAAGAAATAGAAATGGAAGTAGCGTTCATGCGTACGTACGGCTTACCATCTCCATGAACGGTGCATTTCATTTCTTACCTCTAAATGTTATGTAATATTATAAATGCATGTTTATAATGGATATATATTATATATATGATATATAAATAATGAATATAATTATGGATATAATATATATTATACCACATGAACAACTTGTAATTATAAAGGGTTTATTTTTGACTCAAGTAGCAATGATTTACAAAACGACCATTATTAACTTAAAAAATTACATAGTGTTCATAGCATGGTTGTAATTTATATAAAAGAAATAATGAACATGAAAAGGGATATTAAGCAAGTAGAAATTAACTCAAGTTTATTATTCAGGATTTTAAAGAATTATCGAGTCAAGTCGGACCCGAGTTAAGGGATCCTACCTCTCTCTTTCTTTTTAAGTACTCGTTTTTATGTAACTTATTTTAAGCTCCTCTTTCTTATGTTTGGGGATGTTATTTTATATTCATATATCTTTAAATTTTGTGTTAATATGATGATAGACCCTATTCTATCTCATCAAACTATTTTTGGAAGTTTTATGTGGCGCTGTTAGGCTACCGGATTTTCATTAGGGGATTTTCATCTAACTTTTTATTCCCGTGAGATTCATTCTACATTGGCCACTATTTCCTTTTGTGTGTTGTATTTACTGCCCATTATTTTAATATTTGTATAATAGAATCTCATTTATGGGTAGTTACATCTTCATTAAATGACCCTTCTTTCATGGGGTGTACGTTTTGAATGTTTCCCAAATCGGTAAGGGAACCTTTCACACTCCTCTTTTAAAAAGACTTATATTGTTATGTCTTTTTATTTACATCTTTTTATGTTTGGATATGTTATTATATATCCATATTGATGTAAATTCTGTGTCCAAGTGATGAGATACCATTTTATTTCTCATCAACTAATGTTTTGAATCTTAATGTGACGTCGTTAGGCTGTCGAATCTTACCAAGGGATCTTCTTAACCCAATTTCGATTTCTTTGGGTTCAGCTTGTAGTTATTGAATATGTCATTCTTTGAATATGTGTGAATGAAATATGGTTGTTTTACACTTAATATCCACTTATATTGGGTGTATTTATATTTTTCACACATAATTATGAGATTGATTTATCCTGAATTTAAGGATACCTTCTTTATAAGGGATTTCGTCTCATTTTACAATTCTATTGATAATTCATTGTTGTTATGCACCAATTAACTCTTATATGGTTTATATACTATCCATTGGAATAATATATCATGAATCCCTTTATTCTCACGATATTATTATGTTTTGATTAAATTTTATTCCTCAATATTTGTATTAAAGTGGCTCTCATTTTGTTAAAAACCCTTTAACTAAAATATCATTTCAAATGTTTTAATGATTTAATCTTATAAATATCCATGTTTTCAAAATGGTTTTAAAGATTTATTTATATGGATAATAATGGTTTAAAATGTTAAAATCTTCAATTTGTTATGGGACACTTTGATTTAAAAATCCATTTATTAAATGTTTTAAATGGTTTTGAAAATGTTTTTTAGAATGGATTGATTATTTCAATATCTTAAAATGTTATATTGTTATTGCAATGTGGGAATGTTATATTTCATTTATGCTTATGTTATGTGCTATTATTATGTTATGGTTCTTGGGAATTTTTATGAAGACAGGTGGTTCCGTGGTAAACTATGGGCGGGTGAGCCCGATATAGCTCTCCAATGCATTGGGTAACGCGAAAAAGGTAAATGTTATGGTTTCTCTGAAGAGATTTAGGGAATATATTGTGATGGGTATTCCAAACGTAACCAATAGGGTTACTACCTACAAAATAATGTTATGAGTTCCTCAAGATACCTTTATGTCTTATGATTTATATGAATTATTCATGATTTTATGAGGTAGGTTAAAGTGATTATGTTTTATGGGTAAAGTATGATTTCATTCTTATGTATATATGTACTCATGTTTCATTTCCATACATTTTATAACCCTTACTGAGATTTTTATTCTCATACCAAGTTTTTGAAATGTTTTTCACAGGTCAATGGAATGGTACATGCGATGATGATAGTGTCAAGGAAGTGTCAAGAAGGAATCCATGTTTTATTTTAATTAAGTTTCTGTTGATGGGAAAAATGAATACTATCTTTTATGTATCAAATTTGATTAAATGTGGAATGTAATTAAAGTTTTATGATATAATTCTTTAAAACTCTAAACCTGAAAAGATCCCCAATGTGTAATCTTGTAATAACTCAAGATTAAGTAAGGTTTAATGCTGGGGCCTTATAGTTGGTATCAAAGGTCGGTTTAGATACCTTTAGAGGTTAGAGTGTTGTTTAAGAAAAAGTGACAAGTTGTTTATAACCACAATGGTTAGTATACTTGATGGATTCATCGTTTTTTTTAAATTTAGAATGAGTTTGAGATAACATGGATAAGTATATATTGGTTTTTATCTTTTTCTTTTTTATTTGATGATTTTACTGATATACTCACACATACCTTTTTGGTTTTAGTAAATGGCTGGATCTAGCAGGCACCAAAGTAACAGTGAATTTAAAGGAAACTGTGACGGTTTTATGAAAGAACAACTGAATGATATGGGAGATGCAATGAGAACTCTTGTGGTTATCCTCATCCAACTATCTAAAGTCATGATTGACCACCTGAACCTTAGTGATTTTTATAGGACATCGTGTATGCGAGAAACAAATCCCTATGGATGTTCAGGTAATAATCATAAAGTTATGTATGTTCAAATACCTATGTGTCAAATATGTGGAAGGAAACACATAGGAAAATGTTTCAAATGGAAAGAAAAATGCTATAGATGTGGAAATAAAGTTCATAAAGCAATAACCTTCCATGGAAAAAGGAAGAATCTAGTTGACTCTAGGAATGGGAAAGAAGTTCTTTTTGAAGGATCAATTGACTGTTTTAAATGTGGTGTGCATGGTCATTATGCAAACACATTTCCTACGAATATGTTTCGGGAATGGGGTCACCAAGATCGTACAAATATTCATTTACTAATACCTAATGCCATTCCGATTGAGGATGAAGAAACTAACAATGAAGAATGAATGGTATGGATTATTTCTTAACATATGTTTTCCTATTATTGTAATCTTAGGATATGATTCTTGATTTTGTTCATAGGAAAGAATTATTTAAGAATAAGTTGAAAAGGAATGACTAATGGGTCATGAAGAATGTTGAATGAGTAAGAAGTCATCATATAAGGGATTCAAGGGTTATGGTAGATTTTAGGATGGTGAAATTCTTATATTTATTAATTCTCTTTTGATGATGGGGTTATATTATAAATCTTTTTATAGTAACCCTGATGTTTGATATACGAAAATTTTCTTCAAGGAATAATTATCCTTTCTTTTGTGGATATAGTTATAAAGAACCATTTGGGTTTATATGATCCTTGAATTTGAGGAAATTACTGGTTAATACATTTTGGGTTGCAAAATGGAAGTTATCAGAAAACCTTTTTGGTTAAAATATGTTATGGTTATTTTTGATGTATTTATCTATTTTCGAGGAATGTTATAAAATTATATAGTTTTTGAAAATGGACAACACGCAGACCATGTGACAACCCGTTGCGTCGGACGAAGCTGCATGAATCGAACCCACAACCAAAGTGAAAATGGTATTTTTCATCTACCACTGGACTACGTGATGTCCCTGGTTAGTTTGAATGATTCTTTTTAGTTAGATGATTTTATGAATTAAGAGTAAGTTGATTTTTTTGGTTATCAATGGAAATGATTAGTCTATCATGGAGGATATGTGATTAGGTTAATTACATTTCATTATGAGACTGTAAGAGTAAGTGATGTTATTTTGGAGAAAAATGTAAACACTTATGTTAGGAGACTATGTGATTAAATCCTTCAGACAATTGGGTTTCAATCATAGTTTGGTTAACTTTGTAGAATTTTATGGATCGATGTTTAATGAATGGTCTTTTTTGAAGTTTGGGTTTTAGTTTTGGTTAAGGTCTAAAGTCATGGGAAGTATATAGTTCTCTTTTGTGGATTATGTGATTCTCTATAAGTTGATTATAGTACTCTTATTGAGAAGAAGTCTTCATAAATACTTGTCTTTTGGAGAAAATATGAGTTTGATTAAGGAATCTAGTATAAGTTAAAAGTCTACGTGACAAGTAATTATGTTTCATTATGATTTAGTTAAGCTCAAAAATAAATTTCTCAATGAAGAGTAACTTAAAACAAAAATGTTTTCTGTTAACTTTTCCTATTGGGGAAACAAATACCGTTTAACCCATCACAAGTTTTTGATTTTCTTCTGGTTAACTTTCTCCTAGACATGTTTACTATCACTCTCCCTCAGAACATGACCATTTGTTTTGTCCTCTATATCCATGTTTTCCTACATGGAATCCTAGTATGGTTTAACTCGGGTGACCTTTTTACTTCTCTTTCTTTATTTTAAAGTGATTGTTTTACGGACTCTTGTTCCGATGTGGGATTTTCAATGAAGCTTCCAAGCCCAATTTTAAAATTGCGAGGATACAATTCCCAAAAGGGGGGAAGGATGTAACACCTGAGGTAAATAAGGAATATGAAATTTTCATATTTATCCATATTTTTGAATAAAATATTAATATTACTTTAAAGGGAATGCTATGCTCGAGGGCGTACCCAATACGCAACAATGAGTTTCTTTGAAATCTTATGTTGTACTCTAATAATAAAATAATATTATTTGAAAAGGTAGTTAACGCCTAGACGTTGTAATGGCGGGAATGAATGGAACTAACTACAAAATGATTATATATGTTTGTCAAATATTTTTACTTTTATCCAATAAATGTTGGAGGCTTAAAATGCAAATGAATCCAATTTTAAGCATAAATCTTCTAATATTCTGTAAAAGGTCGATTAACTTCCTTTTGATGGAGAACCCTTTTTAAATAAACTTTTGACAGTTTTATAAGTTATATTTGACAAAATAAAAGCTTTCTTTAGAATCTGGGAATCAAAATTCACTTTGTGTGAAATTTTGATATTTTTCAGATAAAGATCATTTGTATTGAAAATGTTGAATTTTAATAAAAAACCTTCATTTAATCTGATTTATTTTTATGGATAGATTATATTTTTAATTTATATTAGAGTGTATTTATAATATATTTTTACCATTCAATATAATGGTGGTCATTGGAATTAATTTCACTTTGAAATTGGACTTAAACTAGTGTCAATCTTTTAATAAATATTGTTTCTTAAAAGCACACTATTTGTTTTGACAGGGTGAATTAATTATTAAATTAATTAATGCAACATATATGTTTTCAATATAGTAAAATAGACATCATTTTTTAATTCGGAATATCAAATATAGCTTAGGGTGAAGTTTTGGTATTTTTCTGAAAAACTTCAATTTTTGATGAATAGTGAGACCACTAAGTGGTGGATTAAAAACTGATTTTTCATTTAAATGAAACATTACCAAATCTGTGATTTGAATTTCAAAAATCCGACATACATGGTTGTCATTAGGATGTAAAATTTCATTCTATGAGATTAAAATAATTTTTTGGGGAATAGTAACTTTTATGTTTTTAATCGCGATTAGAGGTAATTAGTGTAATTTAAGGTAAAAATAATGTTTTAATAATATGAAATTACATAGACACATGTCCTAAACTCATTGGATGTGTAATGGCCGACCAAGACAATCCACAGGTCAACTTGGGGACCCCATGGAGCCACTTTGGTTGGAAAATGGCATAAATAACTTTTTATTTAAAGTTAAAATAAAAATGTCACAAACATGAGTTGTTTTGCTAAAACAACTTTTAAATGGGGTTATACAAGTCATATTTTTTACTATAAAAATTCATTAGAAAGATAAAAAGGTTTCATACATCATGATATTTTTTTTATAATTTTTAGACATTAAATAAATTAATTTATTTATGACACCATGATGATGGAGTGATTCCCTCATTATTTAACGATTTAAATAAAATTAAAAGATAATGTAACTTCTAAGACCTACACATGTCAAAAAACTATTGGATGGGTGGATTTAGAACTCTTATCACCATATCCAAGAAATATAAAATTTTGGGACCATTAAATTCCGAAAAACATTTTATAATAAAGGAACATTTTATAACTTTCCAAGAGTGCCCCTCCTCTCCTCTTATAAAAATCCCCCACCTCTAACACTTTACCCACACCTCTCAAGCCGTTGTGTCGGCCAACCCCTGCCCATTTTGTCTCTCCAAATCCCTCTCTTCACCATTGAAGCCTCACTTTGGTCATAATACTTTCCATGGAAGCCTTTGATCACAAATAAAAGAGAG
Source organism: Viscum album (assembly GCA_963277665.1). Taxonomy (NCBI): domain Eukaryota; kingdom Viridiplantae; phylum Streptophyta; class Magnoliopsida; order Santalales; family Viscaceae; genus Viscum; species Viscum album. The sequence goes on along the minus strand of OY728130.1, from coordinate 821,533,382 downwards.
TTACCCGATTTAAAGGTACTGTCTTCCCTTCTGTTCTGTTGTTTTATTTTGCTTCTCCAATCCCCTAAAATATTTTTATTACATTTTTTTGTAACAAAACCATTATATAAAATATAATAGGATGTTTTTATAAGAATATTTTGAGCAACACTTTCACGCACCTCCATCTAATTGTTAAAGAACATACTGTTTCTGTGGATGGCGAATTACTACCTCACGAAATGATGATTGTTCAATATTCTTTTAACACCTTAAAAGGTGGCCATTAAGATGTCACTATATTTATATATGATATATAATATGTTTATGTTTTTCTTAAGCTTATGTATTTTTCATTTAGCGCATACCTTTATTGTTTCCATTATGGTTAAACGCAATATCATTATTTTAGGATGTGCGGACTACCGCCCCCTCAAAGTGATTTGATTCATTAATACCATATGTGGTACATATAAAAGATATATTTGATGATATTATATATGATAAAATACTGTAATTATAATACTATTATGTATCATTATGATTTAATTCCATTAAATAAGAAATAGAAATGGAAGTAGCGTTCATGCATTCGTACGGCTTACCGTCTCCATAAAGGGTGCATTTCATTTCTTACCTCTAAATGTTATGTAATATTATAAATGAATGTATATAATGGATATATATTATATATATTATATCTAAATAATGAATATAATTATGTATATAATATATATTTAACCACATGAACATCTTGTAATTATAAAGATTTTATTATTGACTCAAGTAGCAATGATCTACAAAATGACCATTATTAACTTAAATAATTACATAGTGTTCATAGCATGGTAGTAAGTTATAAAAAAGGAATAATGAACATGAAAAAGGTTCTTAGGCAAGTATAAATTATCTCATGTTTATTATTCAAGAGGTTAAAGAACGATTGAGTCAAGTCGGACCCGAGGTAAGGGATCCTACGTCTCTATTCTTTTTAAGTACTCTTTTTTATGTAACTTATTTTATGCTCATCTTTCATATGTTGGGGGATGTTATTTTATATTCTTATTTCTGAAAATTTTATGTTAATATGATGAGAGACCCTATTTTGTCTCATCAATCTATTTTTGGACGTTTTATGTGGCGCCGTTAGGCTGCCAAATTTTCATAAGGGGATTTTCATCTCACTTTTTATTCCTGTGAGATTCATGCTACATTGGACACTATTTCCTTTTGTGTGTTTTATGTACTGCCCATTATTTGAGTATTTGTATAATACAATCTCATTTATGGGTAGTTAAATCTTCATTGTATGTCCCTTCTTTCATGGGGTGTACGTTTTGAATGTTGCCCAAATCGGTAAGGGAACCTTTCACACTCCTCTTTTAAAAATACTTATTTTGTTATGCCTTTTTATTTACTTCTTTTTATGTTGGGATATGTTCTTATATATCCTTATTGATGTACATTTTATTTCCAAGTGATGAGATATTCTTTTATCTCCCATAAACTAATGTTATGAATCTTAATGTGACATTGTTAGGCTGTCGAATTTTACCAAGGGAACTTCTTAACCCAATTTCAATTTCATTGGGTTCAACTTGTAGTTATTGAATGTGTCATTCTATGAAAATGTGTGAATGATCTCTGGTTGTTTTACACTTAATATCCACTTTTATTTGGAGTATTTATATTTTTCACACATAATTATGAGATTGATTTATCCTTAATTTAAGGATACCTTCTTTATAAGGGATTTCATCTCATTTTACAATTCTATTGAGACTCCATTGTTGTTATGCACCAATTCACTCTTATATAGTGTATATATTGTCCTTTGGAATAATATATCATGAATCCCTTTATTCTCATGAGATTATAAATTTTTGATTAAATTTTATTCCGCAATTATTGTATTCATGTGTCTCTCATTTTGTTAAAAACACTTTAACTAAAATAACTTTTTAAATGTTTTAATGATTTAATCTTATAAAGATCCATGTTTTCAAAATGGTTTTAAGGATTTATTTATATGGATATTAATTTTTTAAAATTTTAAAAGCATCAATGTGGTATGGGGCACTTTGATTTAAAAATCTCTTTATTAAATGTTTTAAATGGTTTTTAGAATGGATTCATTATTTCAATATCTTAAAATATTATATTATTATTGCAATGTTTGAATGTTATCATTCCTTTATGCTTAAGTTGTGTGCTATGATTATCTTATGGTTCTTGGGAATTGTTATGATGATCGGTGGTTCCGTGATAAACTAATGGTGGGTGAGCCCGATATAGCTCTCCAATGAATTGGGTAATGCGAATGAGTTAAACGTTAATGTTTCTCTGAAGAGATTTAGGGAATATACTGTGATGGGTATTCCAAATGTAACCAAGATGGTTACTCCCTACGTAAGAATTTTATGAATGCCTCAAGTTACCTTTATGTCTTATGATTTCTAAAATTTATTCATGATTTAATGAGGTAGGTTAAAGTGCTTATGTTTTATGGGTAATGTATGATTTCATTGTTATGTATATATATACTCATGTTTCCTTTCCATACTTTCTATAAACCTTACTGAGCCTTTTATTATCATTCCACATTTTTGATATGTTTTTCACAGGTCAAGGGAATGGTACATGGTACAATGATAGTGTCAAGGAAGTGTCAAGAAAGAATCCATGTTTTAATTTAAATATGTTTCCGTTGATGGGAAAAATGAATACAATCTTTTATGTAACCACTTTGTTTAAATTTCAAATGTAATGCATGTTTTATGATCTAATTCTATAAAACTCTAAACCTGGAAATATCCTCAATGTGTAATCTTGTAATTACTCATGATTAAGTAAGGTTTAATGCTGGGGCCTTATAATTAACATGTATATTAATATGAAGAAATAATTCAAACATAAGGTAAGGGGAATTATCAAACCCAACTCTCTTTCTTTTGAATTTTTCTTTTTCAATCAATTTATTGTATGAATGCTCCCTTAATTTCATAAAATTATCATTTATTATTTCCTTCCCTTTTGGTGTTTGGTGCATGCATGTTTCTATTCTAGCACTAGGACAAATTCATGGGTTATTTATAAGGAAATATTAATTCTTAAAAACTTATTTTTCTTCTCTTGTGAATAATTATTCTTCAATCAAGAATGTAAAATATTTATAAAATTACACCAATTTGATTCCATGGGTTATTTTATGTCCATGATTTATATAAATTCTATGTGGAATGCATGATTGTGTAAATATTATGATGTTAGTGGTGCACACAGAATTATATAGCATATGTAAATGTTACGATGTGATTGGAGCACATTGAATTATATAGTTCTCTAATTCATTTGGTAATTTTATGAATCTCCTAATATAAATTGAATTATTTTGGTGAAAATGATGATAACTTTCATATAAATTATGTGTGTTATTTGAATATTAGTACATGATGAGTCATTTTTATGCACTTCTACATTCCATGACTTTATCTAATGTTTCCTCACATCAACATAGTTATAATTCATTTCTTATTTTATGATGATGCTAATTATGGTCACCCATGTTTCTTATCTATTATTAATAATCTTATTAAGATTTTAGGTCACCCATTTTGGATATATATCCTCAGGTGAGTACATATAACCAGGAGAACAACATGTAAAATAACAAGTTAGAGAAGAAGAAATAAAATAAATGTTTGTATATTATTATTTAAAAGCTATGCATGGACCTAATTTTCCAAATACAATAAACCTTAGTTAAAATCTTTTGTATGAAAATATGTATGCACCCAAAAATATTTGTCTTTAGAAAAAAAAAATTAAACATACAGATCCCACAAGATATGTATTGAGAATTAATTATACAATTAATAATTTATTTATTCATGACTCATTGGCTTCTGTCTTGTTCGAACATTTTTTGTTATAGAAAATGGTGTGAACCAGGAGATTCTAGTCCAAAAAACCGTGCTTGGGGAAATGATGTGATTGACCGAAAAAGCATCCCCAATTATTTCAGAGATGGAGTTCAAAATTTCATGGGGATTCTTAGCCAACTGTCACAATATATAGATAATAACCTAAATAATGTGGATCATATTCCATCACCTATGATGGAGAAACTGGTTATCTAGTCTTTCAAGTGGAAACAACAACCAACATTTAGTGGATATTAAATACCACTAGTCACAGAACATTGGGTGAACACAATGGAGGATTTGTTTTCTGCAGATGTCTATTCTAAGATGGAGAAGGTGACTCTGGAAATTTATCATCTAGATGGAGTGGCAGACCAATGATGAATGATGATTTAGAACACCATGTTGAAAGGGAGAAATTGAAATTATGGGGTGGAAGACATTAAGATAATGTTTCTTATCAATTATTTCCTTCAAAATCATCATAAAAATATGGAGAGAGATTTCATAAAACTAAATCAAAAGAATGATTAATCTATCAAAACCTATGAATAAAATTTCAATAGATAATCAAGGTTTTATTTTTTGTTTTGTTATCAACAATTATTGATATATATATATATATATTATTTAGTGGATTAAAACCACACCTTCAAAAGGATCTATCAATTTGAGACATTGGGATTTTTGAAGAATTTATTTAATGTCCTCTAAAATTGGATATGAATTATGGATAATGGTACCTTGGCTATGACGATAAGAAATGAATGATGGAGTTTCAAGAAGAAGGATCTAACAAGAAATGAGGAATTAAAACTCAACCAACCACATGTAAAAAATATGGTAATAAACCTTATTAGAATTTCCTTATAGGGATGGTGAAATTTAATAGAGGGGGAGGGAAGGAAACCAATATCATGAATGTTGAACATATATGAAGAAGGTGGAAAATGTGGTGGAGGAAAGGATATCACCACCCACAGTTAAATACTCAACTATAGGGTGAAAGGGGCACATGCAAGCAAGTGTACTAATCCCCAAGTCCTCTATGGTAATTAGTGACATCAACCAGCAAATCCAACGAACCATGGTAACGAATATGAAAGAAATTCGACTGATGTGGCCTTTGAAAAATATATTATGACATGTACGATAGTAATTCATTCATGAATACTAAACATACTCTTTGATTATATTTCTACATATTATTTTATATATTTTAGTTTTAGTAGAACTATCCAGAAACCACCTCAAAATATAAAGATTGAGTTTTCTATGAGAAAAAATAAGGAAATTATTGTATAAAAAGTTTATAACTCCTCCTTAGTTAATGTTTGATGACTGAACCTCCTAAAAAATATTTTCATACTTCTGTTGGTGGAGTTTGATTCTATATTGGTCATGGATTGGATATCTTTACACCAAACTAACATCAACTCTCAGGGAATGTGTATCGCTATTCTCATCTTGTGGCATCTCCACATATGTATGTGTGTATGGAGGTGGGTGAATCTACTTCAGAATCATCACCTCTATTGTGGATATTACATCCTTATGAGATCAAATACCTATATCAAATAATTGAAAAAATGAGATGGTCCTGATCAAATACATGCCCAATGTGCGGTTTTACATTGATATGATCCGTGAAGAATTGAAACATCTTCCTCCTGACATAGAGGTGAGTTTTCAATTGACTTCTTCCAGGATCATTGCCCATTTGAAATCCACCTTATGGAATGACTAACACTATGTTGGATGAACTGAATAAGTTGTTATAAGAGAATCTGTAGAAGGGTTTTATATTCCCTACTACTTCACCATGGGGTGAACCAGTCCTTAACATCTTGAATAATAGTGGATAAATGTGCCTCTATACTGATTATTGTGAGATAAACAAAATCATGATAAGAAAATTTATCCCATTTCATGGATATACAACTTGTTGGATCATCTGTGTGTAGAAAAATATTTATTTAATGTGGAATATCGGTAGGGATATCACCAATTAATGGTTATGAAGGATGATATTACCAAGAGTGTATTTCAAATGAGTAATTGACAATATGCGTTCATTGGGATTACATTTTTAAAAACTAATTCCTATGAAATATTCATGGGAATAATGAATAGACTCTATAGAGATTACATAGACAAATTTGTGGTAGTCTTTATTGATGATATTTTTATATACTTAAAGAAAATGGAGAGACATGAGGAGAATATGAATATTATATTAAAGAGATTGTGAAGGGAGGAACATTATTAATAGTACAATAAATGAGATTTTTAGATGGATGATATATCATTCATGGGGAATGTTATCACTAGAAAAGGAATATCTGTGGACAATTCCAAGAAAATGGAATTTAATGAGCGGCCTCAAACAACATCTACCACAAAGATCCATAGATTCTATGGTTTAGGTGGGTATTATCAGTGAGTTGTGATTAAATAAAAAGATTTTTAAATCAACTAACATAGAAAAATAATATGGGAGAATTTTTTTTCAAGACCAGTGAATGTAAATAATACTTCAAAATTTTAACACAGAGGCCTATCAAGACACTAATACTCTCACTTCAGACAAGTAGGGAACACTTTGTAGTATAAATGGATGCATAAAAAGGTCATTTGGATGTATAATGATGTAAAATTATGAATTGATATCCTATGAATAATGTTTTTTTAAATTTTATGAAGAATCATTTTCCACAAATGATCTGGAGTTGGATGTTGTGAGCTTTTCATTTAATATCTATAGAAAATATTCCAACAGGGGGAAGGGTGAAATATATACCAATAATCAGATAATAGAATATATATTTACACAAATGGTGACTAATATGTGATAATAAAGATGGTAAGATATGATCTGGAATTATAAATTTTCAATCCAGTTTCATCCCAGTATGTAAAATAAATTGGAAGATGCTCTAAGTAGAAAGATCATGGAATATTATCAATGATGAGAATTGAGAATGATCCAATCATATTAGATTTGAAAATGATTTACATAAGAATCATTAATGAATGACCATTATGAATCCTTTTTAAAATTATTTATTAACCATTCCATATGTTGAAATTACAAGATTCTTAATGAAATGGTGTTGAAATTGAAAAGAAGTTTGAAGATATAAGAAAGGGGAAATCCAAATACAATAAAATTAATGGGGAAGAAGTTATAATATTTGGGTCACAAGTATGTGTACCATCAGATCTATAGATAAAAGAACATTTTATGAATTTTTCACACAACTCAAAATTTTTTTTCACTCAGGGAGCACTATCATGAATCAAGATCTTCATGAGTACTTTTGGTTGGAAAATATGAAGAAGGACATTCCTGAATATATATCAAAATGCATGGTATGTAATTAAGTGATGTATTAAAGGAAATATACTAAGGTGATGATGCAACAATTACCCATACCTATATTGAAATGGGTAAAAACATAGTGGCTTTTTTATAGGACATGTATGGAAATCCATAGGAAACAATGCTATATGGGTTGTTGTGTATCATCTTACAAAGGCAACACACTTTATCAAAATATAAAGGGACTCATCTCTATATTGACATGCACAAATATACATAAGATAAGTGGTAAGGTAGTATGGAGTATCAATATAAATTTTATCTAATATTGATATGAATTTTACCTGTATGTTCTTGAAGTGTCTCCGACATGCTCTAAACATTGAGATGAAATTCTGTAAGGCTAATCATCCTCAAAATGATGGAAAATCTTAATGAACTATTTTGAAACTGGAAGACGTGTCGAGGGAATGTACTATTGAAACCAATGTAATAAGGTAAAAATGTCTTCCTATAGTTTAGTTATCTTAGTAAATTTATTTACCTTGAGCATCCAAATGGATATATATAAAGACCATTATTGGAATATAAGTTGCACATCGACTTGTTGGGATGAAGTTAGTAAATGTAAGATGATAAGACCAAAAATGATAAATGAAATTGTGGAAAATGAAGAAACCAATTAGAATCACATCAAGGAATCCCAATGTCGACAGGAGAGCTATGCGTATAATCAATGATGAGACCTATATTTTGATGTTGGAGACATGTTATTATTCCACATATCCCCATGGAAGATGATCATGAGATTTAGGATGAATGGAAAGATGAGTCCTATGTACATCGACCCCTTTGAGATTCTTGATCAAGTTAGAGATGTGGAATATCAAGTGTAACTTCCACCAACCATGTCTCACATACATAATGTATTCCATGTATCCCAATTGAGGAAGTACATACTGGATTGCTCACATATATTGAATCCAGATTTAGTATAGTTTCAATATGACCTCTCTTATATGGAGAATACAATTATGATATTGAACCATATATATAAAGTTCAACATAATATGACTACTCAAAAAGTAAATATACAATTTTTAAACCATAAGTATGAAGTGGTAATATGTGAACTGGAGCAAGTGGTAAAGGAGAAGTACCCAAACTTATTTTTGCCTGATATTATAAAATGAAATATCAAGTGTGAAATTTCATAAGGGGTTATGAAATTAAAAAAACATATCATAAATGGAAATTCCCCTCTAATATTTATTTCATATAGTATAAACCACAAAAAAAAACTTTAAAAAAAATAAAGCATTATAAATGATGAATTAATAAAATAAGAGGTATTTATAATGGTTAAGAAACCTTTACCAATGATATAATAAAATGACCTTTGGAATAGTAATACAACCCTCTAGAATAGAAAATCAGCTAATTGAATTGTATAGTAATCCATGAAATTAAAAATAATATGTTGTAATATTATAAATGGTAATATTATATAATTATATCATAGTATAAGTAAATAAATGTATTAGAAATTGTTAATTAAGTGATGGTATTTTTGTAAGTCATAAATGTAAAATTTTAGTTTTCTAATTAATAAAATGATTTTAAATAAAAAAAATTTCATAAAATTTATTACTACATTAATATTTTAATTTATTATGATTAGAAGCTAATTTTAAAAGACCATAATTAATTTTTCAATGTGATATTAAATCAGTTATAATTTTAAAATATGTATTTTCTCAATAAATGGTTAGTTTAAATTAAAATTAAATATATCATAATTTGATAATAATGTTCATAATATGGGGTTCATTTATGAATTCTACAGCCGAAAAAATGGTTTCGGTGAATTTTTGGGATTTTTCTAAAATACATGAATTTTTGGTGAATAGTAAAATATATTAATTTATGTTATATATACATTATAAGTTAAAAACAATATTTCACGAGTCATATATAATGTAAGAACCATAATATCTATATCTTATTCATTATTTTAAATAATTTATTGATAATGTTCAAAATATTCATATACATGATCCAAAATAATAATCAAGTGAATAAAATAACGAGATAACACCCCTCTGCTCCCCTATAAATAAAACCCTCACCATCTCTTCTCCTCACACCTTAAAAATTTCATCCATGTCCAAATTATTTCCAAAACGATTTTCAATACCCTACCCCAAGTCTATTATATCATGGTCTCATCAAATTACCAAAGCATTTTCTATACGGAGGTTCTCAAGGAGAATGATGGAATAGGTAAAATCCTCTTTCTTTTCCATTAAATTCTTTTCATTATATCACCTCACCTCACATCATGTAATTGAATGATAAATCTCTAATCATATATATACTATAATTTTGTTATGTTAATTTAATAATGAATCATAAAACCCTTTATGATTTTTTTTATTCTTAAAAGGACATCATCGTATGTGAAGTGTCGATTTATCACCTTTAAGGATGACATGTTTTTATTTTCCCTTATTGCCTGTAATGCTCATCATGAAACCATTTTAACGATTAAAAAATATTTTAATGTGAATGTTTTAACCCTATTTATGTTCTGGTACAAAATGATAAAACAAAATGAGATCATTGTGATAAAAAACGGCCACGATAATCAAAATGATTATCAATAACTTCTTGTCAATGATTTATCACCATACCGTAAAAAAATGATATATATAACCATTTAAACTTATGAATTATGAGTAATAACCTATAATATTAATTTTGGAGCATTATTCCAATTGTACATGAATATTCGTAGTTATATTCAAGGAAACTGATCATGAAGAACAAGAAAATGAACACTCCCAAATGATGAAATTGATCTCTATAACTCATAAAAAAGATAGAAAAATGATGATAATAATCCTATAATGAATAAAATTCATATTTAAAGGGTTCTATATTTGTAAATTAATTAATTTAATTTTATTATCATGGATATTAATGTTATGAAATCATTCATAAATAAGGTAATGAGAATTCATAAACCCAACTCTCCTTTGTTGGGTTTTCTCTCTTTCACACTATTTTCAGAATGTATGTTTTTTTTCAATAAATATCACATATTTTTTCATTCCATTTTATTTTCTGCTATATACATGTATCCAAACTCATTTTATAAAAAATAAAATGTTTTTTTGAAAAGAAACATTCCTTATTAAAACTCTTATTTTACTTCTAACGAGACTATTTCATATTCACTCAATATTGATGAATCTTAAACATAGTATTTTGATCTCCTCTTTATTTTGGAACTCAAAACTATATTCACGAAATAATTCATTATAAAATGAATCCCATTCCATTCCATGGGTTATTTTGTTTACACAATTGATATGCATTATATATGGCAGGCATTATTATTTAAATGTTATGATGTGACAAGTGCGCCAGAAATTATTTATCGCATGTAAATGTTATGATGTCATAGGTGATCCCAAAATAATGTAGCGCACAAATTCATTTAGTAATGTAATGGATCTCTTCATATGATGTGAAACATGCATGAACATGATGGTATTTTTTTTAGAAATATATGTGGTATTTGACCACTAAGACAAGATGTTTTTATGCATTTCCACATTCCATAACATGATCTAATGATTCCTATCATGATTATGGTTAAAATTATTTTAATATGTTATGATGATGTTGAATATTCTCACATATTTTTTATGATTCTTATTCATATAGTTTCTGATATTTGGGTTCAGCCCATTTAGAGGTATATCATCATGTGAATACTTGTACTAAGAGAACACGAGGGAAAATAAGAATCTAGAAAAGAATGAATTAAACAGATGTTTTTTTATTATGTAATAGTGATGTATGGTATTAATGTTTCCTCCACACTAAACCATTGGATCTTAATTATTTATCTTTAAAATTATTAAATAATAATTTAAGAAAAATAACGTTCTTTATAGGTTATATATACCTCAACCTAATTAAAAATGTCCCAAATATCATCAATAAATATGAAAAATTACAAGATAATAATTTAATGTAGTGACATACTGAAAAATATCATTAATCAAATATAGATACTAACATGAAATGTAATCTTTAACTTGATTATAAATATCAATATAAATATCACATTTTCAATATGTTACTTTTCAACCATCAAGATTATATATATTACTTTATTCATTAGTCCCTAATTAAATTATCACAAAACCATATAACAACCAGAAATGGAATTTAAACCAAAATTTTATATAAGACTCCAATTACTGAAAAATTATAAATTTGGTAATGATACTTTGGATCATAATTCCAGCCTCAAACTTATATACCCATGATAATATCTAAACTATTTAAGTTAAACATATATGAATACATATATTCTTAAAAAAATTATCACAATCATTATTCCATAAATATGTTCACAACTATTGAATATATTCCCAAAAATTTATAAATACAATAAAATTCGTCAAATATAATCTATATAATATGTTATTAAATCACCAACCAATTTCATCGTTTCCAATACTATCACTTTCCAAAATATCATTTTCCCTATGAAACAATATCGAATCAACATCATAAAAATATTAATGGTTATATTTTTAATTAGTCACCTGTTCTCTATAAATATCAACATACCAATAAATCTATTTCATGGTTGTTAGTACAAATCGAAATATGTTATAAAATAATTAAAAAAAACTAGTCTGGAAAAATACATTTATGTTTCATGACTTGATAACTATAATATCATTAGTATAACACTTATACAATATAATTACTAAATCAAAATACATAAGAACATCAATCATCAAAATTAATTTTCATTACATTAACTAGGATTAATAATAATATTTCCCAATACTTATTTCCTATAAAATGAATTATAAATCCTTTATTAGGATTTTATGACTTCAATTATATCATTATTAATTTTTTTAACTAAGAAATATTGGTAAAAAATTTCATACCTTTCATAAATCATTTGTAGTCTTTTTATCAACATCAATAAAATCATTAATCATACATACAAAAGGATTCAATTCTACGTATGTACCCCAAATATATATATTTTTAAAATACCAATAATTTCAACATTTGAAACATTCAATAATCATATTTTACTCAGGGATACCATTATTATCATCATTATTATTGAAAAAAATACATCATTTCATTGAAATTACATGACTCATGTCATTCTTTTCCACACTCAAAACAACTCGTTTTTTCTATGAGGAATTTATTTGAGTGATTCTTAAAACATTAAGGGGATTTTTTATGTTGAGCCATATATCATCTATGTTCATTATGAATCACCATTTTTAAATTATATGGTATTTTTAGAATTTCACCAATGTTGTGATTTTTAGTCATATATTGAGATAACTGATTTGGAATAATCATATGGTTTTACATTCTATATATTATTTTTACTAGATTCTAATGAGGATAATAATTCCATTGACTGTCATATTCAACATTAATTCAGTCCATTTAAGAACTGCTCATTGAATAAAACCAAAAAACAGTATGAGAAATAGTAATCAATATCGGATAAAAAAAGTCATGAATTATTTTATAGTATTTCTAAATCATGAAAACGTATTTTAATAAACCATAGGTTTAACATAGGTCATTCATGATCATTACCAAAACATTTGGATTATATGATATACTTTCACTTATCCATATAGTTTTTAATAATTTTTTCCCATCATAATCTATAAATAATAACTAAACCATTATATGATACAAAAAATAGTGAATCCTACATTTCATACATAGATATCACATCTGGAAAGGAAAATATTCATTTCATAATACAATGATCAATTCCAAAATTATATAGGTCTAGTGCCTTTGGAATCTTGAACATATAAAAAAATGGTTCTTAAATGATATACATTATATTTTACAAAGATCCTCATAATTGGATACCTTCATAAAAATACCTTTCTAAGTAGTTTTCTTCATAAAATGGGGAAAATAAATACATAAAAGTGAAAAATCAGATTATTCGTATGGGATATAAAGTTAGATATCAATGATCACATGATAATAAATGAACAATAGGGTATTATAACATAAGCATAACATTTTAAAATCATAACCAATATAATATAAATCATATATTTTATTCATGGAATAAATCTTAGTAGTTTATAAGACATAGTTCATAAAGGATTTAAGGAACACGATCCATGATAGAGTTATAATAGAATAAGACAGAAGTTTTCAGCATGAAAATAATCATATAAAAACATTTCATTAGTAGTGAAGGACAATTTACCAGACTTGTTCAATCATTAAACTATCATAATATTCACGGTTCACTCCTGTGACTATCATAGAGTATAGAATCCCTTATAGAACTATATCTTCTCACTATTCTAGACTTGTTTATCTTATGAGATATCAATATTCAACTAATGAATTCAATGGTGATATAGGTCCCATATTTCATATAGTGAAAATTTTAAATTCATTTTCCAATATATCATAATGAATTCATTATATCAGATCCCATGAAATCAAACATGTTTCAAAAAAATTCATCATAGCATAAACCATAGAAAATAAATGGATTTCTTAAACATTTCATCATTTCATCACAACATTACCCATTTAAAATAATCATATTACATTGAAACTAAGTTATTATACTCACCAAATATATAGAGAAGTAATAAGTATGGTATTCTTGTATCATATCCCAAAAAAATCCGAATAAAATTATGGGTTGTTGTCTCTATTGAAAATTAATACCATTAAAATATCATTTAAATATTTTTAAGGAAAATAAAATTTATATATTTAAATTAATTTATTTAAAAAAATTAAAAACATAATGTAAAATTTTTATCATAAATATTAAAATTGTAAACATTTAAATGAATCTTCAATGAAAAAAATAGTCATGATTGTAGGGAATGTTTTTTATGCCGTATAAGTTATGAAAACATTCGATCAATATTATTTTCCAAAAAATCCACGAAGTACCTTGTTTGTAAAATGAATAGAAGATTCCATTTACACCATTTTATAAAATTTAAAACATGTTTAAACATTTATTTTGGAAATCGTAGGTTAATTTTAGAATCCTTCTATGTATGTTTTCCAAAAATCATGGATACTAAAAAACTAGTTTTTATATTTGAATCGAGAAATGAATTTCATTTACCTTAAAAAAAATATTCAGTCTCTTAAGTACTTATGGTATGGTATATTAATTGAAAATATTTATTTTAAAGAAATAAAATTATGATAATAAAATGCATGAGTATTTTGAGTGGTTGATCCCAATATTTTATCACCAGAACATAGTCACAAACAATCCTGATAAACAATGAATCTTTATCCTAAAAATCCATACCAGTTTTGTAACAAGTACATCATAATCCCATCCGACATAGAAAATATTTTCAATTATGCTACTTGGAATTTTTATTTTTTTCCCACTATAGTGTTATTTTCTGGAAAATTATCCAATTTTATGGTTTTAGTTATATTTGGAGCTTCATTATTAAAATAACTTATTTTTTATGTGAATGAATTTTTTATTCAGTATTTCAACAATAACATTTTCTACACTAATAAAAATTGGATAATTATTCTTTTTTAGGATTAAAAATCCATTGTGAATCGTTTCCTTATTCCGTACCCAAGGACAAATTTACCATTTGAAGGCCCAAAATCATCACAACAACATGCGTCGAAAACTATGAAATGATATGGAGATTTATGATGATTGGACTATAGTTCATAAAAAAATGATCTATATGAGTTTAAAATAAACATGGAGAAAGTGTAAATATAATGGAAAATATTTTTTTACTGCGGGCTTGTGTGATTCCATCATTTTCAATGTTATAATGGCATGATATCTTGATGAATTAGAATACAAATAGTCACCTATCCAGAATAAATTCCTAGAGTAAATTTGAAATATATTTCTCCAAACATGGCCAATGAAGCTATAATTTTTTATCAATAGAAGATATATATAATAAAAAAATTAAATAATCCCACATTTTCCAAATATGTCATTAAATGAGGCTACAACACGTAATCATTTTGAGGATGTTTTTAGATCCCAAATTTCACTCCCCTCTCTTTATAAAATTTTACCTTTTCTTTATTCCAAATTGTTGGGAACTTTGGGGTATACGTTTTTAGAAATTTTATTATTTTTCAAAGATTAATTTATTTTTTATTAATTATGTGAATGTTTATTATATTTTAATTTTTTATTCATCTCATTATCACATTTTTCACCTTTTATGTTTCTGTCCCATTTTCTTTATTCACTGTGAACTTTAATTCTCATGATCAGAAGTAACTTACCTGAGGAAGTTCCCATGAGATTAATATAGTGACAAAACTAATTATTTGGAAATTAATTAATTTTTTTTCTTATTTTATTAGAGTTTATATGAGTGGGATTTTATTGGGCAATGTTCTCTATGTCTCCACGTACCATAATAAGCTTACCTTTAACTTATGAAATATTTTATTTCAATCTAGGAGGTGGATGCGATGTCTCAGGATGATTATTGACTGTGTTGTATATTCCCAACTATATATAGAAGAGTAAATTAACAGATAAAATGGGGGAGTTCATTGAGTATATTGGAAACTAATAATAAGATAATAAAGGTTTAATCTGGTCTATTCTCTTATGAATGTCTCCTTTTTTTCTACGTTAAATTAATTTTCATTCATTTTATATCATTGAATATATATGTCTTATTATAGTATTATATTATCAATTATTGATACTCTATTATTTTCAGTATAATTTCATAAATAAAATATATTAAAAAATGTAATTTGAAGTGGTGATTTCTGGATCAAAATCGATCATCAAGAGAACAACATTTGTTAGCCCCTATGCAACACTATGTTAAAATATTTTGGTAGAATTCATGATGACACATTGTCAAAAAAAACTCCACCTCTAGGTAACCATGTTTTCATCACTCACTATTCTTATTCCCATTATGTCCATAATTTTGTTTTTCATAAAATATTAAAAATAATAAATTTCAAAAAGAAAACAAAAAAAAACCTTAATTGTAAATATGTATTTCAAATAAAATTATTATGAATTGGATCACTAATCACAATCGCATAAATAAGTTCAAAATGACTTGAAATCCTATTAGAATGAACTTAAATAAGACTTATATAAATTTAATATAATAGTATAAAGGGTAGAAGAATATATTCATACAGTACATGAGAAACAAGAACCTGACCCGAAACAAAAAGTAGAAAAATTGGTGGAAGGGATTTAAATATTCATTTTATATATATAATAACATTAGGAAATAAATAAGGTACTTTTGATGGAATTTAAAACATCATTCTTCACTAAAAAATTTCATGAGTAGGTTCTTGAAGTACACATGAAAGCTTATTCACTTATAAGTGATCAACATTTTCTTGGTTAAATCCTAGAATAACATTGTGGAAGATAACCTACAATGTGATCTTCCAATTTTGGATAAATATAAAATAAGAACCCTTATACCTATCTCTTGATTTTTAAGACAATGTTTATTATAAAAGTGATGAGATGGAGTTTCCAATGGTCTTTCCAAAAGTGATCATTCTCAAAACATATATAATTGAAATGGAAGATATATATATTGATTTATCATGTTTTAATCCTATCTCAATAGATTTTTTTTCTTTCATTGGTTATCATGAAATTTTTTAAACAGCAAAAATGGATATTTAATTTTATGTTAATAAAGAGACCGAAAAATTGGCCGTGATTGAAGAAGATGAGATAAGGAAGTATTTGCTGGATTGAATGCATCCTCTATAACAACAAACATTTAATATAAAGGAGGATAACATTGATGTCAAATGAGTGAACACCTATCTTGTATTTCTTCCCACTCCGGATCAAAAAAAATATATTTATTATTTCCTGGAGGTTAGTAATTATCTTACCTTATTTGGGGTTCTATAATCCTTGTGTCTACACATGGACACTCAGAAATGATATGAGTGATAATTTATCTCAATGAAACAACATCTACCATAAGATTTCAGTTAATCCACTACAAATTTCAGAAAAGTCTTAGTAAAAACAATGAATTCGATTGGGG
The DNA here is from genome assembly GCA_963277665.1 of Viscum album. NCBI lineage: Eukaryota > Viridiplantae > Streptophyta > Magnoliopsida > Santalales > Viscaceae > Viscum > Viscum album. Next base: position 821,516,025 of record OY728130.1, on the reverse strand, counting down.
GTATTAGTAATTAAGAATCCCTTTTATATCCACTTTATATTTCCTTTCATTTTTTGGTTTTGGTTTGTTTCTTTAATTCATGTAGTTTTATGGTTGTAAAATCTAGCAACATAACTTAAGGATACCACTAAAAAATAAACCATGTTATGTATTTCATTTTAATTATTTAATTTCTTACCAAATATAGATTATAAACATTAATATTTCCTGATCTAATTTGATCTGAAATGAGGTATATAATGGGATAAGTATCACGGGATGTAAATATTATTTTTGTGAATTTTGTGTGTTCTTATATTTTATTTTTTGTGTAGTTTTTTTAGTTTTTTTCATTATTTCTACTTTCAGTTTTTGTTTGTTTTAATGATTTTTAGATGAATTTAATACCTTGAAAAATTTAAAACATATTAGTATTTTTATAATATTTTTTGATTTAATTTTTAGTGCATGTAAATGATTTCTGAATTGATTTTGTTTCATAATTATTAATCTTTTCATTTCATGATGTTTTGAATGATTGTGATATTCCTCTGCACATGTACTCTCAAAATTTAAATAAATTCCCAAACCAAGTTCTTTATAAACTTATTATAAATGTTTTAAAGAATTTATAATTTTTAGTGTCTTGAGACATGTTGTTTGTTGAAACACTATTTTGTTCTTATTTAAAAATAGATTATTGCTCATATAATGTGTTAAGTATAATTGAGGAGACAATTTTAAATCCATTTATGCAGTGAAATATATTTTCTTAAACTTTTAAATATGGCCTTTATCATTCCCTCATTATCTATAAAATATCTTTTAGCCATCCCCATTACATTCCATTTAACCGCTAAAACATTAAATAGATGTTAAATTCATGGTTATTTTTAAACTCATGTGGGGGGGATGAGCTTTATTTTTATTTCTTAAATAATATGAATGATATAAATTGAAGGCGTTTCCTTATTTATTATCACATTAGTGGAAGGAAATTAATGATTGAAATTTATATTTGTGGCCTAAATAATAAATAAAATATTGGATGAGTGTTGGCGAAATAATTGATCATATAAATAAGCATCTATTTTCCACAAAAGTGTGATTTTGAAGAGAAATCAAGATCTTAATTCAAGATAAAAGAATATATAAATGTTTGGATAAAAGGGAAGAAATTTATAACTAATTATGAAATTCAATGTGTGAACATCACAAATAATGATATAGGTGTCTTTTAGTGAATTGTTTTAGCTGATTGATGAGAATAGTACTCATGAGAAAAACTATTTTCATGCATTTACTTCACCATAAAGCTTAACCATCCTTTTTACGACTCAAATATTTTCACATTCCAAAACAACAAACCATAATCCTATGAACAACCCATGTAAAAACATCATGATGGAATCATTTCTGTCTCTATAAAGCAGATATACTTGTCAGATATAAAGCTTATAGAGATAACACATGTTATTGGGAATGATAAAATGTATACAAAACAATACATGAGTGAAAAGAGATATAATTTTCTAAGGAAGAAGGTAAAACATGAATGTAAAAATTCACATGATATTTAATGGGTTTTTATTATTTTTAGAGATTTATGGAATTTTATCCCTATATGAGGGATTATAATTTTTATGATATGATAATTTAGTCGTGTTGTCATTTATACTTTGGGATGTTTGGTTTGACCTTGATGTAAGATGATTTCCCAAGAGTGAAATTTCTTACTGTGGGTAATTTAAATAGAAATTATTTTCAACTATTTAAATTTAAATATTAATTTTTTTAAAGAAGCCATATTTTTATTTTAGGGGAAATTTTCACATTTTATGGTCTTAGTTGTATTTAGATCTTAATTTATAAAGTGGCCAATTTTGGATTTTACCTGTTGTATTTATATTATGTATTTAAGAAATAACATTTTCTAAAATGGTTGAAATTGAAAAATTATTCTTTTTTCGGTTTCCAAATTCATTGGGATTCATTTCATTATTATGGACATAAATATTAACATACCATTTAATGGCCCAAAATCATCTCTCAAAACATTCCCAAAATCTGTGTACAAATATGTTGATTTTCTATTTTGGGTGCAGGTATCATAAATTAAAGATGAAATGAGATTAAATTAATCATGGATAACTAGTATTATGGAGGAACAAATTAATTACTTTTTTACATGTGTGATACATTCTATTTTAATGTCATAATGGTATACAATTCCAGTGTACTATAATACAAAAAATCATCTATGCACAATATTTATGAGAGTAATATGGAAATACCTATCTCTATATATGGACATTGAAGAATACATCTTGTTGGGAAATATAATAAAGATGGTAGAAAAACATTAAATAACCCACTTTTTTCAAATCATTCATTATTACATTCTATAATGTTTAAGTATAAGGAGGTTGGTTTTGGAGCCAAGCACTATCTCCCCAATCAAAAAAAACACTCCATCGTCATTTAAATGGGATGGAAACCCTAGGTTAGCCATTGTTGGAATTTTTTCCATTTAGAAGTTTATTTTATTGATTTTTATTATATTTTATTCTATTTCATCATCTCATTATTATATTTTCATTTTTCGTGTTTCCATCTTATTTTTTTCTTCACTGTGAACAATTATTCTCACGATCATGAGTGTCTAAACCAAGGAAGTTCCCATTGGATTAATACAGTGATGAAACCATGTATCTAAAAATATATTATTAATATTTCTTATTTTATTAAGATTATTTTCCTGGGGATATTATTAGCCAAGACACATTTGTGTCTCTAATTGACATCTGAGGCTTAGTTTTCACATACGCAACACATTCCCTTGACCGAGGAGGTAATTTTTGATCTCTCAATGATCATTGATTTAATTATATATTCACAACCATAGTGGTAATAATATATTAGAAAATATAATTGATTGTGTTATTTATGTAAATTTAAAACTCAAAATAAGTTAATGAAGGTTCTATATGGGTGATTCTCTCTAGAATGCCTCTTCTTTTGTTTCCTACATTATTTCATTTACATTTATATTATTTCATCAACAATATTAATTTTATAATATAAATATAAATTAATTTAAATTCAGTAATTTTAGTTTTATTACATAAATACAAAAATATTAGAATGAGAATTATAATTAGATATTTCATTATTGCAACAACTCCTCAAGGGAATGACCTCAGTTAGCCCTTGTGGTTCATATTGTGAAAATATTTTTTGAGTACTCATGACAACATTTCATGACAATGATATAAAAAAATTAAATAGATATATACTTCCACATGAAATTCATTAGAATAATCATAAAATGAAATCAATTTATTTTTATACACCACACAAAAAAACAAGTGGGAAATATGTCATGTGTCCAACATTAATAAACGTGAGATGAAATTACCATACCTTAGGAATGAATTCCTTTGTATGCATGGGAAAATCCTATATAATAATCATATATTTAATATAAATAAATTATATAAATATAATTAAATATAACACACCATATATGATATACTTCTAATATAATATCGTTAAATTGTTAATTGTTATTTATTAAAATCACACTTTCCACTAACATCTACATCGTTATTCCTATATGTTCTGGTATGGTAGTTTTAGACCTTGTATTTTCATCATGGTTAAAAATAATTTATAATGATAATATTGACATGAAAACCACACATATTAATTATAAACATGTTTAAAATTGTTCAAAAAAGTAGAGATATATAGATTAATTACACCGTTTGTGAGGACAATATATTTTATGTATGCATGAATGATGTTTCCATTTTTTATAGATAGAATGAAATAAAGGCACATATTAATTAACCATTATAGAATAATAATTAAATCATATATATGATATATTCATAAAATTATCAATAATTACCATATACTTAAAATATAAAATAAAAATTAATCACATCAATTCACAGAGATGATAGTCTAGAAATATGCACAAAGAAAATTATTGTTTCCCAAATGATTTAATGGTACGTAGTAAGATGTGATATTATAAATAATGAAGTATAATTATTTCATTAATATATCATATAAACATAAAATCAATCATAATACCCATCCATAATATATGGTTAAGAAAATGAATTGTAACACTATGTGGAGATGGTAAGGCGTATGTACACTTGGGTGATACATTCAATTATCATTTCAAGAAAAAATGACTAAAAAAGGTTTAATAATAATTTTAATAATAATAATAATAATACATTTTTAGAGTATTTAGGATCTAAAATATATTATATTATTAGCATGAAAATGGATTTAGATGAGTTAATCCAGATTAAAAACAAAATGACCAGTTATGGTGATTACCGCTTCTTTGAGACAAGTCCTTTAGAACCCCTATAAAGGAATACCAGGTTGGTATTTTGGAAAGTAGACAACTAACATAGTGTTTCTAGAGAGTTTTATACAATATATTGGATGATTTTAGAGATTTATATGGATTAATGTTGTGTAAATTGGTGAGAGAGGTAGTTATATTTTATAATCGAGGTGAGGGGATCTTTTGGAATTTAACAAATGATTTAACAATGATAAATTCATATTCAATAAAAATCACTAAAAATTACGAGGGATTAGAATATAATTTTTATATGGTTGTAATCCAGTCAAAAAACAGAATTTATAAATTTCGTGGTGTCATTTTACACCTTATCATTTTCAATAACCCTTAGCCAATCAATATTAATTTTAACTATCATATACAAATATCAATATTGAGGGGTAGTAATTTTGTACTTATAAGCTGAAAAATGGATAGTAATTTAATATATATAACATTATAGGCCATATAATTTTATCATAATCTTATTTCATGAATATAATGATTATTAATTTACTTAATAAAATATTATTTTGATAAAATATCATTATTGTCAATTTTCACACTATTCATTTTATATTAAATAAAATAATTAAATAAAAAGTTCTAAATCAAATCCATAATTTAAAAAAATAATAATGTCTTATTTTTACAAAAAACATTTAAGGAAAAATATAACGTACTTATTTATATAACTTTTAATATTTTCAAAATTAGTAATTCTATTTTCAATTAATTGAATATATAATATTTTGGTATTATGTCAGAATTTAATGTAAATATAAAATGCATAAAAATAATAAATAAATTAAAATAGTTATTATAATTTCATTATTCTAAAAATTACTACTAATATTATCTCATAACTAATTTTCACCATGGAACACATAAATGATATTGAAAACATAGTGTGTGATATTTTGAAACTTTCTTTGATTTGAATAATAAATGAGTCATATTATTGAACACGTGTCTATTAAAAACAAAATAGATCCTAATGTGATATGTTTAGAAATAACATAATATAATAATAATTATGATGAAAAATTATGTCCTTATCACTTAGTCTTAGCTAAGATTAACATGATTTTGTCTTTACCGAGGTGATAAATTTTACGACAGTTACAATTCATATTGGCAAAAAATAAAGGGGTCCTATTTAAAAAAATTGAACATAAAAATGTAAATATGGACTTATTTTATCAAATTCAATATAAAAAGTGAAATAATAGAATTTATATTTAGGCTAGTAAAACATGACGAAAACCACTTTTTCAAAAAATACATTTTTATTTATAAAACATAATTTATTATTAACCGATGTATATAAAAATATTAAATGAATGATAAATGACTTTATATAAAATAAAATGTATTAATTTGGGTAAAATATTTAATCAATAGTAGATAATTTAATTTTTTAATACCAAAATACATTACATGTATAATAAATGCAATTTTTACTTATAAAAATGTTTATACATTAAATTAATTGATAAAATTTATTCTAATAAAAAATTTAGATTACTAAAAATATAATAGTAATAATTTTACTTTTAAATAATATTAATTCAAAACTAAACATTGAACAGGAATAAAATAAATATATAGTTTCAATAGAAAATAATTTTTTTAACTTGCCACTTAAAAAAGCAATACTTTGGAAATTTTTTTGAGATACACCCTAATGTAATTTTGATATGATAATTCATAATTTTTTTTGTTTTTCTTAAAATAATAATTTATATTTCAGTTGAATTAAATACAATATTTTATCACAAATATAGTAAAAATCATTTTCAATGAAACCTATTATTCAACATAATGAAACATTACAATAATATATTTTTATTTTAGAAAAATTATTCAATAATTGAATATTTATTAGGATATTTTTATATATATCGTATATTATTTAATAATATTCATATCATCCAATTTTATGGATATGTTATAATGGTGACATAATTATATTTTAATAATATATCTTGGTTTTGTTTGAACTTAGTGTTTCATGTGATATAAGCTATGAAGGTGATATAATTATTTAATGAGTAATACTTTCTGAAATATCAGGGCGATCCAATGAAATATCTAAATGTATCATATATTTGATCAAATTACATAGTTCAATAAAAAAAATAAGTAATTATGAAAACCATGTATGGGACTTCCACAGTTTTTTGAGAATCATATCAGATATTCTATCCATTTGTAATGGGTGAACGTTTTAGAAATCAAAATTATGAAAATTGGAAGTTCTACATGGACAATATTCATGAGTCCATTATCATTGAAAAGTAGATTTTTTTTTCTAGTATCAATTTTTTATAATGTTCTGATTAATTTTGAAATATTTTCTGGGATAATGATATTTAAGAATCATGATATAGAATGAAGCCTGAATATATTAGGGATTATAAAGGAATATTTGAATTGTAATTAAAATGATTTTAAGTTAATATAATAATCAAGAATCTATTTAATAATTTTATTATGATCAAAATCATGTTGATATATACTTTTACCAAACTTGATGAGTTTTTCTTCTATTAGATAGTGTTATAAAACGGAGAGTTTATAGACGATGATGTATATTCCATGATCAAAATATGGATATATTCATGTATTCAATTTTTTTGTTTATGATATTTCAATTGCATCAATATTCATTTCTGAAATGTCGAAAATTATTTTAATATATCATATGGGGCTCTTGGAAGTTGATTGTTATTATTTATTATCTAAGAAAATAAACTTAATTGGGGATTTTTTTCATCTTGTTTTAATTCTATTTTTTTCAGTGTAATGATATGTTAATGGTGTTTATTTTGACACGTTTTGTGTGAAGTGTCATTTATTCTTGTAATTGAAACTCACGTGTTATTATAGTGAAATAAATTATTTTTTGGCAATAGAAACCATCCACAAAAGGAGTAGTATTTCACATTGGATCCAGACTTGTAAAAATTTTGTGTTTTTTTATTTCTCTTCACAATATGGTAATGTGTGGTTGATATTTCTGTTGATTGGATATTAATCCAAAAATCAGATAGTTTTATTTGTATGAATAATAAATTCTAAAATCATCCAGCCACATATTCAAATAACCCTTCTTAGTGGATGAAACTAATATTTCTTTGAAAATTAGGTGACCTCACAGGATAGTATACAAATGACACTGGTTAAGTTATCACATAAAGGAATGATTTCTAATCTCTCATACTTATTATTGATTAGGTCTTATAGTCAATTTTCAACAAATTATATATGAATCCTATCTATCTTTTGAGGTCAAAACATTTTGATAACGTATACCAATTTATTATGGCAAAACTATACTATAGTGATATCACATTATAGTATGTTTCTATTAAACGGAATATATTAGATATATAGAAAAATATCTTAATAAAGGATACATTAAAGTAACTAAGAGTGTTAATGGGTGTGAATTCATTCACGACATTCCAAAAAATTGGATTATTTTTACCCTTTTATTTATTGGAATTTATTTAAAATGGGGGATATTAAATATGATCTCTTATTCAAAAGGGGTAGACACTTGTGTTTAATTTATAAGAATATATGGAGAGTGTGACATGATGTTTTACTAGTTGAATATTAGAGTATAGTTCATTTAATTGTTCATATGTTTCTAAATGAAAAACTAATACATCGAAGAACCTAATATGTGTAAATAAATCTCCCATGTTGTTTGGTGAAGTTGATGAGTTTTTAAGTACCCTCTTGATGCGAGTTGATATAGTTGGATGTTTATGATATTATGAATTTATATATAGTCCATATATTATTGATATTTACCCAAATAGGTCAAATAATTAACAAAAACATTATAATGTATGATAATGAAGTGTTTAGATAACATTGATTTTGGAAGCACACAACAATGGATTTCACAAGACAATTCATTCACGTGTTTTGAAGATGTATTCATGTTTTATTTATTGAATATATTCTCAGGGATGACTAATATGACATTTGTATATTATATGAATGAAATGTATATCATCCCTCTCTTATCATACATTAACACATCAGTAACATTTTCAGAATACATAAATCCTTATATTAATAGGCACCCAACGACCGTAATGGTATAGTGACTCTAGAAACATGGAATCCTTAACACTAATATATAAATGATATATGTTATCTGTAACTAGGTACTTATTCTCTAGAACCCTTATTTTATGCATCAAACATAATACATATATTCATAACCTAGGGAAGAAAAAAAAGCGGTGAGATTAGATGCCTAGTAAGTGTAAATAAGGGATACATTAATGGATAAGCATGATCATAGGGGTACGAGAATGTGATCATGAGAATAGATGATCATTACATACACATAAAAACTCTTAAACTGAAATCATGGAATAAATATTTTATGTTTATAAGATATTAATGAAAAGAAATAAAAAAAATAAGCCACAAGAGAAATGCCTAGGAATAAAACATTGGATTTTGGAAGACACATAAGCATATATAATGATTTGAATATTAGTAAAGGAAAGACAACCAAGGATATTTTAGTGTACATGTCCTTTACTAAACTAGGTAAACATCACGTTCCAGCACTATATTACTGAATTGAATTTACTCCACATTCATTCCCTATTATATTGAAATGAGTTCATTTCTCATTCCAACACATTAATACTAAACTCAGCTCATTTCTCATTACTACAATGTAAATCTGAATAGAAGTCATTTATCATTTCTTTAATTTTTATATCTTGAAATATAGATCTTTAAACAATAAATTATTGAGAGATATTGGTCCCACCTATCTCAAAAATTAAATCCTACAAAGTTACTCCACAAATCATAAAAAATTATTTCTTAACCAATTATATTAAATGTAATCATAAACTTGTTATATTATCTTAACCTGTGGAAAAAATTGTTTTTATAATCATTTATGAATAACCCAAAAAAATATGTACAACTCATGGGTGAGAGACATGAATCATAACTATCATTCCATCAAAAAATAAAACATTAATAAAATAATATGAGTGGAACATTTAGATCATTTCATATAATGGAATGTGTTACATCAATAGATATCATCTAATATGGAAAATAAACTGAAAATAAATTTAAAAAACATTTATTAATTAAAATACCTTGACTTCTTTTAAAAAACACATTAAAAGATTAAATCTTCTAGAAAGCAATTTCATTGAAAACAAAATTGAATTCTTCTAAATAATTATTTGAATAAATATTGAAACCTTTTTCATTAGAAACATATAAATATAGATTCAAAATGTTTGTAAAACAATTTTCCATTAAAATTTAAAAAATTACATTTAAAACATTTTACAAAAAATTTTCCTTAAAAACATATATAAGATATTAATTTTCTTTGAAAACATATAAAATAAGTAGAAAAACATTTTGAATACCATTATCCTTAAACAAACATAAAATATTCATAAAACCATGCAAAAAAATTCATTCAAAAATAATGTGAAAAAATACAAAAAAATTATAAAAATATCTTGAAAACAATTTCATTGAATTTTCTAATAAATAATTTCCTAAATATTAACAATTTTTTACATTAAAAGGAATCTTCAAAAAAATGATGAAGGGTAAATTTGTTCATTCCTTTGGAGGAAAGAACACAATTACTTTTTATTGGTAAATGGTTAGAGAAATGACTTGTTATGAAAGAGATAAAAATATTCCTATGAAAATAATGGTAAAAGGAAAAAATTGAAAACTTTTATTTTAAATTTTATAGTAGAATATTATTATAATCTTTGAAACCCTTTATAGAAAATATGTTTTTAAGGGATGTAAATTTCTGTTTGAAGAGAGGGAAAAGTAATACTTTTTAAAAACAAATTCTTAACTATATTATGAACCAAACCGTCTATGAATGGTACCAATACATGTATAAATCATTAATAACCAGAGGAGATAAAAATTCATGAATTTTATTGAGATATCTATTATAATATTTTCACAAAGGAAGCACAATCATAAACAATCCCGATAAGTGATGAGATTTTTTCTATAAACATTTAACACTTAGTGACATTGAACCATAACCCCCATACAAGAAAATTAAATCAAATCATGTTATAAATATAATTAATGTATAACTATCCATTATATAAGATGTTACTGGTAGAATGTTCTCCTCCTAAAAAAATTAGGATCATAACATCACTTGTTTATCAAAAAAGGTAATTTGGGGCAAAACTATCTGATTGATTTTTAACATTTTAATCATAAACACCATGAAAGGAAGATCATAGAATATATATTTAATTAACCATTAATTTATGAATAATAATTATATAATAAATTCATTGTAATTATATAAACCTAAAAAACGGAATGAGTAGTGAATATTTCTTGTATATCACGGAAATAAAAAGTGAGATGAAATCCCCTTACCATGTGTCCTGATATACATCATAGTCATAAAAAAAACTTGTATAATATAGATAAATTTATTAAAGATTTATCACATAACAATATTCTTATATATAATACAATATATGTTTTTATTACAAATTTATATTACCCTCAACTTAATAATTCTTTGTTATGGTTACACTTCGATTAATATTCACTTTGTTTTATACATGTATCTAAATTTGCAAAATATTTTTCACTTATACATATATCATCTTTATAATAATTTAAAAAATGATATAAATTTAATTAAATTTAATTATTTGGTAATTATAATAATAAAAATAATATATAATGATTAGATGGAATACAATATTCATGGAGACGGTAGGTCATACGTTCTCTTGAACACTATTTCCATTAAATTATTCTATTGAACGAAAAATGGTAAATGAAATATATGAATATATATGTATATATATTATAACTATATTAGCATTATTATATCATATATATCATATAATTTCACTAAATCCATATTTAATACTTTTTATTTTTAGTGTGAATGAATTATACCGCATTGAGGGGGTAGTACTCCACACTTAATCAAACAAAATTATTGCATTTAAACCAAATGTAATGTATAAAGAAATATTTTGAAAAAAGGATTAAATAATCATAAAAATATAATAAATATAGTTTACATAAAATATATATATAGTTAGGAATAAATAATTACAATTATGAGAAGCGGTATTGGAAAAATGAATAATCATTACTTAGTGATGCGATAGTTCTCCACACAAATAAATAGTGTGTTCGTTACCCATTTGATAGATTTGTGTATAATATTAGGTATAAAAGTTATAATAAAATAATAATAGTTTATTTAGGATAATTATGTTTTTATAAAGTCTAGGAATAATAAAATTTGAGGGAGTGGAGAAAGGAAATAAAAGAATGATATTTTAGGGAGAGTGTTACCTCTAAAATTGGTAAATCAATTTGGATTGCGTCAAAGGGATTATATGGAATAATTTTTTCCTAAATGTAGGATTAAATGAGGAATGTATGTTTCTTATGAGGATAATGTATCATATCTTGTCCTATTGTATATTGTTTTAGATATGTGAATAAATTTGAGGAGAGGAAACCATTTTATCATGGAGGAGTGTCAATCTTGTAATATTTTGATAAAGGAATTACATGCACATTTTTCACATGAGATGAGGATATTATAAAGTAAAAAATTAGATAAATGGTATTAAAGGGTATAAATATTTTCATTAAATGGTTCTCGGACATGTTTCTAGGTTTTCTTGGTTTATAATTTCATGGCATAGTCATTAGTTGATCTTATGTTTACCTTAATCGATGGAATTGATTTTAATTGAATTGACTAATAATTTTTGTAAAAACTTAAGTTGATATCATTTTAAATTATAAATTTTTATGATTCATAATATGGATGAAATTTTTTCAAATTAAAAACATATAAGTGGTAGAAATCAATTTAAAATAAATCTTACAGACGGGATGACAATGCTTAATTTTAAAGTAAAAAATGTTAAAAAATATGGTAAGATTTTATATACAATTTCAATTTGAAATTGGTTCAAATAGTATAAATTTTATTTATTGAGAAAAATATTATCTAACTAAACTTTTATTAATAATTTAATATATAATTTAACCATATAAATTAATTCTATGAAAAAGAAGTTTTGAAATCAAATTTCATATCTTTAACTATTCATTAAAAAAATAAAACCCTAAAAAATAATTTGAAAATTTTTTCCTCTCTTATTTTTTATTTATCATTCTCAATGTTGAAGTTCATTTTAAAAAAATTAAGTCATTAAAGGTGACAAAATTTTGATTTAGAATATGTTTTCCCTTAAAAAGCGGAACGACTACCTTTATAAAAATAATGTTTCTTATATATAAAAGAAGGTTTGTTATTCTATTTATTCTATAAAATATATTGAGTGAGTATAATTTTCTATTGAATATGTAACATATATATTAAATTAATATCACTTAATAAATTTATTTAATCTAATTTTTAGGGTAAAATATCTTAATAACCATAAAACTAAAAATATTTCATTTTATATTTTGTCAGTTTTCATATTCATTTCAAATTATTTGGTATCCAATGAATTAAAATTATATTATGTAAAACATATATTTTCATAAAATAGTTAGTAATATTCATAAGATCTAATTTAATGTCTTGGTTATATCTTATTAAAATAACATTTTAATAAAATATTGATCTTCTGTAAAACATGGTCTTGTGTGTCAGACAAGACATTGAGGAAATCTCTTATTGTGTGTAATGAAAGCTAACCGTGATGTCCAGGGTATATAAAGATAAAATTTTTGTTTTTAATAGTGTAAAATTAAATTTATGTGGTTTATAATGTCATCGAAACATAGTGGTTTAATATAAAATAAATTATTTCCATTGTTCGGTGAAATGATAAGTATCAAAAAAAAATTAGTTTGAAATAAAATAATTCTAAAAAGCATAGTGTTTTACATTCTACCCCCTTAAAATAAATTTCTCCCTCAAACTTCATCTGGGATAGAAATTTTCTAATAATTTATCTTTTTATTTTAGAAATCTACATCAAAAAGATGAATACTAAAAATTTATATGAAAATTGGAAGTTGGAACTATAATAGTTCCATAAAGTAACATATAACTCGGTTTCCACATTGGAGAACATATGTTGTAAGTGAATATGAGACATGTATGAAAAGAGTAATTATTAAAATGGAGTGATTGAGGTAATTAATTAAAAATGGATGAATTATCAAGAAATGTTTAGGGCCTCATATTCATAAATCTATGATGACTAATAAAGCCATCAGTTAAACAATAATTAAAGTATTAGGGAAACATTTTTTTTCATCATTATCATATATTTGAGTAATAATTTTATTTACTTATAATTAAGTAAATATATATAAATTATATATTTTTATGAACAAAATTTAATTATTTTTTTGTGCTTGAAACTAATTCTAAATCATCCATTACTTTTAGAAATGGCTGTCTAGAAATGTACTTTGATGGCCAAAGATCTAAAACAAAAATTTATCAAAAATTAAGGACCATAAAATAATTAAAATTATAACTAGTTATTTATAACTATTCTTAAAAAAATATGGTTAATTCATTGATCTAAAAACAAAAAAATTTAAAAACACAATTTTATCATAAATAATTATTCAACATAAATAATTATTAATTATCCAGGACCTCATATAGGACATTGTAGGCATAAAACGCATATTGTCCTTCAGTCAGGGGTTCAGAACCCACAACCTTACCAGAGATGATTTATTCTCACCCGACATATATGATTTCCTTTTATAAAACCAAACTAATATAAATTCCCATATAAATATGATGGACCAACTTGAAATAAGGTTAGTAACTAAATATCCTTTTAACCAATGTTTTTAATAGAACATCAATACATCAATACATCCCCGAAAGTTGATATTAATATTTTCATGAATGGTTAACCTTATAAACTTTATTAAAGATGAAAATAAAAAATGATTTAATTAAATTTAGGAAATAATTTAAACATTGACTCATAAAATATAACAATGTAGCTCTCTATTTCCCCATTTAAAACATAAAAAAAACATCATCTTGTATTCTACAAAAATGGGGAAATAAACTGAAATACCATAAATTATTATTGAAAACTTTCATGTTTACTTATTGAAATTAAAATGGATCTATTCCTTAAATCCAAAATTATTGTAAACATCATTAATGAATGTATAAACCACATGTCCACAAGTCCTTTATTAATTACAAGGTTATCAGTACCATTCAATTTACATATTCATATACCACATATACTTATACAAAAAAAATTATCGTAACATAATGAACATAATAAGTGGTTTCTTTCAATTAAAAATGTTCTTTCTATGGAAACCTCCAAGACATTTAGTCTCTATTTTATTCAATCAGGACCATTCAACATGTTCTTGTAAATCCGTAGCAAAAAAACATGAACAATCCTTATATATTTCAAGCTTCGGGTAACATAATTATTGAATCCATATACATAAAAACGATTATTATTCTACACAATCCTTAAGCTATTAACAATGTTACATCATCCTATTACATAATACCACTTTTCTTTCACATTTTATCTATAGTCTCTTCATCATTAGAAATGTAACCATTAATTACTCTACCTTGGATATTATCCGTAGGATCGTTAATTTAGGTACACTGAGTAGTTTAATGACCATTTGTTAAATAATTAAACACGTAATCTTTTAAGATTCATTTGGGAGGCCAATATTTTCATAGATTTTGTTAACCAAACACTTCATTATTCCTTATAGTCACTGGATATGTGGCCTTTATTTCCCCAATCAAAACATATTATTTTAATTTTATGACATTCAATAAGGTGATCCTTTCCACATACATTAGACGACAAATACTGAATCTTCCTTCCTCCATGGTCATTATTTCATGATATTTTAGTAAACTCCTTGTTTCTCTTCCTTGGTGAGTCTGAGAGTTGGTTATAGTATACATTACTAATCTTGTTCCACGTAAAATGATTTTGCATAATGAAAACATCATTCTCTATCGTGATCTTCCAACTTGAATGATCATAAAAAATAAATTATTATATTAATCTATAATATAGTTCCTTCCAGTTATTTCCATTAACTCAAACCAAAATCATTTTGTGGTGATTAATTAACATATTAAGATACTACATAGTCATGAAAAGAATCTTGTTTAGGATGTCTAAATCTTAAATCCATCCCTAATCTAATACTTACTAGGTTCCTCATAAAATATTATTATACAATTTATATTTAAATCCTTTATAAAGGATCATAATGAGTTTGATAATTCCCAATGTATATACTCTGGTAGTGTTAGACCAGGTGTGATAAAAGGCCCATTGTTGTGTTTGAGATAAATGTGAGTCACCCCATAACTTACTTTTAGATTTATTACCCCTAGATATATCAATGGTAGAGCCACATAATAATTTAGAATCTTGAAATTGAGGCATTTTTAGGACACCACTCACTCTATTATTTAACAAAATTCCATGGAATATTGCTATAATTTTCATAATCATTAAAATTATCCTTAAAAATGATGTCAGGGTTCTCACAAAGGATTTATCATCATATCTTCCAATGGAAAACTAACCATTTTAGTTGATTCCAACTATACCAACGTTAGGGAATACTTAAAACATTATTCATACTAACACCCAAAGACCGTATTGTTCAATTTTCATTAGAATCATTGAGAGATAAACACTAGAATATAATAAGCTACATTATCTCCCACTAATTAATTCTTAAAAGGAACACTTCGAAAATAAATCAAGTATAATAAATATCATTATATCCTTAAGAAGAAAAAATAAAATGGGTGATCTCAAATTCATAAGAATAGAAAATAAGGGTAACATTTAATAATAAACATGATCATAGGGGTATGGGAACATGATCCTGAAAATAGAGGATCATACGTTACATATCAAAAATCATTAACTGGTATCTTATATTAAGGATTATTAGTTCATAAGACATGAATCATAGTGAAATTAATAACATAATCCTAGAAATAATAATATAGTAATAGAAATATGGGATTATGAAGACACATAATCATATAAAATGATTTTCATTATAGGAAATGATTCGTTGAGATTTATATTATAGTGGAAAAAGTTTCTTACTAAACAGGTTTAAAACCACTATTTAAACCCTATAATACTAAACTGAGTTCAATCCTCATTCGTGCCTTGTATCGTTGACCCGAGTTCATTTTTGTTCTAGCACTCTAATATTGAATTGAGTTTTTTTCAAATTATATCAATGTAATACTGAACCATGTCTATTATTTATTCCATCCATGCCTATTTCATGATATATAAATAATTACCAAATATATAGGAGGGAGATATATGCCCCACCTATCTCATAATAAAATGATACAATATTGTTCCACAACATCATAAATAATAATATCATAACCCATGATAAGAATGGGGTATAATAAAAATGTTATCAAATCTGAACCTTTTGAAAAACATAGGATTCATAATCATTAAATCATATGAAAAGAATGTAAGCAGGTTTCAAAATCATATAACCAATTGAAGTAAATTGAGTTTCTTAAGAATCATTCCATCAAAACATAAACCATTCAAGGAATAGTATCGTTACAAAATTTGGATCACTTACTATAGGGGAATGAGTAAGATCAACTGATTTCATAATATATAGTAAATATTATGGATTGATATTTTGAAAACATTTCTAGGGGAAACAGTCCTTTCATCTTATAATAATATCCTTAAAATATAAATACCTTTTTAATCCATCTTCGGGAAATTAAACATGATATATTATAAATAATGATTTGAAAAACTTTTTGAATTATTTTTCATTGAAAACCTATACAAATAGTTTTAAATTATTTTGAAAACATTTTTCCTTAGTAACATATTAAACAATCTCGAACAAATTTATTAAACAATTTTCCTTGAAAACATATAAGCTAATATTGAAAACATTTTGTAAATAGTTTTCCTTAAAAAATATAAAATAGGCTAAAAAATTTATTGAATTTTTTTTCCTTGAAAGCATATAAAAGAGTATTGAAAACATTTCAAAAACCATATTCCTTTAAGAAAATTAAAGTAATCATAAAAACCATATAAAAACATTTTCATTTAAAAATAAGGTGAAAATTTATAAAGAATGAATTAAAACGTATTGAAAACCATTTATTTAAAATTTATTTTATGATAAATTTACTAAAAATATTTACATTTAAACATGAAAAAGACTCTTCAAAGAAATTATAGTGGGTAAATCCATACATGATGTATGAGGAAAGAAGAATATTCCATTTTCATGGTAAATGTTTAGATAAATTCCTTATTTGGAGAGGGAAAATATGATTCCATAGAAAACATTAGTAAATTAAAAGGAGGTAAAACTTTTATTCTAAATATTATTGTATAATAGAATACTATTATTTTTAGAACTTTTTAGAAAATATGGTTTTGATGGGACATTGATTTTTGATAGAAGAGAGGGTAATGGAAGGCTTTCTTGAAAACATTCTCTTAACTATATTATGTACCAAAGATTTGAAAAATGGTAATAATATGTGAATATATCATGAATAAATAAATGATAAAAAATATATGAATGTTCTTGGGATTTGGTTTATAATATTTTAATAAGGGATACATAATCATAAACAATATCAAAAAGTAATGGGATTTTTTCAATAAACTCTTATCACATAGTAATGTTGAACCATATACCCCATTTAAGAAAGTAAAATTATATGAAGCTTGAAATATCATTAATGTAAGGTGATTCATGATATAACATGGAAACATTAGTATATAAACATCAAATAAAAATAAAGGTGTATAACATGGCATGTGTCTTGAAGAGGTAAATTGAGAAAAACAATATTACCGATTTGGAATCTTTTGAAAAAAATACCAAGAAAGGAATATAATAGAATGAATATTTTATTTACAACATATTTTTGAATAATAATCAAATAATAAATTCATTTTAATTATATAATCCATGAAAAATCAATTTGTGGTGAACATTATATGTATCTCATGGAAATAAGAAGTGAGATGAAATCCCCTTACATTGTGTCGTGACTCTCATAATTATCATAAAAACCAACTGTATAGTAAATATTAATTTTATATAAATATATCACATAACCATATTTCTATATATAATACTTAATATTGATTTACTAGGAATATATATAACCTTTTGTTAATAATTCCATGTTATAGATACACTTCGTGTAATATTCACATTTTTTTCGCATGTGTCCTAATTTGAAAAATATTTTAAACTTATATTTATATAATTATTTCAAAAATTTAAACCATGATATAAATATAATTTATATTAATTATATGTGTATTAAAATTATATATTGAATATATAAGTATGAAATGGAATAAACAATTAATAGGAATTATAGGTCGTACGTACTCATGAATGATGTTTCTATTTAATTATCGTGTTGAAAGAAAGGAGGTAAATTAAAAATTTGTATATATATGTATATATATCAAAATTATAGTATAATTATTATATATTATATATCATACAATTTTACAAAATCAGTCCTTAATACATTCTAGATACTGTGTGATTGAAGCATACCGCTTTCAGGGGCTGGTATTCCACAATTACTGTAAGAAAAATAATGTATTTACCCCAAATGTAATTTATAAAGATATGTGTTGAAAAATTATTGTAGAATAATTTATATATAATAAATATAGTATATATAAATTATATAAATAGATTTCTCATCACAAATTACATCATGAGAAGTAGTAAAGGAAAATTGAACAATCAATATTTAGTGAGTCAGTATTTCACAGTACACATAAGAAATATTTTCAATACCCATTAGAAAGATATGTGTTTATATTTAGGTAATAAATGTATCATATAAAATCATAGTATTTTTTGGATTATACTTTTTTCCTAAAAATATTTAATATGAATATTCTAGGGAGTAGAGAAAAAAAGAAATGAATTTTAAGGAGGGTGATACCTCTTAGTCAAGTAAATCCTTTTGGTTTTAGGAAAAAGGATTCCTTGGAAGAATTTATTTCCAATATTAGGATTAAAGGATTATGTTTGGGGATTGGAGAGGATATTTGAGCATTGATTGGCTTAATCAATGGGGATTTACATGTGTCATTACATTAGTGGGGAGGATGAATTTTATAGTGGAGGAGGAGTGGTTGTCTTGTAATATTTTGATTATGAAATCACATAAACATTTTCACATGTAAAGGGGATCTACTAATGTACCAAATTAGATAAAATGGAGGGAATGGTATAAATATGACCAGAAATTTTCTGTTTTACATGTTTATTCTTCATTTTATGTTTTAATATTATGGGTTTTCCATAGTTAATTTTTATTTTACCTTAATCGATATAATGAATTTTAATTAAATTCACTAATATTTTTGTTAATTTTTGTATATTATTAGAAATTATAAATTAATCTAATTCCTCGAAATCTGTTTTTTTAATTTATAACCACATAATTTGATGAAATTAATTTAAAATTTATCTCTCTATGAGGATGACACTGCATGTTTTTAAAGTAAAAATATAAAAAAGTCTAGAATGTTTTTATATCCAATTTTAATATAGAATTGGTTAAAATAATATCAATTTTATTAAGTGGTAAAAATATTATATAATTACACTTTTATGAAAATTTAAAATAAAATTAAATTTTATAAATGAATTAGATGAATAAGTAGTTTTGAATTTGAATTTAATATTTTTAACTATTCATTAAAAAAGAAACCATACAAAAAAAACAAAATAAATTATCCTTACCTAATGTTTAGGTTTCTAAATAAAAAATTATTTTTATTTCTAAATATTAAATCTATATAAAAAATAAAATTTAACTTTTAAATTGGTTCTCCATTAAAAGGTGCTAAAACTATTTTTGTAAAAATTTTGGGTTTTAGACATAAAATGGGGATTATACATATATTAGGACTATAAAATGTAATGAATGAATTTAAAAATATTTTATTGACTATAATATATATATATATTACATTAAAATTACTCTCAAAATTTAATTAATTTAATTTATTAAGCAAAGACATCTTTTTTACCATAAAAAAAATACCTTTTATATTCAATCGGTTTTCATATTAATTTATAATTAATTGGTAACCTATTAATTCATATAATATATGTTTAAACCACATATTTTTATAAATTAGTTAATAATAATAACCTCTCATATAAAGTAAAGGTTATATCTTAATATAAAAATATTGTAATAGTATAATATTTTTAAGTAATACTCAGTCTTACTTGTTACAAAATCCATCAATGAAAGACATTATTGCATGAAATGCAAGGTAACCTTAGTTTTTCATGTAGTTAATGATAAATTTTAGGTTTCTTTTCATAAAAAATTAACTTGGTGTTGCGTCTTACGTTATCCAAAAATATTGGTTAAATATAAAATTAAAAATTTTCAGTGTTTCCTGAAGTAAAAAATATCATATTTTTATGAGGCCATGTATATTCTATAATAGTCTATTAAAATAGTTGTTATACGATTAAAATTTTATTGTAAATAATTTTGTGTGAAATCATAATTTCTGTAGGAATTTTCTTATGATAGCATGGAGGTATTCCATGTTATATCTAAAAATAAACATTTTGATCTACCCTTGGTCAAGGTCAACTGTGAAAAATCCAATGGTTATTATAGGTTTGATTTTATAGATTAGACTTAACGTCTTTATAAATGGATTGAAAACTGACCTTGAAGAACCAATAAAGAAATTAATCATTTTTATCCTAGTTTAGAAGGTAAATTTCATAAGTTTCATCATATGATGTGAAATAATTGAGGAGTTATCCATTTTAAATTGGTGGTGTGGTAGAAAATGTTTTGTATCTGGTGAGAACATGGAATAGAAAGTCGAGAGATAAAATATGGGTAACTAAGTCTAAAATAATAAATTGTGATAAAATTTTGATTTGAGGTTGAATAAGTCCATGGTGCAGTTATCTAGAATGTTCCTTGATTCTTTATGTTTAAAACAATATATAAAATTGAAATATTGTGAGGAGAAGAAATTTATAAGGATGATATATAGTTAAGAATTGTAGATATGAATTATGTCTTCAAAAATGGGAATAGTTGATGAGGATATGTTATTGTGGTTAATTTCATATAAATAAATAATGAGTTTCTCAATTGTTTTTTGCAGACAGTTGAGTTAACTATTCTCTAAATATTGAAAGAATTCATGTGATATTTTGGCCTGGATTAACGAGAATAGAAACAAAGCACATGTTATCCAAATTATAAAGAACATTAGGTAAATATGGAAATATTGATTAATATGTTAATCGTTTTAATTTTTCTCCTAATTTGAATCCATGATCACCTTTCTTATCATTTATTTATTTATTTAAATATTAAAAATTGTGTTATAATTACTTTGGTTCAATAAAGATTATTCACATGATAAAACAAGTGAGTGAACCTCTTGAAATACCATATGCCATGTGTATTTTTTTCGTCCCTCTTATCCAACTATGAAATCAATTCATTAAAGATCTAATTAAGCTAACTAATGAACAGAAAAGTATTTTTATTGTGTTTTTTTAGAAACAACCAATCCACCCAAACTCTTAGTAGTGGTCTAATTTTAAATGGTAATTTATGTTTGTTAATGGATATAGATAGATTAGTTACATAATTTTAAAATTTATATTACATATAAGAATATAATACACTATGATAATAATATCTAATGGAAATTTATTTTATTGGGAGATTATATAATAGCTCAAATATTCATATAATTATTCATTCTCACATAATAAAATTACTTTTTTATTTCCTTCATGAAGCATAATACTCAGGTATAATATGAATCATGAGTAACACAAATGGGGAAAACCTTATTTAAATTTCATAAAAGTATATTATTATAAATTATTGATGAATAAATATCATAATCTCAATAAAAATATAATTTAAAAATGAACATAAAAAATTTAAAAATTTAGAACTATTTAAATCATCTTTCTTGTGGTACACATGTGAATCATAATATTATGCATCACTATAAAACGATAGAAAACATTAGAAATTTGATAAAAATTAACTATAACACATGAGGGAAAATATAGTATGTTTTTGTTGAATAATATAACATAATATATATAAATGTAAAATATTATGTTGATCAATATATCTATGGGTTTATTTAATTTTTTATAATTTTTATTTAATTTTAATTCTATATGATTAACATAATAGAAATAATATATTTGAAATATAATTGATATAAAATTAATAGTTATAAAATAAAAAGAAATGATAATATCTAATATGTGAAAATATATTATATTCTAAAATATATATATATTCATACATTATGTTTTTTGTTAAATATATCACATTTGAAGAATTACTGAAATTAAATTAATTAAATATAAATAAGTTAATTAATTAATATTCATGAAATGAATAGTAATTTGTCAGAAGTTTGAATATAATCATTTAATGTTTAAAATGAACAATACATTTCCCCAAAACATTATGAAGAATGAAATTTATTATTTTTTACCACATTTATGAATTTATTTCCGTAGAATTGATTTTATTTTTACACTAGGACATAAAAATTAGGTAATATCGTAAATTTCACTTTGAGAAAAGAAAAAAAATGTTGTAGGGGTTAAAAAGAGAGTCTGGATGTTAAATGGTAAAATGAATTCAATGGTTAGAAAAAATGTATGATGATATAATATCATTAATTATTTTTACTTAAAAAAATATTTAAGTTAATAATTGACACATCTTAATCATATGCCCCTTTCTAAGTCTGATTCAATGAAATGTTACATTCCAACCAAATTATTGAATGAGTATTTCAAATAATGCCACTAAAACACATATTTAATATGGATCTCCCTCTCGTCATTCCAAATCACACATATGCTATCATTTACTTCATAATATATACCGAAATAGCTTCCCTATGAAGCCTAATACTATTTTTAAAGAGGCTTTTGAAAATAATATGTCCAATGAAGTAAGCACCTTGAATCTAGTGACGCACATCCATTGTTTACTTTATTACATTGTTAAAATTTAAAATTTATTACATATCAAAAGATAGGGAATTATATCAATAATTGGAGACTAGATATTTAGGTGAATATAATATTTCCTTGAAATAATAAAACATATCATGAAAAATTTCTCTGCATCTGTGAAAATCAATCAATTATTCCTTATACTTAAACTGGGGAAAAGATAATATAACATAGGGGGAAATTAGTTGCATGATTAGAGAACGAGTACAATGGAAAATATCATGAATACATGTGGAATTGTCATTATAATTGAGTAAATAATCAAAAAATATTCCATTTAATCAATAAAAAGATCTTCAAAACATATACATAAAAAATATCAGTAAAAAATCACGTGGATAATAATAAATGAAATATTAATGAAATAAATGAATAATATCACAATTCATAATCATATCATCATGGACTCATTCCATGTCATCTGGAAACATTCTTATATGACCTTCTGTTAAGACATCTGAATGAATAGGTAGGTATATGCCATATACCCAAATAATTTTTCCAACATGTTTTCTCATGAGACCCATTTATACTTAAAGGGGTTATCTATAACTATCCCCACCAATCACTAACATGTTTCTAATTCAATAATCATATATTTAATTGACAATACAATATATAATAAATATTACTTATTAATAAATAAATTATAGTATTGAATCAAAAACATAGAATATCAATATTTCCAAATACATTGAAATAACATTATTAATACGCTTACTTTAACCAACATTATATATAATGGTAAAATGTTAATACTATATATTAATTATAGAAATGATACTAAAATACATCCATGATATTTAATATATAGAAATGAAGGGGAGAAATGATGCTTACCGAATGATATAGAGTAATAGTGAACATGATTATAAGAAATTGAATGAAAAATATGGTAAATTCCATAAATTAGTTAATGGGGATATAAATCCACACATTTAAAAGAAATAAGATTTTGATGTAAAATAATATCTTTTTTGAAATAGAGAAGAAATTAGAATATAATAATTGGCTATGTGCCTTCTTTAAACCTATGTAGCTTTGTTTTAATATGATGTTATAAATTACATCCAATTTATTTTCCACCTTTTTGAAATCTGAATCCTTTTTACTTGAAATCACAAAATAATGGAAATTAGTTTATTGAAAAAAATTTAAACATTTATATTAATTCCATTAGAAAATAATGGTTATGGGGGTCATAAATGTCATTTCTATTGTTGATTTTAAAATGAATAATCATTTAACAATTTTTTAAAAAGTAAAAAATTACTTGTTTATAAAACATTAAAAATATTATATATGAACCTTTTAAAAACATTAAAATGTAGGTGAAAATAACCATTAATAATAATTTAATTTTATATTCATAATTTCATAATTCTTTGAATAAAATGTTTATATTAACCCAAATTCCAATCCAAAAATGATAAATAAGATTAATTTTTATTATGAGTATGCATTCTCTTCTATCAAATTTTAAAGAGGGAAAATTTTGAATAAAACATGTAAAAACCATAATGAATTTTGGTGTAAGGACATATATTTTTTTATGAATGATATAAAATCTAATGTTTCAAAGAATAATTTTGACAAGGAAATTCCTAGTTATATTGATATTTTAAGATAAAACCTTAAACATTTAATGAAATTTGAATAAAAAAATAAAATATAACACATGAATTGAAACATTAAATGACATTAATAAAGTTTAATTCTTGATATAACATGTCAAAAGGTAGTATATACACCATATAAATGAAATTTAGTGAATAATTTAAAATATGCCTCAATGGAGTAGAAATGAAATAAAAAACACTTACCTTGGGTTCTACTTTAGTAAAAAGTGTTATATCCTTCAATATAATAAATTAAAATTTCATTAATATTATATTAAGGACCATTATAATCTACATTACATTTGTAATTATTTTTAAAATAATTTTACAGTCATTCATCATATAGTTCGTTCTTATATTAAAAATTTATGTTTTCTTAGTCAATTTCATCGAAACCACATTAGTATAATAAACCCAATAAAAAGTTTAATTAAATGGTTACATAATTTTCTTAATTTTAATTATTTAATTTTTATAATTTTTATTCTTTTTTTATTTTATTAATATACATTCATGTTAGTAATATAGTAATTAAACATGTTATCCATGGAGGTGTCATTCCACATGTACACATGATGATGTTTCAATTTTGATAATGTTTAAAAGGGGAATAAATTCAAAAATGATTAATATTTTATGAATAACTTTTTTTTAAATTATATGATATATATTTATTATAGTTATTTTTAAGTGAATCCCATAATATTGTAAATGGAAAATGAATCTCATTTCAATGTTGTAATGGAAGTCAACATGTACGCATGATGGACATTATCATCTTCCAACCTATGAGAGGGACATAAATTAGAAAATATTATATATATAATGAACTATAATTAATTCATTAATATCATATAACTTCATTATATATCTATATATAAATTTAATTATCTATATGTATTGGTTATAAAAAATGATACACCTTGTTTTCTTTAGGCGGTAATCCACACATACACTCAAGAATAGTGTTTATTTTCCATCGTATGGAGAAGAGGATGGTATTCATTGCTTTATAGATATAATAAAATTAATTAATATTTATGATAAAATTTAAATTATATTAGGATATATATAAAAATTTAATGCGTTAGAAAAATTTATGATTTGAATTGAGCCAGTTACAATTATTGCCTCTTCCTTGGGAAACATACTTAGGAAGAGACTTTCAGCACAATTTAATTTGTATTTTGAGAATAAAAATACTTATAGGATGTGTCTAATTTTGATTGGAATATGTATTGGATAGTATTGTATAATGTAATATTAGTAGGATGTGTGGATAAAATATGGAAGGAGGATCCCTATTATACATGAGGTGGATGGAATACTTATAAATGCTACAAAAATTATTATATAATATTTTTTTTCGCA
The DNA here is from genome assembly GCA_963277665.1 of Viscum album. NCBI lineage: Eukaryota > Viridiplantae > Streptophyta > Magnoliopsida > Santalales > Viscaceae > Viscum > Viscum album. The sequence continues at coordinate 821,489,523 of OY728130.1, read as the reverse complement.
GTATTCATTTTGATCAAAATTTTCATATTTTAAAAAGATATTAATTTTAAAATATAAATACAAAAAATCATTATATTTAATTAAGCGTTTTCTGATATCTTGACACATTATTTCTATATTTGAACTCTTTTAACCCATTTGACCCATAAATATGGTTTGTTTTTTTACTAAGGATTCTATTTATTGCGTATAAAAATGAATTTGAACATAAGATAGAAATTTAAAATTTTTATTCTAAATATGTAAAAAACATTGTCAAAATAAATTCCTAAATTTTTTAAAATAAGAATTAATGTCAACACTCAAAATGTGAAATTAATATTTTTATGAAAATGCATTTTTCCATCATAAAAAGAATTTATACTTAAAAAATTCAAAGTAAAAAAATTTAAATAAATTATAAATTTAAATTTTTTGTATGTTATAATTTTTTTTCTTAAACTAACTAATTTTTTTGAAATAATTTAATTTATTAACTGTTGTGATACATTTAACTCATACAATTTGTTTTTTTAAAATATTTATTTTTACCTTCAATTATTTTTTTTATTAATTTCTAATAAATTGGTAATCTATATAATACTGAGTTTACTGATTCTATAATTTGTTTTTCAAATTCTAGGAATTTATCAAAATATACACTGTTAATATTAATAAAAACTCTTTTAATGGAAAAAACATCAAGAAGGCAACATATGATAATCGTGAATGATTGGAAAAAGTGATGTTAATTTTTATTAAATTATAAATTTTGTGCTATATTAATTTTAAATGTTTATTTTACAACAGTTTATTAAGAATAAAATCATTACTGACTATAATTGATGTTTATGTGTCACATTCTCCCCCTTCAAAAATTTCATCCATGAAATTTCCAGAATTCCACCTTATAAACAAATATGGGAGTTTTTTCAATATGACTTCCTAGGGTTCCCACATATCTTCCTATATTTTAATATTTATCTAATTTAGTGTTTATATTTCAGTAATATGATTTCAGGATAATTTTTATATATTTTAATGAATATAGATGGACACATTGTAATAAAAATTATATTCCATTTCTATTTTATCATAGGTGAGTAAATGTGTTGGATCTGGAATTTGTTTCCTTAATAATGAGATTTGGAATAAATTATTCCCTTTAGTGATGATAAGTGGAATTAATAAATAGTAATGCAATGATACAATTATTTATAAAATCTCAAAAGGCTTAATGATTATGTGGATTAGTTTCCATTTCAAACTGAATCTTATAACACCCATCCATATAGATACCTTAATGAAAATGTGTTCCCCTAATTAAAATTTAAAATCATTCCTTCAGTTATCATCACATCACATTGTCTTACATTGATCTTCCTTAATATAAATCTCATTATTTGTTAACTCTTTCACTGTATTCAAAACAATTATTATGCGTAGTATCCTTACTTCCCCAACATTATCCATACATTTTATCATATTCCATCATTTGTGGTAAAATTATTCATATATTGCCATTTTATTACCTCAATAGATGTTATTATTATTTGAAAATATCGGTTATGATAAATGATAATCCCACATACCTTTAAATTTTAGTGGGAATATCTTCAATAAGTATTCAAATATTTGAATAGTGCATTTGAACTTTTAATGTGTTTGAGGATGATAAACAATGGTCTAATATCTCTTAGTTAAATGAGCCTTTAGAAGACATTTGTCGAATTTTGATGTAAATAGTATATCATTATCAAATAAAATAAATTTATATTCACCATTATTTGAAATAAAATTATTTATATAGAGTCATGTGAGGCACTCAATAGGTAGATCATCCATTATTTAATGGAAATGTAAATACATTGAAGGTGATATAAAATAATCCATATGGAATAATATTATTTAGGGGTAATTGGAAATCTATTGATAAGGTCAATAAAAATATCTTCTAACATCCACATAAGAGTAGTGAACATGTTATATAAACCCTTAATGATATTAACTCTCAACCTTTTTCAATTGATAAACAATTAATTTTGACTCATATTAAGTAATATCTCAGTTTATATATTTCAGAAAAATTATTCTGTTAAATAATTATGTATAATGGTAAAACTACGGTGTTTAGAAATTTTTTTTAATGGATTCATGTAGAAATTAAATATTTATATGTGGTATTGATGGAACACATATACTCTTATTGAATTTTATCACACAATCTTCATAAAAAATTTATGACATATACCAATCATTCGTGGCATTAATTTCCTTAGATATAGAATATAATCAAATTGGGAACTATTTTATATTTTTTATTAATGAATGTTTGGAAATAATTTTTAAAATAACAGATGTTTACCAATCATTAATGATCCCATATATAATTTTACTAAATCCATGAATATAGGATTTTTTATATACTCATTTTTGTAATAAATCATTAATCATTCCTACTCAATATAATGAAAACATTATTTTTCTTCTAATTGGGTAAATGTATAATGAAATCATATTCCCTGAGTAGATATATCAATATATATTATCCCATTTTGAGATATTTCATGGAATATATGTATTTAATTTTTTTTGAATCATATATATCTAATATATTTCATCATAGTGATAATTCCTCTAAATCACGTAGGATAATATTACAGGCATGAACTCTAGATCAAGGGTTGGATAATTTAGTTTGTGGATATTTAACTATCTTGATATTCTAGAAAGAAAAATATCATTCTACATAAAGATATATCCATGTCCTTACTTTAATACATCAGTATATATCAAAAATCCATCATGTTCTGAAGGTAAATCCAATAATGATTCATTGAAATATCTATTCTTTAGTTATTCAAATGTTTTTACATTATTTTTTCCATATATGAATAACCCATTTACAGTTCAATGTGGTTAATGGGTTTGAATATCAATTAAAGATCTCGAAAAAGCTAAACATATATTTATTAATCTAAATAAACAATATATTATAGTTATGTTCATTAGTGTAGGCCATTATTTAATCACCTTTTTCATTAAAGGATCTATTAATATTCCTTAATTATAGAATAACAGAAAAAAAATATTATTCTTGAACCCATAATTCTCACTTACTAAATATTCCATATAAATCCTTTCATCTATGAATTTCAAGGATAATGATCATGTAGATATTATTCTCTTTAAATAATTTAGGTTATACGAGGATATCATTAGTAAATACAAAAACCCATTATTAGGATAAATATTGATACATTTTTCATCACATCCATAAATAAAGAAGGTTCATTAGTCAATCCAATGGGTATTAATATAAACTAATAATGTATATACCTAATGTGAATAGTCATATTTGGAATATCTTCTTTTTATTTTTAAAATTGATGATACCCACGATAGAGATCAATATTTTATAAATATTGAGATCCTAGAAGTTGTGTATAGAGGTCATCAATTTGAATCATAGCATACATGTGTTATATATATATGAAATTAATATTAATTTAATAAACATAAAACTCAAAGACCAATCCTTCCTCATAAAGAAAAATAGGGGCACCCCATGGTGAAATTCTTGGGATAGCAATTCCCTTATTACACAACTAATATAGTTGTGTCTTCAATTCTATTAATTTCTATATATAAATTTTTATTGAGTCTTAGAAATTGGATTTAAATTTGGGAATATTTTATTAGAATACTCCACTTCAAACTCTAGTGGATTTCTATATAGCTTTTAGGAAACAAATAATATTATTCCTTCACAATATATACATATCTTATTATATGGTTACAATTTCTGTCCATATGTCATGTTTGATCCTAATAATATTGAATTATATTATGGGTAACAACAATAGGTGGATTTAGACATGATTTAGATGAATAAGTCTCCCTTATGAAGATAAGATATTCCACATCTCCTTCATTAATCAAAATCTCAATCTCAGAGAATTTTTTTAATTATAAATTAAAATAGAATAAATACCATTGAATACATTAAATTAATCCATAGGTATAATTATCATGTTTTAAAATAGGGTATGTCGCTACATATTAATGGGAACTAACTGATATATCATTATTGCAATAATATTTCCTCATACTGTTTTGATTAAAAACTCCAATATTATGTTCCTAGGGTGACTTAATGTTCTTAGAGAACATGGATTATTTAAAATAGTGAGAAGATCCAAAATCCCATAATGCATTAGTGAACATTGATTTTTTGATCAAATTACTAACCATAACCTCTTTAGAGATATAAAATTTAATTTTCGTCATCATAAAAACATGTACACCCCAAAATTTCATTCCCTGGGGTATTCACCCTTATTAAATTTGGAACTTCTTTAAATAATACCATATCCACCCTACAACTATAACACTAAATAGAAGTCATTTCAGTCATTCCCATAAATTTAGGATCTATATAGACTGTAACTTCACAGTTGTGACAAACTATCTTTCTCAGTAGTAAGTTATGTGGATCTATAATTATACAATTATCATAGTATAGAAATCCCATATTTTATTTATTTTTTATTTGTTGTATTTCTTTTCCCTTTGTGCTTAGCGGACCTCTTTTTTTCTAAAATTTATTTGAATATATAATATATTTTAAATTATTTCTCTATCTAGATGTAACATGAAACTAAATCACCATATATTAAAAATGGATAGGAGAACATTACCCTGTTGATGTTTATCTTAATCTATCGAATGAAATGTCCAATATTTATTTTTGAATTATGTGTGTTGTTATTTTCCTACCTTTATAATCATTTGAATATATCCCCATATTCATAATGACTCTAATATTCCATATTATTTAGGTTAAGAAGCTTCATATTCATTTCATCCCACTACTCTCTATGAAAATAATTGTTGAAGAATATAATATTAGAATTTATTATGTTGAAAAAATATATTTCCCAATTATCATTATTATTTTGTTTCAATGAACAACATTGACCAACATCTCCATTTATATAATATATTTCAAGAATAAGCTTTTTCCAACTATTTATTCTCTATTATAGGAATATATATTTGAGGGTGTTTATCCATTGTTTAGTTTCCAATGGAATAATTGATATACTAATGGTTGGATACTGATTCCATATAAATACATCCAAAATAGGTGGATCATGTTATGGAACAATGGGATTCTCCATATAGTTAACAGTTTTTCATAACCTGTGTTAGTTTCTCGAATATGAATATGGCCTTATTGTCTCCAACTCTCTCGGAAATGTATTTATTATATGGGAAATCAATGTATTTACTATGAGTGTTGATATGATATCCATTTCAATAACTAGACACAATATCTAAACAATATCACACATAATTAGTTGATATAATCATGAATATTGAGTAATTATATAAATATATGTAAAATATATTGAACATTTCCTTAATTCACATTATAGTTATATTCTTTCGATATATATTTCATAAAGGTCTTACTATAAATAATCTAACACCAGCTATAACATCCCGAACTACTATTACCTATATATGGTGTTAAAATTATTTTTTTGGTACATGATTCAATTGAACACATCCCAAAAGATTGAAATGTTTATTAGTTTTAAGATAGTAAATAGATATATAATTTCAATAATATATTATAAAGATAAAACATAACATGGAAAACATTCTCAAAACATTGGAAATAACTCAATGATTCTTGGTTTATATCATGAGAAAAAGATGTTAATGGTTATTATCGATTCTTACTAAGGGGAAGTATATTGAATAAGCTACCATGTATATGACAGGTACATACAATGTGTTAGAGTAAATAACAAATACTTAAACTTTTTAATCAATAAGTTTATCTTAAAAATATATTACTGTAAAATATTAAAGAAATCACATGAGTAAAAATAATGAATAATTTAATAAAAGAAATTATTGATGTCAAACATCATGATATTTCCCTTAAGTCCTCATTCCATGAAATCATGAACTATACCACTATAGCCTTATGCTAATAAATCTCATTGAATAGGTATGAATACAAAATATACCAAACTAATTTTCTTAACTATTGGTCCATTAGACTTATCGATGCATAAAGGGGCTATATATAAATTATCCCCAACCATCACATATAATTTTTGAAATCATTCCTCATATATTGAACCAAAATAAAAAATGTATAATCAATAATCAATATCAAAAAATAAATTTTTTCTTTGAATAAAAAATATGGAATGCCAATATTTTCTCAGTTATTAAAGTATATTTCTCAATAAGATTTATTTTAAAAAGTATTTATCATCGAATGGTATATTACTAATATAGTATTATATTATTATAAATTATTTAGAATACATGCATAATATAAAAAATATAGACATGAAGAAGAAGAATAATTTTTAATGAATAATGGATAATGATAGGAAACATGATCACAAGAATGTGGAAAATAAAAAAATAATGCATAATTAATATATCAATAAAATATGATAGAATACTCCCCATTCATTTAAACTAAATTTTTTAATTAATATAAATTCCCTTTTAAAATAGTGGGGAAATAGAATCGAAACATTTAAAAAATAATTTCATAAAACTTATGTTTCTTCTCAAAAATGATAAATTAGATATTTATTCCCAAATTATTTTTCACTATTTTTTAAAATAATAGATTTTACAGATACTTCATAAAAAAATTGAAATGATTATTATTGAAAGAACTATAAAAAAATTAGTGTAAGGAAAATAATGAATAATGTTCACGGATGTAGAAACATCTTTTTATTTAGTTTAACAAAAATTCAATTCCATTCAATGTTTTTTAAAATGTCAAGAAATGGCTTGTTAAAAATACATTATATATTCCAATGAAACACTTATAATGATTGTTAACTGATGTAGAGAATGTTATTGTACAATCATTTAAATGTTAAAATATTATATTATTTTTCTATAAATTATGAATAGGTATAGAAAGATTCATGACCAAAAAAGAGGAATAAGTTTTATTTTTATTATAAATAATCCTTATGTTTTCTAGTGTTTAAGGTAAATAATATGATTGGAGAACACTAGAAAATACTATAAATAAATCAAGGATAAAAAATAGAAAAAATTTATAAAAGAAATATTACAAAGTTCTTTCAATTTAAATTTAAACATGAACAATTTTAATACGGGTGAGATTGTAAAATCAGCCCTTATGGATTAAATATCCCTTGAAACAAACCACCATAAATAGATAAAACATGAATTTAATATTTATATAAAATTACTAAAGAGTAATTAATTATATAAAAAATGAAATGGGAATTATATATACTATATAAATGATATTACTTTAATAATGTATAATATGTTACAATAGAGTTGAATTAAGACGAAAACCATTATATTAAATTCATTATAGGGAAAACATGTTATGTACTCATGAATAATCAATTAAAATTTGATAAATAATTCTATAACAACCTTTTCCATAAATAATATATTTGTTACGTGTATTTTATGACCATTTAAAATCAATTAATTGTATATCACTATTTTATATCAACTACATAAGGTTTTCAATCAATTTATCCCAACAAAATTCAATATATTGAGCTTGGAAAAAAATAATGAAATAATGGATTCATAATATATTGATTTTTTAATATTTATAATAATTTTATTTTATTTATTTTATAATATTTTTAAACAATCAACGGATGGTTATAATATTATAATGAAATATGTCATTCACTAAGGGAGTAATTTTCACTTAAAAATGATAACATTTTTATTTTCCTAATGGTTAAAAATGAATGAAATCATATATGGATTAGTAAATAAATAAAAATATTTATATCATAAGTATAATATATATTAATTAAATATAAAATTATGATAAGCCATATAACGAGGAAATGAAAAACTAATCACATTGCTTCATGGAGGGGTTTATCCATTCATACTCATGAGCAATGTAATAAATTTCCAATAGAATGTATGGTCAAAGGTAGATAAAATTTATCACTAGTTAATGATAATTATGTCATTAAAATTATATTTTATCATTAAATATATAATTATATCCATCTATATGAGATGGTGATGAAAAATTTCACACTTCCCTTCATGGTGGTAGTATTCTGCATGTGCAAAATAGTGAGGGGAAAATTAAAATGATTACCTCTATTTAGGGAATCCTCTTTTGGATTTAAATTTGAGGATACCTGATTTGGTATTTTGGGAATATCAAAACATCTTGAAAATACTATGTTATTTTATTAGGAGTCGGTTAAACAAAGTGTCTCTCGATGTGCAGATATGTGATATGTTGATTATCTTTATTATAAGTGTGGTGGCTGGAAAACATGTATATAACTATAGATTTTTATATAACATATTTATTTATCATGTCAAGTGGCTACAAATAGTCATTGTTTTAATGATATGATTCATCTTTTCTAAAAAAAGAATGAAATTTTATCATGTTTTTTTGTTGTCATGAAGCCTTGTCCGATTATTTTATCCTTTTATCCCATTTTACGATTAACTATAGTGATAAATTTTTATCACGGTAATATTAATTATGAAAAAAATGAAATTGACCATATAAATAAATATGTAATGGTTCATTCTAATTATTATAATTATTTTATGAAATTAAATTCTTATAATTGGATAAAATTAATATTATATTAAAAATAGAAAATGAGAGAAGAATATTTTTAAGAAAAGTGCATTTTTTGTCATAAATTGAACATATTCTTTTAATTTTCCTTGTAAAAACCATTATATTAATTATAATTTTATTTATAAGAAATTTTAATAACAAATTTTATTATACTCATTTATTATTTGCTAGTAATATTAATTTTCAAATGTATGAATAAATTTATCCCAAAAAGAAGTTTTTTTGAAAAATATGTATTTTTATCATTAAGTGTTTTAATGTTATTTTATAAAAAATTGATAATAAATTTATTGATGATTATACTCATTTAATAATTTTACTAAAAATTATGAGAATTTAACTAAATTGTATTGTGTCAATATTAATAAAAATAAATTTTTAGAGAAAAACATATCAAAATTCATCTTAGGGTAACAATGACATGTTGAAACCAAAAACAGTTTACATTTTTAGAGATGTATAATTTTTATTTTGTGAAAAATTAATATTATCAATAAAATATAGTATAAATTTAATATAAATCTTTTATTCTATAATTGATTCTCAAGAGTTAAATATGGGCTAGAAAAAAATATGGTTTATAAAGGAAGATTTGACTCTTAAAAAAACAATATTATAAAAAATCACATCATATTCATAATCATACATTAATATAAAAAGGTTATGTTTGTGTCTATTTTAACATCTACTTGAATGATTCTATAATGTTTTTGTCCTGGATTTTTATGTTAAATTAAATAATTATAATACATCATATTATTTTTGAATTCGTTTTTTTCCTTGTAATTATGTAATAGTAAATTGTATTTATTTATTCAATATTTAAATAAAAAATGATGTTTATAAAAATTATTGAATAAGGCACAAGATCAAATTATTATTTATGAATCATATTTACAGGGAGGTAATATTACATTGAGGTAAAAAATACACTCTTATTTAATGAATAAAAATACTACAGAGTAATAAGACATTATTTCTACAAGTAAAAGACTGGTGATACATGATATCTTATTTGGAAGGTAAAAAACCAAGGAGGTAAATATGCATGAACATATTGGGAAAATATGGGATAAAAAACATAAGAAATTTAGAATTATAATTATACCTCTAATAAGAGTGGAATCCACTTTTATTGGAGTTATAAATCACATCAACTTATCCATGTTTTCCTAATCTTCAAAAGAAAATTGACGAGTAGCCATCTGTGGGTTCATTGTAATTCTTTATTAACATATATCATGGTATTAATAATTAAATGGTAGTTAACCATAATGTTTCCATTAAAACCAATACAAAAAAATTAATTCCACTCAATTTTTTATGTAATTTTATATATTAGTTTTTTAATTATTTGTAATCTAGATTGAATTTTTAAAACCCTCTCTAGTGTGGTTCTGAATTGAAAATATGTGTGTGACTCTCACTAAAAATACATTACCGTGTTAGGGATAAACAAATGTGATAACTGTGATCTTATATTTATCCTTTTCTCACCCTTACAGTTCACTATATAAGGATCAAGAAATGACCACCATTAAAAACTGAAGATGAACCATCATATATTAATTCACCCACACTAGGAATCCCATTTGTGAAAAAAAAAATACATTAATTTATAAATAAGTATTAAAGATATAAAAAATAATATAATACTAACCATTTATAATTTAATTACTATTAATTTACATTTTTATAAATCAGATCATTCTTGAGTAATCACACAATTAGATATATTAATAACATATAGATAATATAGTTCATAAAAAATCTACAGAGAGCACTTAACACCTCCTCTAGATTGTAAGAATTATACTCGCATATGTAGATTCATCCATTATATTTATATACCCTTGTATCATTCCTATATTTGTCATTATATACTCCATTCCTTGTCCAAACTAACTCTCTCTATGTTTTATCCTCATCCTTTTTATATGAAAATTAATACGGTTCTAATTTTTTGATCAAGGCATATAGAAATGAAATATAATATTACTTCCACAAGTTATTTTTTATTCCTCACTTTATAATCATGAAATTCATTTTCCAAGACCATGTTCTGAAATTTTATCATCTTTAAAATATTAGTTTTAACATGGAATGTTGTTGGAGACTATCTAGAATAAATTAAACTACTTATACCCTGATCCAAGTAGTCACGTCTTTATAAAAAATATGTAGAATACTATAAAAAGTCCAAAAGGGAATTATTATCCCAAAATATGGAAAACATTTGATTGATAATCAAGGTAACATTATTTGAAAAGTTTTTCCACAATAAATAATGATGAATATGTAACAGAATTCTTAGCATAATATTATTTCCAAAACATATAATTCCATGATAAATTAATCAATTTTAAATCATAGGGAAATCAGAAAATTAATAACTCAACAGAATAACTATTTTTTTAAACTCCAAAAAATAACATACACTATATCAAATGAATATTTATAAATATAAAAAATAATTATTGACCTATTGGATAGTAAATAAATGATTTAAAAATGTAAATCATTAATTCAAGAATACAAAACTCTATCCATGTGACTCATGTTCAAAAAAAAAACACCATCATAAAACATCATCTATGAGTGTCTATAAGAAATTATTCCATAAGAAAAAACATCTCAAAAAAATGAACCTAAACATGAAAAATAAACACATTCTATATATATTGTATATAATAAGTATGGTGTGATAAAATTGAAGTTGTGGGATGTCTATAAAAAAGTATTTTTTTGATCCCCATGGTTAATGCTATTTTGAAATAAGATTTATAAAAATAAAAACATTAATAATTTTATTTAAACTAATCTATATATGTAAATTCAATATTCATTTTACAATTAAACAACATATTTAGTAGAAAATTAATGAGTTATAAGATATTATCATAAAAGGCCTCTTTAAAAATATTCAAAATCCCATTAATACCGTGGGGGATTTATAATTGAGTTTAAATCATTACCCTTATATTTCACTTCCAAAATTATTTGATAACATGATTTTAAAATAATAAATTGACTGATATAAAATACATAAAATTTACCCGTATAAGAAATCTCATATAAAAAAAATTTGTAAACCAAAACCCATTAAATTCATAAGAACCCGAAATAGAATATAAATAACAACAGAACACACTATAGTAATGGAATGATATCAAGACATTATTAATGTAGCCCTTATTAACTACGGTTATGTTAAATTAAGATCCTCATTCTTTCAATAAAAATAACCCTATATGATTGTAATCACGATGGCTGGGAGAAAAATATTAATGTATAGTAGTAATTTAATCCAATTATAATGAGAGTGAATAAATTCCAAGAATTTATAATGGTGTGATCCAAATAAAGAGAGATAATATCATTTTATATAATGTGTTTTAATGCACCTAATATTGTTGAGATCATATAAATACTGATAGAATGTAATGATGTAACAAAAGGAAAGTTAATGTTGATAAATACCTTGTCATACTTGTACTAGGTCACTAAAAAAGTATGAGTGTTTACAATGATAAACCAAATAGTGGTGCATAATTTTAATCACGAAATAAATAACATAAAATCTCTAGAAATAAAAAATACCTTCATATAAAATCTAATAATTGTTCACTAAAACAAACTGTTTTCATTGATGTATCACATATACATATAAAAATCAACCCACTATATAAAACTACCCAATCAAGAAAAAAGTAATGAATAATGTGTTAGAATATAAAATAATTGTTATAATGGGCAAAAAATGAATTTTATATTCCATTGATAAATTAAATAATGAAATTCTATTTAATTGAATTTTCAAATTTCCCTTAATGATTTAATTTAATCTCTAATACATAAAAATATGATATAAAACTAAATATGGAACATATCATAAAAATAATCTCTTTCAGAAAAAATTATAGTTCAATTCATTGAAAAAATGTCTAAAACAAATAATATAGATCCCAAACAAAATTTAATATATTATTTTATTTTATAAAATCAAATGAATGTGTAAATATAATAAAATTTAATAAATGAAAAAACATTAAATAGAGGTAAATCCACTAAAAATAGTTCATTTTAAATTAGATAATTATATATAGTTCATAAATTTTTTACTTCTATAAAATATTTCTTGTTCATTAGTAATGATGAATATCCCTTTGAAACATTAATATACATGGAAAATCATCCATGACAATCACACAAACAAAAAATGTGAAATAAAAATTAGTTCTAATAATATACCACTAGAAGATAATTAATGGAATACTTGAAGATCATATATAATAGAAAACAGTTATATAAATTCCAAAATTAGTATAGTTTAACGATATTAAAATTAACCAATGATTTAGAAACATCAAGAACCAAAGCCATGTCAAATATAAAATGTTTAATAATGACACATATCAAGGCATTTTTTTCATAATAAAAATTTATACAATATAGGAAGATGTTGATTAAAGAAGAAATATTTACACTCTAATAACCAATTCCAAATATATTATTTTAATAACTTGGTTCGACCACATAAGAACAATGATGAATGAAAAATTAAAGGAGTGAATGATAAGAGTATAATAATTGAAACAAATGTGAAATTAATATATAAACTTGATGAAATTCATCTAGAATAAAATATGAGGGTAGGAATCTATGGCGGAATTGATGAGAGTCACTCTGAAGTCTGTGTTTTTTGAGATGTATGAATGATGGAATGAGAATGTCTAAATTGATTTTTTAGTCAACAACTGATGAATGAGAAAATAAAAAACAATTTTTGCATAGATTCCTCATGTTTTATTCTTATAAATCATTCAATGGTCAACCTACTATTATTAGAACCAATAATATTAATCCCAGTTTATCATAGTGTGATTCGCACCTGTCACTACATAGTGAGTTTGGAGGAAAGAGAATAAATGTGGAAAATATTATGCAACCAATAAAAATTATTACATATGGTCACAAAATGACCCATTATATTCATGGAATGATGTTTTGTACCTATGTAAAATTTTATGAAGGTAATGAAAAAGCCTCACAACAAAATAATTACCCATATAGCCATGGTTCCCTTCTACCATAATGTGACCTTTATCCTCAACTAAATTTTCACTAATTCAAAATCCTTTTGAAATAATAAAATCATACCCATTTTGGCCCTCACATAACATCTCATAATGGCACCCAAAGGCCAGGAAATGATCTATAAATCCCTTTAAACCACAAAAAAATTCAAGGAAATTTTCACATATAAAGGTACCAATACATAAGAATAACCTTAAGAATCTTATGTATGATAATATTTAAAAACCATAATCTCCCACGTACAAAATACATCATGAATCCCATTGGACACTATATTCTCTACGACCACCCTCTAAATATTGAATGTAATGAAATAGTCTTTAAATCATGTAATATAATATAATATTTAATATTAAAAGAAAATAATCTGAGATAAATGATTCTCAAATAATTTCAATATTTGGGTAACATGCAGATCAAGCATATCCTAAAACACTTGAAAACCACCCAAATACACCAAATAAATTATAGATGGAGAATACATTCATTAGAAATACTGAACAATTAATGTTTTATCTTACATGGTGGGAAAAATAAAACTATGTATCCTATGTAATACAACCATGAGTCTTGACCAAATCTCCATTAAAAAAGAGGCTCGGTTTGCATAACTTATCCAAAGGCACATCCAATGTCACATAAATTTTTTTTATAGAATTATATGCACCCTAAAAGATTAATACATAAAATAATTTATTATCATTATTTAACGACTTATAAAACTGATGAATAAGTGGAAATAAAAATAAGAGAAACATCCTAAACTGGCACTATCATAATATCACCTTGGCATAGAATACAATAATGTCTCTATCATTTAGGGATATTTTTAATTAATTGAAATTTTGTTGATCATTTAGTTAAAAATAATAATGATTGGTAATTTTAACATTGAGAGAATACTGCATAAAATACCAAGGATTACCACCTTTTGAACACCCAAGTGGAACTAACCATTACATATAAGATTATAGAAATTAATTCTACCACCACATCCATATTAGCTACATTCCCAAAAGATTACAAGATAGATGGGAACTATACCAGATTGAGGACTAAATGAAATTGATGAATGATGTGTGGATGATAAGTAAAGAAATATTTGTTATGGTCCAAACACCAATGTGATTTTTTCCCTTCCCTTCCATAAAGAGTATGTGTAGCATTAACCAACTGAAAGACTGCATTTAAATCCAATGAGATATAAATATATCGATGAAAACAAGATACATACTTCAAAAAATTCATAACTTTTTAGGATAAATACATTAAATAAAAAGGAACACCGAACCCAATCAAAATGAGGATTCATACAAATGAAAAAATAAATATCCTCTAATATGAAACCGTGAATCAAACAAGATCCCATTTTAATCCCTTTAAAATGTTATTTTAGAATAACAACTTTTAATCTTTAAATCATAAATCCAAATAACATTTAAATATCGTAAATATTTCATTGAAACCATTTTTCAGTTCCAAAATATCAACAAAATTTTAATTTAACTAATAAAACATCATTTTTGACAATAAAACATAACCTTTACCACTTAAATCACATATTCCCATCCAAATCGTTAACAAAATACAACCAAGTAGCTTCAAATAATCCTAATGAATTTATTTTATTTATTCTAAATAATAAACCTTCATTAAAAGTAATCTATAACTAAATAATGATTCAACATGAAAATTTTAAAGGGTTTTATTATTATGAAAGGATTAGAAAACCATGTTCTACCCATGAAACCTCAACTAATGCTATTAATAACCATTTTACAGACTTTTATTGTTTTGTGGACTCTGTGAGCTAACCATACACATTCAATTTTACACACATTTTCCCCAAAAAATTGTAATAATTCAATAAAAATGTATATAACGTCAATATAAATATAACGACCTCAATCTAGAAAATAATATAATAAAAATAAATATATATTGAACATAAAATTAATGATTCACAACCCAACTATCGATAGTAAATTATTGCTCCAATTGATAAAGAGAAAAATAAAATATCTGTATACCAACATATTCAGTTAAAAAATTCATATTTCCAACCATTCATTACTCTAAAAATTAATAATAGGGTTGATCTATGATGTAATTTTATCATTATCTATCCTTGGATATCTTGAACCGTCACATGATGCAATTTAATGGAAGGTCCAAAAGTAATTTTTGATCCACAATTACTAGAAAACATTTCATTGATATTATGGATATACTCTTGGAAATGTTTTTAACAATAAAAATGTTGAACAAGAATAATTTGTTTTACCAGAATTTGATATAGTACATCCATTTTTTGGACATCCATGAAAAATAAAATATAATTTTTTAAATCAAGTGAAATATAAATAAGGTACAACTAATTATAAGACTATCTCGATCAAGATTCAATTTAACATAGAATATATTTAACCGAACTGAATAAATATCTCAAAATACATAATGGGCGAAAAGGATGACCCCTATGTGATATAAATATAATCAAAAGGAATCAAAATATACCAAACTAAAATATTCTTTGTGACCCTCAGTAATCTTCATACAAAATCGTAAAAAAACCTATATTTGTAAACAATGATATGGATTACATAATAAATATCTTCTTAATAACTTTAACTTGAACATAGAAAATCACTCTTTCTTAAAACACTGAGTAATAGGCAAGATGTGAGAAAGCATTCCACAAATTATTTCGCTAGTTAATGACTCTATGTGAGTTATTTTATAAGATATTACATTAATATTAATATTATATATTATTAAATCAAATAACAATTTATTATAAATATAAGTAAACTAACCAAGATAAGTAAAACCCAACACTCTTCTTTAAACCTAAACCACATTATCAGTATAAAACTAATGATTTATAAGATATTTTAAGTAAAAAATAATTTAAAAAATATATAAATTTCATTAAAACATATGGGGTATTTTTAATTATGTTTAAATTCCTATAGATAAATATATATTTTAAACTTATTTGATAACTGAATTTTAATATGATAACAAACTGAATATGGGAATACACATTAATTATAAACATATAACAGATCCAATATATAAGAAATATTCAAAACAACCCACATAAAAATAACAACCACAACATTATGATGATAACTAAAAGCATTATGCATCCATTTAAATGAAATATAACCCAACATCAATAAATTATTGATATGGATCAAAGGTTGTGGTACAGTTAGATCCTTTTACATTATAATGTGTAAAAACAACCATATCCAATTGATCAATGGATGTAATAGAGATCTAAAACATACCTATATGTAATATAATACAATTCTAGGGAGTGTTTAATAATGTATAAAATGTGTAGTGTTGTGATATAAACCTAGGGAGAGTATTTTATGCCTATCCAGTTTTGTGAGGTAGCCAATATTGGGGAGATCATGTCACTACCCAAGGAGTGTAAAAAAATATTCTAAGTCTAGGGGTGGATCACTGACTAGTAGTACATATACAGAGTCCATACCTAAGTTCCTCAGGCTCCCATGATTATCCAAATGTAGGTGAGTAATATCAATCAAGAGATAAACCAAATAAACTATTACTAACAAGTAAAAAATACCTCATCTAACCTCTAAACACCATTCGTATAAATAAACCAATTTTATCCATGTATAACAATTGCTACAAAAAAACTGTCTTCACATAACCAACAACCTCATATAAAACATAATTAATTATGGTAAAAAATCATTTTAATAAAGTGAAATTGTTCCTTTTATACATCACTATTACCATAAATACTAAAATAATTTTTTAAAAGTGTTTTAGATGGGAATTAAATCTCCAATTCTGTATTCAATATCTAAAAATCCATCATTAAAATTGAGTATTGTTAAATGATATTAAAAATTAATTTTAGAAAATATAGGTTCGATAATATGATAAAAATATACATCACACATAATATATAACCGAAAAAATTTGACATATCATTACATATTATAAAAAATCAATGTTAAAATTCATAAAATGATATTGAAAGAAAAAAATCAAAATAAAATCATGTCCCCTTGAAAATGATCCATTTAATGAGTAAAAATGTATATTTTTTAAATTATAACATTTATTAATTTATTCAGGGTTATTATTTAACTTTTAGATACTTTTGAAACCAATATTTACATAATAACGAATATATGGAATTTATACGAACACCATGAATTCATTATGAAGTATTTCTTTTAATAAACCATTATAAATCAATTTTTGATATAATTTAATATAACTATTATTAGAAACATATTATATTATCATGAAAACATTTATATTTCAATGATTTTAAAAACAATTATGGGTTTAGAAAATTAAAGCACATAAGGCATGATAAATGCATGAGGCCACAGTGAAGCACAATATTAGGTCTTACTTTAATGGTAAGAAACCATAAAATACATTAGTAAGAAGACCAAAGAAGATATATTTTCACCCTAAACACCTTAAACCATAAGATTAAATCAATCCTCAACCTAGGTTTCGACCACCTTAGTTCAATGATGAGAGGCAGAAGAAATGATAAGAGGAGGGTAATAGAATAAGAGAATACACGAGAAATAATGATTTAAATTAAAAAAAATTCACCTCAAATTAAATAAGAGAACTATAATATAAAGGGTTATAAATCCTGTTCACTACCATGTCCTCCCTAGTTGAGAGGTATGAGTAAGGGAATTAGTAAGTCCAAACGGGGTTTTAATTCAATAGTTATAGAATAGAGAATTAAAAAAGAATTAAAAATCTAGGAATATACACATAATTTGTTTTTCATATGATACATAAAATAGTGCACCCCTTTATATGGAACTATTAATCTTGTTCCCTATTCCATAAATTTTTACTCACACCAATCACAAGAAGAAGAGTTTTGAAAAAAACTACAAAATGGGGAAATTTTCATGCATAAAAAAAATCCTTATGTATTGTTGTTAAATGTTATATCCTTAACATGATTTATTTTTTATAATAGTATAATATTTCAAAAATGAAAAGAAAAAACCTCACTAGAAATTAAAGACACATTTAAATCATCTTTCCATCATCAATGACATATCCATTATCCTCATCTTAATTTCTTGAAGTCAACAATAACACATAAGAATAAATTATTAAGCATGGTGACCATCATGAAAAATAAAAATTTTAAACATCTATGATATTATGTAATATATATCCCCATAAAATAGTGATAATAACCATGTGTATATCATTGTTAACAAACATAAGAGTAAATTTAAAAATCATACATGTGGGAATATACCAAAACATGAGTATCTTAGGTACCCAACACATCATGATTCCCATTAGACACAAAAATGATCATTGATCACTCTCACCATAAAAGGGATCTTATATCCCATCACACTATGAGTCATTATGAATATTATATGACCCATAACTAGATAAAAAATTATAGATTCTTATAAACATCAAAACAAATTCCAATTATTAAATAAAATCTAAAAAATTAATGGACAATATGACATCTAAAAAAATAATAAATAATGATACATAAAAAATAAAAACAAGAATAAAATAGTACTTGATTTGATATTGGGGTGTGGATGTTTGAGTATAGGGTTTCTGATTTTATCCCTACATCTTTCAAATTAGTCATGTGTAATGAGGATGGTATCCATAGCTCCCATTCATGTCATTGAAGTTTCCATGAATTTACCCTATATGTGATGATGCATCATTACTTGGTTAGTGTTCTTGGATACTCATAATGTCAAGATTTATCATCACATAGTGCCTTATTTAGAATGGAAAATGTTTTGGATCGTGAGGATCCATTCGTGGCCATAAATAGTGCTTGGCATATGATTGATGTTTTGTATGATGGTAAATGGATGATTCAATTCTAGTTGAGGAAAGGTTATCCCACATAACCTAAAATAATATGATTTTTTGAATTCCTTAACCCCATGGTGTTATAATACATAATAATTTAGAGAGACTTAATAGTGTCTATTTTCATCAATTAAATATTGTATATAAGACATGATATCATCTATTACACATATAATTTTTTCTTGCAGAAGTAATGTGAGGATCTTTCTTAAGAAAATATTTGAATTCTGATGGAATCTCATGGAATATTATGAGGTAATATTGGATTGTAGAAATATTTTTTGGGGGAGATAGTTATAAGAGGGATATAAATAAATCAATAATATGTTTTAAAATTATTTATCAATTGTAATACTATATTTAGGGGATAATATAGCACGTGTTATTGCAAGAAAATTCGTTAAATTTCCCTTAATTGGAGTTTTACAAACTATGTTCACATTATTTAATATATATATATATATATAGTTTTCTAATAACTTATGATAGGATTAATTTTTTATATGCTAATGTTTTCACATAAATTTCCATTTATCCTATTCAGATTATTTTTTCTTAAATTGAAATTTAGAACATTAATTTTTTTTAGTGATATATTTTTGATTTTTTGTGTGGGTGAGGTATCAAAAGAAGTTTATTACTCACTTTTTCACATGTGGTCTTGGATTAATCCTTATATAGTGAACTATGAGGGTGACTAATTAGTGAAATATGTGATTCTTTCTATCAACTATGGATCGATCATTTTCATCATAGTAAAGGATTTGTATGAATGGGAACTCGTAAGTTTTTGATTCAAAATCACTATAGTGAGGGACTATAAAATCCAAACAAAATTAAAATGTTGTGAAATAAAATTGTATAATTTTATATCATAAAGTGAGAAAATATAATAATTTTTAGTTATGGAATGATTGATAAAACAATGGTGTTTAGTAGCTTAATTATAAAGGCCTTCAGATATCATGAAGGGGAATTATAATTCCCCTAGTGATGTATTCTGATAACTATTGAAAAAAAAAATCAATGTTGGACAATATAATCACAATTAAGTATGAGGATGTTTTAACCACATGTTTAGAAGTGGTGTTATATGTTCTCTTGGTTAAAATTTAATTAAAATTGATAAAATTATATTCCTAATATATGTTACTATTGGGAGACAAGTAACGATATAAAATACCTAATCATATCATAAAACCAAGTGTATACATCTAGTAAGAGTGTAAAGAACATTATATGGTGATATAAATATCTTCAACATACCCATTTCTTTCTACTGGTCATATATTTGGGACGTGTATCCATTAAAAATGCATTTGAGTTCTCTCTCAACACATACCAAGGAAATTCTAATTAATCTGCAAGTTTATGTAGGGTTTTCTATAAATTCTATGCTATAAGAATTGGGTTCTCCAACTCAATTATGTAAAATTATACAGCTTCTATCTTAGATTGATAATCTAGTATTGTTTTATCAATACCTCACTACTGATGATTTATTTATTTATTATTCCCAAGATAGATCGACATGATTATTTAAAAAAACTAATCAAAATATTAACCATAATCTATGTTTTATATAAGATTATATTTCCAATGGAATTATTTATTTTAAGTTTATTTTGATAATTATATTCAAAACATTCTAAAAAATTCAAACTATATACAAAAAAATAAAATTTACAAAAAATAACAAAAATATAATGAAAAAACGTAAAAAGAACAGAATATTTTTAATAATCACATTTCCTCTCACATGAGTGACTAATTTCCGTTATGTCATCCCTTAATCTAAAAAATGATCACTATTATTAAAATTAATTATAATTTAATACATATTTTAATTAATTTTAAATGGAAAGAATTTAGTACAATCAAGTATTAAATACAAAACATCTTCAAAAATACTTCACATTTAGGTTTCATATCCACGACACCATTTAACACACCACAGACTCAAATAATACAACAATATTAATCTTCATATTTCCATTTTTCAAATGAGTAATTGTTCCCCTCAATATTCATCTACTTTCCAATTTTGGAACATACCCGATTTTTTATATATTGAGCCTTACCTTGTGAAATTTCAATTAGAATGTATGTATGACTAATCGGGAAAAAATATAAAAAAATAGTAATACCCTAGTGTATGTTATGTTAATCAGGGCATAGAAGTAGGAAAAGGGATATCTAATCTCATATAGTAAATTTAATCATGTAAAATGATTTATATATTTTATACACTCCTAGTGACAAGATATTATAGGAAAATTTTCTCAGATCCATGCTACACATTTTACTCTAAGTTATATGACTTTAAAAATTTACATTTTAGTTAAATATTTATCATGTTATTTTTTATAGTAAAATTTTCAATAAATATAATGTTTGAAAAGATTGCAAGAACATGCCTAAATTTTTATTAACATAAATTATATCCAATCATGCTCTATTTCACTAGTTTATTATATGACTTTTGATGTATCCAAAATATTTTTTTCACATATATCATGATCGATAGAATTTTTCATGTTAGATTACTCACATATAACACATATATAAACTCACTAAACACACAAAATACTTATAAAATAGGTAAATTAAAAACATTAGAGAATTACAGTAAATGATAATCGATAAATCTAAAATTGAATTTTAATTATTTAGTTAAATATTTCCACCCATATAATTTTTTTATTCCATATTTCATACTTCCCTTATTTTCATTTTTCATATTATTTTTAAAAAATACTACAGAAAAGAAGTAACTCAGTGGGGTGTAAAGACAATTATTTATATAAAAATAAATATATAAAAAATTAAATATCAATATATTTGATCTTTTCCCTCTAAATTAATACTTCTAGTTTTCCATTCATCTAGGATTCACTACAAAACATCTGTAGTTTGATAAGGGATGTATCTTATTTATAATAAACCACAAAATTTTAGTCTCCACACTTCTCTTCATAATGAAAATAGTTACTTTATTTATATTTGAGGCTCTATAATAGGAAATTTGAATTGATTAGTTTTAATAACTTGTTGGAGTTCCCCATATCTAATGAGGTGTAGAAATATATATAATTATTCCCTAATTATATATTCATTGTGGTTGTTAGGATTGTGATAAAATGAGGGGGTTTTCTATGGTTTATTCATGTAATTCAATAATTTTTTCCATTACAATTATGCCCCTTCATTTTTCATGACTTGACCATATATCTTCTAACATTGTTTTCCCTAGTCTAGATTCAACACATTGATAAAAATGTTTCCATTCACTATAATAGATGCAATCAATTGCCTCTTATTGATCCTTCAACCTTTGATTGTCTAGTCATTAAAAGAAATATATAAGCAAAATAAAAAATGGGAAAAACAATAAAGAAAATAATCAAATCAAGAAAAATTATATCCATAGGAGATAAAAATAAAATCAACTAAAACAAATTTAATAGTGAAATAAGTTCTGATTTTTTTTGGGTTTGATATTATTTTTTTGTTTCATATTCTATATATTTTTTCAATATAATTTTTTTCATAAAAAAACAACAAAATGTCTTATCTATGAAAATGGTTTCCAATTGTGCATAAAGGTAATGATTATCCTTTTATAGAAACTCCCAGTGGGGTGAATTAATTTGTTTCAAGATTAAGAATATTATTATGGTATAACTAAGTGTAGTTGATAATATAACATATCTACACCTATTATTGTAATAGAAAATGGTTAATTTAATGAAATATATACAATTAAAGAGATTTAAATAATATAAATCAATTCATGTAAAATAAATTTAATGAATACAAAAAATGATTCGACTTTGTTTTAGATTATATTCTTTAAACTACAAGATATTGTTTATCAAATAATTTAATATACTTTTTCATCAATGAACGTTGATTTTGATCAAACTATTCAAGAATATAAATACCCATATCCAAAGGTTACATGCTCTAAAAGAACCTCTTCTATTATGAATTATATAATAATTTAGTCTTATTCATGGATGACTTTTATCAATGATTTAAAACCCATGTTTAAATCCATAAAAATTTATTCAATCAATAGAGATTAAAATATAAATATATCACCCCTTGATATTTTTTGATATTTTTTTTATAAATTCATATACATATATTTATTCATTTAGATATTTGAAGAATAAGTCTATATTACTAAAAATTATTTTATCAATGATCAAAAGAAAACAACTTCCATAAATAAACAATCCGATTCTACAATGAATCCTAACAAAAAAGAATCACTTACATCTAACCAAAAAATAAAATTATATAAATATCTCCATGACCAAGGTAATTAATTTCACTCAAATTTTTATAATTAGTAAATTATTAATTGAGGTATTTGGTCCTTTTGTCATTGGTATCATATTTATATATGATTGATGTGAGAGACATGAAACAAATTTATCAAGAACTACATGATAAAAATTTTCATTCTAAAAAAACAATGATGAATCAAAATATTATTAAATGTTTTATAATATTTATTTTGTGATTCTTTATTGTAGTTCAAAATACCATAATATTAATCATCATGATTGGAGGATGAATAATCAAAAAATATTACTTTAAACACATAGAACAAACATCATTTTAACTCAGTTTATAGACTATATTTGTGATTAATCATAAAAAAATATTTAGAATATTTCATTTAAATAAATGGATCTGTAATAATGTTTCGATTTTTAATAAAGCACTCAAATATTAAATACAAAAAATACTAATGATTTTAAATTCATTCATTCATTTGAGAAAGTAGTGGTGTTATAGGTGATCTTGGTTGAAGTTAAATATGAATATTGAATTTATTAAGTTATGGATGCGTGAATATAAAATGATATATAAGGATAGAAACTACTAAAAATAGATTGAAAAAATATGATATGTTTCAATGCAGTGAAAAACAAATATAAAAGAGATATAAATCAATTTAACAGGATACGTTCTTCCCACTTGTCATCAATTGTAAAGGGAACCCTTATCTGGATACAATAGGATGGTCTAATGACATATCATTAGGCCATTATAAATAAGTTGTAAGATCAGATAGGGTTTCCTATATACCCCAAATTTTTAGAATTATTATCTACCAATATTTTTTAAATTTCAACAGTAACCACTCTCAACCTAAGAATATAATTTAAGTACATTCAAGATCCCACTTTTGTTCTTATAATTGAATAACATATGGGTGTCACTACCAATACCTCCATTTCAATGTTGATAATAGTCCAACATTTGTTGATAATATTATTCTTATATTTTACTTTTTTTCTCACCCTAACATTTCATCATATATAGATCATTCATTGTTCAATGGTACTGAATTCTATCTAACTTTTTGTTTTTAACTCAACCACTATATGAATTTTAACTCTACCACTAAATTTTCCTTATTTCTTATTTGTGGATTTACGAAAAAAACAATATGTTAAAAAGGTGAATTAAATAAAAACAAGTTTCATATAAACAAATTACAAAAATATTGGGTGATAAAAAATTATTACATATAACTATAATAGACAAAGTATAGTTTAGAAGCATTTTGTAGATATAACATCCCTCTTCCTTCGAATTATGAGAATTATCCTCCCAATATCATCTTACTCCATTATTTTCGTGTGGCTTAAATTTACCTCATTCTCCACCAATCATTTACTTTTTTCCTCATTCATGTGAACTCTCCCTCTATTTTTCTACAACCCCATTTTATTCTCAATTTCATATATTTCCCATTGTTTGATAAATCTATAAGGGAATTGAATCACAGATCATTATCATGGGGGATGTTAGAATTTTCCTTTTTAAATAACTAATTTCACCACCCAATTCCATAATCTTAATATTTCCATCTATCTATGTTATACATCTACATGTTAGGTTTTTTTACGTTTACTAATTCAGTTAACACTGTTTAGTGTGTAGTTTTATAAAGTTTCCACTTTTCATACATGTTATCCATATGAAAACATTTTAGAAAACATAACCCAGATTCATCTTCTCTACCCTTCCATGAATTTCAAATGTAGGTGATTAGGTATCGTTACATAGTTGATGTTCATGGTTTCTGAAAATATTAAATATGGTTACTAATGAAAATTGATTTTAATTTGGGTTGGAAATAATCTTGAGGTTTAATGTAGAATATATTAAGTTATTATCATAATATCCGGTATGATCCTCAGAGAGTGTTGGATTAATAAAATTATTATTTAGGGCATGAGGATATGTTAGTATCCTGATGTAGTGTCTTATATGGGATTGTTTATGTGTTTAGGGTATAATGGATTATGAATTTACTCTTCAGGATAAATTTCCCCCAAACCATGTCATTAATATTTAAATGTTCTCCATGTAATGGGTATCATATTATAGAGTGCATTGGAATTTCTTGATAGTTTTACTTGGGATTCCATGAATCCTTGTTTGTGAATCATAATATTGGACAAACCACATAGAACAAATTAGTATAGATGTAACATGAGCCTATTATATATATATCAAATTTAGAATTCAGATTACTTTCAATTATCTTTCATAAGGATAAATATGCCACGAATCATATATGTAGTGAATTTAATATCCCTTGTTAGTGGATGAATTATTTCCCAAATTAGAGACTTGAGACTATGTTGGAGGGATGATGTTATCTCAAAGTGAAAAATATGTTACATTTTCACCAAAAAATATTCCTAGGATTAGAATTTAATTCATCATAAGACATTATATTTATTTATTTATTCATTAAATACTATATGAAATGAATTA
The DNA here is from genome assembly GCA_963277665.1 of Viscum album. Taxonomy (NCBI): domain Eukaryota; kingdom Viridiplantae; phylum Streptophyta; class Magnoliopsida; order Santalales; family Viscaceae; genus Viscum; species Viscum album. The sequence continues at coordinate 821,463,074 of OY728130.1, read as the reverse complement.
TTTAATGTCACGAATTACTCAAAATATCATCCATAAAGATTACATCATATAATTTGATATTTTTAGTGGAATTGTGTATCTCAAGCTATGTTGGAAGACTATTGTTAATATTTCCTATGAATATACCGAATATATGAAAACTACTAAAATTACTATAAAAATAAAAAAATAATTATGTAAAAGAACCTAACAATATAAGTTCCATTGAGTATTATAAGTTGAGGGTGAGTGCTCTATTTTATGTTTTCACCTGTTTCAACAAAAATTATCCAAACTACATGATGAACACAACCTTGAACTATTCTTGCGATGATCCTCCTTAATTAGTTTATAATTAATATAACTTATGAATTATCATAAATGAAATAATATTCTATAATAAATTTTTTATCATACTTACTGTGTATTCATTATAATACAGATTATAAGAGAGGAATCCTCTCGGTATGTCGATATATTCTCTTTAAATTGTAGTATTATTATTATGAGTCTTCTAGTGCTAGCATGGTTATGAAAATATATTTTCATCTTGATTTGTTGATCAAAATAAGGGGTTATCTTGTTCTATTTATGTTCATGAAAAGGGGGATGGGAGGCTATTCTTTCTAGAGCCTGAGTGAAATAATGTGTGTTTTCTCTTTGGAAAAATGATTCTTACTTCAATAAATTGATATAATACTTATGGTTAAAATAACATAAAATATCACACTTTACCCTATCAATATATTTTATCTATTTAATACCACTTGTCATATAATAAAAATATTATTATTACATCCCATGACAATAGTTTCCTTAAATATAGTTTTTAAATAAATAAATCTATATTTATTTAATTGATATTACCCAAAATCACAATTTTTATTGATCTATTATCTTGACTTAATAGTCCAACCAAGTAATTAACTGATCCCCAAATAATAAAAAATTCATGTAAATAAATATTAATTAATGGATAAATGAATAAATATTATATTCATAAAACATGTCAATAAATATTTATATGACTATTGATAAAAGTTAACAAATTGTTTTATATTAATATTTTTAAAAACTTGTAAATTATAAAACATCTTTTATTTCCTTGTTAATAATAAATAAGTGATAAAATATAACCATTTTATTCCAATCAAGAATATTATATGATTTAATATTGGTGATCAACATTACTTGAATAATTATTAACCCATAAGATGAGAATAATATTTATTTTAATATTAAATTCTAAATATTTCAATCAGATTCTAGATACAATTAATGTGTGACACTCTAGGCCTATTAATCCTTATAATTATGTGAACATACATAATATTCGATATTATCCTCTAGAATCATGTTAAGGAACACCTAAAGAAATATGTTAATGTATAATGGAAAACAACCTTCACATGAATGATACTATGTAATATAATACAATTGGACTATCAATATATTTTCAAGTAAGATTTATATTGCAATGATAACCATGTATTATTATTTTATCATTCTATTACTTTTTTAATGGTCCATGTTGATGAATTTCAATGGCCATTGATTTAATAAGATATTTATATTTTAATCCAAAAGATAAAAAATAACTTCTTTTATAAATAATTATGTGAAACATAATTCATTGACATATTCAATTTATGTCATTTCACATTTGACAAAACAAACAAATTTATATTTCTCTATGATCATATGTCTTTACAGTTTTCATCCAAACATCAAATAATACAATTCATTATATACATTAATTGTTATATCAAGTCTTTCTTCCAATAAAAAATTTCCTATATGAATATCCAATGTAACATAAACATATAGATTTTATATTGGAATGTTTTTCATATGACCACCATAATTATTGATCACTATGTTCAAACGTAATGCGAATAAGTATCAATGTCATATTAGCCTCCAGCACCTAATAGTCAAATATCATTTGTGTCCCATAAGATATATATCATATAAAATATATGAAATATTTTAATGAATATTTTAATATTATCTCAATGTTCTCAATATACTATAAAACTATTGTAAAATTTCAACCCAAAAAATCCTCAAATTATAATATCAAATTAATTTCACACATGAGAAAAATAATTACGTGACATGATATTTATTAGTTTTTGGTCAATTAAAAAAAATCAGTTGGTTCAAGGGAACGAACACCAAATTTCAACCAATTTATCTAAATAATACTATTAACATTTTGTAACTCATTATCCACCTCACGATAAATATGTGTATACTATTTTTTCACTAAATTCACATGTCACCAATGTTTTCATAGTAATTTATATTTTTATGAAATCACTTCATTAAGAGAAACACATAAAAGGATATATCCCATTGTCTTTTCATTTTATCCTACATATTTAACTAGAATTTTAGCTCAATAACAATGCAATTATATTATCACAGTATACATTTTTTGTATATTTTTATTTTTTGGTATAATTCCATTATCCAGAACATATTGTTAGTTATCTAAAATGTACTTATTCTATATTGATATGGGTACCACTAAAATCTATAAGCTTTTATTTCTTATTTTTTATACTATTTATGATTTTTGATTAAATTGATATGTGGGAAAATTTTGTTTTGTTTCCTACTGGAAACAAGAATTACCATTTTTTTAATTACTTGGAATCCATCCTTCATGGTTTCTCAAGTACTATAACACATTTCTGACTACTATATCATATGATTACCTTGATTAAAACCTACCATGATATATTCATAGGTTGTATCAAATATATATACAAATAATTCAATATGTGATTGATTAAAACCCTTAAGAGTATGTAATTTTTTTCATCATAATAATCTCATCAGTTTCAAAAACACATTATCTTGTTGATATGATGTGCCATGTGGAAAATTGATTAACAGAAACATTAATTTTCCAGAATATATTTTTTAATATAAAAAAATTTATACACTATAAAAAGATATAATAAACCCCAATGATATATCTTAAAAGATCATTCTTCTTTGAACATGGGTTTCTTATTTATGTCATTCTGTAATGCCTCGACCACAGTTACCTAGAGTCGGTTCATTATTACATAACATTGGCATGGTCACAAGAAAGATCAAATCTCGAAATACTTATTGGTTTAGTAGCCTTGGAAACACTAGATATATTCATAATGTTTTACATTACATCATAAGGTAAAAAACTAAAACAACAACATATTGTCTCTATAGTCCACACTATTATCCCCTCATAATATCCCTCCAGGTCATTCATAATTTACTTCTTCAAATCCTGGGAAAAATAAAAAATAGAAAATGGGTGAGCTCAAATGCCCAGTAAGGATAACAATAGAGCAGAAACTTTGATAAATAAGAATAAATATTTAAGGAAATTTATAACTAAAACAAAAGCCTTTTAAACATGAACTTCAACATAGTATAGAACAAATAAAATGAAATAATTCCATTTACTTATTCACATGGATATTCTACTAATCGAATAATCACCCGCAATATCAATAACCACTTTCATAATGATGGAATGCATAATGCCAGACTATCATAACCACATAGCCAAGGACTCGTGCCAAGACTACAAATAAGATTTTTCCAAGGCCTTGTTCCAAGACACTAGTTTGTCTAATGAGACCAACCGATGCATCGAGGAGCTATAGTGGGCTCCACCCGTCACATGTTAAGTCCAATGAATTCCCATATGAAATGGTTTAAACATAACATAAACATTCGTATTAAAACTGGCATAAAAAATTTAAATACTTCATCCATAAACCATGAATAGTATAAAAATAGCACATCCACAGTCAAACATATCACAAAACCTTCAACACAATATAGAAGTTTTGTATCATAATAAATCAACTTCAAATTAGTGTAAATTCCATCAAAGGATGTTGACATAGATGAAATCAAAACTCTTTTTAGATCAATACATCTTTCTATTTTGAAATCATTTAAGAGTCATACATTTATAAAATAAAACATTTTCATTGAAAATATTATTTTAAGCTTGTAAGGGATGCTTCGACAGAAAATATCCGCACACGCCGTATAAGTTAAAAAAACATTCTTACCTTAATTCTATCAAAAAGGTTAAAAAGTACATTGTTTTGAAAAAGACTGAAAGACTTCTTTATAAACCTCTTATTAAATGTCAAAAAAGGGTATAAATGACTTTAACCCATATTCTTATAAATAGTAAAAATGTTTTGAAATACATTTTTTAGAAACATGGATGTGGATGATAAAGAAATTCCAGTAGATTATTACTTATAAAAAACATCGGATAATGAAAATATTGCGAAAGAAACCCTTACCTTGTAATTTTCCTTGGTTGGGGCTAGGTTAACCTCATGTATAATATTAATATGATATCATATATGATCTTTTAACATTTCTTTGTTAATAATATCTTAGTATTATCATCGTTTCGGGTGTTAACTTACTCATTTTCTTTTATATGTTTTTTACGTAAGTCATGTTTTTAATGGATAGGTTGTATCTTAATCATATCCAAAATAATATCAAGTCCTTAAACATTATTTTTAAATCATAAAATGATAATTATATTTGAATGGATACGATGGAGAATGAATATCATCGTGTTCGTGGAGATGGTAGTCCTACGTACGCACAAGCGAAAATATAATTCTTCTTATGTTAAAATAATATATAATTGGATGTTATATCATATATACAGAATCATTATCATGTTACACTTATTATTTAAAAGAATTACACATCATTATTATACCCAACCAAATAATAATTTATTAAATAACAATTACACCACAACGGGGAGACGATATGCCGTACATACGCACATATGGTGACATGTTATTCAAAGGATGGATAGAATATTGAATATGATTGTACCATATTTATAATAACATCACAGTATATATAATATACTCGAGTTATTATTTTAGAATGGTAATAACAAAGAATGAAGAATTGGAAGATGAAAGGAATTTGAAAAAGGGTGGTGAAATCATTACCTCTTCTTTGGGTTCTTCCTTTTGATTTGATCAAAGGGGCTCCTTAAGATGGCATTCTGACTAAGGGAAGGCCTTTAAGATGAAGTGAGGGAAGTTGAGAGAGTATTTGGGTAGAGGTTGGCCGAGCCAAAAGGCTTTGAAGGTGTGAGTTAATGAGAAGGGGGGGTGCCCTTTTATAAGAGGGGTGAGGCGCACCTTTGGAAAAGCTAGAACTATTATTTTATAATAAATTAATATTCGAGTTATAATGGCTCCAAAGTGGATTATTTAAATTTTAAGGTGGGGATAGTTAGAAAACGACTCAAACAATATAATTTAGATAGGTTTGGGTAATTATTCTACCCTTATGTTCAAGTATTAACTCTTAGTTGATTAGTTTCACTTTTACAATGTCTCTTTGTATTTTTATATTATATGGTTAATAAACTTACTATATAAATCCAAGAGACCCCCAAGTTGTCCAATAATGATACAAATATCATTATATAAGTCTCTTGTTAGAACCATGTATTTTAGGGAATTTAATATTAGTTAATAATATAATATATGTTTTAAAAACTCTTTTTTGTCAATTTTGACACTATTCAATAATTGATTTGTGTAAAACTCATAACAGAATGATTACTTCGAAAAAAGTTACTTACATCATTCCTAAAATGTAATATTAACTTAGAAAAATAGTTTAATTCATAAAAGCCTCAAATTATATTTATTTGTGTATCTACAATATCAATCATTTTAATTTTTCACTATTATAGTAATTACTGCATCACCATTGTGTCATATATAAATTACATTATTTAATGTCAAAAAATTATAAATAAAATACCATTATGTAGTAAATATTTTTATCTTTCTAATTAATATTTATAGTAGAAAACCCAGCATATATAACCCAATGTAAAAATTGTTTTTCTAAAAGATATATGCTTGTGTCATTTTTGTATTCATTTTAACTTAATTAAAATAAAGTGTCTCTATCACTTACAAGTGACACCATGGGGTGCCAAAATTGACCCAAAGATGCCCATGGTCGAACATGTATCAAAAAATAAGGTTAGGATACGTTTTAGGGTAATGTTTTTTTATTATAATATTATTTTTTAACCATTATTTATAGGATTTACAATTTAACCATGGTAAATAAAATATTTACCCAAGTAATTATTCAAAATGTCTAAAAATAAAAGTTACCTATTTAAAAAATTTGAACATCCTGATTCCAAATATGGAATAAATTTTTCCAAATTCAAAACACAGAAGTGGCAGAAATTAATTTAAAATTAATTTCCGCCGTCAAAACAAAAAACGCGTTTTTAAGGTTTAATAACTATCAAAAGATTGATACTTGTTTATGTTCGGTTTAATTGTGAAATTATTTCCAATGACCAAAATTTTATTAAATGGTAAAAATATAGTCTAAATATACTTTAAAACCACTCAAATTCATAATTTATCACTATTAATTATTTTGATTAAAAAAGTTTTTTTAATTGAAATTTTGTAATTTTCACTATTCATCAAAATATTTATGTTATCCGAAAAGTACCAAAATTTCACCTTAGGATAAATTTGATACTCCGAATACAAAAATGAAGTCCATTTTGAGTGATAAAATTTATAAAATATCAAAAAGTAGGTATTACTATTCATAATGCCTAGTTTGATGGGTTGTGGTGTGTGTTAGAACTCGATGTTGCGTACAACACATGCTATTACATTATTCAAACAGAAGCGTACCACAGAAGATTGGGGTGTTACATTCTCCCCACATTCAAATAATATCATCCATGAAATTTATAGAATACTATCGCATAAAAAGACTCGGGTGGTTCTTCATCATAAGTTCCTCGGGTTCCCATGTTGCCTCTTCCATCTTATGGTTTCTCCACAAAACTTTTACCAGACGTGTCGTCCGGTTTCTCAGTACTTGTTCTCTCGTATCAATAATCCTGATGGGCTCTTTGCAATAAGATGGATCGAGTTCCAGTTCTAATTCCTCATAGGTGAGTATATGCATTCGGTCAGGCATGTATTTCCTCAATAGAGATACGTGGAACACATCGTGAACTTTGGAGAGACTTGGAGGCATTGCCAATCTGTAAGCTAAATTCTCAATTCATTCTAGAATTTCGAAAGGTCCAATGTACCTAGGATTCAATTTACATTTCTTACCAAAACGTATGAATCCCTTCCATGGAGATACCTTCAATATTAAAATATCACTGACATGAAATTCCAAATACTTCCTTTGATTATCAACATAGCTCTTCTGCCTATATTGAGCTGCATTGATGTGATTTTGTATTACCATCACCTTTTCCATCGTTTCATCCACCATTTCTGGGCCTACAAGTTTTCTTTTACCAACGTCATCCCAACAGGTTGGTGTGCGACATCTTTTTCTGTATAACGCTTCTTATAGTTCCATCCGAATACTCGAATAGAAGGTATTGTTATAGGAAAATTCTACCAAAGGTAAATATTGATCCCACATACACTAGAAGTCAAGTGAGCAAGATCTCAACATGTTTTCTAAGGTTTGAATAGTCCATTCTGATTGTTTGTCTGTCTGAGTGTGGTAGGCAGTGCTCAAATGAAGTTCAGTATCCAAGGCTTTCTGAACACTTTTCCATAATCTTGAAGTAAAATGGGGATCACAATCAGAAACAATCGATAGGGGTACTCCATGAAGTCTCACAACTTCATCAATATATAGTCTTGCTAGACATTCAAGTGGTAAATCTTCTCTTATAGAATGAAAATTTGCTGACTTGGTAAGTCGATCAAGAATGACCCGTATTGCATCGTTCCTTCTAGGAGTCTTTGGTAGCCCCATGAAAAAGCCCATCGTAATATTATCTCATTTCAACTCTTGTATGGGAAGAGGTTGAATGACTCCTCCAGGCTGTTGTATTCCAGCTTTCACTTGTTGAAAAACCATACATCTTGACACAAAATCAGCAATCTTCCTCTTCATGTTGTCCCACGAAAAATGTTCCTTCAAATCTCTATACATTTTGGTGCTCCCAGGGTGTATAGAGAAATTGGAACTATGAGCATCATCCAAAAATTCCCTTTTTAGATCAGGTATATCGGGAACACAAAGCCTCTTCCCGAATTTCAAAATTTCTTTTTTACACACAAATTCTCTCAATCTCCCATCATTCACAGCATTAATCTTCTTTTATAATTCTTCATCATCAGTATGTGAACTCTTAATCCTTTCTAGTAAAGATGGTCTAGCAACCATTTGAAAAATCATTGATGTTTCACCTTCCCTGTTTATTCCCATGTCCATCTTCACTAGATCCATGAAAATTGGATCCCTTTCAATTCTAATATTGTTCAAAATTCCATGGTATTTTCTGCTCAAAGCATCTTCCACCTTGTTTTCCTTCCTCGGGTGGTAGTGTATCGTGCAATCATAATCCTTGAGTAATTCAAGACATCTCCTTTTCCTCATGTTGAGTTCTTTTTGAGAGAAAATATACTTCAAACTCCTGTGATCAGTATAAATCTCACATTTTTAACCATAGAGGTAGTGCCTCTATATATTCAAAGCAATGACAACAGCTGATAACTCGAGATCATGTGTAGGATAGTTTTTCTCATGAATTTTCAACTGTCATGATGCATAGGCAATAACCCTATCATTCTGCATAAGGACACAACCAAGTCCTTTCTTCGATGCATCACTATAAATAACGAACCCATCATTCCCCAATGGTTGAGTCAATATAGGAGCATTGACTAATATTCTCTTCAATTCTTCGAAACATTCCTCACACACTTTTGTCCAAACAAATTTATCCCCTTTACGTGTGAGCTTCCTTAATTGGTTATCCAATCGGGAAAAATTCTGGATGAAACGTCGATAATAACATGTTAAACCTATAAAACTATGTACCTCAGTTATAATCGTAGGTGCTGGCCATTCTTGGATTGCCTTGGTATTAGAAGGATCAACAGAGATTCCATCTTTAGAGACAATATAGACAAAAAAAGAAATCTCTTGAAAACAGAATTCACACTTGCTAAACTTCCCATATAATTCATGTCTTCCTAGAGTCTTCAGGATAATGCGCAAGTGATTTTCATGATCTTCATAGATTTTGGAGTATACCAAGATATCATCAATAAATAACACCAAAAATTCATTGATATATTCCTTGAAAACCCTATTCATCAGATCAATGAATACAGAGGGTGCATTAGTCAATCCAAAAGGCATTACAGTACACTTGTAATGCTCGTACCTGGTTCGAAATGTTGTCTTCGGAATGTCTTCCTTCTTCACACAAAACTGATGGTATCTAGATCGAAGGTCAGTCTTTGAAAAGTATTGAGCTCCAGGAAGTTGGTCAAATAAATCATCAATATGAGGTAGGGGATACTTTTTCTTTATCGTTATAGCATTGATCTCCTTGTATTCGATACATAACCTCATAGATCCATATTTCTTTTTAACAAAAAGAACAGGGGATCCCCATGGAGAAACATTAGGGGGAAGAAATCCCTTATTACTCAATTCCTCTGGTTGTTTCTTTAGTTCGACTAATTCCACAGTGGCCATTCTAGAAGGGTTCTTCGATATGGGACTTGATCCTGGAATTAAATCAATGGAAAACTCAACTTATCATTCTGGAGGATGTCCAGGTAAATCTTCCGGAAATACATCTACATATTCTTTCACATCATGTACATCCTCTATTTGAGTATTCATTTCCTCACCCACATTCATTTCATTCTCTTCATCCCCAATAATTGGATTTAGTTGAGCTACTAGGGGTGGATCTAGACAAAAATTACGTAGTGACGTTTCTGCTCTAAAGATAAGGTGTTCCTTATCGTCATCATCAAAAATCATAACCTCCTTCTTCTTACAATAAATATTCGCATCATAGTCTGAAATCCAATCCTTACTGAGGATTATATCAAACTCAATCATAGGTATAACGATGAGATCAGCAGATAAAGAACATCTATGTGCTCTAATGGGGACTGATTCACAAAACTTTGTTGTAATGATACTTCCCTTAGGAGTTTTAACTGACAACTCTCTTGTTAAATCAAATTGGAAATATCTAATTTTCAAAGAAAACTGGGAAGATATGAAACAATGCGATGATCCACAATCAAATAATGCATTTTCTAAACATGAGGAAACCATTAAATTACCTGCCACCATGTCTTTCGGAGCTTCTACATCAGCAGTAGTGATAGAAAAAGCATGGCCTTGATCCCTTGGCCTTTTCTGAGGTAAGTTCCCCTGAAGATTAATACCTTCATTTGCATAATGTCCCATCTCCCTGCAATTGTAGCACTAAAAATTGGTAGCTTCATTCTTCCCTTTGCAATCCTGAGCTTGCTGGCCCTTTTCACCACACTTGTAACAGACACCCATTCCCTTTTACTCAAGTACCATGGTGTTTCTTCCCACATTTACCACAGGATGGATATTCAACCATTCCCTTCTTCCCCTTATTTCCATTCCCAGATTGATCAGCAGATCTCTTCTTCTCTTGCTTTTCTTTAAAGTCATAAGACTTAGAGAATTCCTTTTCTATCTTGATAGCACATGAGACAATGTCTTCGTACGACGAGAAGGATTGTGAGACTAATGCTTGATGGAGAAATGTTTTTAACCCATCAATGAAATGACCAATCTTAATTCTGGGGTTACGTATATAATCTACTACATACCATTCTAACCTTGTAAAGTTATCCTCATACTTTGTGACATTCTCATCCTCCTTTTGTCTCAGACTCAGAAATTGTCTTTCCATATCTGCTCGGTGGTCGTGAGGAAAGTATTTTTCGAAAAATAGATCTTTAAACTCCCTCCATTCCATATTTGATACTTCATCATCATCTTTCATGTTTTGAATCAATGACCACCATTGATCAGCATCTCTAGTGAGGCGGTAAACTGCTATGATAACTGTTTCCCTTTCACTACTCCCCAAAGCCTGAAATATTTTCTCTAGAGAATTTATCCATTTCTCAGCTACTAAGGGATTTTTACTCCCATTGAACATTGGTGGTTGTTTCCTAATGAATCGTTCTAACATTGATCCTCCACAATGCGGATGAGGGTGCTCCATACGGGTAAGGTTATTATTCATAACCTGGGTGAGTTGTCCCATTATGGTGATTAGATGATCGGCAGCAGTTGCATCACCAGTTCCACTATAATTATCTTGAGCAAGAGGGAAATCCCTACATGGATTGCGTGCATTGATACGATTTCCATTTCTTCCACTAGGCACCATTTCTAAACAATGGAATAAACTAGATCAGTTTACGAATCAAAATACATAATCCGAAACATATAAAACACTTAACATAAATTGAAATATTTATGGATATAATCCATAATCATAAAAAATATTTTCTTTGAGGAAGTATATACTCATAAACCCTTCATAATGATTTGTAAAGAAAAAGAGAGTTATCCTAAGCATATCCCCTGGGAGTGTCGTAACCAAGAGTGCAGCAAGGCCCATTGTTGCACACCAGTTCCTGTTCAAGTCAAGATCAAAGCGGTGTTTTCGGGTTTTACCCTTAGGTACACATGTGCCAAAGCCGCCTCTACCTATTCGTATCTATACAGGGATGTATTGCTCGGAAAACTCAAAAAATCTCTATAATACCAAAATTCTAGGAAGTTCATCTATACTAATCCTCAAAGTTCATCTTAGGTCTATGTGCTCTAATAAGATTTTATCTAAATATAGCTTCCATGGTTTGTAAAAAACTTTCTCTGATACAAACTGTAACACCCCAACCCCAGTTACCTAGAGTCGGTGCATTATTACATAACATTGGCATGGTCACAAGAAAGATCAAATCTCGAAAGACCGATTCATTTAGTAGCCTTGAAAACACTAGATATTTTCATAATGTATTACATTACATCATAAGGTGAAAAAATAATACAAAAACATATTGTCTCCATAGTCCACACTATTATCCCCTCATAATATCCATGCAGGTCATTCATAATTTACTTCTTCAAATCTTGGAAAAAATAAAACATAAAAAATGGGTGAGCTCAAATGCCCAGTAAGGATAACAATATAGCCGAAACATTCATAAATAAGAATAAACATTTAAGGCAATGTATAACTAAAACAAAAGCCCTTTAAACTTTAACTTCAACATATTATGGAAAAAATAAAATGAAATAATTCCATTTACTTATTCACATGGATATTCTACTAATCAAATAATCACATGCAATATCAATAACCACTTTTATAATGATGTAATGCATAATGCCAGACTATCATAACCACATATCCATGGACTCGTGCCAAGACTACAAATAATATTTTTCCAAGGCCTTGTTCCAAGACACTAGTTTGTCTCATGAGACCTACCGATGCATCGAGGAGCTATAGCGGGCTCCACCCGTCACATATTAAGTCCAGTGCATTCCCATATGAAAAGATTTAAACATAACATAAACATTCGTATTAAATATAGCATACGAAATGTAAATACATAATCCATAAAACATGAATGGTATAAATATATCACATCCACAGTCCAACATATCACAACACCTTCATACAATATAGATATTTTGTATCATAATAAATCAACTTCAAATTAGTGTAAATTCCATCCAAGGATGTTGACATAGATGAAATCAAAAATCTTTTAAGAGAAATACCTCGTTGTATTTTGAAATCATTTAAGAGTCATACATTAATAAAATAAAACATTTTTTTTGAAAATATTCTTATAATCTTGTAAGGGAAGCTTTGACAGAAAATAGCCGCACACACTGTATAAGTTAAAAAAACATTCTTACCTTAATTCTGTAAAAAAAGGTTAAAAATCACCTTGTTTTCAAAACAACGGAAAGATTCCTTTATAAACCTCTTATTAAAAGTCAATCATGGGTATAAATGACTTTTACCCATAATCTTGTAAATAGTAAAAAAAAATTGAAATACATTTTTTAGAAACATGGTTGTGGATGATAAAGAAATTTCAGTAGATTGTTACATATAAACAACCTCAGATAATGAAGAGATTGCGAAAAACAACCCTTACCTTAAACGTTTCCTTGGTTGGGGGTAGGTTAACCTCCTGTATAATATTAATATGATATCATATATGATCTTTTAACATTTCATTGTTAATAATATCTTAGTATTATTGTCGTTTCGGGTGTTAACTTACTCGTTTTCATTTATATGTTTTTTTACGTAAGCTGTGTTTTTCATGGATAGATTGTATCTTAATAATATCCAGAATTATATCAAGTACTTAAACATTATTTTTCAATCATCAAATGATAATTATACTTGAATGTATACGATGGAGAATGAATATCATCGTGTCTGTGGAGATGGTAGTCCGTACGTACGCACGAGCGACAATATAATTCTTCTAATGTTAAAATAATATACAATTGTATGGTATATCATATATACAGAATCATTATCATGTTACATTTATTATTTTTATGAATTAAACTTCATTATTATACCCATCCAAATAATAATTTATTAAATACCAATTACACCGCGACGTGGAGACGGTAAGGCGTACGTACTGACGTATGGTGACATGTTATTCAAAGGGTGGATAGAATACTGAATATGATTGTACCATATTTATAATAACATCACAGTATATATAAGATACTGGATTTATTATTTTATAATGGTAATAAAAATAAAAGAAGAAGTGGAATAAGAAAGGAACTTGAAAAAGGGTGGTCAAATCATTACCTCTTCTTTGGGTTCATCCTTTTGATTTGATCAAAAGGGCTCCTTAAGTTCTCTTTCTGGATAAAGGAAGGCCTCTAGGATAAAGTGAGGGAAGTTGAGAGAGTATTTGGGTAGAGGATGGCCGACCCAAATGGCTTTGATGGTGTGAGTTAATGAGAAGGGGAAGTGACCTTTTATAAGAGGGGTGACTGACACCTTTGGAAATGCTATAAATATTATTTTCTAATAAATTCATATTCGGTTTATAATGGCTACAAAGTGGATTATTTAAATTTTAAGGTGGGATAAGTCTAAAACCACTCATCCAATATAATTTTGATAGGTTTGGTTCATTATACTAACCTTATCTTCAAGTATTAACTCTTAGTTAATTAGTTTCACTTTTACAATGTCTCTTTGTATTTTTATATTATATGGTTAATAAACTTACTATATACATCCAAGAGACCCCCAAGTTGTCTACTAATGATACAACTATCATTATATAAGTCTCTTGGACGATCCTTAAATTTTTAGGAATTTAATATCATTAAATAATATAATATTTGTTTTAAAAACTCTTTTATGTCAATTTTGACACTATTCAATAATTGATTTGTGTAAAACTCATAACAGAATAGTTACTTCTAATAAAGTTACTTACATCATTACTAAAATGTCATATTAACCTATAAAATTAGTGTAATTCATAAAAAGTATCAAATTATATTTATTTGGGTATCTACAATATCAATCATTTTAATTTTTTACTATTATGGTAATTACTGCATCACCATTGTGTCATATATAAATTACATTATATAATGTCTAAAAATTATAAATAAAATACCATTTGTATTAAATATTATTATATTTCTAATGAATATTTATAGTATAAAACCAAACATATATAACCCAATGTAAAAATTGTTTTTCTAAAAGATATATGCTTGTGTCATTTTTGTATTCATTTTAACTTAATTAAAATAAAGTGTCCCTATCACTTACATGTGGCACCATGGGGTCCCAAAATCGACCCAAAGATGCCCATGGACGAACATGTATCAAAAAATAAGGTTAGGACACGTTTTAGGGTAATTTGTTATTTTTATAATAATATTTGTTAACCCTTATTTACCGGATTTTCCCTTTAACCATGGTAAATAAAATATTCACCGAAGTAATTATTCAAAATGTATAAAAATAAAAGTTACCTATTTAAACAAATTGAACATCTTGATTCCAAATATGGAATCCATTTTTCCAAATTCAAAACACAAAAGTGACAGTAATTAATTTAAAATTAACTCCCACTGTCAAAACAAAAAACGAGTTTTTAAGATATAATAACTATCAAAAGATTGATACTTGTTTATGTTCGGTTTAATTGTGAAATTATTTCCAATGACAAAAATTTTATTAAATGGTAAAAATATATTCTAAATATACTTTAAACCCACTCAAATTAATAATTTATCACTATTAATTATTTTGATTAAAAAAGATGTTTTAAATTAAAATTTAGTAATTTTCACTATTCATCAAAATATTAAAGTTATCCAAAAAGTACCAATATTTCAACTTAGGATAAATTCGATACTCAGAATCCAAAAATGAAGTCCATTTTGAGAGATAAAATTTATAAAATTTCAAAAAGTAGGTATTACTATTCATAACGGCTAGTTTGATCGGTTGTGGTGTGTGATAGAACTCGATGTTGCGTACAACACACATTATTACATTATTCAAAGAGAAGTGTACCGTAGAAGATTGGGGTGTTACACATTCTTAGTGAAATACTTTTTTTCTATATTCTTAAGTAACTCTAATATTAGACATTTGTTTTTTATACTTCATCAATATATTTAATTACTATTAATGTCATGCTAATACTGGGGTTTTCGATATAGGGATCACCTTCATTATTAACATAATCAAAATCATTTATGGATTCATCAAAACTAATATTCCAGGACACTGGTTCTTACATCAACCCAAAAGTGAATATTCAAAATTCTAGTACCTTATTGATAATTTTTCATGTCACTAAACTGATAGGTTGTGTCATATAAACTTATTCTATAGGTTTTCCATTAATAAAGGTCATATTGACATCTATTTTTAAACATTTATGATTATATATTGTTTTTATGATATGTGTAATTATAAAGTATTTTAGTGGGATGATTAATAAATTTTTTTCATCATGGATTATGCATTAATGTCACAAGAAACACTAAAAACCTATCATTAACCATAAGTAAAAAATTTACCATACAAGTCTAGTTTCATGTAGAATAACCACCAGTGAATTTACATCAAATAGGGCATCCCCAAAATAGAAAAATAGATATTGGTATATTAAATAAAAATAATATTTCATATAAAATTTTCAATCATAGATTGTTTCCATTTGCCACTTCTTTATATGACTAATATTATATATCACATAAAATGGTGAATATAAATCCATATAGTTAGTTTTATCTTTCCAATATATTATATGTATCTAGAAATATTTATCCCATAATGAATTTGGAGTTTAATGTTCCTATTCCAAATCATGTGCATATAGGGAATTGACTTCAATGATGACTAGATTTCTCTAAGTATATTAAAAATTAGTGCTTAGATATAATATGAAATATAGTCAATCACTTAAATAAAATAATATTAAATTAGGGGTAGTTAAGTTCTTAATATTTTTAGGTTAATTAATTGATATTCACTAATTATTAACTTTATATAATTTTATTTGTAAAATTATCCTTAATAAATTGTATTCATTTTAAGATAATAATACGAGATGCGATATATTTTTAAATGTTTATTATATATATGATAACCAAATTTCAATATAGTTAACATATTATTATGTGTTTCAAACACTTATTTGAAAAATATTTCTTGGATTGAATAATATATTTCCTTCAATAATAATAATACTAACCATTGATCCTCCTTTTACAACCATCATCACTGAAATGTGAATAATGTATTGTGAGTTTGATAATATTTAAACCCTAAATTTTAATGATTGATGAATTATAGTTTAAGATGTTTTTTGACTGACCTACTTAGAATACATTATATCCTTTACAATGTATCTTCACCACTTTAATTAAAATTACTAAAATCTTATAATGGAAGCACATTAAAAATACATCTTCACCACTAACATTATTTATAATTGTTCACATGAGATAATTCTATGTCATTTTTTAAAATAACACCTTTAGTCTATAAATGTTTTATGTTTCATAAGTCAAAATTAGTAATCCTGTAAAAATAACTAATATTCATGGCTCCAAATAGTATAATAACCCTTTTAGGAAAATAATTATCATTTAAATATAATTCAACATGACATAGAATTATCTTTGCTCAATTCGGTATTATTTGTATCTTATGTTTTACAATAATACTTAATGTTCAACAGTGAAAATGTATGATTAATGTATCATTAATCTATGTATTAATTATAATATTTAAAAACACTATAAATTTAAAATATTAAACAATGAGTCATTATTATTAGAAAAAGACACAAAGATAAATATTCCAGTGACACTCAATAAAAAATAATTATTTTACAATATACAGTCCTCTTGGAGATATTAAATTTACAATCTTATTTTGTTGTTGTATATGTGAAACAACATAAAAATCATTTTCATTCTACTTAATACTTTTAATGTATATAATATTTCTTGGTTTATATAAGTGGATTAAAATATATGAATCAAATATAATATTTAATAATCCATAAGGGAATAAAAAGGTCAAAATGAAATTGTGAATAAACATAATACACAAGATTATTATGTCTTATTATTAAATTCAATGGAATTTTGTGGTGATGAAAATTATACATTACTCTATCCAATTAGTTGAGGACTGAGTTAAATCATTTGTGGATGATCTTGGATCAATTCAGCCAAGTGATGGAGCCTAGGTTTCTCTCTAGATATTATTTCAAAGCATGGTTTTTAATCCTGAATTTTGAGAGAGGAAAAATACTTGGTTCTGGGTTAGCTAGTAACCTCCCATTATGGGATTTGAACATAATTTATATGGATACTTTTTTTCTAATACTACTAGAGTAGGTGTTATTGATTGAGATAGTAGAGGCCCTATTATATTTTGGCCTTAACACATCGTTTATTCCATGAAACTATTTCTGAGAATATATGTGGTATATAATATGTTTTATCCTTAGGTTAATAATTTAAAACATTAACATTATAGTGTATAAAATAGATTATGTTTGGGTTGGACTTCATATCTAGAAGGATATCCCACTATGGTAATTGGCCTACTACAGTTAGATGTGATGGATTATCATTGATCTAGGTATTGATGTTGGACACACATGGAAGGATGAAATTTTTATACTGATGCTTTGGATAGAAAAGGTGATCTTGTAGTTACTACCATTATATATTTTTATACGAGTTCCCTCATAGAGGATTGTAATATCATTGTTAAGGGAGACACCTTTTCCCAACACCATTTCCCCACCATTGATTTTGGGTTGTTTCTATTATTATGAATGAAATGATAATTTTCATTTAACTCATCATTATATCAATTATTTTATCATTTCATTCCAAATAGGTTGAAAATAGCCTACTGTTCATTTATCTACCTATGAATCTTTCACATTATTGAATAATGTTGTGAAAGAACCAATGAAACTTGCAATTTTATTGTATTTTCAATATTGTGCCTCAATGTATTCACCATAAGGGATGAGGTAATATGTTCCCAACAATCCCTATAAACACATATAATCATTTCCAAATGAATCTTGAGTGTCATATCCAAACCATTCATTATATTTTTTTCAATGAATATGAAGATTCTAGTTTACAAGAATGATAATATGTGATTATTGAACAATTTCATATCCTTATGGAAGCCTAGAATTACTGACTGGTTGATATAAATTAATATATTGAGTATGTAATTACAATATAGGATTTCATATTCTAATTTACACTTTATATTGTAGTTGAGATCATGTTTATCTTTAAACTCTATTTTTTCCATTTCATGTTCTTGGATATGATTTATCTTGGTGTGTCGATCTGTCTTGTTATACAGCGTCTCCAGCTCTATAAACAATTTTGATGACCTGATTTGATGAACATATGAATAATCCTCTAGTTCTATCATATAGGTATCTTTATTTACCCCACTTCCTATCTAAAGTGGATAATCAAGAGTATGGTATTCTTATAAATAAATAAATTTTCCTATAATACTATATTACCCATGGGATAGAACAAATCTTTTTTTTCAAGTGGTGAACATTTCATTTTAAAATACACATCATAATATTTATGATTATAAAATATTCATTTTTACAATAAATTAAATTCTTTTACTAGAACGTTTATTGATTAATAAAAAAGAAAAAAATTAAATAATCAATCAAATACTCTACCAATGTGTTATTAGACTACAAAATCCTTTACTAATGGATTCAAAAAAATATAATATTTTATATATTCACATGGAAAGGTTCCATATTTTCAATTTCATATCCTATATTATAGTGAAGAAAAATATTTATTGGTATTTAGATTGGATTCACATTCCGACAAAATTAAATCACAATTCATTGTTATTTTTAGTGGACTCTAAAATCCTAAGATCCAATAATAGATTACCCCAATGATCATCTTTAATTGTATTAACAAGAAAATAATTTTTACCCTTAATACCAATTGGGTTATGTGGTCCCATTAACATTATTAAGTCCCCCTGATAATTAAATGTTCCACTAATTGTAGGCAGACGAACAGTTTAACCATGGTTTAATCATAGTTTAAATGATAGATGTTTTTATCTGAATTGATATTCTATTTTTAGATTTTATGTTTAATTTATGTATAATTATTATTTATTTATTTTTCTATTTGCCTGAAAAAATTATTTGGATCATATAAATTTATTTAAACATTTCTCATAAAATAATTTACTTATAATTATTTCATTTTATTTCATCATAAAATTATCATTAATTTATTTAATTTTTGTGATCAAGTTTAATCATTCAAATAAATAATTCATCACATAAGAATGTAAATAACCATTCATATAAATAAATAAATAAATAAATAAAATTTTATTTTATTATGAACTTTTATGTATTAGCTGGTTTATTGAGAAAAAATAAACTACCTCTGAATGTCATGAAAAAAAATCATGATTACCATTCTTCAGATCACCTTATGAATTTCTCCCTGCTCTTTTATATATTCATTGTCAGATTCAACTTGGGATATGACACGAATAGTATCCTTATACTGTAGGATCTATCCATTACTATTTTTTACTCACTCACATGGAAGGGGAACTAGGGGTTAAAGGTTGATATCAAATAAGCATTATAATAATATACCAGTACATAATAAAAGAGGGTGTTATGATTCGTAAATGATCATATTTATTTATATAAATTATCACATAAAATAATGTGATAAATTATTGGATTGAATGTATTAATATACCATATACATAGGTTTGTCATGATCATGATTATTCACTACATGATATGATATTGTATTTATAATTTCTAAAATTCATTTTAATTTATTAAAATTAAGATTAATTTGTTGAATAAATAAATAAATAAATTCTGTATCGTATTATTAATCCCAAACTATCCTTTTTATATTATGGGATTCCCACTAGAAATTATTTCCTATAAATTTAATTCTAAATTATAAAATTATTAAGCACAACACCTGTACTCAGGTGGCTACACATTGTATATATCATATGAACCTAAATGAACTGAATGATATCATACAATGTCATGTTATACATGGAATGTGGATTGAAGGTCATGTCACATAGTCTGTGTGAGATGTATGACCACACAAAGAAGCATAATATATTCTATTTGTACCACTAGAAATTCACATTCTATACAAGGACTATAAAATGACCATATGATATTGTGTAGTGGTAATATTTACATGGTATTAATTAAAACCTTTTTATAAGCACATGATATTTAAAAATTTCACTCAATGTTTACTTGGTGTGAAATGGATCCTATAACACATTATGTATAACCAAATACACATCATGTACCCTGAGTCCCACTGTAATTATCCCTTATGATGACCACAAAACATGCTTAAAATCACAACATGTGTCTTATATGGGTTTATTTGTGTTAAATGGAATTTAATTTCATGATATATTCAATGTAATCCAAATATAGAAGTGTTTATAGATAAAAGTTAAATAAATTCCTCTTTATGATGATATTTATTGACCACATGTCTTTCCATTATTTTCATAAGGTGAAACAATTTTGTGGTTATACAATATATAAATCAAATGATCTCGATGTAATCCATGTCAAACCATTGATGCGCTGAAGGTCATTACATGATAGATATTGATACCTCATTCTAAATAATGTATTTGGTCATTAGTTACAGAAATTCATCCATGTGTGATTTGACCATAGGATTATGTATTGTAATTTACTATTACATATCACGCATTGATTTCCTTAATTTAGTGACATTAACAACATTAAATTAGATAAATGAGAATTATTCACATGTATGGCCTATTATTATCCATCCAAATGTAGATGAATATTTTATCTCGACTTCTAGATTAATAATTAAATTATAAAATATAAAATAGAAAAGAATTAAATGATCAAATAAATAATAAGTGATTATAAACTATTATATGACCACTATAATACCACATACAAGATTTAGGGTGCAATATTAGCATTTAGAAAATTTAATTTATATTTAATTTGAACCATGAATTACATAAAACATTATATCGCTCTTAATTATATTTTGATTGGTTCATATATTGTGTTATAATTATAGTGGAAAACCCATCAATGGATTCATTTATGTGTATCCACACAATCTCAATGGTACATTGGTTGCTGGTCTTGAATCTATGGGTGTTATAAGGGTAGAGACAAGAGAATTATGTAATTTTTTGTTGATCACAAAAGGGGTTCTCTTATTCTAACTACATTCTTGAGGAGGAAATGAAGGATTCCTCAATAGGTCTTGATAGGATTATAGAGAACTTTCAGTTTTTCATAATGGGGCTCACATATATTTAATGACATAATAAGGATTCCATACATTGATTGAAAACAAATAATAATTATACACAATCAATTTTAAATATATTTATTATATGTAATAACACGTGTCAAATAATAATAATAATATTATTATTATTATTACATCTAATGACATGGGTTTATATAAACATCATTTCTTATATAAAAAGCCCAATATTCATTTAAATTATATTAAATTGAGTATATCATTTTCATCATCCCATTAACATAACTCATTAATCCTTATACATAATTTAATGAACCTAAAATAATAAAATATATATTTAAATGAATATTATTAATTTGGTAAATAGATAAATATTATATTAACTTACTTGAAAAATACACATATAATTTGATATTAATATATCTAAATAAATATTTTTCCGGTAACCTATCATCCAAATAGGAAAATAAATCAATATTTATTTATTACCTTGTGAATAGTAAATTATAGATAATATTTAAATCAAATATTTTAATCTCTTATATCTTATGGTTGAATATTTTTAATCAATTATTTAAATAATTACTAGTCTAGAATGTATGAATTATAAATATTCGAAATATTATATTACATTAAATGTATTTATATTCAAGAAAGACTTAGTGTGTGGAACTCTCAAACTCTTTATTAGTGGAATTAAGTTAATTTATCTAATTACAAGATCATGGTCTAAATACACTCCAATGAACCCATAGATAAAGAACATAATGTCTCAAAAACATCATCATTTCTATGACTTATACTATTTAATACAAGGAATTTTTCTATCGATATCTCATTATGAAATATGGATAATTGTTTCTCGACCATATACACTTCATTAATAATTAATTGTTAATAAAAAAACAACCCATTATACAAACATCAAGGGAATGGATTTACTCAGATAATTACTTTTCAATCAAAAGTATATAGCAATATTCTTCTATAAATTTAGAAGGGGGAAATACTTTCCTGACTTATTAAATTAATTCGACATCACTTATGACACACCTAATGCATGATACCCCACCCTCATCATATATTATTAAGGTTCACGTCCTTATAAAAAATAACATGAATTACGATATATATTATAACTAATATCATATTTAATAACTAATAAACACAATTTTGATAATAATTTCCAATTACATATAAATATTTTGAATTCTTGTTGGTTGGTTTTTCCTCACGACCTCTCATCACTGATATCAACAAATACAATCTTCACTAGAAGAAGTATCAATGTCTTATTATCCATCAACTACTAATATTCATACTTCATTTATGTCATATAATATGGAAATTATCTAGATCATATGATATATATTTAATAATATTGTCATAGAATCTTTGAATTTTCATTATAATAGGGAGATGATATAACCTTTTAATTCAATAAAAACTATTACGAGATTTATCACATTAATGTAATATAGAGTCACTATATTTATATATAAATATATTTATTAATATTTTGGTACTCAAAACTATAATTTCAACTTGCTTAAGGGTACTAATTCTGAAAAAAAATAATACAAATTTTATGGAAATATATATCAATAACATGAATGGAATGGAAATAGAACATACAAAACATTTATGGAAATCCATATCCATAACTTATAAGGAATGGAAATAGAACTTAAGAACAAATTTTGTAATCAATATTTTATTTGTTTTTAGAGATTGATATCTCATAATAAAATGATGTACAATGATGTAATATCAAATCATGTTTGGAATAGTTTTAATTATATGAAATAAGAAATCAATATAAAGTAAGAATAATAATTAACATGTAATAAATGAGTATTATATAACAATAATATAGGAAAGAAATATAAATTTGGTATTTAAATATTATATTAATATGTTAATACTGAATATAGTTAGAGGAGAAGCTTATTTGATCAATAAAAGAGGTAATGTAAGGGGATGACATTATTAATTGTTTCACTTATTATTGAGATTCATTCTTCATTATATATATTATATTATTTATTATATGTTTAATAATATTTTTATATTTTCTAATCATAATATTTTTTAATCATATATATATATATATATATATATTATTTTTTATTATCACAACATCTATTGATCCTTCATACCATATAAATTTTGGTCTTTTTAAGGCTTTTACCCAATAATCATCACTATTTTGGGTATAAATTATTTATTCATTACCATTATCATTTTTTGTTTTATTTTTTACTATATTAATGTCTATTACTATATTTATACTCTTATGATGAGTTATTAATTCTCATATACGTCTCTTTTTTCATCAAAAAAATTATAAAGGGATTAATCGAATCTATATTCTTTAATTGAGTTTTACTCTTCCTCCATTAACTATATTATGAAAAGATATACATATTCCAATATTTAACTATCTAAAATTATATTTCAATTTGGTTTATGGTGAATTAAAAATTTATTCTCATCATCACCTATTTAATTTTTTCGTAAATCATAAACTGTAGTATTTTGAGGATAAGACTTCCACAATCAATTTTAGGGTATCTTTTCAAAATTAATATTATATCTTACTATAAATAATATTATTTTTTATTTTAAAAGTTTATAATATATTTTATTCTAAAAATATCATATTTATGTTTAAATTTATTTATAATAAAATTTTATAAATATTTTATCAATGGGGATTACTTGAAATTATTTAAAATAATAAAGAATATTTCATAAAAAATTCATATAATTTCTTATATTTAATAACATGTTTCATCCAATTGGGGTTTATTTCAATTCAAACATCAATTGTATGGAAATTTTATTATTAAATTAAATATATAAATTTTTTGATGTTTCCATTTGAAATGATTTTTAATATGAATTATATTTGGTTTTTTAGCAACTCTATAAAAATGTTAGGAAATAAAATTTTAATGATTTATCTTCAATTTTATTACATTTTTAAATGATTTTTCTAAGTAATGAAATTATTATATTTTTAAAAACATATTTTTAAAGAAAATTGACATTTTCTTTTCTCTACATCGTTCAATGAAAATGATGGCTAATCTATTATTTTATTTTTTTTATTACATTAAGAGTTCATAAAAAAGAATTTGTTTTAATAAATCCTATATAATATTGTATATTTACCAAAAACATTATCTTCTATATCAATACAATTTTAAAATTCCATTTTTTTAATTCAATTTATTTTATATTATCACTAAATATAACATTTTCATAAGTGGTTAATATTTTTAAATAATCCTTCAAATCAATATCTTTTATATCCATAGTTTAATGAAATTGAAGTCCCTATTAAAATATAAGTCCAACGCTTATATTAACATTTCTTATTATAAATTATGACCTATAAAACCTATCCTCCAATACCATTCCACATTAGTTAGTATATAATTTCGTCTTTTGATTAAGGGATAATCTCCTATATAGGAAAACCCTTTGATTCACTTATGAAAATAATTTATATGACAGTGTATTATTTTACCCTATATTAGAAACACCATAAGTTAATAATGGATTATTAAGCTATGTATAGGAATGTTAATTTATGTTAAGAGTACCATATAATTCCCCGAGTTATATTTTAATTATATGTCATGAATTTATTTTTGAAACCCATTTTATTTCTATGGGTTAATCTATCTATTATTGTATTTAATGTATGATTATATCCATGTAGAACACATAAATATCATTATATATTTATGTTATGGATGGGACCTAGAAAATACAAATGTCTAATGAATTTAGTAAGGCATAGATATCATGAAATTTAACGATATGGTTTTTGGTAATTATATTCTATTATGTTAAAGGAGAAAATCTACTATATTATTAGATATGTTTAATAATTATTTTATTGTGGTCTTGTGAGTGATATTTGAAATATATTATAATTTTTTGACACTAATATATGATCAACATTCCTATACCATGTCAGATTTTTATTATACACTACTATGAATCATGATTATTATTATTTTTTCCATGGTATATATTGGGATTTCAAAATCACCTTTTTATAGATTCTATGACATGAACTATGATTATTATACTTTTCATTTTGGTCAATTATAATGTATTAATGATATTATTCTATTAATCATTCTATTTTTTAGTTCATTTTTATCATGTATTAATGGTATAAGGATACATAACTTATGGCTCATTTGTATTATTTTACCCTTTATAGTGATTTTTAAATCACTTTATTCTTATGTTGAAATTTTATTTATGAATTTTATATATGGATATGGATGATAGAGATCCGTTATGGATATTTTTTTAAATAAATGAAATTATTTTTTACTAATAATTGAGATATGTATTTTACTCCAAATATACTAAACATTTTTCTTCTATGTATGTATTTTAATTTTGGGATATTATGTATAATCATGTAATATGATATAAAATATATATATCTTCTAATATGGTATAAAACAAAATGTGTTAAATATTTATTTATGTAAACATATCCTAGAGATCAGTTTAAGGGATTCTTTAGTTCGTATCCAATATGGGTCTATTATTTTGGATTAGTATATGAATAATAATAGTACAAAACTTAAATAAAGTTGTTTCAATATTTGGATAAATAGATTGATCAAATTGTTTCATTTTTTTAACAAATATATCATAGGAAATAATATCACAGTTTTAATTTTCATTAGAAATAATATGGATTTGTATTAAATTTACAATAAAGAGTTTTAGAACTGTTTTTTCTATAAGGATAGAATTAAGTTGAACTAAGAGATCAAAAAATTCAATGGAAAATGCTATAATCGTCTTAATGATAACTGACGTGGATTAGAAGTTAGTATGGAAAATAAGATAATTATACTTTCCTAGCCATCTCTAATTGGGAATAATAAATTGAATAATTTAAAAATTCCAAATAATCCAAATATAGAGTACATTATTATATATTACATTATTGAATTAAGAATTATATCCTTTATTTGATCTTCTGATACATTAATGGTTAAAAATGATTAACATGATATAAAATGAATTTTTTTTCTTATTTTAATAATATAAACATTATCCAGTTAATATACCATATTTAATATAGAGATAATGAATAATTTATAGTGAAAATATATCATAATATTAGATGTTAATTTATTAGTGAAATCAACAATTGTCATGATGATTCCATGAAAAGTACGAAAATCTTTATTAAATTTATAATTTTTTGGAAGATATTTCCCAAAAATATGGTCATTATCCGATTATTACATTTAAATGAAATAATAGGAATAGAATGAATCAATACACATTTTTACAATATAAATTTTCTATTATAAGAATTTAAATATATTCAATATTTTTTGATAAAATATAGGAATTGAAATTATAAAGGAAGATAGGTTGTGTAATCATACCAAAGTGATTTCTCAAGAATTTATGGAATTGAAGGATAAAGAAGCTTTGATGTATGACATGGACCCATGAAATAAGGTGTTAAATATTATATATTTCATCCTATAAAAGGTTATAATTGAAATAATGTAACGTGATGTCTTAAATGAAATATTTTTCACTTACTCTTCATCTAAAAATATTGAAAAAATTACATAAACTCAAGAACAAATGATGATAAATTTATCAATCCTTATGTAAAGAAATTATTATATATTTAGTGTATGACTATTAAAAATTATATAAAATTATGTGTTTTGATACCATCATAAGAAGTAAACATAAAAAAACTGGTTGAAACTTATAAAAATATCAATATATTCTTATTATAAGGTAATATATAGAGTTCAAAATTACTACCTTAGAATGTAATGTTTAGTTATTAATAAAAAATATTTCTGGAGTCCAATTAACATTAATTATTTCAATACATATTATTCAATGGTGGTAGAAAATTAAAATTCCAAATATAATATTTATTTTTTGGGGGGATTTGAAACTCATAATAATAGAAAAAATTTTCTTTCCCACATATTGAAACTAGGTTATTATTACCTTTTTGTAAAATAAAACTATAGTATAAATGAAATCATGTGTAAAAAAATGAAATTTCCATTATATTCATTTCTCTAATTATAATATTATTAATTAAATTGGAATATATTATATAATATTAACACAAAATGAAATTTCCATTATTTTCATTCCTCTTATAGAAAGTGAACTTTCGTGAAAAAAAAATTGTTTCCTGGAACCAATTTCATTTTGACTAGGGTAGATCCATACAAGAGTGTATTTTTATTACCTCTTAGTGTGTCAAAAATTAAAAAAAATCTAACATAGGTGATAATATTTCCATAAAACATGATATTAAAAAGTATTTTTGCACCATGGACTAGAGCATCATTATTAAGGTCGTTCAAGGTTTTGGTTTAATGACTCCTTTATTACAACAATTAGAACACTTTTCAATTTGTCTTATATTTCTATCATAGTCAATGGATCCCCCAAATGAAACATCAAATGTTCCAATGTTGTTAGATAGGTTGACCCCATTTCTTCTATTTTTTTCACCACTAAAAAATATTATCTTAGTCGCCTCCTCGATCACATTGGGGAATAGACCAAAATCAATCCCATTCATGTCTATAGGAATTTGACTGATCCCACTCATCATCTATATACTGATGATATCATACTTTTTTACATGGTGATAAAGTAATATTTGAAACCTCAGAAATGATGTCTCACATTATGAAGTGGATTCTAGTAAAGCCATTAGTTGGAACAAAAAATCTATCTTCTTTGGGAAAAACATCCCACCCAATAAAAAATGTAATATTATCAATGAATTTTGATTTATAGAAGGATATTTTCCATTTACAAACCTTGGTGGCCCCCTTTTGGGGAATACCCATATCCTGTTACTTTTCACCAATATTTGACGAAGTTCTTAACCAAATGTCTTTACAGAAAGGTAAATCCCTATCTATAATAGGGAGAATATGCCTTTTCAAATCCAAAATTGTTTGTTAAATGGTTTAATGCATTAGGTTTTTTAAATATCCTTTTGGGTTTATTATGAAAAGGAAAAAATCAATCAAAAACATCATCTAGATTGGTAGAACTCTGGAAATAAACCTTGTGATTATCCCCTGGTCGACTTGTTGAAACATATTTATAATGGTGGAATTGAAATGAAAAATATATTCCGCATTAATGAGTCTCATCAACAATGACTCACCCAGAACCTCCTATATAATAAATCTTATTATGATGCTTTTCGCAATGATAGACTTTTTGGAAAACATTAGGAATGAAAAATGAATTTCCTCATCTCCTCAATATGGAATTCAACAAGGTAATATCCTCTATGCATTATTAATAATTCAAGATGGATTGTTTCAAGGAAGTCCTCCATGAATTTCTGATTGGATAACTATGCTTGTACCCCCTTATACATATGATACACTCTAAAAAATACTTGAAAGTACAAACTATTCAATTATAGATATGCTAAACTCTCATAATGATCACCTACCTGAAACCAATATGCATTTCATTAACAACTATCCTTTCTCAAACACTGAAGAATTTTTAATTTGGAAGCATACTCACAATGGTATGATCGACTCTAATTTTTTATAAGAAATAATTTTCTTGTTATGAATGTGATATTTATTGGATAAAACATATTGACAAAACATGGATAAAGCCTTCAATATTCACTCTTATTTTAGAATTTTCCCAAAACAGAGTCCCCACAAACAGGTGACTTCAATCAATTGGAATCCATATTTACTATAACATTTGTCACTGTAATCAAAATAGGGAAGACACTAATTATATCTTCCTTTCTTGCGTTACTACATTTAATATTTGGAACAATATTTCTGACATTTTTAAATTCATATGGTTGATTATTGACTTCCCCAATACTAAACTAAAGAGATGTGTAGAAATGGAAATTTCTACGAAAATTTAGAATCTATTATTTGTTGTTGCTGCTGAACTACATATCATTATCTGGTATGTTCGAAATTTTTCTATTCATAATAACTACTCATTCAATAATAATGTAGGTCGAATGCAGATTATTATTTCCAAACATGAAGCCTTTTAGATTCAAAATAGTCACTAAAACCACAATGTTAGTGACTATTCAATTCTAAAACATCTTCTCATTTATAGAAATTTTTATGAACCCAGTCAAACATTTGTAGGGTTTTGGAATTCTCCCCTTCTGGGTTGGATTAAATAAACTGTTAATGATGACTCCAAACGAAATCCAGGACCTGTGGGTTGCAGTGATATCATCAGGAACCACCTTGATCAGATCCATGGATGATTTATTAGTAACAGTGCAATTTCCTCTTCTCTGGATGCCAAAAGGATGAGTATGATACATTTTGTTACCTTTGCAAAAAAACAAGGTTAAAAATCTATAGATTGATAGTTATTCGACCACTATTTTATGAGACATTTCGAACAGTGTGTAACACCATGTGTGTATGATTAATACTCATTGGATGGATTGAAACCACATAATTCTTGACATCAACAACATTACAACTCACATTTATCGTGAAGCTAATACGGTTGCAGATGTCCTTTCTAACAAATGAGTAAATCAAGACATTACCTATCTCGATGATCTCCCTGCTGATCTCCTCCCTATTCATGATAAATATTGTAATATGATTCTATTATTTAAACTCATGTAATCACTTTATTTTATAAAATTTGTTCCCAAGTCTTTTATCTATTGAAACACCTCTTTTTTTAGAGGATATAGAGGGAGAAGAGGTTGGAGAATAAGAACAATCCATCAAGGAGTAAATAGTGTGGAACACTAATGAACAGTCCATCATGGTGGTGGTGATTTTGGATGATATTGAGGATCCTATGGTGATTAAAGTACTTCCTCAACATAACTAGAATTTGTTTTGGAGGAGTACACTATAATAACTATTAGGGGAATCCCCCATACAATCATTTCATAAATACTTATTGAAGTTAATAAATATATTTTTATTTCTATTGGTGTTCTCATATCATGGTGATTATTTTAAAAACTAATAAAGATAAAATGTTGTTGTTTGAAACATATAAAACCCTTTCCACATTAGGATTATGTTTAACAAATAAATATTTTTTAGGTGGTAAAAAAGTCAACACCGATGGGGGATGGACCAATACTATCTTTTCTACCACATTCTATTTTTAATTTTATTTTTTAAAATATATCTCGTTTAATTTTTTTCAATTGTAGGTAATAATGAAGTATTAAGAAAGATAATTTTGTGTTCCAATAATCAAAAAATTGATAAATATGTATCTTTCCATCACAATAGTTATGACTTTTTACCATGTTTTATTGTGCTTAAAAGTGTTACTAAAATCTAAGAGTGTGGTATTTTAAAAATCGTGGATATTGTTTTTTCCAATATAATTCATTTTTTATCTTTTTATAATTTTTTTATAATATTCCCACTTGAATTGAAAAAATAATAAATCTAGGATATATGATTCATTTTCAAAAATATATATTTTCTTATTTTAAAATTGGTTGATGAATCATACATGAAAAAATTCTTAATTGATCCATAATTTTACAACCATAATCTTGATAAAATAACTAGATTTTTAGTGAATAACTTTATAAATATAAGTATAAATTCATGGATTTATTACTACACAACCCATTAAAAATATTCCTTTAAATTAGATTAGTTTTATCCATTTGGAAAAAAGGAATGTCTCTAAAATTTTATAAAATCACAATGTGTGTGTATTAAAAATAAATATACAAAACAATATTTAGTGAAATTTGAGTGTCAATTATTAAAATCATGATTCCATGCCTCAGTTATAAGGAATAACCCAAGGGGATTCATTCTACTTGTAATGATTTAGATCTAGATCATCCAAACACACTAAACACGTTCTATACACATAAATTGATTTAATAAATTTATGTGATTAAGTGATTGGTTATCAAGAGATATGGAAAGGGAGGTAAATACTAAACATGAACCAAACAATAGGAAACTGAATTTTTTGAAATCAATACCATAGTAATGAATTTTGTTTTTTAAATTGAAAATTAAGATACAAAACATAAATAAAAGTGAATTTAAATAGTCACAACTTATCAATAATTTTAACAACCCGAGATTTTATAGGATATATTCGTTTTAATTTCTTTCATATCTTCTATTGTACGCTACACCAAGCTTATCTTGTGCTATACGGAACACCGTATTAGCTTGCAGTATACGCAACACTATTCTTGGATCGTGTTACACACAATTTCATGTTTGTTTGATAGTATTTATTCTACAAAACAGTGAATATATATATATTGAATGTATTTTAATATATGCAACAACAAAGGAGTCGTTTACTACACTAAACTTTAACTTGGATTGCATTACATGCAATCACGATCTTCCTCGATAGCGTGTGTTGTACGCAATACCGAGTTTTCCTAAACAATGATATATTTTAATAATATTATTATAAACTAGCCGTTATGAATAGTATTAACTAAAATTTTAATTTTATGACATTATTATTAATCATACACATTTTATTTAACATGGTATAAGTACAAAATAAATTATTCGGGTGAAATAAGTATTTTTTTAAAAATGCAGTTTTGCCACCTTTTGATAGCGCAGCCACATTAAATCTAGTTTTTCACATGATTATAAGATCAATTTGACAAAATGAAATTCTTCTTTGGAATCAAGAAATAAAAATTTACTTTGTATAAATTTTTAATATTATTCTGGTAACTTTTATATTTTGATGAATAGTAAAAATACGATATATTTAAATTAAAAACAACTTTTTTTTCATCACAATAATTTATATGGTTGAATTATAATATTTATTGGTTTTAAAGTATAAGTAGAATATATTTTTACCATTTAATATAATTTATGTCATTATCATTGATTTTACATTGAATTCGTAGATTAAATCAATTCAATCTTTTGCAATGTTTTAAACAAAAACCCATTTTCATTTCTACAAAAAGATTAATTTTAATTTAATTTCTACAACTTCTTTGTATTGAATTTAAAAAAATGGATTCCATATTTGGAATCAGTGGGTCCAAATTATGTTAATAGGCTACTTTTTATTTTTGGGAATTATGAATAGTAACTACGGTAAATTTTATTTACCATAGTTAAAGGTAAATCAGGTAATTAAGGGTAAATATAATATTATAAAATTACCCTAAAAAAATGCCAAAATTCTATTGGATGGCTAAAAGTAGACCCATATCACTTAAGGGTCGAATTCGATTTATTTTATTGACTTGTGACCAGGAAAATAATTTAATTATTATTAAAACCAAAGAAAGTGACAACATGTCACTCTCTTAAATCTTATAAGTATAATAATTTTAATTTATTGATAAACATCATAAAAATTCAAACATGAATAGGCTCGAGAAAGCTAATAAAATTACATACATCATGATAAATTATTTAGAATTTTTAGGGATTAAATAATAGTCATTAATAGTGATACATTAATGATGGAGAAAGTATTTATTAAGTGACAAATCCGTAATATAATTTTTATTTAAATAATAATACCCATTAAAAGGACCACAAACCTGAACAAAACTTATTTTTAGTGTATATATAAACCATAATAATCCAAAGACCTATTATATAACCGATTGATGTCTTATAAAAGTGATTATGACACTTATATTATTTTATTTAAAATGATGCCAAAGTTGTCACCTTTATAATTTAATAAATATAACAATAAAAATATTGTAATTTTAAGAAGATAAATTATAGTAAAAGTATTATTGTGAAAGTTAATAGATTTATATTCATCATAGTATTTTTTTTATGCAACAAATAAGTATATTAAATAATTATACAAAAATGTTG
Organism: Viscum album; assembly: GCA_963277665.1. Classification (NCBI taxonomy): domain Eukaryota; kingdom Viridiplantae; phylum Streptophyta; class Magnoliopsida; order Santalales; family Viscaceae; genus Viscum; species Viscum album. The sequence goes on along the minus strand of OY728130.1, from coordinate 821,429,385 downwards.
TAGTAATTATTTTATTAAGAGATAAACCAAATAAATGGTATAAAAAATAAAATAAATATTATATTAAATATTTAATGTGCTCCACTAATTTTCTAGATACAAATGACCTTTTATGAATCTTTTAAAGCTTTTAGTTAGAACATATATTCTTTATATATTTTAGTTAAATTCAAATAAATGAATAGTGGCAAAATTTAAACTGCTGTTATTTTATAAAAATAACATATTATAAAATTGTTTAAAAATCACAAAAATATTTAAAAATTATAAATTAATATTTATATGGTCTAAAATGTTATAAAGTATCCATTTATGGAAAATTAAAGACAAATAATTAACTATTTTGTATAATTTAAAATTTAGAATGTTATTACAACAAATAAAATTAAATTGATTAAATAAAGATAAATCAAGTTGATAATGTTTAAAATAATTTCCTAACATGTCTAAACATTATTGGATGATGCGATTACAACACTATATCATCTATTATTCTAATATGATTCATTGTTGGAGGTTTTTATGTTGGGTTAGATTTATTATAAATTAATATTTTTAAGATTTCCAAAGGTGCCTCTCTCACCCCTTATAAAAGGGCACCTCCTCCCTCTCTTCCTCACAACACTTTGAGCCTTCAATCTCGGCGAAACCCTGAAAAATTCTCTTCTAAACTTCCCTATAATCATCCTAGAGGTATTTTTATACTTCAAAGACCAATCTTATTGCCTTAAGAGGAGGTTTCAAAGAGGCGTATCGAAAAAGAGTTAATTTCTTCTACCGATTCTTTCAAGCTTCTTTCTTCTTCAACATCTTCTTATTTAGTTGTATCATTATAAAGTAATAACATAAGTATCACTAATATAATGATATGTTATTATAAATATGAAACTTCCCCATTTAACCTTCTATCCATCCTACGGAAAACAAAATCACCGTGCGTGCGTACGTACGGAATACCGTCTCCACGCCGTTGTGTAATCTGTTTTTCCACCAACACTTTACATGGATGGGTATAATGGTATAAAGAATAAATATACATAGTTATTATAACATCATACTGATTCTGATATATTTTATCATCCACTCCAATTAAATTCAATAATTATCAAAGCAATATCATCGCTCGTGCGTACGTACGGACTACCGTCTCCACAACGCAATGAGATTCATTCTCCATGTTAACCATTTAAGAATGATTATAAAGTATATATAAGAAATAATAATGAAAAATATGACATTATTAAGGAAATGTATTTATGTATATATATATATATGTATTTCATCTACTTAATTCCATTCAACTCAATAAGGAAACGAAAACAGCGTTCATGCGTACGTACGGCCTACCGTCTCCATGAACAGTGTATTTCTTTCCATTTATATATCTATTATATATATGTATATTCTGAATATATATTATATATAAATCATGTTTTATATTCTGGAATTAATTAATCATTATATAAGTAATCATATGAATAATTACAAGTCAAAACACGAATGAAAAATGAAACGATTTTACCCAAAACACTCTTTAACATGGAATTTACAGATGAACGGGTAATATAAAGTCGTAAGTGAAACATATATGATATCATAACAATGAATATGATTCTGTAATAAGTCAATGACATTATTTAAATAATTATACAGGAGGTTTTGATACACACGAAGCATGTCGGATATAAGGTAAGGGACAATCTCACAATCTCAATTTTTATCCAAGATTGTTTATAATTCATAATTTACTGGGGAATATTTATCATCCACATCCATGTTTCCTTAATATGTAATATTATTTATATCCTCCTACATATTTTTAAATCCAATTATACCCTTTGGTGAGTTTTTAGTAAAAGATATGAAAGGAATATTTTTTCGTTTTTCGTATGAGGTACTTTTTGACTTTTCCGAAAAAAGTATGAGAAGAATGTTTTTTTAAATTATATGGAACGAACAGATTTTTACGGTTTTATAAAGCCTTATTTTCAAGAAGCTTCCTCCAAAAGATTTCATGGCTATTTTCACAAAAATATTTTTTTGAAAAATTTCATGATGTTTTGTGAAAAGAAATTGATTTTGAAGAAGAAAGGAAATTTTCCTCAAGAATTCATTTCAAGTGTTATATCAAAACAATTTTACGTCTAAGATGACATTACTTCATATGTGTATGTTTCAAGTATAATGTCCCTATGATTTACATGGTATCACATTTCTTATTATGAAATGATATCCATTTCTTTTATATGGATTGTGTGATGATGGGATGATGTTTATGAAACACATTTTATTCTTTGGGTTATGATGAATATTTTAAGTTTATTTTGTTGCACAAGTAAGAATGATTTTATTATGAGATGGTTGGGACCTATATCTCCCTCCAATGCATTGGGTAATGATTTATATCTCATGAGATAGATATGGATGGAATGGTATGTTAATCTAGTTCAGTGTTACAGGACTGAAATGAGGAGTGAACTCAATTCCGAATGGGACTTTGTACACTAAGATGGTCCTGGCAGCAATGCCGTGGCTACTATGGAAATCATAACAAGTTCTGAATGGTTGCCACAATTACATGTTTTATTCCCATGCTATTTTATCGTGATTGATGTTCCTTTATGATATATTCCTTACGTACTTCCATGATTTATGTCTTTGCTCAAGTTTTTTGTTTTCAGATTTCATGTTCAAGTTTTTGATTTCAAATGTTTGTGGATTGTTTTATGTTCTCTATTTTTTCTCTTAGTAAGAATTTGAGCTCACCTTTTTATGTTTTATTTTCCCAAGGAAATAAAGAAAGGTTTTAGGTAAGGAAACAAAAAGGGGAAGATCGTTATGGGAGATGTTGAAGATCTTTCATCATGATTAGTTGTTTATATTCCATGTTTCCAAAGACACTAAACTATTATAGACCTTGTGTGTCTTTTTTTGTTATGTATTAAGTATTCCGCAAAATTAATGTAATGTCCATGTATGTCAAGCTTAGGGTCTCTACAGTTGGTACCAGAGGAAATGTTTAGTCAACCTTTGGATACTAGGATGCGAAAACATTTGTGATATCCCTAGAGATATTTCAAAGGTATGTATAGGGATGTCCCTAAGGATAAGTATACATATAGGATTCAGTCTTAGAACTATGGTAAAAATATTAGAATTTAACCTAAGATGTTAGATATTTATGGTACTCCCCCTTTATTATGTTTTTTCCCTAGCATGATTTTTTACTCTCACACTATTCTTTTTGGGTTTTAGAAAATGGATGGAAATAGGAAGATTCACGATAATGGAGGATATGATGGATAATGGAATGATATTGTTCATGAGCAACCAAATGAAACGGGATTTGGTAGTCCAAACATCGTTATTATGCCTAATCAGAAATCTCATAATATGATCAATAATATCAACTTTGGTAAGTTTCCCGACTCAACAGATAATAGAATGATGGAGTTTCATGATGATCATAGAGGAATGAAAGTTCAATTTCCCTCATGTAAGTCATGTTGGTTGAGGAATCAAGAGGAATGTTTAAAACGAACTGGAAGATGCTTTGGGTGTGGGAAAGAAGGAAACAAAGCCAGTAATTGCAAAGGAAAAGGGTTAGTTCACACCATGGACAAGGATAATTGTATTTCCAAGACATCAACAATAGTTAAATGTTTTAAGTGTGGAATGTACGGGCATTATGCAAACCAATTCCCTAAGGGAAAGTCTCATGAAAAGAATCATCATGGCCATATGGGTAGTATTTATATTAATGATTATGAAGAGACTATAAATGATATGTGAGATAAAATAATTATCGAAGCTCGGTCAAGTGTTAAAGAAGGAAATGTAATGATTTTATGTTTATCAAGAGTTATGTTGTATAGTTAATGGTACTATGGAATAAATAATCCTCTAAGGATTGTTACACTATTGTTTTTCCTCAAGTATTTGAAAGTATATGTTGAATGGTACTGGTAACCATGGAAGGTTATTCAGATATTTTTGGAAAGTTATTGATATGCACATAATGAAGGGATAAAAATATAATGAGTTGTTTGATTGTATTCATGAGCTTATGATTGATATAAGGACTTAGTGATATCATGTTTTGAGTATATATAATTTTGAGGATTTTGGTATGTGGAAAGTGTTAACTTTAAACTACATTCATGTTTTCAATAAATTTCAATGGGTATTTATTTTTTAAGAAAATACATGATTAATGTATTCACATGATTGAAATGTGTCCAACAAGATATATGAGGGATAAATGATAGTATTCACATGCTTGTAATATGACCTTTTTAGTAATCATTATCTTTATGCTATGAGTTTGGAAAGAAGTATTTTGGATAAGCCTAAAGATTGGAATGGATTATGTTGGAAAGAAGTTAGTATTGTTTAAGGATAGACATTTTATCAATATTATTGATGGGATGTCACAGTGATGTAGTTTTAGAAATAAGACAACCTACATGACGAGCGATAGCCCATCGCGTCGGACAATGCTGTGGGAATCGAACCCACAACTGAAGTGCGACTGGCCTTTATCGCCTACCACTAGCCTACAAGAAGTCCCTGGTTAGTATAAAATAGTTTTATTTTATTAATTGGTATGATAGATGAAGTATAAGTCCTTTTTTGGAAATATATACAATAGAGGGACTTATGTATATAACTATTATTAACCTTTTGATTAAGACAGATGGAATGACCCATCATTCTATAACATGATCTTCTAACACTTTACGAATGACACATTCAACTTCATTTCATTATGATATAAAGTTGAAATTGTTCGAGGCACGAACAACGGTGAGATTATATCGAATTAAAGTAAGTATTTCTTCTAATTAAAAATATTCAACTTTAGAGAAATGATCTTGAAAACCAAAAATGTTGTCTCAGTGCCCTTATATCTGATGAATCTGATGCTACCTTAGATCATCACAAATTTATGGCTTTGTGATTATTGGCGTTTTCATTTCCATGTTCTCTACCACTCTCCATCAGAACTTGATGGTTAGATTTATCTTCCATATCCTTATTTTCACCAATGTTTTCCTATGTGGAAACCCAGGGATGAGTTAATTTGGGTAACCGTTACGTTTCATACTTTAGTTTTTAAAGTTAAGTTTTGGTATTTCATTTTACGATGTGGGTTTCAATTAAAGAAACATTCATGTAAAAAACCATGTATAACCCCGAAGAATGTCGAGGGTGAAATTCATTTTGACGGGGGTAGAATGTAACAACCCAAGATTTTATAAGATATATTCGTTATAATTTATTTCATATCTTCTGTTGTACGCTACACCAATATTATCTTGTGCTATACGCAACACCGTATTAGCTTGTAGTATATGCAACACTATTCTTGGATCGTGTTACACACAACATCAAGTTTGTTTCATAGTAGTTATTCTATGAAACATTGAATATATATATATTTATATTAAATGTATTTTGTTATATGCAACAAAAAATGAGTCTTGCACTACACGCAACCCTAACTGGGATTGCATTACATGCAATCGCGACCTTCTTCAAAAGCGTGTGTTGTACACAATACCAGGTTTTACTAAACAACGATATATTATTATAATATTATTATGAACTAGCCATTATGAATAGTATTAATTAAATTTTGAATTTTATAACATTATTATTCATCTAACACATTTTCTGGAACATGGTATAAAGAACAAAAAAAACTTTTCGGTTAAAATAAGTATTTTTAAAAAAACTGTAGTTTTCTCGCCTTTTGATGGCGCACCCACATTAAACCTAGTTTTTCACATGCTTATATGTTCAATTTGACAAAATAAAATTCTTATTTCAAATCAAGAAATAAAAATTTACTTTGGATAAATTTTTCATATTATTCTGATAACTTTCATATTTTGATGAATAGTAAAATCACGGTATATTTTTATTAAAAACAACATTTTTTCATCAAAATAATTTATATGGTTAAATTATAATATTGAATGGTTTTAAATTATTAATAGAATATATTTTTACCATTTAATATAATTTATGTCATTATCAATGATTTTACATTGAATTTGTAGGTTAAATCAATATAATCTTTTGCAATGTTTTAAACAAAAACCCGTTTTCATTCGACAACAGGATTAATTTTAATTTAATTTAAGCAACTTATGTTTTTGAATTTGAAAAAATGGATTCCATATTTGGAATCAGTGGGTCCAAATTATGTTAACAGACTACTTTTTATTTTTGGGAATTATGAATAGTAACTACGGTAAATTTTATTTACCATTGGTAAAGGTAAATCGGGATATTACGGGTAAATATAATTTTATAAAATTACCCTAACACATGAAAAAATTCTATTGGATGGCTAAAAGAAGACCAATATCTCCTAAGGGTCGGATTAGATTCATTTTATGGGCTTTTGACCATGAAAATAATTTAATTATTATTGAAACCAAAGAAAGTGACAACATGTCACTCTCTTAAATCTTATAAGTATAATAATTTTAATTTAGTGATAAACATCATAAAACTAAGAACATGAATTTAATCCAGAAATGTTATAAAATTATATACATCATGTTAATTTATTTATAAATTTTAGGGATTAAATAATTGTCATTAATAGTGTTCCATTAATGATGCAGAAATTATTTATTAAGTGAAAAATCGGTAATATAGTTTTTATTGACATAATAATACCCATTAAAAGGCCCAAAAACCTGACCAAAACTTATTGGTAGTGTATATATGAACCATAATCATCCAATGAACTAATATATAACCGTTTGGGGTCTTATTAAAGTGATTACGACACTTATATTATTTTATTTTGAATGATGCCAAAGTTGACACCTTCATAATTTAATAAATATAAAAATTTAAATATTGTGATTTTAAGATGATAAATTAGAGTAAAATTATTATTTTGAATTTTAATAGATTTATCTTCATCATGGGATTTTATTTTTATACAACAAATAAGTATATTAAATAATTATACAAATATGTTGTAGTAATTATTTTATTAAGAGATAAACCAAATAAATTGTTTAAAAAAATAAATATTATATGAACTATTTAATGTGCTCCACTAATTTTATAGACACATATGACCTTTTATGAATCTATTAAAGATTTTAGTTCAAACCTATCTTTTGTATATTTTTTATTTAAATTCAAATAAATGAATAGTGTCAAAAATGACACTATTGTTATTTTATATAAATAACATATTATAAAATTGTTTAAAAATCACAAAAATATTTACAAATTAAAAATTTATATTTATATTGTCTAAAATGTTATAATGTATCCAATTATGGAAAATTAACAAAAAATAAGTAATTATTTGTTATAATTTAAAATTTAGAATGTTATTAAGACAAATAAAATTAAATTGATTAAATAAGGTTAAATCAAGTTGATAATGTTTAAAATAATTTCCAAACAAGTATAAATTTTATTGGTTGATGCGATTACTATAATATATCATCTAGTATTCAAATATGAGTCATTTTTGGAGGTTTTTAAGTGGGGATAGATTTATTATAAATTAATATTTTTACGATTTCCAAAGGTCCCCCACTCCTCCCTTATAAAAGTGCACCTCCTCCCTATCTTCTTCATACCACTTTGAGCCTTCATGCCCGTCCAAACCCTGAATAATTATCTTCTCCAATTCCCTATAAACAATATAGAGGTCCTGGTCTTCTTCAAAGACCAATCTTAGTGCCCTAAGAGGAGGTTTCAAAGAGGCTAATCGAATAAGAGGTAATTTCTTCTACCGATTATTTCAATCTTCTTTCTTCTTCAACTTCTTCTTCATTAGTTGTTTCATTATAAAGTAATAACATCAGTATCAATAATATACTGATATGTTATTATAAATATGAAACAACCCCATTTCACCTTCTAAACAACTTACGGAAAACAAAATCATTGTGCATGCGTATGTACGGAATATTGTCTCCACGCCGTGGTGTAATCTGTTTTTCCACAAACACCTTACATGGATGGGTATAATGGTGTAAATAATAACTACAAATAGTTATTATAACATCATACTCATTCTGATATATTGTATCATCCACTCCACTTCAATTCAATAATTATAGAAATGATATCATCGCTCGTGCGTACGTACGGACTACCGTCTCCACGATGTGACGAGATTCATTCTCCTTGTTAACTATTTAAGAATGATTATAAAGTATATATAAGAAATAATAATTACATATATGACATTATAAAGCTACTGGATTTATGTATATATATATATATATATATGTATTTCATCTATTTAATTCCATTCAACTCAATAAGGAAACGAAAACAGCGTTCATGCGTACGTACAACCTACCATCTCCATGAACGGTGTATTTCTTTCCATTTATCGATCTATTATATATATTTATATACTGAATATATATTATATATAAATCATGTTTTATATTATGGAATTAATTAATCATGATATAAGTAATCATATGAATAATTAGAAGTCAAAACACGGATGACAAATGAAACGATTTTACCCAAAACACTCTTTAACATGGAATTTACAAAAGAACGGGTAATATAATGTCATAAGTGAACCATATATGATATAATAACAATGAATATGATTCTTTAATAAGTAAATTACATTTTTTAAAACATTATACAGGAGGTTCAGATACATACGAAGCATATCGGACTTAAGGTAAGGGACAATCTCGCAATCTCAATTTTTATCTGAGATTGGTTATACTTCTGAATTTATTGGGGAATATTTATCATCCACATCCATGTCTCCTCAATATTTAATATTATTTATATCCTCCTAAAATTTTCTATATCCAATTTTACCCTTCGGTGAGTTTTTAGTAAATGATATGAAAGGAATCTTTTGTCATTTTTTGTACGAGGTACTTTTTGACTTTTCCGACAAAAGTACGAGAAGAATGTGTTTTTTAAATGATACTGTACGAACGGATATTTACGGTGTTATAAAGCCTTATTTTCAAGAATATTCTGCCAAAAGATTTCATAAATATTTTCAACAAATTTTTTTTATCATTTGCATGATTTTTTGGGAAAAAATTGATTTTGAAGAAGAAATGATATTTTCCTCAAGAATTCATTTCAAGTGTTTTATCAAAACCATTTTCTATCTAAGATGACATTATTTAATATGTGTATGTTTCAAGTATAATTTTCCTATGATTTACATGGTTTCACTTGCTTTATTATTAAATGATATCCATTTATTTTATATGGATTATGTGATGATGTGATGTTGTTTATGAAACCCATTTTATTCTTTGGGTTATGATGAATGTTTTAAGTTTATTATGTGGAACAAGTAATAATGATTTCATTATGAGATGGGTGGGACCTATATCTCCCTCCAATGCATTGGGTAATGATTTATATCTCATGTGATAGGCATGGCTAGAATGGTATGTTAATCTGGTTCTGTGTTACAGGACTGAAACGAGGAGTGAACTAGATTTTGAAAGGGACTTTGTCCACTAAGATGGTCATGGCAGAAATGCCTTGGCTACTATGGAAATCATAACAAGTGTTGAATGGTTTCCACAATTACATGTTTTATTTCCATGCTATTTTATCGTGATTGATATTCCTTTATGATATAATCCTTACGTACTTGCATGATTTATGTCTTTGCTCAAGGTTTTAATGTTTAGATTTCATGTTCAAGTTTTTTCTTTCAAATGTTTATAGATTGTTTTATGTTCTCTATGTTTTCCCTTACCGAACATTTGATCTCACCATTTTTATGTTTTATTTTCCCCAGGAAATAAAGAAAGGTTTTAGGTAAGGAAACAAAAAAGGGATGATTGTTATGGGAGATGTTGAAGATCTTTCAACATGATTAGTTGTTTATATTCCGAGTTTCCAAAGACACTAAACTATTAAGATCCTTGGGTGTCTTTTGTTGTTATGTATTAAGTATTCTGAAAAAGTAATGTAATTTTCATGTACGTCAAGTTTTGGGCCTCGACAATAATGATATTTACATAAATACATAACCATCTAGAATTTATATGTGTAATAATATTTGTTTCTACATGGTGTAATCCCCTTATTAATTCTTTGTGCTCTGCCCCATCAATTTTTATTAATACATCAGTAAATGGAATGAGTTGGGTGACCAATTCATATCTAATATAAATCAATATTAAATATAAAAGAAATATATAATTTTTTTATGTGAAATAATAGTTTTAATAGGAAAAAATTATGAATTTCAATGATAAAACAAAAATTTTCTATTTAATGTATAAAATGGAAAATTAAAAAATATTTATATATATGTAATGGTAGAGAAGATGCTAACATTTGACCCAGACAATTTTATGGAAAAATATCATAAAGCAAAATGATTTACATTACATGACAATATATCATGTTATTCATAAAAATATGACATAAATTTTTCCTCATAACATGCTGTAGAAAAAATTGATAAGGAATTGGCCAATGAAAAATACCTCAAAATACAACAACATCACAATATCTTGCCAATAGAGAATAACTCTCTAACTAATGTTTCTCCTTATAAATATTGAATAAATAATACAAGATGGGTATAGATTTTAGTATTAGAAAAAAATGTTATTTTCATCCCACTTATATAGTTAGGAAATTTTATGATGTGGAATTATTGTTAAAAATAAAATTAAAGTGAACAAGATTATCAAATATAATCTATATGGTAAAATTTATTTTTATATAGATGAAATCAAATGACAACATATAATAGTAATCATAGTGGAAATATAAAACTGAAACATGATATGTTGGTTAACAAACCAAAAACATGTATGAAGGATATTATTAAAATTATACTAGAAATCCAAAGTAAAAGTTTGATCATAGACCCGATCCAATGTATCTATGTCAATATAATCTCTTCGATTAAACGTGATAAAATTTATTTTTCTTCCAGACACCATAAAACCATAGTTGATGATTTATATAAAGTAGCTAATATACCAACTATATACACTCTATCATCCTCCTCTAAATCTGTCATTCTTGATGACTAGGAGTACTAAGATCATTCTTAAAGGAACCTCTTGATAGTATTTGTTTATTTTATCATATGCCTTCCTTATGGATACAATCAATCATAAAATACTAGTAGCATAATATTTTAAAACTAATAAAGATTAAAATCATATGTTATCAAAAATAGTAAAATTATAATAATTAAATTTTAGATCATTTACAAATACATCATCACTAATATATTATTTAAGAAAAAACACTCATAGAGTTATTAAACTACAATTTTTAGCAAACCTGTAAATAATACATTGTAAGACTCAAAATAAAATGCAACTTTTTAAAGAAATATCATGTTATAATACATCTCTTCAGCCCTTTTATTTTATCATCTAGCTTCTAGTCATATTTGTAGATGATATTTGATAACAAATTGGTTGTCAAAAACTATATTCTTTTTGGTTGTCGTTGCTATATGAAAATCTCGATCATCATATTCTTATGAACTCATTATTTCTCTTCATCATCTAATCAAGTCAAGTAGAACCAATATAGTTCTCCATTATATAGTAGAAAAACTATAGAACAAAAACACTATTGTATGTATTTTCTCAAAATATCATCTCAAGATAGAATCACCCAATATACAATTAATTTTTTTTCCTACACAACATGAAACATAAAAAATTAAATCAATATAAAATATGATTATATTGTTATTTTTTATATATAGGAAAAAATTACACTTTGAATAAAAATTATCCACTTTTTAGAAAAAAATGAAATACAAAATGGAAGATTACGATTGATGTTAAATTTTAAAAAGAATAATCTTGGTCTTTTTTAGTCTATATCAAAGAAATCAATTCACCGCTATTGATTAATTTCTCCACGTATTAGGAAAAATAATTATACCATATTTTCAAAGAACATTTTAATGATTTATAAATTAAATAAAATTAATTAAAAGTAATTCAATATATTAAAAAATAATTTCCATTAAATTTATCACAAATTATGATTATAAAAATGAATTCAAATAATTAATGAAATGAGTGAGAATTAAGAAATCATACCCCATTATGTAAATTTAAGATTAAGAAAATGCTAAAATGGAATAAATAAATATTAATATATATATCATAGTATTTGTAAATAAAATCTATATTTTTTATTACAATATTTAAATGATAAAATTTTAACCAAGTAGACTGTATAAAAGTTATCACTTGATTACTATGAGTGGTGTTCTTCTTTTTAAAATTGATAAAAATAAGAAATTTATTCATATAATAATCGATGAAAAGTTTTATAATTTTAAATATTTTTGTGTTTATTAAAGGAAAATGAAATCAATCATAAAAAAGAATTTTAGAGTATAACATCAGAAAATTTTGTGGAGTGTAACATTTTTTCATTAAATAGTAATAAGAAATGAATATGTTAGAAATAAAATTTACCATTAAAAATATAAATTACGGTTATATAATGAATTTAGTTTCTGATAAATGATCATATTAATAAGATAATATAATTTATGATCACATTAGTCAATATTATGTGTAACCTATAAAGAAAAGTAAGTACAATATATAAACAAATAGTGTATAATGTGTTTCTAGAATACATTTTTAATTTAATGAGATAAATATATTGGTAATGGAAAATTATGATCATTTTATATATATCTTAATTAACTTATAAATTATAAATTAAAATATATTATAAGTTAATGGTTCTATTAAAATATCAACAAGATGGTTTTTAGTTCCAATAAACAAGAAAATAATATCTCATTTTTATATGTGTTCTTTAAGTAAGTGGTGTACTGTATCTATTTTTTAAAATAATAACATTTTGGGTTATGAAGAATTTAAATAATAGTTTTTTTAAAATTAATAATCAATCATTTAGTAAAACTCAATTCAAAAATTTTATGTGTGTTCGGTTTCAACAAAAAATGAGCATAATAACTTCTAGATTCCACTTATTTAGATTCATTAGTAGAATTTGAAATTGAATATTTTTCATATTTGTAAAAGAACCTCAATACTCATCTAAAAAACTTAAATATCAGTAAGTACTCTTTGTCTCCATTATACATCCACTATAATAATTATCTGATATGTTTTTTATTGATAAATTATTTCCATAAAAATAAAACAATCAATGGTTTGATGTACCATTTAGAAAATGGAAAACAGAAATAAACACATTGAATTTACATTCCATTAGATTTTGTTGTAATATCATAGAAAATTATACAAAAGACATAATATTAAGTTTACATATAGTACGGTGGTATTGAAATTATAATAATTGATAAATATAGTTTTTGATGTATCAATTTAGCAAATTAATCAAGATCTAATGAACCAGAGGAACCATCCTATGTACATATAAATGACATGTGGTCAAACCTACAACAAATAAGCATGTATCATATATACTTATTATATGTTAAATTATTTTCATACAGTTTTTGAGGAATTTTAAAACTATGAAAACGTTTATGTTCAACCATCATTAACGTTACATAATATGTATGTATATATTTTTGAAAAACTATCTGAAATGTTTTTTTGAGTTGAACCAAATATTATATAATTGATATAATTTTGAATAATTATTATTTCCATATAAATTTTCCAAATATATTTGGATTTATAATTCCCTTGAGAAAATTAATATTATGTAAAAATTTAGGTTAATTTTTATGCAATGCTCTTAGAGAATACTTAAGTCCACAGAGTACATTGAAACAAATTTAAAACATGTTCCAAACAATTAATATTTTCAAGTCTATGTCGAATATATATACACCCTTAATAAAAATCCAATATGGAGGGTACTTTTGACTTATAAAAAGTTTAAAAATAAAATGGATTACAAAGGCCTATAATATTTGGATTGACTCAATTATAACAATCGGGTAAGTAGATTCACCATAATTTATTCAATCTTCTGGATTATATACCATTACAAGAAGTATCTACTAATTCTATAAAATAAAACCATTTTAATAAAATTTATTTATATATAACTATTAAACACATATAATTCGGAGGAATTTAGTCATCTTAAAAAAATTAGAAACTTTGATCCATTGAAATTGATGATGTCATCTTCGAAAAAGTTATATAAGTTCCATAACCAAAGGCTTCATCTATTTATTAAGGTTATATATTTCATTGAAATTAAATATATTCAAAATAAATCATAAGGAATTGTGATTTCAAACTTGTTGAGTTACAATATTAATGATATTACAACTATGATTATTCCATATCATCCTTATTTATTTAGGGAAAATGAATGTTTACTTTATTAAACCAATGGAATCACTTATATTAAACTAGCATCATTAAGATTAAATACTATTGGTGTAACTTATATTCTATAAAAATACATTAGAAAAATATATGATTTAAATAAATAAAATAAATTTTTTTGAATCATCATTTTGTGATGAAATATTCTAATGATTTGAAAAAAGTAAGGAATTTATTCATCAAAATTAATAATTTCAAACCCATTAGGAGGATTATTTCTTTAATTAATAACTCTATAATCTATTTGATTCTTGGAATAACCTATGAAAATGCATTCACCTACTTCTGATTCAAATTTATTGAGTTAATATTTAGTATTCATGATAAATACGTCACATCCAAAAAATCAAAATCTCGAATCATTTGGATTTATATTAGTCCATAATTTGTAAGGGATTTTATAAAAAAATTACACATGGTGATTTCTTCTTATGCCTGTAGTATATGTAGAACAAAAAATATCACTGCACACTAACTATAAAAAACCTAATGTAGAGACATCAACATTCAGTATAAAAATAGACTATTATTTCATTCAATATTTACAAGGATAACAAACCTTGGTTGAATTGGGAGTATGTTCTAATAACACGTTAACACATTAATTCATGGAAATATATGAAAAGATATGTTTCTTTTATGACTTAAACCTCTATTCCAAACCAAAAATATCAATAGCACTTAACAATTTTAAACATTGAGGCCACCTATGTTTGAAGTGTAAATATTATCATTACAATAATAAGGTGAAAAATGAACACCACCATTAATATGAATTTTAAATTTTTATCCCAATAATTATTGTAATATAGGACCTCAAATAATTGGATTATGCTAATGGGATTCTGTATAAGTCCTAAAATAAATACAATACTATAAATTATAGTATTTCTATGAAACAAAACATTACTTATTCTAAATATATGTCCTTGTGCATTGTATTTAAAATTTACATGCCTACCAGTCAATTTTTATACTTTAAAAAATTCTAATTATCTCTAATATTGTGTCAATGATGTAAACTAATATAGACATAATGTTTTTAAAGTTGATACTTGGGTTATTTTATTGAAATTAATATAATCATGAGTTTCGTTTCCATATTTTATTAGGTCCCAAAATGTATAAAAATTACTTTTGATATTCTCATCTCTCTAAATATTATAATTTTAACAAATATTAATGTCAGTGAAATATATGAAATTCAAGATTAATATGTTTAAATGTAATTAAAAGGAAAACATTTCCTCTAGATTTGTTCTATATGATATTTATTTTAAAAAGGATTATTTTTTAACAAATGTAAATTTATGAAAAATTGGGAATTCCAAAAATTAAACATACTTCATAAGATTTTCTAATAGGTTTTACAAATCTATGAATTTTATCAAGAATCTCCCCACCAAATGTAAAAGTTGATATTTTTTTTCCAAATAAGTAACATAAGACTCATATTTAACTATGAAATTCCATTATGAATTATTCTTGAATAAACTATATTTTTAACTCATGTTTGAATTTAATGACTTATTTTTTTATATTTGTATTGAAACCCTTTCATAAAATTTAGCTACATCAATAATTTTCAGCCAATGTAATTTTTATACCCCATGATTCATTCATTAAAGGAAAGTGATAAAGATAACCATTTCATTAATTAATTAAATATATTTCTCATATTCGAATAAGGATGAATAAATTTAATAATATTATTTATAAGTAAAATTATTATTGATAAAACATTCAAAAATATTTTTAGGATTTAACATTCCCATTAAACACACATTGTTTAAAGATGTGTTAGAATGAAAAGTGGTATTTCCATAATCTTCACCATCATCTTCTCTACTACTATCAATGTATTGATCCTCTAAAGCCCTATTCGCATCATTAAAAGAAGGAAAATATTTCATTTCCTTTTTCTTATTTTGGATATATCTATTCTTGTTTTTCAGTTTTAAAAAATTAAAACATATATGTCCCACTTAATTCTTTTAAACAAATATCTCAAAAAAATATTCTTTTGATTTTCTTTGTATCACTCTTCCAAACATAATAGAGTTTCTTAATTTTAATGATTATATTAATACACCTTAAAATCTATGAAAGATGTCATCTACTAATTTACTAATTACTAACTCCTAGAGGATTTTTAGATTTTCACTTTACATTAGTTGATATTTAATGTTAATCCCTAGTAATTGATGTTATGAATGTTGAATTGAAATCAAATCCATAATCTATTTCATATATTTCAACATCTATATTAAATTTTTTCTTATATGTTAAATTCAATACATCTTTATTGGGTAAAAAATTTAAAATATTTTAAATTTTATCATAACCTTTATCATTGAGTGTCAAGTGTCTCATTAGATCCAAAATTTTTAAGTTCAATAGTTTTCTATATTTCATTAGTGGTCTCAAAAAAATATATCTTGTTATAAATGTGTTCAATCATGAAAGTCAATATTTTATTTGCAATCTTTTTTTCCCTGATACTTAATTTTTTAATCAGAATTAAATTTATTCCCACTTTATCTAGAAGTATATATCTGTCAGATATAATAATAATTTTATCTACTCTTAAGTTAAAAAAACATTCAGTTTATCATTATAATATTCATAGTACACTACATTAAAATAGGTGTGCAACTTGGATTTAGGTTTTGAAGCATTTAAACAAGAGATCCTACTATAAATAATGTTTTATCTATCACATGATAATCATAATGGAACACAAATATAAAATTCATAAAAAATAATGAAAATTAGATAAATAAGAATAGATATCATCTCAACTATAGAGGAATGATTAGATAAAATGTTTCCTACCAGATGGATATGGAATAATGACAATAAGAGGTGGTGAAATGTATTCTAAAACAACTTATAATTTTTATCCTACTTAATAATTTAGTATATTGAATGATATAGAATTATGATAAACATAAAAATGATATTAAATAATATAATAAAAATAAACCAATCAGTATAACATATATGTTATAATATAGATTTTTTCCAACATATCCCTGGTACATTAGGTTTTGGTAAAATAAACACCATAAAAATATTACTGAGGGTTTAAGTCTGTTCATCTGGTTTTCTCTTTATCTAACTCATTCGTCTATTATAGATATTATGTATACAATTATGTAAAACTTGGATAAAATTTTCCTACATCTAGAAAAACCAACTACATGAGAAATTATATTCATAAATTAATATTCACATTGAGAATTCAGATACATTAATCGCCTATGTGAAGGATTCACCAACATGGTGCAACAAAATCACTAAATCAGCAACATGGAAATCACATATTCCTATGAGTATCCTACATATTAAATTTTCTAAATATATTAAACAACTATATAAATTGGTTATTTGAACTAATAGGATTGTTGAATTAAATAAATGTAGAAACTGAATATGTGGTTCCAATTAGCTATGTAATTCAATTAAGCTATCTCAAATTTGGATTTGGCACCATGAAGTCTAGTTATGGAAACTACTAATGGAATAATTACTATGAAAATTTGGAAACATAGAATAATTTTCTACATGATGACTTGTTATGTGGATGAGTTTGGATATGTGAATTCAAGTCCATATAAGTCATCTATATGGTGATCTTTATTTAGTAATATCAATATGAAACATTGTGTTTATTAAAAGTGGAGTACATTTATTGGGTTTTAATAATTCCATGATTTAATTAATTGTTTCATTACATCATTATATAATTAAATATTAAAATAAAAATAAATTAATAATGAAAACAATTACATGGATAATATAATTGTCGATATTGGTGTTGACATAGTTTCAAAAAAAGGATGTGAGTTAAAAATTAAGAGATTCAGTTTTATTGATAGGATAGAATGAAATTAAAAGAGAATCATTTTCATGATATTCATAATACCTATGAAGTTTGAACACAATAATAATATAGAAGAATAGAAGAACCTACTCGATCATCCATGAACTACTTCTTGAATCAATGTTGTGATTATCTATTTTAATTAAAAAAGATGATCCTTTATGCTCAACAACTGTGTTTAGTATATCAACATTGATGAAAATTTTAGAAGACTCTCCATGAGATACTATCTATTTTTATAGATATAATTAATACTTCCTCTATCTATAATTTTATTTTACCACTATGATTTGTACCTATAAAAACTCTATTTATCCTCTATTTCTTTTTAATGGATCATAGTTAATGAACCATAATGTATTTTATCTATAAAACCTTATTTGAGTATCGTTTAATGATCCTGATTATATGTTAGCAAGATTAAACGACATTATATCAATCAAGATGTCCCTATAAAAAGTGTTATTAATCCCTTAAAAATGGATAGATCTAATGAAGAGAACTGAACTCGAGGAAAAATAGTGTTTTTAGGGTGGTCTAGGGGAATTATTTTTCCCAATAAATTATAAATCTAGGTTTCTATCCTCTTGGATTTGTGATTTTGTAAAAAATGATATTTTGATTAATGTAATGATCAAAATATACTAATATCTAAATATGGGAGGTTTCTTAATAAGAAACTTTAATTAACACAATTTACCGTCTTCTTGAGTCATAATACAATCCTCTCAGGATAACAATTGGTGTTAGGGAATGTGACTATTCAGTTCTCAGCTGCTAAAATTTGATGTCTATATATCATCATTGCAATAGTTTATATAAATAACAATAGAGAAGTTCTTGAGATGGTGAGATAACCTTATCTCAATGGTGATAAATATGGTTTATAGATGAGATGGATGACTGTCTATGTAAAAACAATTTTTCTATGTATTTATCACAAAGTTGTTAGGACTATATAAAATTCATTTACACAACTAGAAACATGTAATTATACAATAGAAAGAATTATTTTATAATTTTCAATGAAATTAATTATATTATATGTGGACTAGGTCCTGATGAGTTCAATTAAGATTTAGAATTTCAAATAGGCCATGAAATATAAATAACTATAGTGGTTTCATATAATGGTATTGACAATGTGTGAACTCCCATATATAATACTACTAAGCTGATGTTCAAAAATCTAAGAATGATTTATGAGGAATGAATCAAAAAACATAATAGAAATCTTTCTAAGTTGGTAAATAATGTTTTTGAATTTGGAATCCTTATTCCTGAACTAAATAAAGCATTAAAAATTCTCAAAACATTACCACCAAGATGTAGTTGAATCTTAGATAAAATTAAGAAATATAAATAGGTAAATAATTTTAAAATAAACTATATCGTTATTATTCATAAGATGTATTCATAATATAAGAAATTTTAATCGAGAGAGAAAAGATTAATTATGAATGAAATCATTTTGTTAAAATGTATAAATTCAAGGGATGATAAGTAATGCTATAAAGTTAAAGTGATTAAGCCACCTGAAGAAGTTACATCATGTATTTATTATTTAGGTAGTTATCTTGATTTGTTTTCATGAGGTTTTAAAATATTTATCTATATGATAATAAGTTTCAACAAACTACTCAATATATTCGAGAAACATGATGGAATTCCTAAAGAGGTGGGATGATAAGAATTGAAAAAATATTATACACATAATATCATATTGTACATATTTTCAAGATAATAATATGTCTATGAAATATAACTTTAAGAAATTTTTTTTCATGAAGATTGAAAAGAATTCCATAAATCAATATAGTGACCATTAAATAGTTTTAGTGATGTTACATATGAAGAATAAAAATCTAAGCATTGAAACTAGAATAAAAACATGTGATTTTTGGCTCCCTCAAATAAGATATATTCATATTCTTATTCTTGTCATGAGTCTGAATTCAAAAATGAAAATTTATCTTTTGATTAATTTAATTAATTCAATACTATGCTAGAACTAATTATGAATCTTTAAAACAAATATATAACTAAAAAAATCCTAGAATGTTATTATTAAATACAAAGGGACTCAAAAAAATATTATATAAAATTGAATCATCAAAATTATTCTGCACAATGCATTGAACATTTTATTAGGATTGAATACTTTTAAAAAAACATGAATTTGATGTTGATGATTTTTTAAAAAAGATAAATTATTTTAAATTAAATTAATTAAAATAATAAAACTAAGAAACATATGTTAGTAATAGGAGGACATGATGAAAGTACAATTTTTTATAAAAACGATTTTATTCCTTATTTTAAATAAAATTTAATATCTAAAATTTAATATTTTTACTATAGAGTGTATGTGATCTATGATAAATTTTGTAGTTTCCAAAATCCATAATTCTTTAGAGTTATTCATTCATTTATTTGAAATTTATTATCAATATTTACTACTCAAATTTATGGAATTTAGAAATGTATTTGGGTCACCAAATATATATTTTTTAACCATTCTCAACCAATTTGAATATTGTCAATATAAAAAATTCTCGTTTGATTTATAATTTTTGGAAAAAATGACCCAAGGAATCATTGAAATATATTAATTTGGTTTTGGATGCTGAAGGATTATGGGTAAAGATTTTTCTAATTTACACACGCTATTAATGTCTTATCGAGGATATACAACTTTCTCATAATGGTAAAAGAAAAATAATTAGAGGTGGATCTGTTGTAAATTATATGTTAGTATTAATAAAAAATTATTTTTTTGAAAGGGATAATTAATAATTTGATAAGTATTTCAAAACACTATGAAGAAGGTTATTTTATTGATTTTTATAATAATTCATGTTTAGTTTCTAAAGAAACAATTCATAATTTAAGGCACCTATAATATAGAATGTCTATACTCAAATTCTCAATTACGTGAGTAGATAAAATATGAAATATATTAATGAAAAATAATAAATCATGGATTTGTAATAGAAAATTGGGACATTATAATATCTATTCATTGAGAAAATTACAAAAAAATTATATTTAGATTTACCGCAACTTAAATTGAGAAAAAATAAGCTCTGTGATTCATTTCATGTGAGAAAGAAACACAAGTCATCTATTAAATCAATTAAACATGTTTATACTTCTATACCCCATGAAATATTTCACACGGATTTGTTTAGGCCATCTAGAAATGTAACCCTGGGAGAAAAATATATTTATGTATTAGTAGATGATTTATCTATATTAACATTGGTGTTTTTTAACTATTAGATGTGAATCATATTCAATTTTTATTAATTTTTAATAATATTGTTTAGAAATAGATATATGGATATATTATTTATCTAAGAAGTTAGTATTGAATAGAATTTCAGAACCATGGTGTAAATTTCTTTTGTTCAAAACACTGTATAAAAAATTCATTGGTTCCATGAGGGAACCTTAATATATTGATTTTATTGAAATAAAGATTAATACATTACAAAATATTACCAAAATACTTTTATTTAAAAATAACCTACCTACTCATTTTTTTGTTAAATCGATAAATATAGATTTTTATGTCATAAGAAAAGTTATAATTAGAATGATTTTGCCGAAAACACTATACAAAATGAGGGTTTATATTAATAAAATATTTTTATAATTTAATGTGTTCGAATGAATGACATATTTTCTAAAAACAATGGATTATATTATTAAATATGATCTAAAGGTTGATGAATGATTCTTCAATGGTTATTTTACTACATAAAAGGTATATAGAGGTTTAATAAAAGTTTAAATAATTTTTCAAAATCAATTTATTTAAAATTTAATTAAAGTGGTCCTTTTTTTTAAAAAAATGATGTAAATTGATGAGATCATTAATTCTTTTGAAGACATTTTATGTGTACCAATATATAACAATATGAAAATTAATGATTAGGAACATGATTTTTGCCAAATTAAATAATTAATGTATGGTTACTAGTGAATTATAAAGCTTGATGTAACACCCCAAGCATCAACGGTACGCTTCTCTTTGAATAAAACAGTAGCGTGTGTTGTACACAACTTCGAGTTCTAACACACACCACAACCAAACAAAGTAGCCGTTATGAATCGTAATACCTAATATTTGAAATTTTATAAACTTTTTATTTCAAAATTGACTTCATTTATATATTTGGAATATCTAATTTATCCTAGGGTGATATTTTAGAACTTTTTGGATAACTTTTATATTTTGTTTAATAGTGAAAATTACTAAATTTTAATTAAAAACAACTTTTTTAATCAAAATAATTAATAGTGATAAATTATACAATTAGTGGTTTTAATGTATAATTGGAATATACTTTTACCATTTTATCCAATGGTGGTCAATAAAATTAATTTCACTTTGAAATTGGACATAAACAATTGTTAATCATTTGATTGATATTGTTTCTTAAAAACATGCTATTTTTATGACCATGGGAATTAATTATAAAGTTAATTAATGCAACTTATATATTTTTAATTTTTTAAAATAGACACATATTTTGAATTCATAATATCAATTATATCTAAGGGTGAATTTTATGTATTTTTCTGAAAAACATCAATTTTTGATGAATAGTGAAACCACTAAGTGGTAGTTTAAATACTAGTTTTTCTTCGTTTAAATGAAACATTACCACTTCTATGATTTGATTCTCACAAATTCAACAAACATGGATTTCGTTTGGATGTAAAATTTGGTTCAATGGGGTTAAAATAATTTTTGGTGAATAAAAACTTTTAAGTTTTATTAATCGCGATTAAAGGTAATTAGTGAAATTTATGGTAAAAATTATATTATAAAAATATGAAAATATAATGACACTTATCCTAACATTATTGGATTAGTCATGGACGACCAATACATCCATGTGTAAACTTGGGGACCCCATGGAGCCACTTGGGTAAGAAAATGACATTAATAACTTTTTAATTAAAGTAAAAATGAAAATTGTCACAAACATGTGTTGTTTTACTAAAACAATTATTACATGGGGTTATATAAGTTAACATTTCGACTATAAATATCCATTGGAAAGATAAAAAGATTTATTACATCATGGTAATTTTTTTATAATTTTTAGTCATTAAATAAATTAATTTTTTATGACACAATGATGATGCACCGATTACCTCATTAATTAACGATTTGAATAAATAGAAAATATAATGTAAAATCTAAGCCTTAAACCTGTCAAAAACGTATTGTATGAGTATATTTAGAACTCTTATCAACTTATCCTCGAAATATATATATTTGGGAGCTTTAATGTCTGAAACTTATTATATAATAATGTAACATTTCTTTGCATTCCAAGAGTGCCCCTCCACTTCTCTTATTAAAGGCCCCCACCTCTACCACATTATTCAAACCATCAATCCATTTGGCTCAGTCAAACTCTTCCCAAACACTCTCCCGAATTCCCTATATTACTCCTAGAATCCTAACATTGGGCATAATTCTTTCCAAGGAATCCTTTGGATCAAATCAAAAAGAGTTACCCGATTTAAAGGTAATGTCTTCTGTTATATATTTTTTGTTTTATTTTGCATACCCAAATGATTAAACACTTTTAATTAATTTATTTTATAAAAACATTTATCTACAATATACTAGGATATTTTTATGAGAAGGATTTGATTTTCAATTACACACACCTCCATCTAATGGTTAAAGAACATACTGTTTCTGTGGGTAGCGAAATACTGCCTCACGAAACAATGACTGGTCTATCTTCTCCTACCACCTCTCATGGTGGACATTATTATGGAACTATATTTATTTATGATATATATTATATTTATTTCATCTCTATGCTTCTGTATTTTACATTTAAAACATATCTTTATGCTTTGCATGTTGTGCAAATGCAATAATTTCATTTGAGATAGTGTGGACTACCGCCCCCTCAAAGTGATTTGAATCGTTAAGGCCATATGTGGGATGTATAAAAGACGGAGTAAATGATATTATATATTATATTATACTGGAATTATAATATAACATTATATCATTATTATTTCATTCCATTAAATATGAAATAGAAATGAAAGTAGTGTTCATACGTACGTACGGCTTACCGTCTCCATGAACGTTGCATTTCATTTCTTACCTCTAAATGTTATATAATATTAAAAATTCAAATATATAATGGATATATATTATATATATGATATCTACATAATTAATATATTTCTGGAGGTAATGGATATTTTACCACATGAACAACTTGTAATTATAAGAAGTTTATTTTTGACACAAGTACCAAAGATCGACAAAATGACCGTTATTAACATAAATAATTACATAATGTTCATTACATGGTAATAAGTGATATAAAAGTACTAATTAACTTGAAAAAGGTTCTTAAGAAATTAGAAATTAACTCTAGTTTATTATTCGGGAGCTTAAAGAACGATCGAGTCAAGTCAGACACGAGGTAAAGGAACTTCTTAACCCAATTTCCGTTCATTGGGTTAATCTTCTACATTCAAATTATCTCATGAAATTATTATGTCCTCTCTTGTATTTGTACATTATTTATGTGTACTTATGGTGAATACACATAATATATCTAATTTATTAAAAAAATGGTCTTTGTAAGGGACATCGTCTCAATCTTCTTTCATTGAGGCATATTTTGTTTTATACAAAAAAATTTTTTTTACGATGTATAAACCCATTTGAATTTTATGTTATTTCAAAAGGAATCTTTTAATAAGAAGTGTTTTACTAAATGACCAAAAGGAATGTTTTTATTGTCGTACGTATGCAACGACAGCATCTTCTCCGCCGCCGTGACCATTATTTGAGTTTTGGCATCCTCTACAAGCCAAATCTTTTTTAAATAAAAAAGTAAATACAATGATTTAATTTTCTTAATTTTGGTATTGAAAATGGTTTTGAATGTTTTTTTTATTATAAATGTGTTGTATTGATATCTTGTGATTGAAATATGGAAATTTTATGTTTCCATTATGCATGTTTTATGTGATACGATTATGTTATGGTTTTTGATATGTTTAAACCTGTTCATATAAGGAATGAATTGGACATATTAAGTGACGGGAGGAGCCTACTATATCTCCTAGATTAATCAGTAGGCGTCATGAGACAAACTAGTGTCTTGGCACAAGTCATTGAAAAAATCTTATTTCTAGTCTTTGAACGAGGCCTTGGCTACGTGGTTATGATAGTCTGCCATTATGAATTCCATTATTATGAAAGTGGTTATTGATATTGCATGTGATTATTTGAGTAGTTGAATATCCATGTGAATAATTAAATGACATTATTTAATTTTATTTTTTCTATATTATTCTAATGTTCAAGACTAAAAGGGTTTTTTTAGTTATAAATTACCATAAATGTTAATGTTTATTTATGAAAGCTTCTATTATAATGTTATCCTTACTGAGCATCCGAGCTCAACCCTTCTAATGTTTTAATTTTTCTAGGATGTGAAGAATTATATTATGAATGAACTACATGGATATTATGAGGGGATACGAAGACAAAATGTTTTTGTAGTTTTGTTTTACTTTTTGATTAAATGTAAGACTTATGAATGTATCTAGTGTTTACAAGGATACTAAAATAATAGGTCTTTCAAGAAATGATCTTTTGTGATCATGCCAATGTTACTCAATAATGCACTGACTCTGGGTAACTGGGGTTGGGGCGTTACAGTTGGTATCAGATGCAGTTTACTACTAACCTTGGAAGCTAGATTTAGATAAACTCTGATTGGAGCACATCGCCCAAAGATAGACTCTGAGGATTAGTATAGAAGCACATCCTAGAATTTTGGTATTATAGAGATTTTATGAGTTTTCCGAGCGATACATACTTGTCTGGATACGAGCAGGTAGAGGCGGCTCTGGAACAAATGTAACTAGGGGTAAAACCGAAAAACACTGCTTTGAGCTAGACTCAAACGGGAACTGGTGCACGACAACGGGCCTTGCTGCACTCTTGGTTACAACACTTATAGGGGATATGCTTAGGATAAATATCATTTTCTATACAAACAATTATTAAGGGTTTATGAGTATATACTTACTCAAAGAAAACATTTTTATGATTATGTATTATATCCATAAACTATTCAATTTATCTTAAGTGATTTACAAGTAGGTAAGTATGTATTTTGATTCATAAACTGGTCTAGTTTATACCATTGTTTAGAAATGGTGCCTAGTGGAAGGAATGAAAACTGTATCAATGCACATACTCCAAGTAGGGATTTCCCTCATGATCAAGATAATTATAGTGGAGCTGGTGATACAACTGGTGCTGATCAACTTATCACCATACTGGGACAACTCACTCAGGTTATGAATAATAACCTTACTCGTATGGAGCACCCTGATCCGCAACTTGGAGGATCAATGTTAGACCACCTCATGAGGAAACAACCACCAACATTTAATGGGGGTACAAATCCCTTATTATCCGAGAAATGGATAAATTACTTAGAGAAAATATTCCATGCCTTGGGGAGTAGTGAAAGGGAAAAGGCTATAATGGCAGTTTACCACCTCAATAGAGATGCTGATCAATGGTGGTCATTGATTCAAAACAAAAAGGATGATGATGAAGTATCAAATATGTAATGGAGTGAGTTCAAAGATAATTTCTTAGAAAAATGCTTTCTTCATGACCATCGAGTAGATATTGAAAGGCAATTTCTTGAGTCTGATGCAAAATTAGGATGAGAATGTCACAAAGTATGAGGCCAAATTTACAAGGATAGCGATGTATGCTGCAGATTATATACGTAACCCAAATGTAAGATTGATCGTTTCTTTGATGGGTTAAAACCACTTCTCCGTCGAGCTTTAGTATCACAATCCTTTTCATCGTATGAAGATATTGTCTCGTGTGCTATCAAGACAGAAAATGAATTGTATAAATCCTATAACAATAATGTAAAGCAATAGATGAAGAGAATGGTGGAATAAAAGATAGATAAATGGAAAAGGGGAAAGAAGGATTTTCCATTATGCGATAATTGTGGGAAGAATCACCCTGGTACTTGCCTAAAAGGAATAGGAGTTTGTTATAAATGTAGAGAAAAAGGACGTCAGGCTCGTGATTGCAAGGGAAAGAAAAAGGAAATCAATGTTGAATGCTACAATTGTAGAGAAATTTGGTATTATGAAATTGAATGTTCTATTCTTCAGGGAAACTGACCTCAGGAAAGGCCAAGGGATCAAGGACAATCTTATGTTGTTACTATAGATGAAGTTGAATAATTAATGTATTTGTGTTTTCGAGACTCAAGAACTATATTATGGTAACAAGAATAATGTGATATATATAAGGATTGTACTGCAGTACTTGTTGTTTTCATTAAGGTTTCAATATGATGAAGGTAATCATATTTTTAGTATGTGACAATAAGAGAAACTTTACATTGTTTGGGTAATCTGATGTTACAATTGATTTTGGAATTTAGAGTCCTTTTAGAGAAAATCTGGAAAGAGGTATTTTGTATAACTATAATGGTTGGAATGGATTAAGTTTAACTTTGGATAGTATTGTTTAAGGTTAAAACATTTAAGAAGATTTTGTTGGAATATTATAATACTATAGTTTTAGGAAAAGGACAACCTTCAGGTTGGGGGATAACCCATCGCGTCGGACAAAGATGCAGGAATCGAACTCACAACCATAGTGCTACAGGCTTTTATTACCTACCACTAGCTTACAGGAAGTCCCCGGTTATTACAAAATAGTATTCCTAATCTAAACTGTTTGTGTTAGTATTTGGAACCTTGTACGATGAGGATAAATATAAGATTTTTGAGTTCTATTATATTTTTGAGTTAATGATGGGTTTGTGGTAAAAATTTATTAAATAATGAAAGTCTACATGACAAGTATGTATATTCCCTTACATTCTTAGTAAATCTCTTAAATAAATTCCTCATCTTTATAAAAGGTAACTTAAAACAAAAAATATTGTCAGTTAAATTTTCCTACTAGGGAATCAATGATCGTTTTACCAATCACAAGTTTGTGATTTTCTTATAGTAAACTTTCTCCTAACCTTGTTTTCTACAACTCTCCATCATACCTTGATAGTTTTTTTCCATCCATATCAATATTTTAATAGAATCCTAGAATGGGCTATCTCGGGTGACCTTTTTTCTTATCTTTCTTTCTTTTAATGTTATATTTTTATTTAACCTATTTCGGATGTGGGTTTTCCACAAAGGTATTTTCTATTATCAACCTTTTATTTTCGAAGAAAAATTTCAAATTGTGAGGGTGCAATTAATTAGATGAGGGGAGAATGTAACTCCCCAAGCTTCCACGGTACGCTTCTCTTTGAATAGTACTGTAGCATGTGTTGTACGCAACTTCGAGTTCTAACACACCCCACAACCAATCAATGTAGCCATTATGAATAGTAATACATACTTTTTGGAATTTTATAAATTTTATCTTTCAAAATGGACTTCAATTTTGGATTCAAAATATCGAATTTATACTAGGGTGAAATATTGGAACTTTTCGGATAACTTTTATATTTTGATGGATAGTGAAAATTACTAAATTTTAAATAAAAAAACTTTTTTAATCAAAATAATTAATAGTGATAAATTATTCTATTGAGTGGTTTTAAAGTATAATTGGAATATAATTTTACCATTTTATCCAATGGTTGTCATTAGATTTAATTTCACTTTGAAATTGGACATAAACAATTGTCAATCTTATGATTGATATTGTTTCGTAAAAACATACTATTTTTTTGAAAACAGGAATTAATTATAAAATTAATTAATGCAACTTATATGTTTTTAATTTTTTAAAATAGACACCATTTTTTAATTCAGAATATCAACTATAGCTTAGGGTAATGTTTTGGTATTTTTTTGAAAAACTTCAATTTTGATGAATAGTGAAACCACTAACTGGTAGTTTAAAAACTAATTTTTTTCGTGTAAATGAAACATTACCACTTCTGTGATTTGATTTTCAAAAATCTGACATACATGGTTGTCATTAAGAGGTAAAATGTGGTTCAATGAGATTAAAATAATTTTTGGTGAATATTAACTTTTAAGTTTTATTAATCGCGATTAAAGATAATTAGTGAAATGTAAGGTAAAAATGATATTATAAAAATATGAAAATATCTTGAAACTTGTCCTACCCTTATTGGATGAGTCATGGCCGATCAAGAAAATCCATGGGCCATCTTGGGGACCCCATGGAGCCACTTGGGTATGAAAATTACATTAATAACTTTTTATTTAAAGTAAAAATAAAACTATCACAAACATGTGTTGTTTTACTAAAAAAATTATTACATTGGGGTATATAAGTTAACATTTAGACTATAAATATCCATTTAAAAGATATAAACATTTAATAAATCATGGTAATTTTTTTATAATTGTTAGAAAATAAATAAATTAATTTTTTATGACACCATGATGATGCAGCGATTACCTCATTAATTAATGATATAAATAAAATGAAAAGATAATGTAAAATACAAGACTTAAACTTCTCAAAAACCTATTGGATGAGTATATTTAGAACCCTTATCACCTTATCCTAGAAATATATAATTTTTGGACCTTTAAAATCCGAAACTCATTATATATTAAAGTAACATTTCTTGACTTTTCAAGAGTGCCCCTCCACTTCTCTTATAAAAAGCCCCCACCTCTACCACCTTATTCACACTTTCATGACATTGGTCTTGGACAAACTCTTCCCAAAAACTCTCCCAACTTCCCTCTATTACTCCTAGAAGTATCACTTTGGGCAGAAGTCTTCCCAAGGAAGCCTTTGCCTCAAATTAAAAAGAGTTACCTGATTTTAAGGTAATGTCTTCTCTTATGTTCTTTTGTTTTATTTTTAATATCCAACCACATAAACTCTTTTTATTATTTTATTTTATAAAAACACTAGTATATACAATATAATAGGGTATGTTGATGAGAAGTATTTGACTTACACTTACACACACCTCCGTCTAATGGTTAAAGAACATACTATTTATGTGTGTCGCGAAATACTACCTCACGAAAAGATTATTGTTCTATCTTCTCCTACCACCTCTCATGGTGGCCATTGAGATGCCACTATATTTATTTATGATATATATTATATTTATTTCTTCTCTATGCTTATGTATTTTACATTTAAAACATATCATTATTCTTTTCATGTTGTGCAAATGCGATAATTTCATTTGAGGCAGTGTGGACTACCGCCCCCTCAAAGTGATTTGAATCGTTAATGTCATATATGGGATGTATAAAGGATAGAGTAAATTATATTATATATTATATTTTACTGGAATTATAATATAACATTATATCATTATGATTTCATTCCATTAAATATGAAATAGAAATGAAAGTAGTGTTCATGCGTACGTACGGCTTACCGTCTCCATGAACAGTGCATTTCATTTCTTACCACTAAATGTTATGTAATATTAAAAATTCATATATATACTGGATATATATTATATATATGATATCTACATCATGAATATAATTCTGGATTTAATGAATATTTTACCACATGAATAACGTGTAATTACAAGAAGTTTATTTTTTACTCAAGTACCAAAGATCTACAAAACAACTGTTATTAACTTAAATAATTACATAACGTTCATAACATTGTAATAAGTGATATAAAAGGATTAATTAACTTGAAAAATGTTCTTAAGCAAGTAGAAATTTACTCTAGTTTATTATTCAGGAGGTTAATGAACGATCATGTGAAGTTAGACACGAGGTAAGAGAACTTCTTAACCCAATTTCTGTTCTTTGGGTTAATCTCATACTTTCAAATTATGTAATGATATTATTATGTCCTATCTTGTATTTGTACTTTCATTATGTGTTCTTATGGTGAATACACATAATAGATCTATTTTACTTAAAAAATGATCTTTGTAAGGGACATCATCTCAATCTTCTTTCATTGAGGCATATTTTGTTTTATACACAACTTTTTTTATACAGTGTATAAACCCCTTTGACTTTTATGTTTATTCAAAAGGAAACTTTTTATACGAAGCGTTTTACTAAAATACAAAAAGGAATGTTTTTGTTGTCGTACGTATGCAGCAACAACGATTTCTCCGCCGTTGTGACTATTATTTGAGTTTCGGCTTCCTCTACAAGAAAAAACTTTTTTTTAAAAAAATAAATACAAACATTTAATTTTCTTTAATTTTTGTGTTGAAAATGGTTTTGAAAGTGTTTTTTTATTATATCAATGTATTGTATTGATATCTTGTGATTGAAATGATGAAATGGTATGTTTCCTTTATGCATGATTTATGTGATATGATTATGTTATGGTTTATGATATGTTTAAACCTGTTCATATGAGGAATTCATTGGACTTAATAAGTGACGGGTGGAGCCTGCTATAGCTCCTCGATGCATCGGTAGGTCGCATGAGACAAACTAGTGTCTTGGCACGAGGTCTTGACAAAATCTTATTTGTAGTCTTGGCACGAGGCCTTGACTATGTGGTTATGATAATCTGGCATTATGTATTCCATCATTATGAAAGTGGTTATTGATATTTTATGTGATTATTTGACTAGTAGAATATCTATGTGAATATGTAAACAACATTATTTAATTTTATTTTTGCCATATTATGCTGAAGTTCATGTTTAAAAGGCTTTTGTTTTAGTTATACATTACCTTAAATGTTAATGTTTATTTATCAATGCTTCCACAATATTGTTATCCGTAAAGAGCATCTGAGATCACCCCTTCCAATGTTTTAATTTTTCTAGGATGTTAAGAATTATATTATGAATGACCTGTAGGGATAGTATGAGGTGTTATGAAGAGAAGATGTTTTTGTAGTTTCGTTTTTCTTTATGATGTATTTTAAGACTTATGAATGTATATAGTGTTTACAGGGCTACTAAACTAATCTGTATTTTGAGACTTGATCTTTTGTGATCATGACAATGTTGCGCAATAATGCACTGACTCTGGGTAACTGGGGTCGAGGCGTTACTTGTGATTCATAGACAACCTTGAACAATTAAAGAGTATTTGTTAGAAATAGTTATAAAATTTTAATTTGAAGGAATTTGGACTAGAAAGTGTGTGTGAAATCAATTAAATTTTTAGTGCTTCTACATCAATTTGTACCTCAATATATAGATTATTATATGGTAGTTTAATATTGGGTTTTAGTAATGTAAGAAGTGTCGAACTAGTAGATAGGAACAAGAAATGTAAATTAGTTAACAAACACTACTTCTATATTGTTATATGAAAAAATTGTGTTTTAGGAATAAACAAGATGGATATGGTGTGATCACTATGAATAAGTATAGACTAGAAGATAGAGGGAACAATCAAATAAAATGAATAGGTTATAGAGTACTTTTCACCTCTATACATATTAGAATCCATTAGTATTCTCCTAAACAAATCTACACAGATGAATTTGAAATTCTATCATATCGAGGAAGAAGATATTTTATTAAATAGATTAATTGTGGAGGAGTCTTATCTTGAACAATTTTTTTTACAAAATACTTATTATTCACAATTTGATTTTTAAACATTCCAATGTTCATTATGGCCAAACAAAATCACCTAGATAGTGGTATGAACATTTATATTCCTTTCATTTATCAAATTTATTTTTAGTAGGAATGTATGATCCAAATCTCTTTAATAAATAATAATATTTAGAAATTTTATTAGTTCAAATATATTATTATGAAGTGGTTTCTTGGTTGAACATATAAAAAAATCATAATATGAATTTTCAGAACTGAAGAAAAAAGGATTTGAAATAAGCATGTTGGTGAGTAAAATTATTATCTAAGATAAAATATTTATTTAAAAGACATCTCGATTTTGATAAATCAAATCAACTAGATACATTACTAATTGAAATTGTTTTGATATAAAATATTAATGGTAAATATAAATAATATAAGTTCTAAAGAATTATTCAACACAAATAAAGGAGGGAAACCAGTCGAAATTATGATAAATAGAGAAATAATTTAGAGTCTATTTAGTTTTAACATATGTTGATCATAAATTATATATGTAGTATTTTTATGTGATATATTTCTTGAAAATATTAAGGAATCCATTTTAAAAGATATGAAATATATGTAATGTTATTTTAAAAGAGTAATTTTAAATTATTTATTTTTTTAAAAAAATAAATTAATCTAACATTATATTTATATGCCAAAATTCAATGTTGTAGACTTGATATAAAGATAAATTTAATAACCAACCATTTTCTTGGTAAATCCCTGATATCTCGATCATTTAAAAAGCAACAATGTGTTTCATTATCTACTATAGAGTAGAATAATTTCCACTAGAAATTTTTTGAATAGGTTTCGTCAATGAAAAAAACATAACGACATTAATTCGTTATAATAATGTTTCAATCAAATATGAAAACGTTGGTTATATAAAAATTTCAAATAATACAAATTATAATTCAATAATGAGGCTTATATTTATATATTTAAGGCATCATTTATTGATATGTCTTGATCCTATATGTTTTATAAGTCTTCGGTTTATCTCTACTAATAATCCGTTATTAGATATTTTTACTACAAATCTTACATGTGATTTGTTTATTTATTCGAAATGGAATTATATTTTTTCTAATTTAAATGAGTTTTCATTGTTATATATTATTAATAATTTTCCAAAAGAAGTGAATTAATCCTGTTTTAGTTATTTGAAAAAATTTATTCCACTATTTTATTTAGATTAATCATATTCTGGTTTTATAAATTATTATTCCTAAATTAACTTTATATTATATTTTATTTTTATCCATAATTGACGAAGATGTAATCTAGGTACGTAAATCCAATAGGAACTTGTTCAGGGACCTAATATGTAATAAACTCTCAATTCATTCAATATTTGTATAAACACTTTCCTCCAAATGATGAACTATAAAACCTAACCACTTTTTCATTACTTGACCTCCAACAAGCATTCCTTCAATGGGTAAATCAAAGTGTGGAGAGGGAATCTAAAATTAAATTAATAAATAATAAGGAAGTTAAGCTCTGTATTGTTTTCCCTCTGGAAATGTAATTGATATGATATGGTTGAAGTATAAAAATATGATACGGAAGTTTGTACATCAATTTCAAGGATTTTAGTATTTTTTTGGAAATAAATATGGCTTCCTCTTTAAATTTTAGGTACATTAGGTTTTGTGGAATAATGATGTTTAGTTTTATGCAACATAAGATGTTGTGTTGTAAAATGTAAATTGAAATTAGTTTCATTTTCATCAGTTCGATTGGATGAAATTTTTCATTGTCCCCATAGGGGGAGTTTGAATTTATCCAGACATTATTTACTACATGTACAATATTACCAATAAAGATTTTTTAATTTATATTTTCCATTGATAAGATTCCAGAAAATTACTTACCATCTAAGTAGAATGTTCTATGTATGTTTTTTCAGATTGAGATTTCCTAGAATGTTATAGAGATAGATAATGTTTTGTTTTAGGATATATAATTGTTTTATGTTCTTATTAATTATATGAAGATAAACCTCCAATGTTATATGATCTGATATATTTATCATCATTTCAAATGGAAATTAAGGTAAATTATTACCCCTATAATAGCCTAATATATGTAGTTATCTTAAAAAATAGGTGGATTTAAATGAGGGAGTATCACTAAAATTATATAAATTAATTCTTCAAATGTTATGAAATTGAATACTATTGGTTACTTTTGGGATTCAACTTAAATCACATTGAAGAATATTTGATAGGAAAGGGTGGATTGGGGAGATCCATCTCAAACCTCACCACCAAGGGAAGCAACACATGATGACATGATTCCTACTCATGGTTGTTTGAGTCATATATATATAGAGTATATCCTTTAGTGCCATAAATTATTTATTTAATGGTGGATTTATTTCATTATATATAATATGATGTTTCTAATGATTTTGATGTAGTTTATAATGCAGATTTAGATTATGAGAAAAAAATTTTAGGATCATGAGGAGAGGCATGTAAGGACAAGTCGTGGTGTTTTTTATTCCATTGTAATACTAGAAGATGTATTTGAGCATAAATCAATGGATCTAATTTTCCAGGGATCAAAAACTAGTAGATATGGAGATAGAGATATGAATTTTGAAACTTTTGATCATCCCATACACCACTTCTGCTATCACCACCTCTGGTTCATGAAAAAAAACACTTAGTATAATTTTACATTATTCAAAAATAGTATTATGTGTCCATTATTTTTAATTTTGTCTGATTATCTCTAATGAAATTATATTGACTTAAACAAATATCTGATTTTATGTAACTATGATATCAAGGATCTCAAAAGTAATTCTTACTCAAATAATTACTTTTATAAATTTGTTAGAATTATAGATACCTAAAAATATCTACTAAAGAATCATTTGGTAGGACCTCTAACTCTATAATTTTTGTATGAAGTTATTTACAAAATATATGAGGAGATAAAATATTATATGAGTAGTTTAGAAGATGTTTTTTCTGACAAATTTATTGTTTAATGTTCATGGAGTAATGGTTTCAACTTAGATAAAAAAGTTCCAAAATATTTTAATGGGAAAATAAGATATGACAAAAAATTTTCTTAACAAGATCATACCCATAAATAATGTTAGAAAGGATATACTGTACACTTTAAGAAGTTTTATGACAAGCTAGTTTAAATTTAATAAGATGTTTCAATACCCTAAAATTATTAAATCTGAATCATTAGTGGATCCTAATTTTTAGAGTATAGTAGATGAAATAATCTCATATTTGAATTAGGAATCCCCATTGATTAAATTCCTATAGTTTTATGTGTTCCGATAAGTTTTGATGAATGAGTTAAAGAGATATCTTGTGGGTGAGTTCCAAGATACTATATAATCTATTTGGAATCTGGGTATTGGATCTGATATTACATTTAATGAAATGGTGGGATAATATGAGGAATATTATGAGAATTTAACGGTGTTTGGGAATGGTTCTAAATATATCCATGATATTGTTTTTAGTTGTCATGTACTAGTATCAAGAAATCATCATTTCATGTTATCTTTTCTGTACAATGTTAATAAAATATTTGAAGGACTATATTCAAAATATTCAGAAGAGGATTCATTTACATTATCTACATAAGCTCAAGATATTACAATTTATTCAACATGAAAGGAGTTGGTTGTTTACATATATATAAGGAATATTCAATATTTTGAACCAGTTACCCTTACCCCTATTATATTATTCGAAATAGAACATGAGCCTTCAACTTTTTTTGTTTTTTCTGTAGCGTCAAAAAAATTTATCACTACACGTCAGGAGTTAGTAAAAATCATAATAGATAATGTAGATTCTAGGCATCAAATGTTTCACTCTAATAATGGAAGATTAGTCGGTGTGTAATGTTATATGGGCTGAATCTAGAGGAATCTATTTTTAGAAATTTTATCTGGTTTATATACAAATAACTATTCTCCCTAATTAGTGCTCCTCCAAGTTTATCAGATGGTCATATTAAATTAATTAATATGATTTAATGAAATGATATTACCCCTATTTATCAAATTCATAGACCAACGAGAAATATTATTCTTGATTACTTCAATTAAGATATTATTAACTAAATATTGATGTATGTAGATGAATTGTCTTACCCAACAAGAAGATGAACATTATGTGTTGATTATAAAGGTACATTTAGAGGTATCAGATATAAACTGGGTATAGTTTATGATCTATCATATATATATATATATCATAAATAGTAACCCAAGTTAGATGTAGCTTTAGATGATGATCATTCTAGAGAATGAACAATATTCTCAATCTCTCTTATGAAAGTTCCATTTTCCATAATAAATTTTACAATTTATGAATATCTATAAGGAATCTTGAAGTCATTCATAACATGAATGTTCTAAGGACACACCACAAGAATGTTTTTGATAATTAAGAGTCTAATACTACATATCATGGAAGAGTTTTACCCCCATATGCAATGATACAACTTACTACCCTTAGAACAAAACCATCTTTTATGTTACCTCTATCAGAAACCCATTATCATTTTGAACATATCTATAATCTTATTTTTTTGTCTATTCTTGTTTATATTTTTTTATTGGGGGTTTTTTGGATGTATTTTTTTTCATATTATTGAATATAAATAAAATTCGTTGTTATTCATTCCAAATGATTTTACTAGTGATTTTCAATTTTTTCAATTACATTATGTTTTAATTGAATGAAATTTGTTCTGTAATTTAAAATTCAGTTTCAAAAATATAATTCAACCATTTAATATACTAATTTCTATATTAACATTGTTTCCCTTAGACTTAAATTGTTTATATTGACACAAAAAGGGGATACACTAGGAAGTAAGAGGATACCTCCTCAAATAATACATTGTGAATAAGTTTCAAACGAAGGGGAGTAACACTAAATTTTAAATGAATTATATATATAATATTTATTTTTTCTACAAAAAATATTTTAAAACATTTAAATAATAATGATTGATATCTTATGGGGTTTTTATGGTGAATAATTTTATAATAATAATGGTCATTCAAAATATCTCATGTAGATTAGTATTTCTTGATTTAAAATACGCCTCATGTAATAATAATGGGTTTTTATTTTTCTCCAATGTTTTTATGTTTCCTTAACTTATTTAGTAGTTAAAATTTTCATGTATACAATTATTAAGACTTTGGATGAAATTTACTTCAGTCCCAAAAATATTCATTGTGAGGAATTTGGAAACATAGGAAAAATTATACATCGATCATTTAGAGAATTTTAATTACATTTGTTACAGATTTGTTTATTTGAAATGGATATACTATATGATCATAAAATTTAGTATCATATATGTTAAGGAATCAAATCTATTAATTAGTTGTGTGATGTAATTTGAAACCTGAATTATATATTTTTTCACTAGTGTATAAATGATTTTTCACTTCATTTTTTTCCATTTCAAAACTATTATTTGGAGATGTTAATGGAGGCAATGTTATAATTAAATTATTGATTTTAGTTAATTAAAATGGAATTTTAAATTAATATATCTATAGCTTTCCTAATTGGTTTTCGAATAAATGAAGTTAAAAAAATTACAATCTACTTTCTATATCGGTTTTCTAATTACATATGTGAAAACTATTATACCATATCAGTTATTTTTATAAAACAAATAATGTGAAAAAATGTTTTTCATATCAGTTATAGGATAAACAAGGTGATTTTTAAAAAAAATAAGTTAATACACACTTTATAATTGTAGACATAATAAAATGAATAGAAGAAGAGGCAGCATAAAAACTAGAGAAACATTTTGGAAAAGAAAATTACAATTGAACATTAAAATTTATAATATATATTACAAAAACATTGAAAACAAATAAAACCTATAATGTTTTTCTTCTATTAAATGTTTAAACGATTCAAATATGATGCACAATATAGAAATGGTTCATCAAAAGGATAAAAAATACTCACAAATATATAACATGTATTTTCAATTAAAGATGTGAAATATTAATTAATATTTTATAAAAAAAATATATCTTTCTAGAACTTCTTAACTGTCCCAGTTGAAACTAGTTCTTAAAGAAATCACAAAAAATAATATCTGCATTCTTCACTACCTTCATTTCGATTAAAATTCTGTTTCAATGATATTTTAATTCGAATACCATTTTAAATTTAATATGTTTAAAATATAGTATTTGTAAATGAAAATTTACCAAATCTTGTATAGATATTTTCTTCATGCAGTTTTTTACATTTTTCTCTATAATGAAATTCCATTACTTATTTTAATAAATTTTGAATAAAATATATTTTATTCCTTATAATATAAATATTTTTTAAAAATAATAAATCTTATATGATAAATTCATTCTTAAAACATTCTCTTACTTCATCATGTATAAAGAATAACAACTACAGCGTCCCCACTATTGGAAAAAAACCCAACATCTAATAGCCATTGATATATAATAAAATATAATATTATTTGTAAATATTATAATAGATATAAAACACATTGTGAAAAACACGTTTTGTACTCTTGATGCCATAGAAGTACCCAACACTAAATAAGGAAATCATTCTGAAATCATTCAACAATGTAAAATATTATTTTTACATCGATCATTGCCTAATATATTGGAAAAATATACAATGGGTACAAAAATATAACTAATTTTTTATTGTAATTCCCTATAAAAATTTTATATACCTACCAAATACAGAACATATATAACTATACTTTGTTAAAAAATTGAAAGATGTAAAATTTTTGTTAATCATCTTACACAGAAAACATTTGAATCATATTGATTCCCAATTGATCTACTACTTTAAGTCCCATGATATCATTTCTCTAAATCCCCATAGTCAATACTTGCCCAAAAAAATTAACTTCAATTGGAATTTTATATTCATCGAATAAAAAAATTTAATATGTTGAAGATCTATCAAGACTTATAAAATCTGTATCTAATGTCATGAAACTTTTTATTCTTTATTTCCTATATACTAAATTTTTACCTTTAAATTATTTATATACAAAATTAAATAAATATATAAACTTTTAAATATAAAAATATATTTAATTTAAAATTTTAATAAAATAATCAACATATACATAACTATATTGTGATATGATGAAGTATTCTAGATTGGAAAAAAAACTGAAATTGTTCCCAACTATAATCACCTCATATATGGGAAATTGAATTTTTGGATGATCTATAAATAATTTCTTTTATAGTGACCGAATGAGTCTCTACCTCTATCTGGTCATGATTAATGGTATTGTCATTATAAAATATTATCCCATATGAAATAAAATGAAGAGGATTGTCAACATATAACTCATAGTAACAATGAATCATTAGAGTAGGGGGTGTTGGGGAAGGATAAAATGGAGTGGGGTTTGTAAGCCAAGTTGTTTGTGTAATATGGGCATGCAGAGTGGGATCTACTAACAGAGGCCAAGGATTCAGATCACTAGTCTAAAAATATATTTGCATGTTCGCAAACATCGATTGTACCAAAGCTATGATCATGCCTTCCATAATCACACTAATAAAATGATCGTTGGATTCCAAATATTATATATGGTTTATAAACATGGTCTTGAAGGATCTTATGAATGTGGACAAACTTTTTTTTGTTGATACACCTATATGTTATCCTCATTTATGATCCAGCAGTTCAGGAGTTCCCAATGATGTATCTAAAATATACTTTCCACCCTCAACAATAAAGACCTCATATGTGCTCTTCTCATCAAGAGAATGATGGATGGAATATTTGAAAAAATTATATAAAATGTGTTACAATATATAAAGAGTTGATTTAAATTATATAAATAAATAGGGTAAAGATATTATAATCCTCTCAGCTACAATCCTCAAAACATTATATTGAAAATATCCTTTTCTAGCCATCAAATCCATCTTATATTATTAATGTTTAGCGGGGGAAACCTCTACCGACCCCATAGGAACAAGCTTTATCCTTTAATGTTATTTTTTCATGTATTTTTTCTTCCAATAACGTATACCATTCCTGAGAAATCTTGTTTGGGTATACGTTTTTATACTGAATATGCTAATGATATCTCTATGATTTCATTAAATTAATAATTTAGATTAATGAAATCATTAACATGGTGATTAATATAAAAAATTCTAAAAGTTAACAATTCATTTACCAAAAGCTATTCTCATCATCTACTGTTAACAAATTTCCCTCATGTATCTTCATCTATAAATGTATATATATCACATGTATTTTGATGTTTTATAACCACAAAAATGAACTATGATATGCGTGATGATTTAAAATCACTCCATATCCTACGAACTAATGATAAAAATTTCCTCTTAACTCCCCCAATATTAGGTATATCATATGTCATCTAATAAGAATAGGGAAAAAAATACTAATATAAAACATTTCAAGATATGTAAAAAACGAGATTACCAAAATTGCATCCCATAAGTGTGATACTGTCACTATGTCTACACATCACCAAACATTTTGAAAAATACCATCATTTTTTTATGATGTACTGAAACAAAAGTCTAGAATTGTTTGGAATTTGGACATCAGGGAATATCATTATATTAATAGAATATTGGTATCCTATCTTCCTAGATATAGGAAAATGATAATTTTGGTAAATGTGCTGTGCCACATTTACTATCCCTTGAACTCTTTTTCCCCATAGGAAGTAGATGTCTCTTGTAATGAAGGATGAAGAGGCTCATCAATATGAGTATGTTTATGTGCCTCCCCAAAGGTATGAATATGATCATCGCCAAATATATGAGGTGTATTAGTTGATTTATCTATCATCATCATACAAATAAAATAAAAAAACAATTTCTACCAAAATATACACATCTTACTGTTGCATTAAAATATAAATAAATTATGAAAAATTATCAAAAAAAAGTAAAATAAACTAATCATAACACAAATTTATTCATATTTTTCTATATTAAACTAAAATGATAACAATATTAATGAGAGATTAAATGAAATAAATGAATTAATATAAATCCAAAAATGATGTTTTAATTGTACTAATTTTCCAACCTTACAAATATTTTTTAAACATCTTTTTTAAAAATTGGTTTTCATCAAAATAAATAAAATTGTATGTTACATAAGGGTATAAATGATAATTGAAGAAATAATAAACTTATATAAACACTTAGTTAAACATACTAGCTATAATATATGTTTTAATAATTAAAATAATGTTGAAAAATCTGGAAAATTATGAAATTTTAAAAAGTAAATCCATATAAATATTTTTCCTATATTATTAAAAATATTCTAAAGATTTTGTTTTCCAAAACTCCTTTCTCATGATTGTTCTTTATGGAGAAAATCATGTCTATAATATGTTCATTATTATTATTAGTTAACTATTACAAGAAAGTAAGAATCTCATATAATCATCTTTTTCATGATAATCAACACCAACATATTGTTTTTTTATTTTAATATAATATACTACTACATATCAGATTGATCACGAATATAGATAATTTCTCTTGTGTGCTTTCCGGATAAAAGGATTAGCTGTATATTCAAATTTATTTAGATTAACGAGTATCATTCCATATTCATCATGTATGATGTGGTTATTATTGATATTCTATGTACAGTTAAACGTTTGTAACATGAAATTTAAAGTAATGAACCTCCCATATTACTTTATTAAATCCACAATATGTCATTGTTACAAAGATTGTGTTTTTCTCAATGGTACTCAAAAAATGAATTTCTTCTATTAAAATAAATGTGCTACTATTTTGAACCGCACTTCTATGTTATAGATTATTCAAATGAAATTTATATCCATTAATTTCATACATATAATATTTTATAAATTTAAACATGGACATCCCACAAAACTATATAAATTTGCCTAATTCATTTGATATACTACGAATGGTGTCTTTAAAACATTGAATATTTTTCTTGTTAAGCGCATTCAAATTCCATGAATCATTCTTAATTAGATGGAATTTGTTTCAACATAAGAATATGAAATGTTATATTTGATGAGTATCATCTTTTTTGTTTATGATTTGTAAATTTACATTATTAAACTATTCAAAAGTCAACTATTTAATGTTGAATCCATATAACACATTTTCCCCTTATTAACTCATTCATGGTGACATGTAGGAAAATAGATTTCCTACAATTTAGAAAAATTACTTGTAAAAAATTATAAAACATGATCAATAATATACATATCAATAATGGATGAATAAAACAACATCAACATTTTTATATACAATTAAAAATGATACATCCAATGTAAATATGCAAGTCCCCAAATATTTATTTCTTGCATGAGGTGAACCTTTAAATGCCCCAAGATATCAAAAAAGGGTGGAGGAAAATACAATTCTAATCCATAAATAATAAAGATCACATAATTCTCTAAATTGTAAAAGAAATTCAAATAAATCACTTTTATTAAAAATTGAATCGAAAAAATAATACACCGTCATGATAATAATTCTAAAATGGATGGGAAATATTTCATACAATGCAACTAGTAGGTGTTGTTGAATCATGATGTGACTATGATGAAATTTCATACATGTCATCTTGAAACCCTTCATAGAATATGTTTTTCATATGAATAATAGCAATGTGGAACTATCATATCCTCGAGACATTGAAAAAATGTATTTTCCCACTCTTGGATAATTTATAAAAATCCTGGGGATGAAATATTCACATTTCTCCATAATTGGGAGCCAAGACCAAATATATTTCCATTGAGAGTATGTCCAATATTTCATTGAACCTATATTTTTATTTCATTTAATAATTAATCATTGTCTAATCAAGATGTCACATATAATATTTTTCACATAAATGGCATCAATTTTATGTTTGACTTCATACTATCTCCAATAAGGCTTTACAAAAAATATTGTCTTTTTCTTAAACATATTTTTATCATTAACATATTTATGTCTCATGATGAATGTCAGAAAAACATTTTGTACCCTATAATATTATTGATACATTGATAAATGTCTCATAGAATTATCATATTCATGTTAGCCGTTGATTGATTTTTTCAAACATCTATGAGGGTGACCCATAGACAAAAAAAATCAATAAATCATGTATAATGTTTTCTCCCATGATGAATATGATAATATGAAGTCCATATTTCACAAATTGGGAAGTATTTACGGCCCTAAATACATTATCCACACAAATTTCTATATGATGGGATGCCATATATAGTGAACATAATCATTTCATGCAGCGGAATGTATTACATATTATAAGAACCATACACCCTTTTACCTTCATCCTATACTACTTTCTTTTAATCAATTAATGATTACATCAAAACACATATATAATTTTTTTTCAAATTATGGTCCAAAGATAATTAAACTCGACATTACATATTTTTGTTTCGTAAAAAATAAAAAAGGTATGTTATAAATTAATAATAAAAATATCCATAGCATTTTGTTCTACAATGTATTTGATATGGATTCATTCCATTTATAAATATTCCATGTCAAATATTTTTATCTTCATTTCTGATTATTGGAAACAGGTTATCAATTTTCATCCATTGTGGATAATTAGCTAGATGTTGTAATTATCCATTATATATCTTTTATAAGGCCCCAAAATTAAATGTTATATAATATTGAATTAATATAATAATTCATATTGAGAATAATTTGAATTTTATAGCATTATAGAATTATTCCATGACATATAGATAAGAATTTGAATATTACAAAAAGATATTTCTATATAGTATCCATTGTTTTCATAAAATATAAACTCTTAAAAAAAGAGTCATGTCTAGTTCCATATTTTATACTTCATGACTTTTCATTGATCTCATCCTTCACCCTATTTATCTTTATGTCCTAAGAAAAACTTTTGAAGAAAAACATGAGATCATCATATAATTCATAGTAAGGGATACACAAACAATAAAAACCATTAGTTGTTTCAAAACAGCAAGTAAACC
This sequence comes from Viscum album, assembly GCA_963277665.1. NCBI lineage: Eukaryota > Viridiplantae > Streptophyta > Magnoliopsida > Santalales > Viscaceae > Viscum > Viscum album. The sequence continues at coordinate 821,384,497 of OY728130.1, read as the reverse complement.
ATGAATACATTATCATAAGTAATTCTTTTCACCATTGTGTTGTAGTAAATACTCTTTGCTGAATAAAATATAAATGATTACCCTTTTGGTAACCAAAATATTAGTATAAAACCCATAAAATGATCATATAAACATTAAAGGTAACTGGATTCAAAAACATATAAAAATGACAAACAATATGGTCAACATTCACACATATCACTAAATGGAATAGCCATACAGCTGACTGACATACCAAATGAACAAGAGGTTTAAAGGTAACCACTCATCTTGGTGTATCATGACACTACCCGTCGTTTGGTTAATCACATAACCTCCAATCAAATGTGAAAGAGACATTATAAAATCATATCACATAAAATATTACAAATATAAAAATTTCACTAATAATATTTCATTTTCAATCAAAAGAAATAATTTCATTATATTGAATAAAATCAATCAATTTCAAAACCCATTTTCAATACCAAAACAACCAAAAATATAATATGGAATTTATTTTCCTTCAATAATAATTAAGGATTATAGAGGAATCCAAATAATAATTATGACAACAGAGAGGTCATTGTTCCCTCAAATTTTAAAAACATTTATTTTTTCCATTTAGTAAATTACTTCACGGAAAAAATATTCCCTTTGAAAGACAATACAATAAAAAGGAGTTTATACACCATATAAAATAAATATGTGTATATAAGAAAATATACCTTAATGAATGGTGATTGAGAAGTAGTCCCTTACCTCAGGCCCGACATGAATCATTCATTATTTATCCTTATGAATAATAATCTTAAGATAATTTATACATGATTTAAAACCATTTTAATTTTTTTTATTAGTAATGCCCCAACCCTAGTTACCCAGAGTCGGTGCATTATTTTGATATATTTTCATGATTACAAAGAATCGTTTCCCGAAGGACCGACCAGTTTAGCAGTCCTGGAAAATAGATTACATACATCAACTTTACATTACAATTTCAAACATAAAACGCAACATAGATAGTTATTTAAGAATGTTATTATTCCCTTTAGCTTAACCATCCATATCAATCATAAAACACTTCATGGAATCCTCAGAAAACAAATCATAAGAAATGCGTGAGATTAGATGCCCAGTAATGGTAAATAATTTAACGGAATCTATAATATTTTGAGGCAAGTTGTGTGATGAAAACAACATCCTTTTTAATCATAAACATGAACATAATATGGAAAAAATAAATCAAACATTACCACATAGACATGAACATGGATATTCTACTATTCGAATAATCACATGTAATAACTAATTTCATAATGTGGGAATGCCTAATGCTAGACATCATTACCACATAGTCAAGGCCTTGTTCCAAGACTACAAATACATTTTTTGTCAAGGTTATGTGCCAAAACACTATTTTGTCTCATGATACCTACCAATGCATCGAGGAGCTATAGTGGGCTCCACCCATCACTTACTAAGACCACTGCATTCCTCATATGAAAAAGTTGAAACATAACATCAACATTCACATTAAGACTATCATACAAAATGTCAATACATTACCCATAAACCATGAATGGTATAAAAATAGAACATCCATAGTCAAACACGTCATAACTAATTCAATGCAATATGAAAGATTGTATTATATTGAATCAACATGAATAAAAAATAATATCCAGTAAAAGATGCTGACATACGTGAAAATGATGAGTAAAACATTTTGAGAGAAATATACTTTTTGTAGAATCATTTAAAAGTCACAAATTTTTAAAGGAAGAAATTTAAAATAGATTTTTGAATCATAGGGTCCTACAACACATTGAAACTTTTGAAAAGAATTATCTTTTCAAAACATTCATGTCCATATATAGAAATCCATAAAATCATTTTTGGAAACATGGATATTAATTAAAAAGATTTAGAAAGATAAATATTTAAAAAATTTAAAATTTGGATTGGGATAAATATTAAATTTCATAAATCCTTAAAATATTCATTTTGAAAACATTTTTTGGAAAAATGGACATGGATGATAAACAATGTCCCCGTAATTACTTACACATAAACAATCTCGGATAATAATGAGATTGAGGAATTAACCCATACCATGCACTTTACTTTAGTTGAGGGTACGTTTAAACTCTTGTATGAAGAATATAGTATGTTATTAAATTATACCAGAACCGTATTAATATTTATGATATCATATATGATTTATTAATGACTTTATAATATCCAATTAATAAAAATTTCCATGATAAATTAACATTTTGGGTAATAATCGCTTTCTTTATCGTACCTGTTTTAACTCGTGACTCTTAATTATATCACGTAGATCAAGATTTAAATAATTCCAGAAAATGAATCATGATTTATTTATCACATATATTTAGAATATTGATATTAATAATATACATAAATATGAAACATAAAACATAGTTTATGGATTCGTTAGTCCGCACGTACTCAGAAACGATGTTTCTGTTTTCATATCGTATTGAACCGAACTATGTGAGTAAGATATATTTAAGTATATATATATATATGTAGTAGAATTATTATGTCATATATTACATACTTATTAGTAACATATATTTTATAATCACCAATGAATGGTGAACGTGGAAATGAATCTCATCGTGTCGTGGAGACGGTAATCCGTACGTACGTACGAGCGACAATATAATTTCCATAATGGTGTGTAATTGGATTTTATATTTATTTAAAGAGAAATTATAATTTTATTTCAATTTTTTATATACATATTACTCATCATTATATCCATTCAAATTACATATGGTTGAATAACAAATTACACCACAGCATGGAGACGTTAAGCCATACGTACGCACACGTGGTGACATTATCATTCATAAGATGGATAGAATAATGAATATATTTGGTCCATATTTATAATAACATCACATTATATAGAATATACTGGAGTATTTATTTTATAATGGAAACAAAAAGAAAGAGTATGTGGAATAATAAGATAACTTGAAATAGGGTGGTGAAATCATTACATCTTTTTCGGGTTCTTCCATTTGATTTGATCAAAATGGATTTTTAAGAAGGATTTATGACCAAAGGAAGGCCTCTAGAATTATGGTATTCTAGTTGGGAGGATATTCGGTCAGATTCTGTCTAAGAAAAATGGCATTGGAGGTGTGAATTTGATAGAAGGGGAAGTTCTCTTTTAAAAGAGGGGTGAGGGGAACCTTAGCAAAAACATAAAATATTATTTTATAATAAATTAATTTTCGGTTTCTAATGGATCCAAATTGAATTATTTAAAATCTAATGTGGGTATGGGTCGAAAACAACTCATAAACTAGGTTTTAGAAAGGTTTAGGTTACCATATTAACCTTAAATTTTAGATTTAACACTTAGTTAAATAGTTTGACATTTACCAGGTCTCTTTCTATTTTTTTAATATATGTGTTAATAAACATACTATAAAATTCCAATCTAACCCCAATTGTTTCATTAATGAAATATATATTATTATATAAGGATTTTGGTAGAACCTTATATTTTTTAGACTATTATATCAATTAATAATATAATATTTGTTTTAAAAACTATATTATGTAAATTTGGACACACTTTGGTATTTGTATTTTTGATAAAATAATAAAAGAATCATTACATGAAAAAAATACATTGAATCATACCTAACATGTCATATTCACCTAGAAAATTCGTGTATGTCATAAAAACATTGAAATTGTATTTATTTAAATATTTACAACACCATTTATTTTATTCTTTCATTAATAATGTAATTATTGCATCATCATTGTGTCATTAATAATATTAAATATTTAATCATTAAAAATAATAAATAAAATACCACTATGCATGAAATTGTTTTATATTTCTAATGAATATTTATTGTCAAATGTATGTTATGTACATCCTTATATTAAAATTTTTTTTGTTATTAATATTTGATTTTCACTTTTTTAACTCTTCCTAAAATAAAATATTAATAAATGTCTTCATCTAATCCAATTGTACCTAAAGGGTCATATTTTATTCCTAAGGTTGTTTTTGGTCGAATTAAACTTATCTAATAGAATTAATACATATTTTAGGGTAATAATAATATCATTTTTACCCTCAATTACCCTATTTACTTATAGCAATGGTAAATAAAAGTAAAAAGGTCAATTTCATAAAAAAAATATTTTTATCTTATTGAACAAAATTTTACTCCTTGATATTAACCGTGTCTCTTGTATTTTCGAAATTTAACTCACAAAATTAGTAAAATTATGTTTTCTGTAAATTTACAAATGCTCCTAGGAGGTGGGTAAAAGATGGTAAAAAGTTAGATAAATTTTTTATATATCTAAAATTTTTATAAACTTACTCCAATGAATTCAATTGAATTTATATAGGTATTATTAATATATTTCGACCTAACATAAATTCAAATAAAATAAATAATTATTTAAATAAAAATCCAATTTTAAACAATAACTCAGCGTTTTTCACTATTCATCAAAAATTGAAAGTTTTTAGAAAAATACCAAAAATTCACCCTAAGATAATTTTGATATTCTGAATTCAAAAATGATTTCTATTTTACCAATTTCAAAACATATATGTTGCATTAATTAATTTAAAAATAATTCCCATTGTCAAATCCAAGAAGTGTATTTTTTAGAAATAATAACTATAAAAAGATTGACACTTGTTTATGTCCAATTTCAAATTGAAATTAGATACAATGACCATCATTGGATTAAATTGTAAATTTATAATCTATTTATAAATACAAACCATTAAAATGTATAATTTAACACTATAAATTATTTTGGTTAAAAACAGTTGTTTTCAGTTAAAATATAGTATTTTTTCACTAATCACCCAAATATGAAATTTATCAGAAAATCACCAAAACAATTTTGAATCTAAATTCTCATGTCCCAATTCTAATGAAGAAGATTATTTTTTCAAATTGAATATACAAAAGTTTCAAATATTGGATTTAAAAAGGGTTCACCATTAAAAGTCAGTAAAAGTATATTTTTAAAAAAATACTACTTTTATTTGAAAAAATCAATTAGTTCTTAAATTATGACTAAGAAATGCATAATATTGATTCTAAAATTACTATGATTATATATAGTTCAAAATTCAGTTAATACTATTCATAACAGCTTCTGAATGGATAGTTTGGTAAGTCATGGTGCGCTTGATCTCAGTGTTGTGTGTAGTGAATGTTATTGAATTACTTTAAAGAAATAACGTACTATGAAATCATGGGGTGTCAAATTTTTTAATCATTCAACAAATTGTGTCCTCCCAATTTGAATTTTTTCTATGAAAATAAAAGGTTGAAAATAGAAAATATCTTTGTGGGAAAACCCACATCGTAAATTGGTTTAATAATATTTAGTCATAATAAGAGGGAAAATATATATATATATATACTTGACAAGTAGAGTTTTATCCTTCAACTAATTCCTACCACAAACTGACCTTTCATTCCAAAATATTTAAAAAAATTCTATTTATCCTAATCATATAGGGTTCCAAAAATAATGAATTTATAATTCATTTATCAGAATATTTTGAAAAAAGCTAAATTATAACAACCAGTACATCACATAGTCCAGTCTTAGGTGATTCACCCTTGTCACTCTTTGGTTGCGGGTTCAAGTCTCGCGGCCTTTCTCGACATGATTAGTAATTACCCAACATCAGGGATGTCCTTTTTATAACAATACAAAAATAACCTTAACAATAGCATCAAACTTTAAAATTAATCCATTTCAACATTTAGACTTATCCAAAATACTAATAACCAAACTCTATGTCCAAAATTTATAAGGAAGTTAAACACAATAAAGATCCTTTTTTCCAAGTAATAACATATGAACGCCTTCATCTTGTATTATTTTAAAACACCACAGCAACCTGAATTACAATAAAACCTTATTCACTATATTCATGCTCCCTTATTCCTCATAGAATACTTCATATACTCCTTTTATCCAAAAATGTTGTAAACTCCAACAATGCTGGAATATAAAAATCATTAATCAGTTTCAAGGAAGTCAAGAATATCCAATATAATTTATCCAAATAAACCATCACTTATTCCAATTTCACTACCTAATTATCATGGCCATATTAAGGATTACCTTTCCTTCGACCTTTTATTTTCCAAAAAAATATAGTTTAATATTATGTAACTTTTTATAGAACCATATAATCAAAAATACTAAATAAAATAGTACTACAGTACAATCCTTATTTATATTCATAATTCATATAACTAGTATATTTTTGATACAACACTAAAATTAAATAATTCAATATTAAAAACATAATATCACTAGTCATTCCTCTTCTCATGAGCTTGTATTATAACTTGATTATTATCAAATATCATCATTTAAGGTATACTCTAATGACTAAGACATTGATTCATGTAGTGTCCCAACGCCTTGCAGATGAAGCATTGTACATTTGAAAAAAAAATTACCCTTGCAATCACGTACTTGTGTCCATTTTATCCAAACTTGTAAAAAATTCCCATTCCCTTCAAGCATTCACCATAGTGATTCATTCGACAGTTACCATATATGGGAAAATCCTTCTTTTCCCTCTTCCCTTTATCCATCTTTCTCTCTTCCATACTTTTCTTCTCTTTCTTCCCTTCAAAGCCACAAGACTCTGAGAATTTGTTACTTAACTTATTAACACATGATACTATTTATTCATATTTTGAGAATTCATTGCAGACTATTTACCTTCTAAATTTTTGATTAATACTATGAAAGATATTATCCTTCATAATCTTTGGATCATATGTGTTGCTAGAGTTCACATTCCTTCTATTCGGTTCCATTTCTATACAATGGCATACACTAGGTCAGTTTATGAATCACTATTCATAATTACAAACATGTAAAATACCTAATGTAAATTGAAATGTTTATGGATATAATCAATAATCACAAAAATGTTTTCTTTGAGGAGGTATATACTCATAAACCCTTCATAGTGGTTTGTAAATAAAACAATAATTATCCAATGAATATCCCCGGGAGTGTCGTAACCAAGAGTGTTGCAGGGCCCGTTGTCCTACACTAGTTCACGTTCGAGTCTAGCATAAAGCGGTGTTTTAATGTTTTACCCATAGGTACATCTGTTCCAGAGTTACATCTACCTGCTTTTATCCAGGTAGGGATGTATTTTCTTCGAAAAATCACAAAAACTTTACATTACCATAATTCTAGGATGTTTTTCTATACTAACCTTCAAAGTCTATCTTACGGTAATGTGCACTAATAAAAGTTTATCTAAATCTACTTTCCAAGGTTATTGAGAAACTTCCACTGATACCATCATTAATTCCTCGACCCTAGTTATCTTGAGTCAGTGAATTATTTTAATACATTTTCATGATTACAAGGACTCAAGTCAAGAAGGACCGATCAGTTTAGCAGTCCTGGAAAATAGATTACATACATAAACATTACATTATAATTTCTATCATAAAACACATCATATATTGTTTTTTGAGAAATAAATTATTCCCATTAGCTTAACCCTGCATATCAATCATAATACATTTTTTTGGAATCCTTGTAAAATGATACATAAGAAAGGGGAAATCTCAGAAGCACAGTAAGAGTAAATAATTTAACAGAATCTATAATCTTTTTAGGTATGATTGGTGATAAAAACAATAGCCATTTTAAACATAAACTTCAACATAATATTGAAAGAAAATAAAAAATTACCTTATAAACATGATCATGGATATTCTAATAGTTGAATAATCACATAGATTAACTAATTTCACAATGGGGGAATGTCTAATGTCGAACATCATTAAAACAAAGTCAAGGCCTTGTGCCATGACTACAAATAAAATTATTCTCAAGGCCTGGTTCCAAGACACTAGTTTGTCTCATGAGACCTGTTGATGCATCAAGGAGATATAGAAAGCTCCACTCGTCACTTTTTAAGTCCACTACATTCCTTATATGAAAAAGTGGTAACATACCATAAACATTCGTATTAAAATTAGCATACAAAATGTTAATACATTAACAATAAACCATGAATGGTATTAAAATAGAACATCCACAATCAAACATATAATAACTCATTCAATATAACATGGAATATAGTATTATAATAAATCAACCTGAATCAAAAATAATATCCATTAAAGGAAGATGACGTAGTCGAAAATGATGAGTAAATTTTTTGGGGAGAAATATACTTTTTGTAAAATCATTTAAATGTTACACATTAATAAAATAAGTAATTTAAAAGGTATTTTTGAATCAAAGTGTCACATACCACATTTAATCCTTTGAAAATAATTATCATTTCAAAACATTTATGTCAAAATAAATAAATCCTTAAAATCATTTTGAAAAAAATACATTAATTAAAAAGATTTAGAAAGATAAATGTTTAAAACAATTAAAATTTTTATCATGATAATGAGTACCTTTCATAAGTCCTTAAAATATTAATTTTGAAATAATTTTTATGAAAAATGGACATGGACGTTAAAAATGTCCCAATAAATACTTACACATAAACAATCTCAGATAATAAAGAGATTGAGGAATTAACCCATACCTTACACTTTCCTTTAGTCAAGGGTACGTTTAACGTCTTGTATGAAGATTGTGGTATGTTTTTAAATTATACCAGAACCATATTAATATTTATGATATCATACAAGATTCATTTATGACTTTATACTACGCATTTAATAATAATTTCCATGTTAAATTAACATATCGGTTAATAATCACTTTCTATATCGTACATGTTTTATCTTTTTACCATTGATTATGTCACTTAGATAAATATTTAAATACTTCCAGAATATAAAACATGATTTATATATCATATATATTTTGAATATAAATATGTATAATAGTCATAAATGTGAAATGTAAAACACCATTTATAGAGTCGGTAGTCCGTACATACGCAAAAACGTTGTTTTAGTTTTCATATCATATTGAACGGAACAAAATGAGTAAGATAAATGTAAGTACACACACACAGATATATATATTAATATATATATTAATATATATATATATATATATATATCGCCTTTATAATTATTATGTCATATATTAAAAATTAATTAGTAATATATATTTTATAATTGTTGATGAATGCTGAACGTTGAAATGAATCTCATCGCGTCATGGAGACGATAATCCGTACGTACACACGAGCGACAATATCATTTCCATAAAGGTGTGGAATTGGATGGAATATTAATTTTACAGAGACATTATCTTGTTATTTTAATTATTTATATATATATTAATCATCATTATATCCATTCAAATAACATAGTGTTGAATAAAAAATTGCAGCACAGTGTGTAGACGGTAAGCCTTACATATGCATGCATGGTGACATTATCATTCATAAGATTGATAGAATAATGAATATAGTTGTTCCATATTTATAATAACATCACAGTATATAGAATATATTGAAGTTATTATTTTATAATGGAATCAACATAGAATGAGTAAGTGGAAGAATAAGAGAACTTATTAGAGGTTGGTGAAATCATTACCTCTTCTTCGGGTTCTTCCTTTTGATTTGATCAAAATGGCATCATAGGATGGATTTATGACCAATGGAAGGCCTCTAGGATTAAGGTAGGATAGTTGGGAGGATATTTGGGCCGAATTTGGCCGAGCCAAATGGCTTTGGAGGTGTGAATTTTAGGGAAGGGGAAGTTCCCTTTTATTAGTATGTGAGGGGAACCTTAGAAAAAACATAAAATATTATTTTATAATAAATTAATTTTCGGTATATAATGGCTCAAAAATGAATTATTTAAAATATAAGGTGGATATGGGTCGAAAAAAACTAAACCAATATGTTTTAGAATGCTTTAGGTTACCATATTAACCTTAACATTTAGATTTAACTCCTAGTTAAATAGGTTAACATTTACCATCTCTCTTTGTATTTTTATATTATATGGTTAATGTACATTCTAAAAAATGTCAATAAAACCCAAATTGGTTAATTAATGTTATATGTATTATTATATAAGCCTTTTGTCAGAGCCGTATATTTTTAGGACTATTATATCAATTAATAATATCATATTTGTAATAAAAACTATTTTATGTCAATTTTGACACTCTTTGGTATTTGTTTTTTTGATAAAATAATAACATCATGATAACTTCAAAAAAATACATTGAATCAATAATAACATGTCATATTCACCTATACAATTCGAGGATTTCAAAAAAACCTTTAAATTATATTTATTTTAATATTTATAATACAATTTACTTGATTCATTCATTAATAAGGTAATTACATTATCATCATTGTGTCATAACTAAATTTAATTATTTAACCTCTAAAAATTATAAATAAACTACCATTATGTGGGAAATATTTTTATATTTATAATGAATCTTTATAGTCGAATTTATGTTTTCTATAACCTTATATTAAAAATGTTTTAGTTATTAAACATTGATTTTGACTCTTTTAACTCTTCTTTAAAGAAAATAATAATAAATGTCTTCATCTAATACAAGTGGAACTAAAGAGTCATTTTTTATTCCTAAGGTTGTTTTCAGTACAATTAGACATATCAAATAGAATTAGCACTTGTGTTAGGATAATAATAATATCATTTTTACCCTTAATGACCCTATTTACTTTTAACCGTGGTAAATAAAAGTAAAATAGTAACTATTTACCAAAAATTATTTTTTTCTTATTGAACCACATTTTAATCCTTAATATTAACTGTGTGTGTCAGATTTTCGAAATTCAACTTACATATGCGGTAAAATTATGTTTTATGTAAATTTTCAAATGCTCCTAAGAGCTGGGTAAAAGACGGTAAAACGTTCGATAAATTTTTTATATATTTAAATTTCTTATAAACTGACTCCAATGAATAAAATTGAATTTATATAGGTATTATGTATCTATTTTGACCTAATATAAATATTAGTAAAATAAATATTGATTAAAATAAAAATATGGTTTAAAACAATAACTTAGTGTTTTTCATTATTCATTAAAAACTGAAAGTTTTCAGAAAAAAACAAAAATTCACCATAATCTAATTTTTATATTCTGAATTAAAAAATGAATTCTATTTTAACAATTTCAAAACATAAAAGTTTCATTAATTTATTTATAATTAATTCCCATTGTCAAAATGAAGAAGCGTATTTTTTTTTGAAATAATAACTATCAAAAGATTGACACTTTTTTATGTCCAATTTCAATTTGAAATTACATACAATGACCATCATCATATTAAATGGTAAAAATATAATCTATTTATACATCGAAGACATTATAATGAATAATTTAACAATATAAATTATTTGATTTAAAAAGTTATGTTTAGTTAAAATATAGTATTTTTCACTATTCACCAAAATGAGAAAGTTATCAGAAAATCACAAAACAATTATTGAAACTAAATTATTATGTCCCAATTCTAAAGAATAAGTTTATCATGTCAAATTGAATATATAAAAGTTTCAAATATAGGACTTAAAAAGGGTTCACCATTAAAAGGTGGTAAACATATATTTTTTGAAAAATACATTATTTATCTGAAAAAAATATAAATTAGTTCTTAAATTATGCCTAAGAAACTCATAATATCGATTATAAAATTATATGGATTATATATAGTTCAAAATTCAGATAATACATTTCATAACCGCTTTTGAACGGCTAGTTTGGTAAGTCGGGGTGCGCTTGAACTCAGTGTTGCATGATGTGCATGTTATTGAATTACTTTGAAAAAATAACATACTATGAAATCAAGGGGAGTTAAATGTTTTCCTTTTATATCAATTATTATCATGTTATAAACATTACATAATCATTTGAGTTAATAATTGTCGTTTTGTTGAAATTTGGAAGCTGAGTCAAAAGTAAATTTCTTATAATTACATGTTGTCCATGTGGTCAAAAGTAATTTACCTATAGAATAATATTAATCATTTGGATATCATATATAACATATATATGTAGTATATATATGTATTTATAACAGTAAAAAACATTTGTAGATAGGAAATGTAATGCATCGTTCATGGAGACGGTAAGTCGTACGTACGCGTGAACGCTACATTAATTTATATTTCATATTTTAATGGATTGAAAACATAATAATACATAGGTATATTATAATTACAGTATAATATCATATATTATTTCATTATTTTCATCATTTATAAGTTCCACGTATGGAATTAACGATTCATATCACTTTGTGGGGGGCGGTAGTCTGCACTTTCTCAAATGAAATTATCACATTTACCAATTATGGAAACCATAATTTTATGTTGTAAATTGAAAATAAATATTCCTAGAAACAATATAAATATATTATATATCACATATAAATTAATTTCCATCTTAATGACTACCATAAGAGGTGGTAGGAGATAATTGAACAATCATCCTTTAATGAGGTCGTAGTTTACCATCCATAGAAACAGTATGTTCTTTTCCCATTATATGCAGATGTGTGTATGTTTTTCTCGAATCCTTTCCATAATAACAACCTAGTATATTGAAGAACTTTTGATGTTATATAATAACTGAATAAAAATAGTTCAGGGGTTTGTGGAAGTAAAATAATAGATGATATCTTTAGGGAAGACATTACATTAAAATCCGGTAACTCCCCTAGGTATGAAACAAAAGGAATTATTGATGTGAAGTATACCTAGTGTATGGTTTATAGGAATAAGAGAGGGATCATGGGAGCGTAATTAGGTGGAGGTTGGATGATACATGGGGTTTTAGAGGTGTTAGTAATAGGTTAAAAGTGGTGTCCTTTTATAAGAGGGAGGAGGGGTAGTTTTGGATAGTTTGAATGTATTATTTTATTATAAAATCATTTTTAGTTTAAAAGGTTCCAAAAGATATTTAATAAGAATATAAATTGCATATAATTCCAAATAAAATCATCCAACAATAATTGGATAGTTTATGATCATTTTTTAATCATTATCTATTTTATTTAACCGTTTATTAAATTATTTATCTTTTTCCATGTCCACATATATATTCATACTATATGGTTAATATATTTACAATAAAAATTCAAACAAACGAAAATAGATCATTAAAAAAAATTAATTCATATATTTAATTGGAATAATCAAAGACTTTTTGTACTATTTTATCATTTAATAAAATTTTAATTGACTTAAAAATACTTTTATGTCAATTTTAATACTTTTCATATCATTACTTTTAATAAAAACTAAACCAACTTGATTCATTCAAAAAAAAATTCATTAATTAAAATATATCTAGTCATCATCATATTTAATATTCATGTATGATATAAATAGTTTCAAAATAATTTTATTTTTACATTTAGCATCTCATTTATTTAAATCATTCATTAAGGGGGTAATCATTGCATCACCATTGTTTCATAAATAAATTTATTTATCTGATTTATAAAATATATATATATAATACCATGATGTAGAAAATAATTTTAGCTTTATAATGTCTATTTTGAGTGAAATATATCAATTTTATAACCCACATTAATTTTTTTAGCAGAATAATACAAGTTTATGATATTTTATTTTTACTTTAAATAAATAGTTATCAATGTAATAATATTACCCAAGTGTCATCCATAATCCAAATGTTCTTGAAAAATATTTTATTGGTTGTCCATGACTTAAAACAATATGTTTAGGACACATGTTAAAATAATATTATTTTCTTATAGTATTATTTTTACATTGAATTACCCTATTTACCTTTATTTGCGGGTAATAAAAGTCTAAAATTACTATTCCACAAAAAAAAAGTTTCATTCCATAGAACCACATTTAACATACTAATGACAATAATGTATATCTGATTTTTAAAATTAAATTCTCGGAAGTGGTAATATTTCATTTAAATGGAAAAGTCAGTTTTTAACTACTAAGTAGTATTTTTCACTATTCATAAAAAATTTAAGGTTTTTAGAAAATTATAAAAAATTCAGCCTAAGATAGATTTTATATTCCGAATTGAAAAATGATTATTATTTTACCATATTCAAATCATAGAAGTTTCATTAATTATTTTATAATTAATTCCATTTTTGAAAGCAAAAAAAGCGTGTTTTTAAGAAATAATAACTATCAAAAGATTGACACTTATTTATGCCAAATTTCAAAGAGAAATTACAGAAAATGACCAACATTTTATTAAATGGTAAAAATATAATACAATTAAACTTTAAAACAAATTAAAAGAACAATATATTTACAAAAATAAATTAAATGAACAGGCAGTTTTGAATTAAAATATGGTATTTTCCACTATTCATAAAAAATTAATTTTATCATAAGAATACCATATATTTAAACAATGTAAATTTTTCTATCCTGATTCTAAAGAAGAATTTTATTTATCCAATAGAACATATACAATTAGAAAAAACTAGATTTAAAAAGGGTTCCCCATCAAAAGAAGGTAAATCAACCTTTTACAAAATACTAGATTATTTGTGCATAAAATTTGATTCATTATCGTTTTAAGCATAGAACATTTATTAAATAAATGTAACGACATTTAATAAAATGAATAATCATATTTTAGTTAGTTCTGTTCATTCCTTCTAATAAAATGGCTAGGTATTCACTACCTTTTAAAATAATAATAATAATATATTATTTTTATGTATAACTCGATGTTGTGTGCAACATAAGATTTTGGAGAAATCCATAGTTGCGTGTTGAGTACAAAAATAGACAAAAAAATTTCTTTTATGTAAAATTTATATTTAATTAAAAAATCTTAACAAATATGAAAATTTGATATTATTTATTTACCAAGGTTGTTATGTACTTCCCCCCTTTTGGAAATAACATCCATTTAATTTTATTAACATATCAAAGAAGTGGTGGTATTTATCCCTCATTGCATTTTCAGATTTCCACTATGCCTCTTCAACCATATGGTTTATCCACAAATCCTTTACCTGATGAATTATTTATTCTGCAACACTTTCTCACTCCGGTCATGAATATGGACTTGTTGTTCCTCATAATAATGATTTTTTCCAATTGAACTACCTCTCGACTCAAAATATTAGATGGTTATGTCATATACTTTCTATACATTTAAACATGGAAAACATTTTGTAACTACGATAAACTTGGAGGTAAATCCACTTTGTATGCAATTGATCGATCTTTCTTCATGATATCATAGGTTCCAAAGAATCTCATACTCAACTTCCCCTTCTTTCAAAAACACATCGCTATTTTCCATGGATAATATTTAAGAAAGACATGATCACCTACGTACTTCATCCCAAATTTCTAGAGTTTGACACCACATTACATATAATTCCACAAACAAAGCCATATGTACACTGGAATGAAAAATGTTATTATCAAAAAACTCATCCAATGAAAGATGATGGTCCCAAATTCCCAATTAATGTATTGAAGAAGTACCAAATTTTGAATTGTGTGTTCTGACTGAAAATCTGATTGTCGATCAAAAGCTATATTAAAATTTAATTCAATACCAAATGACATTAGAAGGACTTTCCCAAATATTGATGTGAACATGGGATCACAATCACATAAAATGAAGAGGGGAACTCCATGGAACCTGAGTATCCTATAAACATACAAATGTGAATGTTGATATAGTGACAATGTATCTCAAATATGAAGGAAATGAGAAGATTTAGCCAATCATTCAAAAAAACTCACATTTTATTGATACCTCGAGATATATTTTGTAATCCCACAACGAAGTCCATGGACATATTTTCCCATTTCCACTATGGAACCGTTAAATGATGAATAATCCCTTTCGATACTTACCTCTCTACATTAACCTATTGACATGTCAAACTCCTCACAGTAAAAACATCAATATCTCTTATCATTACATCCAACCAGTAATACTCTCGAATATCTCTATATATATTAGTACTTCCAGGATGAACAGAAAGTGGAGAACTATGAGCTTCACATAACAACGCATTCTTCAACTGTGAATCACAAGGAACACATAATCTCTTCCCAAACCTCAAAATACATTCATTATCAATATTAAACTCAAGTAACTTTCCCTTATGAACCAACTATACCATTCTTTGAAACATAATTTCTTCCTTCTGTGCTTTCTTAATACTGTCTTCTAAGGACAATTTTATTGAAAACTATAACAAAATACAATAATTTCGTAAAATAACAAATTCCAATCCAGAATTCATTGAATAAAAAACCAAAGGAACTCGTTCTGAACGTGGCATCACTAATATAGAATTACTTTTCTAACTCAAAGAATATACCATTTTCTTTGCTTCTCCAGGATGATAATGAATCGAGAAATCATAATCATTGATTTATTCTAGAAATATCCTCTATCTCATGTTCAATTATATCTTATTTAATATATACATCAAACATTTGTGATTATTATATATTTTAAGCATTACACAGTACAGATGATGCTTCAAAATTTTTAAGGAAAAAGAAACATCAGCTAATTTTAAATCATGTGTAGGGTGATTTAACTCATGATATTTCAATTGATGTGAAGAATAAGCAATTATCTGATCATTCATAATTAGGACACAACCAAATCATTTCAACAAAGAATAACTATAGATAACAAACTCACCATTTCAGGACAACATTGACAAAACTAGTGAATTAACCAATCTTCTTTTCAATTCATGAAAAAGTCATCACATTATGTTGTCTAGATGAACATAACCCCTTTTCGAGTTATCTTTGTCATTGGTTAATATAATAGTGAAAAAATTTCTAAACATATTATGTTATAGCCTTCAAAACCTATAAAAATATGAATCTTTGTAATCTTTGTTTGTCTTGGCCACTCTTCAAAAAAATATTTTAGAATGGTCAACTATTATTACATCTTTAGAAACAATCTGATCAAAGAATGGAATTTGTTTCAACCAAAACTCACTCTTTATGAATTCATATACAGTTTCTTTTCTTCTGTGGTCTGAAATACACCCCATAAATGACTTTTATATTCCGCTTTACTTTTTGAATATTCCAAAATATCATGTATAAAAATAACCACAATTTATCACCTGAGTAAACATATCCATCACTATAGTAAACAATTTATTTCGGATTAT
Source organism: Viscum album (assembly GCA_963277665.1). Classification (NCBI taxonomy): domain Eukaryota; kingdom Viridiplantae; phylum Streptophyta; class Magnoliopsida; order Santalales; family Viscaceae; genus Viscum; species Viscum album. Next base: position 821,367,329 of record OY728130.1, on the reverse strand, counting down.
GACCATCTCAGGATGCTGGTTTGGATGGTCATTTCCCTCTATATACCTTCACAACACAAAATGCATGTTTTCTCTACAGAAAACCATTCTGAACATTGAAATGTCTTAGGTGAAGCAGCATTGTAATCTTAAAATTTTATATTATTTCAATGTTACCATAAATTAATTTATGGATATTAATTTAACAATACCCTAATATCTAATGTTTTCTAAACCAATATTTGATACCAACTATACTTCCTCGACCATAAATAGTAGATAATCATGAATTAAAATAATAATTCACATTGAGGGTCTTTTAAAGTTTAGAGATTTATATAAATAGGTAATAACATATACATAACAATTTGAATATTAGATGTAGACATTTCCACTCAATATCCATTTTATCATAAAATAAAAACAGTTGAATCAAAGGGTCAAGTCTTGTTCCATATTTTAAGGATCATGAATTTTCCATGATCCCATCCTTGACCCTATTCAAATTTATGTCCTATGAGAAACATTTGATGAAAAACATAGGATGGTCATAAAAATATTAATAAGGTATATACAAAGACGGAAAATTGATAGTTATTTTAAAACAAGAAGTAAACCATGGATACATTATAATAATTAATAATTTTCCCCATTATGAAGTATTAAATACTATTCACAGAATAAAAGATCATTTCATTCAATTTTTTAACCAAAATATTACCATAAATCCTATAGAAAGAACACATAACATATTAAGATAAATTGGGACATAAACATACTTAAATGGATTAACCATACGGTTGACTTCCACACTTATAACTAAATGGAATAGCCTTACAGCCGACTTCCATACCCAATGCATTGGAGTTTATAATGTAACCACCCATCCTGGTTTATTATGGAACCACACGTCATTTAGATTATCACATAACAATCGGTCAAATGTCCATGTACCATTATAAAATCATAACAGATAAAACATTACAAATATAAACATTTCACTAAATAACATTTCATTTGAAATAAAAAAGAAATCATTTCAAGATATTGAAAAACATCAATCCATTTCAAAAACCATTTTCAATACCAAAACACCCAAAAATTAGATAAGGTATTTCTATTCCATTTAAAAAATATTAATGCCTATATAGTAATGTAATTAACAATTATAGTGGCACAGAGGTCATTGTTGCCGCAAGAATTAAAAAAATTCCTTTTTTAATTTAGTAAAACACTAGGTAGAAAGAATATTCCCTTGGAATTAAAATATAATCCAAAATAGTTTATACACCATATAAAATAAGGATTTGAATTAATCAAAATATGCCTTAATGAAAGGTGATTGAGAAGAAGTACCTTACCTCATGCCCGACTTGACTCATTCACACTTTAACCTACTGAATAATAAACTAATGTTAATTTCTACTTGATTCAAAACCTTTTTAAAATTTATTATTCTTTTATATAAATTATTAGCACAATATAATTATTACGTAATCAGTTTTGTAAAAAATGGTCGTTTTGTTGAAATTTTGTACATGTGTTCAAAGTAAACTTCTTATAATTATAGGTGGTCCATGTGGTCTAAAATAATTTATCCCTAGAATGATATTAATTATTTAGAAAAAAAATTCATTATATATATAGTATATATATGTATTTATAAAAGTACATAACATTTGGAGATAAGAAATAAAATGCACCTTTCGTAGAGACGGTAAGCTGTATGTATGCCTAAACGCTACATTAAATTCTATTTAGTATTTTAATGGAATGAAATATTAATGATAGATAGTTATATTATAATTCCAGTATAACATAATATATAATTTCATTAATTTCATACTTTATAAATTTCTGTGTATGCAATTAAAGATTCATATCACTTTTTGGGGGCAGTAGTCCGCACTTCCTAAAATGAAATTATCACATTTACCCATTATGGATGTAACATCCCACATAAGTAATGAATAATTGATATTTTTATCTATGTCTATTAATTAATTAGATAGTATTTTAGAGGCTTAAAATGATAATAAATCAAATCTTAAGCATATAATACACTAATATTTTTAAAAGATTATTGTACTACATTTTGATGGAAAACCATTTTTAAATAAATCTTTTGAAAATTTTATAATCTCTATTATTTGAAATAAACTCATTCTTTATGATTGGGACATTGAAATTTACTTTGGGTATGTTTTTTATATTTTTCCACTAAAGTTCCTTATTTAATGAATATTGAAAAATGTTGTGTTTTAATTCAAAAAATATTTTTAATCTAATTTATTTATATGATTAGATTATATTTTTAATTGGTATTAATGTTCAATTAGAATATATTTTTACCATTTAATCCAATAGTGGTCGTTTGAATTAACTTCACATTGAAATTGGACTTAAACTAGTGTCAATCTTTTGATACATTTTGTTTCATAAAAACGCAATATTTGCTCTGACAGCGGGAATTAATTATTAAATTAATTAATGTAACTTATATGTTTTGAATTTTGAAAAATGGACATCATTTTTGAATCTAGAATATCAAATATATCTTAGGGTGATGTTTTGGTATTTTTCTAAAAAGCATCAATTTTTGATGAATAGTGGAACCAATAAGTAGTACTTAAAAAACTAATTTTTTCAAATGAAATTTTACCACCTCTGTGTTTTGAATTTCAAAAATCCGACATACATGGTTGTTATTAGGATGTAAAATGTGGTTCTAATGGGATTAAAATAATTTTTTGGTGAATAGTAACTTTTATGTTTTAATTGCAATTAGAGGTAATTACTGTAATTTAAGGTAAATATTATGTTTTAATAAAATGAAATGACTTAGACACATGTCCTAACCTTATTGGATGTGTCATGGCTGACCAATACAACCCATGGGTATATTTTTTCTACCCCATGTATCCACTTGGGTAAGATAAAGACATTAATACCTTTTATTTAAAGTATAAGTAAAAATGTCACAAACATGAGTTTTTTTACTAAAACAATTTTTACATGGGGTTATAAAATTCATATTTTTGATTATAAATAGTCATTGGAAAGTCAAAAAGATTTCCTACATCATCATATTTTTATTATAATTTATAGACATTAAATAAAGTAAATTATTTATGACACCATGATGGTGCAACGATTACCTCATTATTTAACGATTTAAATAAAATGAAAATATAATGTAAAATCTAAGACCTACACTTGTCAAAAACCTATTGAATTGGTGGATTTCATACCCGTATCACCTTATACTCTAAATTTATAATTGGGGGACCTTTTTAATACGAAAATCATTTTATAACAAATTATATTTTCTTAACATTCCATGAGTGCCCCTCCTCTCCTCTTATAAAAGGCCCCCACCTCTACCACCTTACCCACACCCCCAATGCATTTGGCTCGGGAAACCACTTCCCATTTTGTCTCTCCGCATCCCTATCTAACTCTATGAAGCTTCATTTTGGGATGAAGTCTTTCCAAGGAAGCCTTTGAGCTCATATTAAAAGGAGTTACCCGTTTTAAAGGTAGTGTTTTCTCTTGTGTTCTTATGTTTTATTTTGCTTCTCCAACCCCCTAAAATATTTTTATTCATTTATTTTGTAACAAAACCAGTATCTACCATATACTAGTATGTTTTTATAAGAATAATTCCAGTTACACTTGCACACACCTACATATAATGGTTAAAGAACATACTGTTTATGTGGATGACGAATTTCTGTCTCACGAAACGATGATTGTTCAATATTCATTTAACACCTTCAATGGTTGCAATTAAAATGACATTATATTTATCTATGATATATAATATGTTAATTTTTTACTTAATCTTATGTATTTTTCATTTATGTCATTCCTTTATGGTTTTCATTATTGGTAAACTTGATATATTCATTTTAGGAAGTGCGGACTACCGCCCCCTCCAAGTTATTAGATTCGTTAATACCATATGTGGGACATATAAATGATGTAATTAATGATATTATATATTATATTTTACTGGAATTATTATATACCGTTATATCATTATGATTCCATTCCATAAAATATGAAATAGAAATGAAAATAGCATTCATGCGTACGTACAACTTACCATCTCCGTGAACGGTGCATTTCATTCCTAACCTCTAAACGTTTTGTAATATTATAAATGCATGTATATAATGGATATATATGATATATATGATATCTACATCATGAGTATAACTCTGGATATAATGGATACATGAACAACTTGTAATTATAAAGAGATTATTTTTTACTCAAGTACCAATGATCGTTAAAACGACCGTTATTAACTTTAATAATTACATAAATTTTATGACATGGTAATAAGTGATATAAAAGGAATAATGAACTTGAAAAATTTTCATAAGCAAGTACAAATTAAGCCATATTTATTATTCAGGAGATTAAAGAACGATCGAGTCAAGTCGGATATGAGGTAAGGGAACTTTTAAACCCAATTTCCATTATTTGGGTTAATCTCCTACTTTCAAATTATGTCATTATATTATTATGTACTATCTTGTATTTGTACTTTCTTTATGTGTAATAATAGTTAATACACATAATATATCTATTTAATTTAAAAAAATGTTCTTTCTATGGGACTTCATCTCAATATCCTTTCATTGAGGTATATTCTGTTTTATTCACAACCTTATTTTATACGGTGTATAGACCCCTTTGAATATTACGTTTATCCAAAATGAATCTTTTTTATATGAATTGTTTTACTAAACGAAAAAAGGGGATCTTTTTGTCTTACATATGCTGTGACAACGACTTTTCCGCAGCCGTGACAATTATTTTAGTTTCAGCTTCCTCTACAAGCCATACCTTTCTTTTAAAGGAAAAATAAATACAATGTTTTACTTTTCTTTTATTTTGGTAATGAAAATGGTTTTCATAATGTTTCTATATCAATGTGTTGTATTGATATCTTGTGATTGAAAATTAGAAATGTTATGTTTCCTTTATGCATGTTTTATGTGATACTATTATGTTATGGTTCTTGGGAATTATTATGAAGATGGGTGGTTCCGTGAAAACTAAGGGCGGGTGAGCCCGATATAGCTCTCCAATGCATTGGGTAACACGAAGGAGTTAAACGTTAAGGTTTCTCTGATGAGATTTAGGGAATATACTCTGATGGGTATTCCAAATTGAACCAAGAGGGTTACTCCCTATGTAAGAATGTTATGAATGCCTCAAGTAACCTTTATGTCGTATGATTTCTATGATTTATTCATGATTTGATGAGGTATGTTAAAGTGCTTATGTTTTATGAGTAGAGTATGATTTAATTTATTCTTATGTATACATGTACTCATGTTTCCTTTCAATATTTTTATATCCCTTACTGAGCTTTTTAGGCTCATCCCATTTTTTTGAATTGTTTTTCACAGGTCAAGGGAAGAGTACATGATATGATGATAGTGTCAAGGAAGTGTTAAGAAATAATCCATGTTTTATTATTAATATGTTTTCATTGATGGGAAAAAATAAATACTATATTTTATTGTAACCACTTTGTATAAATATAGGATGTAATGCATGTTTTATGATCTAATTCTCTAAAACTCTAAACCTGAAAAGATCCTCATGGTGTATTCTTGAAATATCTCAAGATTAAGTAATGATTAAGGCTGGGGAATTATAGTTGGTATCAGAGGGAGGTTTAGTTAACTTTAGGAGTTAGATTTTTATTAAATTATTATCCAAAAATATTTTTTTTATTGTCAAATTAATATTAGATAGCATTTGAAGATTACCATGTTGCTTCATCTAAGACATGTTTGTTCAGAATGGATTTCCACAGAGGAAATAGGGAAGTAGTGCTAGGAAGGCATACATAAGGAAATAACCTTCCAAATCAGCATCTTGAGATGGTCGGAATTGGAACTGAACAGTTTGTTGCAGTAATGGCGTAGTTGACTCAAGCGATAAATGGTGGAAGTATCCATGCACGAGATCAGCCAGATCAACCGTAGAGGAACATGTCAGTGGTGGAACATTTTATGAGGCGACATCCCCCATCATTCATAGGATCATCTGACCCTGTTCTAGCTGAAGGGTGTATTAAAGAACCAGAGACGATTTTCGAAGTCCTGGGGTGTTCATACAATCAAAAGGTTAGTCTTGCTATTTACCATCTGGAGCGTGAAGCAGATCAGTGGTGGTCGATGGATAAAAATATCAGGGACGCTAATGATATTGATGCTCTCGACTGGGATAAATTCAAAGGTATGTTTCTTGAGAATTATTTTCCTAAGGGTGTTTGACATATGATGGAAAAAAATTCCTGGAATTGAGGCTAGAGGAGGACTCAGTGGCTGCCTATGAAGAAAGGTTAACTCCATTGGCAATGTATGCTCCAAATTTTATCCGAGACCATGATAGTAAAATCAATTGTTTTTACTCAGGATTAAAGCCAAAATATCGAAGGGATTTAGCTTCTAGTGAGTTCAAAAGTTATGAAAAGCTTGTTCGATGTGCTGAGAAGGTGGAAATGGAGTTTGTCGATGATCAAGTGTTCTATAACAACCAACAGAAGAAGAGACCGAGGTGGCAGGAGAAAGGGACGAATTCATCAAAAAGGTTTGATGGTAAGAAAACAATGTTTCATGTTTGTGATAAATGTGGGAAAAGTCATGCTGGGAAATGTCTTCTGAATTCTGGAAAGTGCTACTGATGTGGTAAGATGGGACATAAGGCCCATGATTTCACTGAAAAATATCAGGGTGATGGTAAGAACAAATTTGATTTACAGTTAGTGAAATGTTTTAAGTGCAATGAAATGGGTCATTATGCAAACGAGTGTCCGAAAAAGATCTCTATTGATGGGAAGCAGTTAGACTACAAGCAGAAAGGGGTGGTGAAATCCTTTCGAACTACTTCAGCAGATGTCGGGCCATCAAATGAAGTTGTATTAGGTACTTTGTTTGTTTTTTCAGATTATGCTAGTGTGTTGTTTGATTCGGGGTCTACACATTCTTTCATCTCTGAAAACATTTCTAGTAAAATGGGAATACCATATCAAGAAATGACTCCTGAACTTGTGGTAAAAACTCCTGGGGGAAATGTTGAGGTAAAAAGAATTTATAAGAATCTTTCTATCCTCATCCATGGAAAGATCCTAATTGCGAACCTTATTGTTTTACCTCTAGTATAGTTTGATGTTATCCTAGGTATGGATTGGATCTCTATTTACCATGCTAATACTGACTGTAGAGCTAAAGATTTTTCTTTTAATAAAGACTTTCAGTTTGTGTACAAGAATGAACCCTTACTGTTGATAACATATCAAGAGGCCGAGAAACATAAAAAAGATGGAAATGAATGTTACCATGCACACATCATTGAAAAAAAGGAACTGTTCATATTAATGATGTGCTAGTGGTAAATGAGTATACTGATGTTTTTCTCGATGAGTTTCGGGGAATAATACCAAATCAAGAAGTTAAATTAACTATTAACATAGTTTCTGATTCTAAGCCAATTTCAAAAACCCCTTATCGAATGGCTCAAATTGAACATTTATAGTTGAAGGAGAAATTTCAATATTTATTAGAGAAAGGTTTCATTCTTCCTAGCACATCACCATGGGGTGCTCCTGTTTATTTGTTAAAAAGAAATATGGTTTAATGAGTCTTTTCATTGATTATAGAGCCTTGAATAACATCACTGTTAAGAACAAATATCCTTTCCCTCATATCAATGATTTGTTTGATCAGCTCCAGGGAGCTCAGTATTTTTCAAAGATTCACTTGAGATTGGGGTACCACCAGCTGAAGGTAAAGGAAGCAGATGTTCCGAAGACTGCATTTCACACAAGATATGGCCATTATGAATTTGTAGTAATGCCTTTTGGGCTAACCAACGCACCTTCTATATTCATGGACTTAATGAATTGAATTTTCCATGAGTTCTTGGCTAAGTTTGTGGTGGTTTCCATTGATGATATTTTGGTGTTTTCTAAAAGTAAAGTGGAGAAATAAATACATTTAAGGGTTATTTTTCACACCTTAAAAGATAAGAAATTGTATGGGAAATTCAGCATGTGTGAGTTTTGGTTGCAAAAAAATTATTTCCTTGGTCACATTGTTTCTAAAGACTGGATAACTGTTGATCCTGTAAAAAAAAGGTTGTTGAAGAATGGACAAGACCCACAAATGTAACTGAGATTCATATTTTCCTTGGTTTGGTAGGCTATTACCGAATGTTTTTAAGAAATTTTCACGGTTATCTAGTCCAATTACTAAGAAAACTCGGAAGGGTTTTATGTTTATCTGGACAAAAGAATGTGATGATTGTTTTCAGGAATTGAAAAGAAGATTGGTGAATGCTCCAGTTTTGGAACTACCTTCCAGGAATGGGGAGTCTGTTATCTACAGTGATGCTTCATTGAAAGAACATGGTTGTGTCCTAATGCAGAATGATTAGGTAATTGCTTATGCTTTAAGATAGTTGAAAACTCATGAGGTAAATTACCCTACACATGATTTGGAACGAGCTGCTGTTGTTTTTGCTTTAAAAATTTGGAGGCATCATTTGTATGGAGTAAAGTGTGAAATATATACCGATCACAAAAGTTTAAAGTATATATTCACTCCGAAAGAATTGAACATGAGACAGAGGAGATGGCTAGAATTAATCAAGGATTATGATTGTACAATTCATTACCATCCGAGAATAGAAAATAAAGTGGCTGATGCTTTGAGTCGAAAAAGTAATACTTCATTAACAATGTTGCATTTGGGACGTGATACTTTGGTTAAGGATTTGATGAACTTTGGAATAGAAGTTTTTGGTACAGGATGTTCTTCTGTTTTGTTTCACGTATCAGTGAAATATTCTCTATCAGTCAAAATCAAGCAACCATAGAATCAAGACAGTGAGTTGCAGAAAAAGGTAGAGCTAGTTCAGAAGGGCAAGTTTCCTGAATTCAACATTTATAATGATTGTCTTTTGAGATTTGGGAAGAGATTGTGTATTCCTTTTGATTCACAGTTGAAGAGAGAGTTGTTATGTGAATCTCATAGTTCTCCGTTTTTAGTTCATCCTGGTAGTACTAAGATGTATAGAGATCTGCGGGAGTATTACTGGTGGGATGGAATGAAAAGAGATATTGTTGATTTTACAGTGAAGTGTTTGACTTGTCAACAGGTTAAAGCAGAGTCATAATTACCAAAAGGGATGTGTTAGCCTTTACCAGTGCCAGAGTGGAAATGGGAAAATATATCCATGGACTTCATTGTGGGATTGCCGAAGACACCTCGAGGTAATAATGCAATCTAGTTTATTGTTGATCGCTTGACTAAATCTTCTCATTTCCTTTCTATAAGAGATAATTTTCTAGATCAACTTTCCCGTTTGTATCATAAAGAGATAGTCAGGTTACATAGAGTTTCTCTCTCCATTTTATCTGATCGTGATCCCATGTTTACATCTATCTTTTGGAAAGGCCTTCAAAAGTCATTGGATAATGAATTAAATTTTAGTACTTCTTTTCATCCTCAATCAGATGGGCAGTTAGAACGAAAAAATCAGATATTGGAAGGTATGCTACGTGCTTGTTCGATGGATTATCAGGGAAGTTGGGGCCAACATCTTTCTTTGGTTGAATTTTCATATAACAACAGTTTTCATTCCAGTATATAGATGGCACCATTTGAGGCGTTATATGGGAATCCGTGTCGAACTCCAACTTTCTGGGATGATGTGGGTGAAAGGAAGCTTATGGGACCAGAATTGGTAGAAGAGTTGGAAGAAAAAGTTCAGCTGATACAGAAACAGATGAGAACATATTAGATCATGAAGAAGCGTTATGCAGACAACAGGAGGAAGGATCTCTCTTTTGAGGTAGGTAATCATGTTTTTTCTCAAAGTCTCACCATGGAAAAGTGTGATGGGATTTGGTAGGAAAGGAAAGATGAGTCCAATGTTCATTAGACCATATGAAATTAAGGAGAGAGTTGGATCAGTTGCTTACTGAGCGGCTTTACCTCTGAGTTTATCTCAGGTACACAATGTTTCTCATGTTTCAATGTTAAGGAAGTACATGCCAGATCCATCTCATGTTTTGAGTCCAGAGGTAGTTCGGCTGGAAGAGAACCTATACTATGAGGAACAAAAGATCCAGATTCTTAACTATAGGGAGCATGTGTCATGGAATAAAGTGATTCATCAGGTAAAGGTTTTGTGAAAAAACCACATGATTGAAGAGGCAACATGGGAATCTGAAAATGCAATGAGGGCTAAATACCCCCACTTATTCGATAAGTAAATAAATTACGGGGACACAATTTTCTAAAGGGGGAAGGATGTAACATCCCAAGTTAGTAATGAATAAAATATATTTTTATCTATGTCTATTAATGAATTAGATAGTGTTTTAGAGGCTTAAAATAAGAAAAAATCCAATCTTAAGCATGGAATACACTAATATTTTTAAAAGATTATTTTACTGCCTTTTGATGGAAAACCCTTTTTAAAACAAACTTTTGACATTTTTATGATCTCTATTTGTCAAAATAAACTTATTAATTATGATTGGGATATTTAAATTTACTTTGGGTAATTTTTTGGTATTTTTCCGAGAAAGTTCATTTTTATAATAAATAGTAAAAAATGTTGTATTTTAATTCAGAACTGCTTTTTAATCTAATTGATTTATATGATTAGATTATCTTTTTAATTGGTTTTAATGTTAAATTAGAATTTATTTTTACCATTTAATCCAATATTGGTTTTTGGAATTAACTTCACATTGAAATTGGACTTAAACAAGTGTCAATCTTTTGATAAATTTTGTTTCATAAAAACACGCTATTTGCTCTGACAGTGGGAATTAATTGTTAAATTAATTAATGTAACTTATATGTTTTGAATTTTGTAAAATTGACATCATTTTTTAATCAGGAATATCAAATATATCCTAGGGTGATGTTTTGTTATTTTTTTGAAATGCTTCTATTTTTGATGAATAGTGAAACCAATAAGTAGTACTTAAAAAACTAATTTTTCGTTTAAATGAAATTTTACCACCTCTGTGTTTTGAAATTAAAAAATCCGACATAAATGGTTGCCATTAGGAAGTAAAATGTGGTTCAATGGAATTAAAACGATTTTTTGGTGAATAGTAACCTTTATGTTTTAATCGCGATTAGAGGTAATTAGTGTAATTTAAGGTAAATATATTGTTTTAATAATATTAAATAACCTAGACACATGTCCTACCCTTATTGGATGTGTCATGGCCGACCAAGACAAACCATGGGTCAATTTTCGGGACCCCAGGGTGTAACACCCCAGGTAAATAAAGTATATGAAATTTTCATATTTATCCATATTTTTTAATAAAATATTAATATGACATTAAAGGGGACGCTATGCTCGATGGCGTACCCAACACAGAACAACGAGTTTCTTGGGAATCTTACGTTTCACTCTAATAATAAAATAATATTATTTTAAATGATAGTTAACATGTAGCCATTGTATTGGCGGGAATGGATAGAAATAACTAAAATATGATTATATATGTTTTTAAATGTTTTTACATTAATCCAATAAAAGATAAAGGCTTAAAATACGGAATGAATTCAATTTTAGGCGTATATGCCCTAGTTTCCACTAAAGGTTCACTTATCGCCTTTTGATGGAGAACCGTCATTAAATATAGTTTTGTCCACTCTTATATATTCTATTGGACCAAATAAAACTCTTCTTTAGAATCGGGACATCAAAATTTACTTTGTGTAAATTTTTGGTATCTTTCCGAAAAAGTTCATTTTTTTATGAATAGTGTAAAATGTTGTATTTTAATTGAAAACCTCTTTTTAATCTAATTTATTTATATGATTATATTATCATTTGAATTGGTTTTAAAGTGAAATTAGAATATACTTTTACCATTAAATCCAATAGTGGTCGTTGGAATTAATTTCACTTTGAAATTCGGACTTAAACTACTGTCAATCTTTTGAAACTTTTTGTTTCACAAAAACATGCTATTTGTTTTGACAGCGGAAATTAATTATTAAATTAATTAATTCAACTTATATGTTTTGAATTTTGTAAAATAGACATCATTTTTTAATTCGGGATATCAAATATAGCTTAGGGTGAATTTTTAATAATTTTCTGGAAAACTTCAATTTTTGATGAATAGTGAAACCACTAAGTGGTACTTATAAAAACTGATTTTTCGATTAAATGAAAATTTTCCACCTTTGTGTTTTTAATTTCAAAAATCTGAAATAAATGGTTTTCATTAAGAAGTAAAATGTGGTTCAATGGGATTAAAATAATTTTTTGGTGAATAGTAACTTATTAAGTTTTTAATCGCAATTAGAGGTAATTAGTGTAGTTTAAGGTAAGAATAATGTTTTAATAAAATGAAATGACCTAGACACATGTACTACCTTCAATGGATGTGTCGTGACCGACCAAGAAAACCCATGGGACAACTTGGGGATCCCATGGAGCCACTTTGGTTGGAAAATGACATAAATACCTTTTTATTTAATGATAATGTAAAAATGACACAAACATGAAGTGTTTTACTAAAACAATTTTTAAATGGGGATATAAAAGTTATATTTTTGAATATAAATATTCATTGGAATGCTCAAAAGATTTCCTACATCATAGTAGTTTTTTATAATTTATAGACATTAAATAAATTAAATTATTTATGACATCAGGATGATGCAGCGATGACCTCATTATTTAATGATTAAAATAAAATGGAAAGATAATGTAATATCTAAGACCTAAACATGTAAAAAACCTATTTGATGAGTGTATTTAGAACCCTTATCACCTTATCCTTGAACTACATCAATGTGGTACCTTTAAAATCCGAAACTCTTTTGAAAATAAAGTAACATTTTGTAACTTTACAAGAGTGCCCCTCCTCTCCTCTTATAAAAGGCCCCCACCTCTACCTCCTTACCCACACTCCCAAAGCCTTTGTCTCGGCCAACACCTACCCATATTGTCTCTCCACTTCCCTCACTTACTCCTTGAAGCCTCATTTTGGGCAGAAGTCTTCCCAAGGAAGCCTTTGAGATCAAACCAAAATGAGTTACCTGATTTTAAGGTAATGTCTTCACTTGTGTCCTTTTGTTTTATTTTGCTTCGCCAACCCCCTAAAATATTTTTATTCATTTATTTTGAAACAAATACAGTATCTTAATTATACTAGGATGTTTTTATAAGAATTATTCGAGCTACACGTACACACACCTACATCTAATGGTTAAAGAACATACTGTTTATGTGGATGGCGAATTTCTGCCTCCCGAAACGATGATTGTTCCACATTCTTCTAACACCTTCAAAGGTGGCCATTAATATGAAACTATATTTATATATGATATCTAATATGTTTATGTTTTACTTAAGCTTCTTCATTTTTCATTTACAGTGTACCTTTATGGTTTCCATTATGGGTAAAGACGATATCTTCATTTAAGGAAGTGCGGACTACCGCCCCCTCAAAGTGATTTGATTCGTTAATACCATATGTGGTACGTATAAAGGATATATTTAATGATATTATACAAGATACCATACTTGAATTAAAATACTATTATGTATAATTATTTTTTAATTCCATTAAATATGAAATAGAAATGGAAGTAGCGTCCATGCGTACGTACGACTTACCATCTCCGTGAACGGTACATTTCATTTCTTATCTCAAAATGTTATGTAACATTATAAGTACATATATATAATGGATATATATTTAATATATTACATATAAATTATGGATATCATTCTGGAATTATAACATATATATATATATCTCTCATTTTGTTTTAATTCCATTAATATGACAAAAAAATGAAAGTAGCGTTCATGCGTACGTACGGCCTACCGTCTCCATGAACGGTGCTTTTCGTTTTTTTGTCTCCAAATGATATGGAATAGTATAAAATGAATATTTACTGGATATATATGACATTTTAATCATTAATACTATTCTGGAAATTATTTACTTATAACTACATGGGAAATATTTTTTCAAACAAGTTCATTTTTGACTCATGTACCAAACATCGGCAAAAACGTCTGATATGAACTAACATTATTAAACAATTATTATAACAGTATAATATGTGATATGAACTGAATAATAATCTCTAAAGGAGATACATAGGCAATTATTAATTGATCAAAGTTTATTATTCAGGAATATAATGAAACGAACAAGACAAGTTGGACTTGAGGTAAGGGATCTTACTCCTCTCTTTCTTTTTAAGTACACTCTTTTATGCCATTTCTTCTAAAGCCCATATTTCTTGTTTTTGGGATGTTCTTTTATATTAATCTTACATTAATTAATATGTTCATATGATGAGAGACCCTATTCTCTCTCATCAATCCATTTTGGAAGTTTTGAGTGGTGCCGTTAGGCTGCCGAATTTTCATTAGAGATCTAACCTCTCCCTTTCTTTTTAAGTACTCTCATTTATGTCACTTCATTTAGTCTCATATTTTTTATGTTGGGGGATGTTATTTTATATTCCTCTTTCTATAAACTTCATGTTAATATGATGAGATACCCTATTTTATCTCATCAATCCATTTTTGTAAGTTTTATGTGGCGCTGTTAGGCTGCTGAGTTTTCGTAAGGGATTTTTAATCTCACTTTTATTCCCGTGATATTTATGCTACATTTGCCACAATTTCCTTTTAGTGTTGTGTGTACTTCCCATTATTCTACTCTTTGTTTAATATACTTTCGTTTATGAGTATTTACATCAATGAATTATTGTCCTTCTTTCATGGGGTGTATGTTTTGAAAGATACCCAAGTCGGTAAGGGAACATTTCACCCTCCTCTTTTTAAAAGACTTCTTTTGTTGGGTATTTTAATTTACATATTGTTATGTTGGGATATGTTCTCATATATCCTTATTGATGTAAATTTTATGCCCAAGGGATGAGATACCCTTTTTTTTATATCTCATCAACTCATTTTGATGTGACGTCGTTAGGCTGTCAAGGGAACTTCTTAACCCAATTTAGATTTCTTTGGGTTAATCATGTAGTTATTGAATATGTCATAATTTGAATATGTGTGAATTACGTTTGATTATTTTACACTTAATATCCACTTATATTTGGTGTATTAGTTTGTTACACATAATTATGTAATTGATTTACCCTTAAACCAAGGATACCATCTTTGTAAGGGACTTCGTCTCAATCTCCATTCATTGATGCATATTTTGTTTTATACACAACCTTCTTTTATACGGTGTATAAACACCTTTGAATGTTACGTTTATCCAAAAGGAATATTTTTTATATGAAGCGTTTTACTAAATGACAAAAGGGAATGTTTTTGTCGTATGTATACGGCGACAACAACTTCTCTGCCGCCGTGACCGTTATTTGAGTTTCGGATTCCTCTACAAGGCATAACTTTTTTAAAAAAAAGAAAAATAAATACCATGTTTTACTTTTCTTTTATTTTAGTATTGAAATTTTTTTTCATAATGTTTTTATATCAATGTGTTGTATTGATATCTTGTGATTGAAAGGTGGAAATGTTATGTTTCCTTTATGCATTTTTTATGTGATACGATTATGTTGAGGTTCTTGGGAATTATTATGAAGATGGTTGGTTCCGTGATAGACTAAGGGCGAGTGATCCCGATATAGATCTCCAATGAATTTGGTAACGTGAAGGAGTGAAACGTTAAGGTTTCTCCGAAGAGATTTAGGGAATATACTGTGATGGGTATTTCAAACGTAACCAAGAGGGTTACTCCCTACGTAAGAATGTTATGAATGCCTCAAGTTACCCTTATGACATATGATTTATATGATTTATTCATGATGTTATGTGTTATGTTAAAGTGCTTATGTTTTATGGGTAAAGTATGATTTCATTCTTATGTATACATGTACTCATGTTTCCTTTCCATATTTTTATATCCCTTACTGAGCTTTTTATGCTCATCCCAAGTTTTTGAAATGTTTTTCACAGGTCAAGGGAAGGGTACATGATGTGATGATAGTGTCAAAAATGTGTTAAGAAAGAATCCATGTTTTATTTTAAATATGCTTCCGTTGATGGGAAGAATGAATACTGTCTTTTATGTAACCACTTTGTCTAAATGTGGAATGTAATGCAAGTTTCATGATATAATTCTCTTAAAATCTAAACCTGAAAATATCCTCAATGTGTAATCTTGTAATAACTCAATATTAAGTAAGGTTTAAGGCTGGGGCCTTATACATGGACCCCCTTGGGTAAGATAAAAACATTTATTCCTTTTATTTAAAGTAAAAGTAAAAATGTCACAAACATGAGTTATTTTACTAAAACAATTTTTACATGGGGATATACAAGTCATAGTTCTGACTATAAATAGTAATATGAAATCTAAAAAGATTTCATAAATCATGATATTTGTTTAATAATTTTAAGACATTAAATAAATTAAATTATTTATGACACCATGATGATGCAGTGATTACATCATTATTTAACGATTTAAATAAAATGAAAATATAACGGAAAATCTAAGACCAACACTTGTCAAAACCCTATTAAGTGGGTGTATTTCTAACCCTTATCACAATATCCTCTATATTTATAATTGTGGGACCTTTTTCATCTGAAAATAATTTTAAAACAATGTATCTTTTCTTATCATTCCAAGAGTTCCCCTCCTATCCTCTTATAAAAAGCCCCCACCTCTACCACTTTACCCACACTCCCAAAGCCTTTGGCTCGGCCCACCACAGCCCATTTTGTCTCTACACATCCCTCTATAACTCTTAGAAGCCTCACATTGGGCATAAGTCTTCCCAAGGAAGCCTTTGAGCTTAAATCAAAAAGAGTTACCCGTTTTGAATGTAGTGTTTTCTCTTGTGTTCTTATGTTTTATTTTGCTCCTCCAACCCCCTAAACTCTTTTTATTAATTTCTTTTATAACAAAAACAGTATCTTCCATATACTGGGATGTTGTTATTAGAAGGATTCAAGCTACACTAACACACACATACATCTAATGGTTAAAGAACATACTGTTTCCGTTGATGGCAAATTTATGCCTCTTGAAACGATGATTGTTCAATATTCTTTTAACACCTTAAAAGGTGGCCATTAAGATGACACTATATTTATATATGATATATCATATTTTTATATTTTACCTAATCTTCTGTATTTTTCATTTATGGCATACCATTATGGTTTTCATTATGGGTAAACGCGATATCTTCATTTTAAGAAGTGCGGACTACCGCCCCCTCAATGTGATTTGATTCGTTAATGCCATATGTGGGACGTATAAAGGATGTAATTAATGATATTATATATGATATTATACTGTAATTATAATATAACTTTATATAATTATTATTCCATTCCATAAAATACGAAATATAAATGAAAGTAGCATTCATGCGTACGTACGACTTACCGTCTCCATGAACGATGGATTTCATTTCTTACCTCTAAACATTATGTAATATTATAAATTCATGTATATACTGGATATATATGATATATATTATATCTAAATCAGGAGTATAACTCTTGATATAATGGATACATTAACAACTTGTAATTATAAAGAGTTTATTTTTGACTCAAGTACCAATGATCGTTAAAACAACCATTATTAACTTAAATAATTACATAGTGTTAATGACATGGTAATAAGTAATATAAAAGTAATAATGAACTTGAAAAACGTTCTTAAGAAAGTATAAATTAACTCATGTTTATTATTCAGGAGAATAACGAACGATCGAGTCAAGTCGGATACGAGGTAAATGAACTTCTTAACCCAATTTATATTCTTTGGGTTAATCTCGTACATTCAAATTATGTCATGATATTATTATGTCCTATCTTGTATTTGTACATTATTTATGTGTAATTATAGTGAATACACATAATTGATCTATTTAATTTTAAAAAATGATCTTTGTATGGGACTTCGTCTCAATCTCCTTTCATTGAGGCATATTTTGTTTTATACACAACCTTCTTTTATAAGGTGTATAAACCCCTTTTACTTTTACGTTTATCCAAAAGGAATATTTTTTAAATGAAGAGTTTTTCTAAAAGACAAAATGGAATGTTTTTGTCGTACGTATGTGGCGACAACAACTTTTCCGCCGTCGTGACCATTATTTGAGTTTTGGCTTCCTCTACAAGTCATATCTTTCTTTTAAAAGAAAAATAAATACCATGTTTTAATTTTCATTTATTTTGATATTGAAAATGTGTTTCATAATGTTTTTATATCAATGTGTTGTATTGATATCTTGTGATTGAAAAGTGGAAATGTTATGTTTCCTTTATGCATGTTTTATGTGATACGATTATGTTATGGTTCTTGGGAATTATTATGAAGACGAGTGGTTCCGTGATAAACTAGGGGCGGGTGATCCCGATATAGCTCTCCAATGCATTGGGTAACACGATGGAATTAAATGTTAGGTTTTATCTAAAGACATTTAGGGAATATACTGTGATGGGTATTTCAAACGTAACTAAGAGGGTTACTCCCTATGTAAGAATGTTATGAATGCCTCAAGTTACCTTTATGTCATATGATTTCTGTGATTTATTCATGATTTGATGAGGTATGTTAATGTTCTTATGTTTTCTGAGTAGAGTATGATTTCATTGATTCTTATGTATACATGTAATCATTTTTCCTTTCCATATTTTTAAATCCCTTACTGAGCTTTTTACGCTTATCCCAAGTTTGTGAAATGTTTTTCACAGGTCAAGGGAAGGGTACATGATATGATGATAGTGTCAAGGAAGTGTCATGAAAGAATCCATGTTTCATTTTAAATATATTTCCGTTGATGGGAAAATGAATATTATCTTTTATTGTAACCACATTGTTTAAATGTAGGATGTAATGCATGTGTTATGGTCTAATTCTCTAAAACTCTAAACGTGAAAAGATCCTCAAGGTGTATTCATGAAATATCTCAAGATTAAGTAATGTTTAAGGCTAGTGCCTTATAATGGACACCATAAAAATTGTGATAAATGAAAATAAAAAATTACAGAATTAATATAAATATAATATATATCACATATAAATACAGTTCCATATCAATGGACATCATAAGTGGAGGTAGGAGATAATTGAACGATCATCATTTCATGAGGTAGTTGTTTTCCATCCTCAGAAACAATATGTTATATTCCCCTTCGATGGAGGGTTGCGTATGTTTATATAGAATCCATATCATAAAAATATAATAGTATATTGAGAAAACTAGTTTGTTATAAAATAAAGGAATAAAAAGTTATTACGGGGTTAGAGAAGTAAAATAAAAGAATAGAACTTTATAGAATACATTACAATAAAATCAGGGAACTGCCTTTGGTTTTGACCAAAAGGCTATCTTGATATTTCTTCTCCCTAAGGGATGCATTCTAGGATGAAGATAGCGGTATAAAGAGATTAATTGGTTAGAGATTTAATGATCCATGGGTAATTGGATGTGTGAGTAATGGGTTAGAAGTGATGTCATTTTATAAGGGGGGGGGGAGGGGCTCTTTAGGAAAGATTGAAAGAATTATTTTATTATAAAATAATTTAAGATTCAAAAGACCAAAAAATATTTAATATAAGGTGCATAAAATTGAAATAAAATCATCAAATAAGAATTGGATAGGTTTTGGATATTTGTTAATCCTTATCTTTTTTATTTAATCATATGTTAACTTATTTAACTTTTACCAAGTCCTCTTATAAATTCATATTATATGGTTAATATATTTAATATAAAATTCCAAACGACCAAAAATGGATCATTAAAGAAAATTTTGACATCATATATTTCATTTGGGAGAATATTATAGTTTTATAACTATTTTACCATATAATTAAACATTTATTTATTTAAAAACTATTTTAATTCAATTTTAATACTATTTTTATCATGACTTTTCAAAAATCCAAACCAACTAGATTAATTCAAATAAACTTCATTAATTCAAATATATCAAGTAATATTCATCATTGAAATTCGTGGATTGAATAAATAGTTTCAAAATAAATTTATTTTAACATTTATAATCTTGATTAGATAAAACATTTCTTAATGAGGTAGTCATTACATCACCATTGTGTCATAAATTTATTTTCTATACGATGTCTAAAAAAAATAAATTAAATACCATGAATTAGGTAATGGTTTTAGATTGAAAAAGAACATTTATATTAAATATATCAATTATATAACCCCATTTTAAAATTGGTTTAGAAATAAAATACATGTTTATGATATTTTTTACATTAAATAAAACGCTATTAATGTGATTATCTTACCCAAGTAGCTTCCAAAGGCCAAAGGATATACCCATAGATTGTATTGGTCGGTCATGACTCATCCAATAAGGATAGGATATGTGTTTAGGTAATCAAATATTATAATATTATTATTTTTACTTTGAATTACCCTATTCACCTTTAATCGCGGTAAATAAATGTCAAAGATTACTATTCACCAAAAATTATTTTCAACCCATGGAACAAAATTTTACATACTAATGAAAACCATTCATGTATGATTTTTGAAATTCAATTCAAAGGTGTAAAATTTTACTTCAATGAAATATTCAGTTTTTATCTACCATGTAGTATTTTTCACTATTCATCAAAAATTGATGTTTTTCAGAAAAATAAAAACAATTGATCCTTAGCTATATTTGATATTATGAATAAAAAAATAATGTCAATTTTACCAAATTCAAAACCTAAAAGTAAAATTAATTAATTTATAATTAATTTCTATTTTCAAAACAAAAAGTGTGTTTTTACAAAATAATAAATATCCAAAGATTGACACGTGTTTATGACCAATTTCAAAGTTATATTACTTACAATGACCCAAATTGGATTGAATGGTAAAAGTATAATTTAATTTCACAATAAAACCAATTAGATGAAAAATATAACTACACAATTAAATTATATTTAATGTTAGTTTGGAATAAAAATGTGGTATTTTCCACTATTCATAAAAAATGAATTTTATTTGAAAAATACCAAAAATTTACCCAAAGAAAATTTTCATATACTTATTCATAAGAAAATTTTTATTATGTCAAATATAAAATATAAATGTGATAAAACTAGATTTAAAAAGGGTTCTCCGTCAAAAGGCGATAAATCCACATTTTAAAGAATATTAGAGTATTTATGCTTAAAAATGTATTAATTATCATTTTAAGCCTAATTTTTTTTATATAAATGTAAATACATTTAACAAACTTGTATAATCATATTTTAGTCAGTTCTGTTCATTCCCGCCATTACAACACCTGTGCGTTAACTACCCTTTCAAATAATAATAATATTTTATTATTTTTTAGAATTAGTCAAAGTTGTATGCAAACATAAGATTTTAGAGAAATCCGTTGTTGCATGTCTCTTACACACTCAATCATAGAATACCATTTTAAGTAAAATATATTTTTAAATCAAAATATTTAATAAATATAAAAATTTCATATTCTTTACATACCTGGATGTTATATCTCCTCGTCGAAATTTCCTCTTAAACTTTTTTTTCCATCATGTGAATTTTAAAATAAACTTTTCAAATTAGTAATTATAATAAGATAAAAAAATTATTTGGTATGGGTATCTGTAACTGATAAATAGAGCTATGATTTTTATTTAATCTTATACCATGATGTCTTATATTTAGGAAACCCAGTAATAAATTAAAATTCCCTCTGATATAGCACACAATAATTCAGGAAGGATTGTATTTGTATTAAATCCTTAACCCATATAGAATAGTATTTTATTTCCTTTATAATGTGAATATGGAAGATCATTATCTTTATAAATAATATTTTTCAATAATTATAGAAACTCTATAAAACTCTTGTCACTCCATCAATGTTTTACGTTACTATTAATAAATCATAACATTCTAAATAAAACTATATATTCCATAAAACCTGGATAAAATGGATTTTTAAAAGTTATATATGTTGAGAAAATAAGGTTTTCCTTATGACTTTTACATTCCATCATACTTGGCGGAGATTCTTATGTCATGAAAAATTCCTTATGAATTTACCATTCCTTCTTGTTTTGAATATCACAAACACCTCATCTTAAGAAAAATTTCTTTTTACCCTTTTTTTACTTCTATAATGAAAAATTTCCTTCCCCGAGGAAATTTATCCTTATCATGTTTTCATTACTCAAATCATAATTTTTTGAAGTGTAAAATTTAGTAGGGAGGCAATACCTCGGAATCCAATAAATACCTACATATGAAGTATTCTGTTTTAGAATCTGAATTGTTGGAATTATGATTATAAATTCGGCTTACGAACTATTCTGAGTTCTGACTCCGAATTCAGATTACAAATTCTGGTTACGAACGCTTTTGATTTCTAACTTCCTAATTCTAATTATGAATTCTGGTTATGAACTCTTATTAGTTCGTACTCTGAATTCTGATTACGACTTCTGGTTATGAACTCTTCTATGTTCTGAATCTGAATTCAGATTATGAATTTTTGATACGAACTCTTCTGAGTTCTGACTCCGATTTCTGAATAAGAATTATCGATACAAACTCTCCTTAGTTTTAACTCCGAATTCTAGTTACATATTCTGGTTATGAACTCTTGTGAGTCCTGAATCTGAGTTCTATGAATACAGACTCTGAACTCTTATGAGTTCTTCCTCCGAAATCTCATGAAGTCTGACTCCGAACATTGTGAGTTCTGGTCTCGAATTATTATGAATCCAGATTTCGAATTTCCTTGAAATTCAGAATCCAAAATTCTATAGAATTCAGGTTCTGAATTCTTAGAAAACAGAATCTGAATATCCTTGTATTATAGACTTAGAATTCAATTTTGGTTAGACTATGAACTATCATTTTCTTACATTCCGAATATCATATTTTATTTATGCTTACACATGGTTTTTTATAAAAGGATTTCATGATTTCAATTACTCACTAACCATTTTTTGATTGAAATTTGTATAGGTCCCTCATTTTTTCCGGAAAAATATGACCGTTGGAGGATGGAGACGACCGTTGAAGATATTCCTATAAATAGGAACTCATTTGAAAGAGCTCAGGACTATTGGAATTTTTGAAGCACCAAACATTCAAATGTCATTTCTAGAGGGAGAGGCTCTTATAAAATCTCAAGCTTCATGCAGAATGTTTGAAAGGGCTTGTTCAAACTTTTCATCATGCAGATGTGATTAGTATAGAGGTGAGATTTACATGAAATCAGAGACTTTGGGTTGGGAATTAAGAGATTCCAATTTCATAACAATTCAAGAGATTGCAGGGATAGATTGACAGTTACCGATATTCGGATTGAGGTTTTACCTGGGTTTGGGTAAGGCATACATTTATGAATGTATAAATCAAGGGACCTTTTATCCAGGATTGTTGGATACCCTTATCATTGGGATAAAAGAGTTAATACTTGTTACTTGTAGTATATCTATTTTCTTTTCCACTATACTTCTAGTTTTTGAAGAAATTATAATATTCATATACTTCTATAAACTTGTACACTGATTATATAGTATTCTATATGACTTAAGGTATAATCTTAATCGTTTTAAACTTTTTTCATCAACATCATATAATTTTTTATTCAAAGCGGAATGAAAAATGGGGCAAAGCATAATAAGGGTTACAGGGGTCTGAAGACATGGAGGCTGAGGGAATCCCCTTAATGCTCACCCCCTCCGGTTTCAAGATATCCAAATTATGAAAAAAGATACCATTATGTCCATGGGGAATGATTGATGCCATGTAGTCTGGAACATTGTTACCCTACCTCCATATATTGGTCACATAGACACAATCACCAAGGATTCCACGACATCTTCTAATGCCATAAGCAACTGACCAAGGGATCGTCCCGAGTCCCTGAAGTGAATTATGAACAATCATTGAGTCTGATTCTGCCTCTGTGATGTGCAAGCCCCTCTAACTACAGATGTAAAGGCTGGTTTTCATGGCGAGAGCTTTAGCTTGTAGGGAAGTTCCTTGTCCCAACCGTGTAGAGAATGTCAAGAGAACCAACCCACTACTATCACAAACAACCCCACCCCCATTAATCAAGCATGTTATTTGAGATTAAAGGTGTTGTGAATATTGGTTATGCAAAACATCCTTATGTATTTTAAAAGAATACAATTCACCCCCTTTATATTTGAGCATTTCATTATTACATATTCAATCAAAAATTGGTATCAGAGATGGTGACCTCTATATTAATCTCACGATTTGAGTCAGAAGAGAATTCTTCTTCTTATTTCTTTTGGAATCTAAATTTCAGATTCACACTTTTTCAGAATTATTTTTTTGGGCTCGTATAGTTCGTATTCATTTTCTCTTAGAGATACTCTTGTTATTTATTTTTCATATATAGGAATATTTTCCTTGTTTACAAAAAATTTCTATTAACATGTTTTTGAAGGGAATGTTTTCTTTAAGATGTTAGGAATCAATGTTGGTTCTATAGACAATCTCAATCAAACTAGACCACCTATCTTTGAAGAAAATTATTACGAATATTGGAGAGATCGCATGATGACGTTCATTACCAATACTAGAGTTGATAATTTTGTTATGCTTAATGGAGGATATAAAATTTCTAAGAAAGAAGTTAGTACCTTTACAAATCAAGAAAAGAATGAATATCAACTGAATAATAATGTATTCAATACTTTTCATTTCTCCATGAAAAGAAATAAATAAAGCCAAATTTCATCTTCCGAAGAAGAAAATTGTTTTTGGATGAAACTTGAGGTTACTCTCTTTGGAACGTCCAAATTAATTGAAACTACAAGAGCCATGCTCAGAGATGAATATCATGGTTTATACTTTCCTTATGGAGAACCCATATATAATATGAAAAAAAGATTCATGACTATTGTAAATAGTTTACAATCCATGGATGATAAAGGATTAGATGATGAATCTCTTGTTGATAAGATCATAGAAATCATGCCTAATGAATGGGAATCCAAGATAACTGTTGTTGATGAAAACAAAAAGGATACTCAGATTTTCATAGATGATCTGTTTGGAACTCTTCTTCATCATGAAACTATAATTAAGAGAGATTCTGGTAATGTAAAGAAGAGGAATGGAAAGGGTAGTAATTCTTTTTCTATAACATTATATCATATGAAAGATAATACTCCTGAGAGAGTTACTAGATCGAAATATATGAAAGTTGTTATCCAATCTGAATCTAGTGGAAGTGAATCCTCATAAAATGAATTAGAAAATCTTTCTCAAAGGATGAACAAGATAGCAGGATAGAGGAACATTAAATCCATATATAAGAAGAAAAAAAGGAAAGATAAGAAGGATTCAAAAGTTACATGTTATGAATGCACGAAATCTGGACACATATGACCTGATTGTTCTATGCATAAGAGAAAAGAATGAAAGGAGAGGAATTCAGAGAGAAACAGAAAGAAGTATTACAAGGCTAGAGATACAGAATTATTGAAAGATAATGACACATGGAGTGTCATTGGTGGTGACTCTTCAGATGAATCTTCAGATTATGAATCTTCTAGAAAAAAGAATCTTGGTCTAATAGCCAGAATACCTATTGGAAATCATTGATTAATGGATAGGCACACAATGTTGAATCAATCTCCAATTATTCTTTGAGTTCTAATTGTTGTAAATACTATAACTCATCAGATGAAGAATCTTATTTTGATGAAGATAATAATTTACCTTCCTATGAACAAATTTCTAGGTTTTCCAAACTCCCTATGATTGAGAAATCAAAACACATAAAAAAATTGATAAGGGAAAATCTAGGAATAATATTCTTACTAAGGAAACATCGTATCTTTCTAACGATATTGATAAGAAAAATGTTGATTTTGAAAGTATTTAAAAAATAATAAGGAAGTAAGTTCTGAGAAGAATAAACTTTCTAAAGAACTAGAAAACATAATTTTTTAGAATAATAATTTCGATCCTAGATCTAGTTCAAAATCAAATTATTTTTAAGTCATGAAATTGGATATCAAACTCAAATCCGAAATATTTCCCTTGAGGAAATGTTTGTCAAACATTACCTTAGGTAATAAAATTTTGATATAATGTACTCACAAATCCGACCTCTAAGGAATAGTTCTGGTTTGGGTTATACTGGTTCTAAACCGATTTATAGTAACAATTATTTTGTTCCTCAAAGTGCTCTATTTTGTACTAAGTGTCAGTGTGGTGGACACTAGGCCAAAAATTGTTCCTTAAACAAAACACACTTTTTAGTATTTCATAATGTTTATTTTTATAAAATGATGTGGGTGGCTAAAATGTTTCTTTATAAGAATAATGGATCCAAGAATGTTTGGATTCCGAAAACCTAACATTTTATTATTTTCTGGAAAATATAGAAGGTACGAACAACAATACATGGTACATGGATAGTGGATGTTCCCATCATATAACTGGTAACAAAAACCATTTGGAAAATATTATCAAGAGGAAAGGATGAATTTTTTTTTGAGATAATGCTCCGGGAGAAATTATTGTTATAGGTAACATCGTTATTCTTAGAAAAACATGGATTTAAAATGATTAATTTGTTAATGGTCTTAAGCACAACCTCATTAGCATACGTTAGTTATGTGATAAGGGTTACCATGTGAATTTAAGGAATGATAAGTGCATAGTACACAATTCCAATGAAGATTGTATTCTTTCTACCCATAGGTAGAAGAATGTTTACACACTGAACATAGAATACCTTATAATCCAAGATCTACCTTGACTTTGTGCAATGGAAATCATTCTTTCTTGTGGCATAGAAGCTTAGGACATTGTAACCTTAGTAACATATGAAAAAATTCTATGAAATGATTAGTTAAGGATCTACCAGAGCTTATATTTGATTCTTCAAAATTCTGTGACCCTTGTAAATATGGAAAGGAACATAAATCAAGTTTTAAATCAGTCAGTGAAGTATCAACTACTGATGTATTATAGTTAGTTCATATGGATCACTTTGGTCCAACACAAACGTGAAGCTTTAGGGGAAAGTATTATGTATTTGTGTTGGTTGGTGATTACACTAGATTTACGTGGGTTTACTTTATAACAAAGATGTCTGGGGCTTTTTCTTATTTCAAAAGATTTATAGCCCATGTTAAAAATGATAAAAACCTTCCATTGAAAACTATTCATAGTGATCCTGGAGGAGAATTTCAAAATTCTGATTTTGAAACTTTTTGTAGCTAAAGAGGCATTACTCATAACTTCTCAGCACCCAGAACACCTCAACAAAATCGTGTTGTTTAAAGAAAAAATATAATTTTCAAGAGACAAATAGAACCATGTTGAGTGAGTATTCTGTAGCCAGACATTTTTGGGCCGAATCTGTATGTACTGTATGTTATACAATAAAAAGAGTTTTGATTAGACCTATTCATAATAAAACCCTTTATGAGTTATGGAATTGTAGAAAACCTAGACTTTCCTACTTTAAGTTTTTTGGTTGAAATGTATTCATTCTAAATAATAAAGAT
Source organism: Viscum album (assembly GCA_963277665.1). Classification (NCBI taxonomy): domain Eukaryota; kingdom Viridiplantae; phylum Streptophyta; class Magnoliopsida; order Santalales; family Viscaceae; genus Viscum; species Viscum album. The sequence continues at coordinate 821,339,758 of OY728130.1, read as the reverse complement.
AATATTCATAAATTCAAATGAAAATTTGATGATGGAGTTTTTTTAGGTTACTCCGCAACTCCTAATGCTTATAGAGTTTTCAACAAAAATACAGATACTGTTGAAGAGACAGTACATGTGAAATTTTGTGAAACTGATCCTTTTGTTTTAAAAAACCACACCCTACATCCTCGGATGTGTTTTCAAAAACTTATTATTAACCATTTTTAGAAGATCCTTATGATAAGGAAAATTCCAAAGAAAATTATTCTGAAGCATTTACCCTAGAAGATTTCATACGCTATGTTGATGAACAGGTTTTACAAAACCCAAATAAGATGTTTCTAAAGAATCAAACTACTGATAGAATCATTAGTGATGTGAATCAACTTGTAAGGACTAGAAGTTCCTTATGGAATGAAGTAGAACATCTAGCATTCCTTTCACAATTAGAAAAATAAGAACTGATGAAACTTTAAGTGATGATGATTGGATTAAATCCACTAAATATGAACAAAATCCATTCGAATGGAATAAATTCTGTACCTTGTTTGAAAGACCTAATAAAACATCTGTTATGGGAGTAAAATGGGTCTTCCGAAATAAGTGTGAGGAAAATGGAATCCTTGAATGAAATAAATCTAGATTAGTTGCTAAATTCTATATACAACAAGAAGGAATAGACAATGATGAAACCTAAGCACTTGTAGCCAGACATGAATATATTCATATCATACATGCATTTGCAGCATTATTCAATTTGAAGATGTATGTAAAATGTTCTTTCAATAACAGTTACATTTTAGAGGATTTTTTTGTTGAACAACCTCCTGGTTTTGAAGATACAAAACATCCTGATCATGTTTTTAGACTTACCAAAGCATTTTATGGACTTAACTATGCCCCTCGAGCTTGGTATGATAGAATTACATTATTATTTTTTTCAAATTAATTATGTTAATGGAAATTCAGATCCAAAACTTTTTATAAAGAAAGATAACAAAAAAAAATTTATTGTTAAAATTTATGTTGATGACATTATATATGGATCAACTCAGCAATCCTTAACCAATTCCTTTGCTGATCTAATGAAATCTGGGTTTGAAATGAGTATGATGGGTGAGTTTACATTTTTTTTCATGGTTTCCAGATTTCACAAAAAGTAGAAGGAATCTATATATCCAAACATAAGTATATTAAATACCTTCTTAAAATGTATGGATATGACAACACTGAAAGAAAAAGTACTCTCATTGTTACCTCAAACACACTTGATCTTGATGAAGCTGGGAAACCAGTAGAGCAAACATCCTTTAGAGGTATGATAGGAATATTACTTTACTTTATAGCTAGTCATCTATACTAAATTTTTTCTGTATTCATAGGTTCAAGATACCAATCCAATACTATGGAATCTCACTTAAAGGTAGTGGAAATAATTTTTCGCTACATAAATTGAATCATGGATTTAGGACTCTTGTATACTTATAGAAATGATTTGGTTCTAAAAATTTTTTCAGATGCGAATTTTCTTGATGTAGAATGTATAGAAATAGTACATCTGGAACTTGTCATTTATTTGGAGATTCATTAGTTTTATGGTCATTCAAGAAGCAAAACTCAGTTGTAATTTCCACTATTGAAGCTGAATATTTTGCAGCTGGATGTTGTTTCGCTCAAGTGTTGTGGATGCAACAAACACACATAAACTATGGTATGAGTTTTACCAAAACACAAATTTTGTGTGATAATACTAGTTCCATTTACCTTAGTATAAACCTTTCATATCATTCTCATGGAAACAACATATATATTTGGAAACACTTTCATAGGGATGACACACAAAAAAGGAGATATCATTTTTCAATTTATCAGAACACAAGATCAACTTGTTGATATTTTCACAAAATCATTACCCTCTGAAAGATTTTAATACATTAAACAGAAGTTAGGAATGATAATCGTATGGTAAATTTCCTTATTAACTTCATGTGGAATCAATCTCTTTACAATAAGAAACTCTTTTTCATAAGGGGATTACATTTGTTCATATGTTTTTCATATTTTTTGTAATGATGTTTTTCATTTTTTTCGTAATTAATTTTTTCATATTTTTCGTAATGATATTTTTCATTTTGTTCATAATGAATTTTTTCAGATTTTTCATAATGAATTGTTTCTTATTTTTCATAATGACATTTTTCATTTTTTTCGTAATGAAGTTTTTCTTGTTTTTCATGATGATGTTTTTCATATTTTTCGTAATAAAGATTTTCTTAATGAGGATTTTCATAATGATCATTTTCATAATGATGATTTTCATAATAATGAATTTGGTAATGATGATTTTCATAATGAAGATCACCGTAATCAATTTTTTTCATACTCAAGTTTTTTTCGGAATCAAAAGTCCTTCAAGAATAATTTTTCTCAACACGAATAATTCTTTTGACAATCCGAAAGGTATGATTCTTTCTTGAGTTTTCATAATCACCTCTTACTTGCTGGTAGTTTTGTTTGTTTTTAGAATTTCTCAGATTCTTGTTTCTATAAATCCGAATGTACTCCTTTAAAACCCTTAAAAGATCAGATCCTACCAAATTTTCTAGGAAGCATTCATTTCAACCATAAAATCAGATTAGAAGAATTCTCAGCCATTGGATTGAAATGGGAATATGAACTGTTGCTTCAAAACCTATAAAAGGGGACCCCTGATGGTTGTCTCACATAAGTTCTCTAGCATTTTCATGTTGATGCTCTTCCCCTCTACAAAAGCTTGTTGCAAACATTTATTAATGTTTTCTTATGTCTGAATGTCTGGAGAAGTTCCCTCCCAAGATATGTCTTCTGTCAATCCAATTTCAGAGTGCCAAATATATAGGGATAGGTTGGTGCATCCAACCATCTTCAACAAGTATGACTCCATTATCTCCAAGAACATTAATATTAATAGATGGGACAGTGTATCCATATCAATGACATGAGCTCAGGATGGTGTGTATCCAGATACAAGCATATAATTTTATGAATTAGTTTATTTTTTCGAGGAGGATGGAAGAGAAAAATTTCCTTCAAAAGTTATGAAAAAACATACACACCTTCATACACCAAGACAACAATCTTTGTAGGGTTATCTTATGAAGGAGAGTGGGAATTTTGTTCCCACAAGCTGCCAGATGTTCAAGGGAGTTCTGTAAAAGTGATGGCTATGCAATTTCTCGGACATAAAAATTTCAAGTCCACAATGATTTCTCACTTGTCTACCAACAATTTAGTCCTAGTGTTATGGGTTCAGGGTTTTATCATACTGATAAATAGTGACAAGGAAACTCATAAGAAAATTTATATGTATATCATAGATTTTTTGGTAAATAAATGGAAAATCAATCTAATGAATCATATTCTCCTCACGATAGAGAATATCAAGAATGGGAATATGATATCATAGATAATCATGTATCCTTCCCTACTATCCAAGTTGATAGTTCTGTGTCTTGAATCATTCATGATTCCTTGTAGTTCCAAGCTGAGGAATTACATTGTGATGCTAGTAAGTGATGACACTTTGAAAAGAATGAATGTTGGCATTTCTAAAGATTCAGGAGACTTTTATGATCTTCCAATGGATGAAGAAGAAGACGATCCGAAAAAAGAAGAAGAGGCCGAACCATCAAAGAAAGCAAGAATTAAGGGGAAACTAAAGGAAGTGGAAGAAATAGAGAAATCCCCTAAGGCCAAAGAATCTGAATCCACGCCTCCAAAGACTAAGAAACTGAAAGCCTATATAGATGAGGTAGTAGAAAAATGGAGGGAGGATAAGAAGAACCGGAAGGAAGGGGAACCATAGTTTGGCCCATATCATGCAGAGGCCAAAGCATTGAAAGAGAAAAATATTAAAGAGCTTGATATGAAAAGATGATAGAAGAAGATGAAAGAGGAAGTGATTGTGAAATCTCTTTTGAAGGCCACTGATGTTGCATCCGAGAACATTCATGTATAGAAAACATTATTATTTGAACCCTTACCTAAGACAATGGGGAAGATGTACATGACTTCGGAGAAAGCACAAGAAAAGGTTGGTGAATAAATAAAATATGTAGAATAAGTGCATGAAAAGGAAGAAAGTATTAATCGCACAAATGATCTGATTAAGCATGTTGAATATTATCATAAGAAGTAAAGTGATTATGAAAAATAATCAATTTGGACATCTCAAGCTGGATCATTGAAACTTTCTACTCCTAGATTTGATGAGGAGGATAAAGAGGAAGTAAATAAGTTATCTGAGGATGTGAGTCAAAATCAAGACTTCATTCTTCCTAATGATGTTGAGGCATTAGACGAGAAAGAAATAATTGATGAAGACAAGATTGTTCAGTTGTCTAAAAGTGAGCATGAGTCTCCATATGAGGTAGTTGTTCTGAAAAATGACAAGGGGAAACAAGTTGTTGTTGATAACCCAACAAAATAAACTCTAAGAAAAAAGGAAGCTAGTGTATCTTTTAATAGGAAGCTGGTAGAGCTAGAGGAAGAACCATCACCATGTAAAGTGACATATTCAGAATCATCAACTCTAGGACATGATTTTTTCATTAATTATCTGAAGAAGCTAGTGGAAACCATTCCAATCACTCCAACAATTGACTCCCGATGCCGGATGATCCAACATAGCATGAATCTGAAATCAGACTCTGTATCCATGGTGATGGATAGGTGTGTAATGATTGAGGCTGAACACTATAACATTCATATAAACATTGAATCCCACAGAAAATATTTCAAGAAAATGGTGAGCTCATCAAAGAATATCGTCGAAGATATGAGAGAGATTGATGACTTTCAAGATGATGATAAGAAATATTTTGATATTGATGACGGAAAAATCAAGGATCTCACAAATAGCTTTGAGGAAAAGCTAAATAATGAGAGGAATAGTCAGATTCATGATTTCAAAACTCTGAATGGGAAGCTGAATTATGTTATCCAATGTAGGAAAAAAAGAAGAAAAATAGATCCAAATCTGATCATTTGTTGTATCTATTTTTTCCCTATACAAATCCTCCCAATCTTAATGAAATTGTGGTTTCTTATTTTTGTCTGGATGTTTGTACTAATATTTTAGGTACCTAATTTTTTTCTCTTTCCCCAAACTCTTTTTGAAAATCACAAATGGGTAGAAGGAAAATTAATTCTACGTAAAAGAATAAATATCCCAAAGTAAGGGGGAGTTTATCAAAGGGGGAGTTTTCATTACGAAATTTCCACATTCAAATGAAAAATCTCATTCCAGGAATTTAGAATATGAACTTTAGAGTTCCAAATCCTATGTCGGAGTTAGTTGTATTCACTATTGTTCGTATATAAATGGAGATATGTTTTTTTTAATATCTAGAAAAATATTTCTATGTCCTTATATTCTTTTTCATAAGGATGTTTGGTCTTTCCAAAAAGGATGTGATTGTTGTGTCAATAAGGTTTTCCGTATGACTTTTCCATTACATCATACATGGGGGATATTGTTAAGTCAATAAGGTTTCCTTATGACTTTACCATTCCTTCTTTTTTTGAAAATCACAAACACTTAATCTTAAGGAAAATTTATTTTTACCCTGGGTTTTAATTCAATAAGGAAAAATTTCCTTCCCCAAAGAAATTTATCCTTATCATGTTTTCATTTCTCATATTATAATTTTTCTACCTGTAAGATTTGGTTTGAAACCAAATCCTTCGAATCTTATAAATAACTAGATATGCAGCATTCTGTTTTAGAATCTGAATGTTTAGAATTCTGATTACAAATTCTGGTTATCAACTCTTCTAAGTTCTGACTCTGAATTCTGATTATGAATTCTGGTTACGATCTCTTCTAGGTTCTAACTCCGAATTCTGATTATGAATTCTGGTTATGAACTCTTCTTTGTTCTGACTCTGAATTCTGATTAAGAATTCTGGATACGAACTATTATGAGTTTTGACTCCAAATTCTGATTACAAATTCTGGATATGATCTCTTCTGAATTTTGACTCTGAATTCTGATTATGAATTCCGGTTTCAAACTCTTCTGAGTTCTGACTCCGAGTTACCTAAATACTGACTCCTATCTCTTATGAGTTCTGTCTCCAAATTTTCATGAACTCTGATTCTGAATTTTTGAGTTCTGGTTTTGAATTTCATATGAATCTAGATTATGAATTTACATGAAATTCAAAGTCCGTAATTCTATAGAATTCATGTTCTGAATTCTTAAAAACATAATCTGAATATCCTTGTATAATAGACTCTGAATTCAATTTTGGTTATACTCCAAACATTCGTTTTCTTACATTAAAAATACCAAATTTTAGTTATTCTTACACTTGATTTGTTATAAAATTATTTTGTGTGTTAGGTTACTCACTAACGATTTTTTGAGTAACACATGTACATGTCCCTCCGAAATTCAAGGAAAAATATTATCATTGGAGGAGGTAAATGACCATTGAAGTTGTGCCTATAAATAGGAGCTTGTTTTAAAGAGATCAGGACTTTTGGAATTAATGAAGCTCCGAACTTTTAGAATTGATTTCTAAAGAGAGATTCTCATATAAACACTCAAGATTCATGCAGAATGTTTGAATGGATTTTTCAAACTTTGCTTCATGTAGATTTTCTTAGTTCAGAGGTGATATTTCCATGAAATCAGAGACTTCAGGTTGTGAAGTCAGAGGTGCTGATTCCCTTACAAATTGAGGGCATGTGGGGATAACAAGACAATTACCGATCATTGGATTGAGGGTTTACCTGGGTTTGGGTAAGACAACTTTTTTTTAATGTGTAAATCATGGGACCTTTTATCTAAGGTTGTTGGATACACTTCTCTTTGGGATAAAATAGTTTCTATTTGTTACTTGTAGTATTTCATTTTTATTTGTCGTTGTACTTTTAGTTGTTGAGTAAATTATAAACTTCTAATACTTCCTTATACTTGTACTCTAATTATATAGTATTCTATATGCTTTAAGGAAGAATCATAGTCATTGTAAACTTTTGTTAAGTTTCATTTCTGGAATAACTTTTTCGGAATCAAGCATGTTATTTTAGTGTAGAGGTGTTGTGAATTTTGGTTATTCAAAACTTCCTTAGGGATTTTAAAAGAAGACAATTCACCCCCCCTTCTTGTATTTGACCATCTCATTATTACATATTCGATCCAAAAATATATAGGAGATCAATTTATTATTCATTATCAATTACATATCTTCAGTATCATAAATCATTTATCCAATTTGATCAGACTTATCGTCTTGCAAAGCATTATCATCTAGAAATATGAAAATTTTCCCATTTTCCCCATTCCAAATCCAAGGGATGTAAATTAAATTAGAAAGAATAAAATTAAAAGTTATTTTTATCTCTCTTATTTATAACTTCATCAAATTTAATCATTTTTTCATAGACAAAAATTAATGACGTTTTTTGGAATGTTTCATTTAGAAAATTTTTAAAAAGAATCAACACCTTCTTCATATTGATCACTTAATAAAACTGTCATAATCCCATTCGAATCATTATTACCTCTAAAAAATATCAATAATATTTATCACATCATAATTAACCAATTTAAAATTTATATTACATATTCCATAATTTTAATGTAACACAATTTTGGAATAAAAAATAAATTTATGCATATTGGAACATATAATTATAAATTTTATAAAATAATGGAAGTTATGTTTAAATATAAATAGAAAATAAAAAAAATTTATACTTGGATATAATTTACCATAAAAATTAATGAAAAACCATTCTCTCATTTTGCATCTTCTTATGAATTATATTGGAAAAACATTAAATTGATTATTATTGATCTGAATAGAAATCAAGTGCACATTTTCAATTTTTATTAGTATCTTTATTATAAAGTTAATATTAATTTTCATCTCATAAAATATATAATAATTAATAGTTTAAACATTAATTTATTCTATAATATATTCATATAGTATAGTTCAAACAACACAATAATTAATTAGTAATGTGGTACCTATATGTAATGGAATTATATTATATATTATTTGTTCATTATATATTATGAAAATACTGGAAATCATATTACAAATTTTTTATTATATAAAAACTTGTTTTATTTTAATATCACACAATAAATAACTAAATTTTAAATATTATCATCTAATTTATTTGATAAAATAAATATCTAAATTTATGGGGAGAAATTTAATTTTAGTGTGAATACCATGTGATGTAGGTTAAATCCCTAAAAATATATCTATTAGAATATAACATGATATATAAAGGAACCAATTAACAATTCATCTTTTGTATTCACTATAAATTTCATAAATATATATATTTTAACACATAACACAAAGACAATATATTTAATATATTATTATTTAAGGATTTAATATTCTCACATCAAACAGAAAGTGTTGATATTCATATACACTAGTTATATGAAATTTTGTATTGAAGTGTATGCACATTATAATGTATGTATATATTACAGTTTTTTATTACCAAGTCACCAATATGTTTATAACAGTAATTTAAATTTATCAACATACATGAAAATGTATGCGTGATAATTTAATGATTCAGAAAAATCATCCATATAATAATATTTTTGAGATTCAATGAACAAATTTATGATGTGGTTCATTAAAAAAATATAAAAAACAATTCATTGAAAATGCCATTCCATTTTAAAGAAATTCCAAAACAATAACATATAATGAAATACAAAAAAAATCATTTAACTCATCACATAATTAATGTATATGAAGATGGTAATGTGAGATTTGAGATGATAATATCTATATATAAAAACACAATGATGATATCATTGAATTATAATGGTTCAAGAATATAGTAATGTGACTAAATGATAAACATGGATGTTTCGTTAAGAATTTTGTGTATGAAGAACCTAGAGTGCTAGTGCTCATGATACCTAAAAACAGCTTGAATATGGTTGACCAATTACGAATTTAAACCATCTATTGGAAATTTATTTCTTTCTAAATTAATTTGATAAAAATATACCACAATTCCACTATGATTAAATAGGTCACCCTAACCAAAGACACCATAGAGCCCATAAAAGATTCAACAATTTATGCCTTATGAATATATGAAATAATTCATTATGTCTACACAAATAATTAATTCATAGATCTATATATTAAATTTCAATGATGAGGCCAATTATATATGATGGTTTATGAAGATGGTAATGTGAGATCTGAGTACACAGAATAAAAAAAATAAAACATAGGGATTTAAATAAATTGAATGGCTGAAAGAGAGGATTTATAAGTGAGTTTTTTCTGAGAGTGGGAAATGTAAAATGCAAATAATTTGGCCAATGGAAATTGAGGATCTAAGAATTTGTGAAACTATCAATCGAGTCACTAGATCATTGAAATGATGGTTAGTGATTCTTCATGAGATAAATGAGTCATCATTCACGAGATAAGAACAATACTGAACTGATTCAAATGGGTTTTCATCAAATTTTAAAGGATTTATCACAATTTTAATTACATAACTAATGTGATAAATCACATTTTTTTCAACCGTTATTATAAAACCAATGTCAAAAAAATTTGAATAATTATTTATCACACCTCTTACGTAATAATTAATTTGATAAATTAGAATTTGCACATTGGGTACTAACAAACCAACATGATAAACATGGTAAACATCCTTTATCATGTTGGTTTCATGATAAATGATGTGAAGATGCAACATATTTGGATTTTTTTCATGCCGGATATATAAAAAATGAAATTAAAAATAACATAAGTCATTTTATCATCTATGTTACATAATAATGAATATAAAAACTCCAGTTAAATTTCTTGTTCATGTCTATAATTAATAACCAATGTGATAATTTAGTTGTGCAATATTCTTTATATACTAATTTGATAACCCATCTTTTATTACAAACATAAACATGATTTATTACATAAAATATTCACTTAATACAACATGGATGATCGAGAGGTATAGTTTCATTATAGATTAGGATCATTACATAACAACTTAAAACATGAAATATATAATCTTTATTGAAAACATACTTTACATGACCACTACATTCCCTCATACTTAGCATTTCATGGGATAACCTGATGACATGCATAAGAAAATGGGTGAAATATAAATCCTAGTAAGGGAATAAACATGGGATAAATGAGGATTAAAATACATGTTAAACAATAGTCATATCAATAGATCACAAGAGAAACATGAACATAAAGGTAGGATAATGAATGCTAATCATAACATGGAAATGTGGCAACAACATTTTACATGGAATTAGCTTGATCCAAGGCTCATTGCACATGATGCTTGAGTAAATCCTCATTGCACATGAATCACGAGTAAGCCCTCATTTCACTTGAATTAGCATGAGTCAATACTAATTTCACATGATTTCTCATGACACTATACTTTACCCAATGCATTGGATCTCTAAAAGGGTGAAACCTTCTTAAACATTTCATTTCAAGCATAAGTGTGACACATGAATCATAAAACATGGATTCATAAAACATAATAATTTATTCCACAATAAGGTAATGTGGAATTGATACATGAACCATTATAATCAATATGTAAATGTTCATAAAGGTGAATACCATTTATGGAAAATGGAAATGGTATTCGCTACACAATGGCATTGGCTTAGAAAATCGGTGCGATTTCGGCAGCGTAACGACGTGACATAAGAATTCATAAAAATGGTTGATGAGAGATAAATGGGTTCCTCATCATATTTACATGTAATTGGTAGTAATAAGTTCATATATATACATGTACCAACAATTTTAATGGAATTTATATTCATTATACAAAAGTATTGTTTGAATAAAATTAGGAGAGAGAAGTTCCATTCGGAATTTTTGCATAGTAACAGGTGTACATGGAAGGAATTTAATGAGAGATAAAGGGGTATATCATCATTAAAAATTTAATAATGCAGTATGACGGAGGTGTGAAAACATACCCCAACATTCATAATTGAAATTAAATGGGCAAAACAATTTAATGAAAATTGGACAAAAATGAGAAATGAAGGAAAAACCATTACTTGGATGTGTGCATCCAAAGGCTTGAGAGAGGCTTGAGAGAGGATTATTCGGAGCATGGGGCACCTTGGGAGGATTGTATAGAGAGTAGGGTATAGGTTTGAAGAACTCAAAAGGCTTTGAGTGAGGAGGAAGTGGGAGCTTGGTTCGGTTTATATATGAAAGGTGAGTGAATTCTTTATTATTTAGGTTTCGGACCACTTACATTAAACTTATCCAAACCAAAAATATGATCATGTTTTTTGCACATGGTTTTTGGAAAAGGGAATATGAAAAAAAATATTTTAGAAGTCCAAAGTCATAAATATTAAAACAATGGGGTTCGTATGTGGAGGTGAGTCACACTCCCATGGAAAATAATTTTAAAAGACAAGATGTTTAATAAGTCTTGATGGGTCCATTAATGCATTGAAAATTAAGTCAAATAATCCATGAATCACATTATTTTAATGGTAAGACATATATTGGCCGAACATAAAGATTATAATATTTTATTACATCACTATTGGGTCATTATGATGTCATAAACACATTATATATTTAACAGTATTTAATTTTACCAAAACTTTGACTGTCTCCAAAAATTTTGAAAATTCACAGTTCGATAATTTCGATGTCCTGATTCTAGAAATATAATTTATTTTATCTAAATAATTTTCTAAATATGTTAATTTTCACATTTAAAATAAAAACCGACATTTATAGAAAATTCACAGGTTTTGACAGAAATGGCTTTCAAACCATAATAAAAATTGTAATTACATTCATAAAATTATATGATAATTTATATATAATGAAATTAATTTAATAATAATAATAATAATACTTTATTAAAATATTATTTAATTAAAAAATCACTGTATTTAATAAAATATAATTTTTAATGAAATAATAACTAAAAAAAATTTGTACATTAAAAACTATTTACAATGTATCAATAATGACAAGAAGTTATATTCATTATTATATATAAATAATAATATACATGAACATATTACTATATATTTGTTACATAACCCCTTAAAATAGCCGCATAAGACCTAAGGGTAAGGTGTGCGATGGTGACAGACTCTTGGGGTGGCTCAGATAACATCGCTCAAGTGGTAATCTCTATCAACTTCAACTTTTTACGTAGATGGTCCCATTCGAGCTTGACATGATGAAGCTCAGCTTGGGCTTGGTCAAGAGAGAAGCCCAAGGACACCACCTCTATTCCGAGATCTTACAAATGGGCTTCGTATGGAGTAATTCTACTGGATGAGGCCATCACTTCTTTTGTTTGAGTAAATTGGATTTTTTATAGCCCTATATTTATACTAATCATGTGATCACAGTTCAATGGCTATAAACGTAATAGTCACAATTCATAACATGAAACCAAAGAATTTGACATTTTATATTAACTTTTTACCAAAATATATATTCAACTAGATCAAGAGGGATTTCCATTAATGAAACATTGGGTCGTTATAATATTCCCCCTTAAGAAATATCACCCCAAAAATTTCCTTTTTCCAACACTAAAACGGATGTGGGTAACTCAACTTCATCATTTCCTCCGATTCCCAAGTTCCTTCACCAAACTTGTGGTTTTCCCACAACAGCATGACAAGGGGTATTGTCTTATTTCGTAGAAATTTTTATCTACGATCTATGATCTTCATTGGTTTCTCCCATTAGATAGATCATCCTCCAAATGTACCACCTTAGAAGAGAGTACATGTGAAGGGTCTGGTATGTACTTCTTTAAGTGGGATACATGAAAGACATCATGTACATTCGAAATGGTAGGTGGAAGTCCTAGTCGATAGGCTACAACCCCAACATGATCAAGAATCTCGAAGGGGTCAATGTACCTTGGAATTAACATCCCTTTCTCTCCAAACCTCATGAACTTCTTCCATGGAGATATGTGTAGAAAAAAATGTTTCCAACATTAATCTCAAGGTCTCATCGACTGTTATCTACATAAATTGTTTGTCGACTCTGGGCTGCCTTGATATGCTACTGAATGGTTTTCACCTTCACCACCATTTCTTCAACCATTTCCAGTCCAAGCATCTTACATTCACTGACCTCATCCCTAAACGGTGTTGTTCTTCACCTTTTTCCATAAAAGGCTTCATATGGTGCCATTTGGATGCTTGAGTGGAAGCTGTTATTATAAGGGAACTCAACCAGAGAAATATGTTGATCCCATCCTCCTTTAAAGTCCATTGAGCATGATCTCAACATTTCCTCAAGTGTTTGGATAGTCTGCTCATATTGGCCATCAGTTTGAGGATGATAGCCCGTACTGAAGTTCAGTTCATTATTCAGAGCATGTTGAAGACTCTTCCAAATTGTAGAGGGGAATCTTTGATATCGGTCAGACACAATAGATAGTGGCACTTCATGCAGCCTTACCACTCCCCTGGTATATATTCATGCAAGTTGATCCAATGAGAAATCCTCCCAAATAGAGATGAAATGTGCAGTCTTTGTAAGATGATCCACAACAACCCAGATTGCATTGTTTCCTTTGGATTTCCTCAGATGTCCGATGAAAAAGTCCATGGTGATGTTGTCCCAATTGCATTCTGGTAAGGGAAATGGTTGCATCATCCCCTTAGAATTCTACCTCTCTACCTTTACTTGCTTTCACACCATTCACTTTGATGTATATTCAGTATTCCCATTATTCATATTATCCAACCAAAGGTTTTCTCGGAGATCTCAATACATATCTATGCTCCCTGGGTGAATACAGAAATTTGAACTATGTGCATCATCCAGAAGTTCCTTCCTCAGCTCCGGACAGGATGGAACACATAGTCTTTTCCAAAATCTACCAATTCCTTCTTCATTAACATTAAACTCTGTGGATTTCCCATTTTTGATAGATTCCAATTTTTCCTGAATTCCCACATCATCTTTTTTAGCAACCTTTAACCTTTCCAAAAGAGACGGTTGAGAAATAATTTGTGAAAGGAATGATGATGTTCCCTTATTTATGATTCCCATGTCCATCTTCATCAAGTCTAAGAAGATTGGATCCCTCTCAATTCTCATCATTGATAGAATTGCTGGGACATTTCTATATAGGGCATCTCCCACCTTGTTCGCTTACCCAGGGTGGTAATTTATTGAACAGTCATAATCCTTGATGAGCTCTATCCATCTTCTCTGGCACATATTATGCTCTTTCTATGTGAATATATATTTAATACTCTGGTGGTCAGTATATATCTCACATTTATCCACATAGAGACAATGCATCCAGATTTTCAAGGGAAAGAACACCACCGCCAACTCCAAACCATGCATTGGATAGTTTCACTCATGGATTTTCAACTGCCATGAGGCATTGGATATCCCTTTATCATTCTACCTCAGCAAAAAACCTAATACCTTATTCGAAGCATCACTGAAAACCACAAACATTTCCCCACTTGTGGGTACTGTAAGCACGAGCGCAGTGATAAGACTCTTTTTTAACTCCTTGAAGCTTTCTTCACATTCATCACTCCAAGAAAACTTTACCCCCTTTCAAGTTTTCTTGGTAAGAGGGTTGGACAATCATGATAATTTTCTCACAAATTTTTGATAATATCCAGCTAAAACCAAGAAGCTACGAATATCCATTACCGATGTTGGCCTCGTCCATCCCTCAATTGCATCTGTTTTAGAGGGATCCACAGATATCCCATTACTTGTGATGATATAACCCAAGAATAATACATCCATCAACCAGAACTCACACTTTCTGTACTTTTCAAAGAGCTTATCCTTGCACAATGTCTGTAGTATAGTTCTTAAATGCTTACCATGATCCTCCTTGGTTTTGGTGTATATTAGTGTTAGAACCAAGATGAAGGAAGATATGGTTTTTTTTATTGTCTTTTGTTGATCTTGATTAATTTTTCATAAATGAAAGTCACCTTGATTTTATAAGAATTCAGAAGCTGGAAGTTTGAAGATTTGGAACGGAGAATGTTGAACATTCGGAACCTGGTGGTCGAAGAATTCGGAGTCTAGAAATTGAGAATCTCAGAATCGGGAAATTGAAATTTCTTGAAAGCTGGCTGATAGGAGATGTGAAGTCCCTAATTGTGACGATTATATTCTTTTTTGTAACTCTAATTTGTGAGTATATGCAAGTACTCATAATGAAATAAAAATTTGGGTGGTGAAGTCATATTGAGATCTGGAGGATTCATTCCAAAATTCAAAATCTCAGGTATCGATGATTGAAGAAGTCGTATCGAGAACCAAGAGCCGTTACGAGAATCTGGAAGAGCCGTTCTAAGAACATGAATATTGTAGAGGGATGTTTGGAGTCGACTTGTTGAAGAAGAAGTTCGTAGCGATAAGATCAGAGTCGACTTCCTGAGTCAGAAGTTCATAGCGGGAAGTTCGGATTTGACTTGCTGAGTCAGATGTTCGGAGTCGACTTTCATCGCTAAAAGTTTGGAGTCATGCAGATAATTGGTTATGTCATAACAAGAAGCAATACCGAGAATTGATGAAGTCGTAATCTGAAGATTCATAATGAGAATTGAAATGGTTTCATACCGAATAAGTGGTGAAGGGTCATTCCGAGAATATGATGTCGTGAAGACAGATGAGTGGATCCGGGAATGTGATACCGAGAAACTAGTGTAACAAGGTCAGATCTGGAAAATGCCAAAGCTCTAAACCATGTGAAGGGGAAGTTTATTTGAGAAGATTCTAGAAGCTTTGAGAATGTCTTAATTACTCTGATATTTCTGGAGAAATTATGAATTGGGTGAATTTAAGTGAGCGGGAAAATATTTTGTTTTCCTGCCTAGGCACACTTTGGAGCACCTATAAAAGGAGATATGGGAGTTAAGTAAGTGTGTGATGAAAATGTAGAGAGATAATATCTGATATTATAGAGAGATGAAGAAGTGTTTGGCCGACAGAGTTTCATTGCAGTCTCAATTGAAACGAGAATTTGATACTGGTTGACACTGTATTGAGTTTCTCACATTGAGAAAATTCGAAGTGATGAAGAGAATTTAGAGTGGAGATTCGGAATGGGGAATCAGTACTGGCTATCACGGTATTGAGTTTCTCAGATTGATGAAGACTCGTATTGAAGAATGAGAGTGAAGAATAAGGTTCAGAGTTATGAATTCAGAGTGAAGTATTCAGAGTGGAGATTCAGACTGGGGAATCAGTACAGGTTGTCACCGTTTTGAGTTTCTCGGACTGAAGAAGATTCATATTGATGAATTAAATTGGGAAAATTCGGAGTGAAGATTTGTAATTGGATGTTCGGACTGTAATTGATCAGTCTCAAGTTCAAGGATTACTTACCATTCTTCTGGGTAAGTATGTGATGATTTTTTCTGAACTTTCTTACACTTGTGCATTTGAAAGGAAGGGCAGGTAACATAAGATGTTACAAGAAAAGTGACTTTTCTCTATTGTTCTAAGTGGGTGCACATGCACTGGAGTTATTATTTCACAGTGCTTCATGAGTGGAAGGGTATATCCTACTCATTGTAATACAAGGATTTTTTTTCTTACTCTATTATATGGTGTTGTATTGTTTCTAACCATACCAACGTCGTAGCTATTCTTATTGAATAGTGAACCATGTAAATTGTTGTGTTCCTTTTGAGGTGTGCTTGATTGTTTCTCAGCAGGGATGTATATCTTTAACAAGAGAAAAAGGTTGTTCTCATTTTAAGGGAACATAAAATAAGGAAAACGGGTACCATAGATTCACCCCCTAGTGGTTCATTGCTCCAACTAGGTCCTTTCAAGCAGTATCAGAGGGAGGTTGCCTTTTTTTCCTTGCTGATGGAGAATCTAAATTGTGTGAACAATAAAGGCATTCCGGTATTTGATGGGAAGAACTATCAAATTTGGAAGGATAGAATGATACCATATCTCATATCTTTTAGTTAGGAAGTGCTTGAAGTTGCAACAGTTGGGTTTCCCCCCATTGAAGACAATGTTCCACTTACACTTGTTGACAATAAGTTTCATGAGAATGATGGGAGAGCCAAGAATGCTATATTGTCTTCACTTTATGAAACTGAATTCTTATGAGTAAAAGGAGTGTCCACGACCAAAGGTATATGGGAAAAACTGAAAAACATATACGAAAGCAGTAAGAAGTCAAAAAGGCAAATCTTTAAATCTGAATATTTAAGAATGAATACTTGAAGATGGGAGAGCATGAATCTATTGTGGATTTCTTCACTAGGGTAAATGATATGTTATTAATATTAGATGTATTGGTGAAGAGTTGAAATAATCTACTATGGTGAAATTTTTTTGAGGATTATTCCTGGTAAATTTGATGCGAAGGTATCATATTTAAAAGACAAAGACTCAGAGACTCTATCTCTTAATGATTTTCATAGCACACAAATTACTTATGACATGAGAATGGAAAAGGCTATGAAGATCAAGATAAAGGTTGAAAAAAATTATCATTCAAATACATGAAGAAGGAGAAGTCTAAGAAGCTCTTGATTAACGAATATGGTGGTGACTCTGACTCTAAAAGTAAGGTATGTAAAATTCTTATTGATATTTTATCCTTGTTTTCAAAAAATGTTAAAAGAGGCACAGGTAAATACATGGAAAAGCTTCCTTGAAGTGTTTTGAATTTGGAGGAATTGGCCACTTTGCAGTTAACTATCCTCAAAGGGAGAATGAAGAAGACATTGATGAAGAATAAAGAAAACCAAGAATGTTATGGATGAAGCAGGGTGGTAAAGTAAAGTCGAGGAAGGAAAATAAGTTCTTCAAATACAAAAGAAAAATCTTCCTATCCATAAATGAAGAAGATGAATAAAGTGATCTTGAATCTGAATAATCAGTTGAGCATGGTGTTGAGAATACTTTCATTGCAACAGTGAATGATGAGGATTTTGAAATTAGCATCTCAGAAGAAGAAGAAACTCTTCTTGAGATACATCTGAAAGAAGAATTGAAGGAATGTTTAAGGAATATGAAAAGTCTAGAGAAGCTTCACAAAATGTTGGAAGATGAATATTTCTCCGCATACAATCAAGATAAAGATAAAAAAGAACATGAGAAAGAGCTTGGATAATTGAAGATGTCTCTTGAAGATGAGAAAAATAAAAATGAGCACATGAGAGTAGAGCTGAAGGAAAAAATAGGATGAATTAGAACTCGTTCAAAAGAATCTATCTGAATTGGAATAAAAAAGCAGTTGTTCTCAAAAATCAACTACTGATGTTGGTGATGGATCTCAACAAGCACATTCTGAGAAAATTAAATAGAAGAATAAGGTGGTTGATGTGAATAAGAAAGGTGATAAAGTTACTTATGTGGCTAAGAATAGAGTTACTAGAAACTCTGAAGTTTCAAGGAATCCTAATTCTAACACTAGTGAAAAACAAGAAAAATTAGAGAAGGCAGAATTCGATTAGACCAATCTTGCTAACAAAAGAATTGTTGGTGGGGCTAATGAAAGAGAAACATAGAAGTATCAGAACAAAACCTTTAGAGGAGGTTACTCATTCAATGGGTATTGTTGGTATTGTGGTGGATTCAGGCATACATCAAATATATTTTGGTTCAATCAATATTATTATTATCACCCCATGAGTTATTAAAGGTAGAGATTGAGGGGGAGTCAATCTCCTCAAAGGAATAAGAGTGAGAAGGTTTTTTGAAGAAAGTTGAGAAGAATGAAGTCATGATAGAAAATAGGATCCAGCCTTTGGAGACCATTTTTGAAAGGTGTGAATAACCTAGAAACCTTGCAAAACGTTTCCTTGTGATTTTACTAGCTCAAAAAAATGTTCTTAATTTTCAGAAGCCGAAGGTAAAGAAAGAAGTGAAAGAATAAAATCTCTTGTTGTTGAAACTGCTCTAAACGTTACAGAGGAAGAACAACCTTGGATACTTGATAGTGGGTGTTCTTCACATATGATATGATACTTGAAGTTGCTAATGAATATAAAGAATTTTAAAGAAGGAACAGTGACATTTGGCAATGATGAATCTTTAATAATAAAAGGTGTTGGATCAGCCATCATTGGAAAGGAAAATTTATAGTCCAAGAAAACACTGTGTGTTGATGGGCTGAAGCACAACTTGATGACTGTATCACAACTGTGTGATGATGGTAACAAGGTTATCTTCAAGAAAGAATCATTTATTGTGAAATGTGAAGAAGATGGGCAGATTGTTAGAAGAGGCCAACGAACCAAAGGAAATCTGTTTAAAGATGGAAATTCACAAAACTCTTGTTAAATGAGCATAGTGGAAGAAACTTTGTTGTGGCACAGAATAATTGGACACATGTGTCAGAGAAATATGAGTAAGTTATCTCAAAGGGACAATGTTCAAGATATTCCAGATTTTCCAAGAAGAAGAGATTGGTGTTGCACTACCTTTAAGAAAATAATGATTACAAGTTTTGTGCATAATAAGGTTGACATTTTTCCTAAACAACCACTTGAACTAATATATTTTGATATATGTGGTCTGATGGGAAAACCATCAACAAATTGTGACAAGTACATCATCACATTCTTTGATGATTTTAATCGTATTACGTGTGTTATGTTTATGAAGCACATGTCAGACTCCCGGAATATGATTAAATGCTTCAGATGGAAAGCTGATAAAGAATGTGAGTACTCTGTGAAGAAGTTGAGAATAGATAATGGTGGTGAGTATAAACATGAAGAATTTATAGACTATCTTGAGAATCATGGGATTAAACATGAATATAGTTCTCCATATACACCTCAACAAAATGGGGTTTCTAAAAGGAAAAACATATGCTTGGTGGAAATGGGAAGAACCATGTTGCTTGAACATGGCCTTACACATTACTTTTAGAGGCATGCTACATGTAAAACTATTTATATTAAAAATCGATGTTTCTACAGGCCTTAATAAAAAAACTCCATTTGAACTTTTCTATGAAATTACTCCAAGTATGAATCATGCTAATGTTTCTGGGAGCCCATGCATTATAAAGAAGAAAGGTGGAAGCAGTGGAAAATTCGAGCAGAAAGGAGAAGACAAACTTTTTCTTGGATATGCACCAGAAGGAAGAGGTTATATATTCTTTAACAAAGAAACCGGAAGAATTGTGGATGCAGTTGATGTAAAAGTCATTGAAACTCCAGGAAAAGATAAGCATGTCTAGAAAAACAAGGAAGATGAGGAAGATGAAGTTAACGATTCTGATAAGGATGCAGTGAATTGTAATCCTAATCAAGATGAAGAATCTGATTCAGCCATATCAAGTGATGTGGAAGGCACATGAAAAACTTATCCAAGGCTGATGAAAAAAGTGCACGCTCAAAATATTATTGGTGATCAATGTCACATGGTTCAAACCAGATGAACAAGTAATTATATATAACATACTTCCTTGTATTCCAATGTGGAACCAAATGATGTTAAAGAAGCCTTTGATCATCCGAAATGGGTTCAAGCCATGAATGGAGAATTGGATCAGATTGAAAAGAATGACTCATGGGAACTCATACCCAAGCCTGAATGTAAGAACATTATTGGCATAAAATGTGTCTTCCAGAACCAGTTAAATGAAGAAGGTGAAGTTATTATAAATAAAGCAAGATTGGTTTGCAAAGGCTACTCTCAGATTGATGGAATTGACATTGAAGAATCTTTTTCTCTGGTAGCAAGATTAGAAACTATCCATATATTTCTTTCTATTACTGCACAACGAGGCTACAAAATCATTCAAATGGATGTTAAATCCACATTTCTTAATGGTGATCTCAAAGAAGATGTTTATTTTGAGAAACCATGTATCTTTGTTGTTGGGAAGAATGAATGTTACGTGTGCAGGTTGAAAAAAGCCTTGTATGGGATAAAGCATGCTCCATGAGCACGGTATTCCAAATTGGATACTTGCTTAAAGGAGATTAACATCCAGAAAGGAAGAGTTTACAACAATCTGTACAACAATGAAAGCCACGATCTTTCTCCCATTTTTATTGTCTATGTTGACGACATTATTTTTGCTAGGAATGATGAATGAAGCTATGAAAGGTTTGCTGAAGAAATGAAGAATGTCTTTGAGATGTCCATGTTGGGAGAAATGAGATACTTTCTTGGGTTACAAATTTTTCAATAGAAAGAATTCATTTTTCCCTCCCATGAAAATTATGCTATGGAACTTCTTAAGAAGTTTGGGATGGAAAACTCAAAACATGTATCAACTCTTATATCAGTAGGAACAAAGCTAAGAAAAGCTGATGAATGAAAATATATTGACTAGAAATAATATAGAAAGGTGATTAGAAGTTTGTTATACCTATAATGACCCATACATTACATACATTGTTAATACTTCAAAATTGAATCATACTTATTACAACATATAACAAAACCACGAAAGGACCGTATAGGTATAGTGTCTTTAGAAACTGGGAAACATAAACAACTGGTTCATAAAGCGTCTACACTATCTCCCATTTATTTCATCATATCTATAGTCCCTTTTGGCATACCTTACGTAATAACCTTCTTCCTGACCTGGGGAATGAAAACATACAAAAGGGTGAGCTCAAATGCTCAGTAAGGGTAAACAAAAGAAATATCAGTCACATCATATTCATAAGAACATAACTTTTGGAAATCGTAACCTGCAAAAGAGAGAATAATTTCAGACCATGGGATAAATCATAGTAGTGAAATGGAATCCCAATAATCATAACATAAAACATGAAAATTATTGGCATACACACATAATCATAGAGAATCATTTCTTATTAGTCAAGACGCATTGCCAAGACTATCTTAGTGGACAAGGTCCATTTCTGAACTGAGTTCACTCCTCGTTTCAGTCCTGTTTCAATGAACTGGTATAACCTACTGTTCTGTCCATGTCTATCTCATGAGATATAGAATCTCTAACCAATGCATTGAAGGGAGATATAGGTCCCCACCCATCTCATAATGATACCATTTTTATGTGTTCCGCAAAATCATAAATCATACATCATTTCATAACCCATGTAATAAAAATGGGAATCTTAAACATCGGAACATCATAAAACAATTCATATAAGATAAAGGAATTCCTAAAAATATTTCCATCACAACATAATCAAATCAATGTAATAATAGGGATAGAAACAGAACCCTTTATTATCTTAGATGGAAAATAATTTTGATAAAACACTTGAACTCCACTCTTGAGGAAAACATCCTTTCTACATCAAAAACAATTTTCCTTTCTTAACATGTCATACAATTCTAAACTAAAAGAAGTTAATTAAAAATAAACTTGAAAACTTTTAAAGGAAGATTCTTGGAAATATTTTTTTAAAATCCATTCATGCAGTATAAGTTAAAAAAAATATTCTTCTCATACTTTTCTCGGAAAAGTCCAAAAGTACCTCGTACGAAAAATGACAAAAGTTTCCTTTCATATCTTTTACTAAAAACTCACCAAAGGGTAAAATTGGATATAAACTATTGTATAAGGATATAAATATTAAATATTGAGGAAACATGGATGTGGATGATAAAATAAACCCCAGTAAATTCCAAAGTATAAACAATCTCGGAAAAAAATGAGATTGTGATATTTCCCTTACCTTAGGTCTGATTTTCCTTGTAAGTGTCCGAACCTCCTCTTCTTTGAAGTGCTTCTTTGAGACCTCCTTTTTGGGCACTAAAATAGGTCTTTGAAGAATACCACAACCTCTATGATGTTTCTAGGGAAGTGGAGAGGAGAAATTGGCAGGTGGTGGCCGAGCATGAAGGCTCAATGTGGTGTGAGGAAGAGGGGGAGGGGTGCCCTTTTTTAAGGGAGGAGAGGGGGCACCTTTGGAATAACTAAAAATATTATTTTATTATAAAGTCAAATTCCGTTTTTAATAGCTCCAAATTGATATATTTCGAAGATAAGGTGGGAAAGGGTCTCAATCCTCTCATACAATAGAATTTAGACAAGTTTAGGTATCAATTTTAACCTTATCATTTAGATTTAACTTTAAGTTAGATAATTTAACATTTACCGTGTCTTCTTGTTTTCTTACACTATAAGGTTAATAAAAATACCATATCAAGCCAAACGAACCCCAAGTTGTTTATTATTAATATATCTAACATTATCTAAGTCATTTGGCTGATCCTTAGATTTTTAGGAATAAAATAACAAGTAATAATATAATATTTGTTTTAAAAACTATTTTATGTCAATTTTGACACTATTTAGTAATTGATTTTTCTGAAACTCATAACAGAATGATTAGTTCGAACCAAGTTACATAACTCAATACTAACATGTCATATTAACCTATAAAAATAGTGTAATTCATTAAAAGTCTCAAATTACATTTATTTGGGTATTTATAACATTAATTATGTCAATATTTCATTAATAAGATAATTATTTAATCATCATTGTGTCATAAATAAATTAAATTATTTAATGTCTAAAAATTAAAAAAAAATACCATTATGTAGGAAATCTTTTTAGATTTCTATTGAAAATTTATAGTCGAATTTATCTTATGTATATCCCCATATTAAAAATTATTTACTTATTAAACTTTGATTTTGAATATTTTAACCCTTCTTTAAATAAATTAATAATAAATGTCCTAATCTAATCCAAGTGGGACTAAATGGTCATATTTTATTCCTAAGGTTGTTTTTGGTCGAATTGAACATGTCAAATAGAATTATGACATGTGTTAGGGTAATAATAATATCATTTTTACCCTTAATTACCCTATTTACTTTTAACCATGGTAAAAAAAGTAAAAAGTTACTATTCACCAACAAATTATTTTCATCTCATTGAACCACATTTTACTTACTGACATCAACCGTGTCTCTCGGATTTTTGAAATTCCACTCACAGAAGTGGTAAAATTAAGTTTTATGAAAAATTCAGTTTACTAACTACCACTTAGTGGTTTCACTATTCATCAAAAATTGAATGTTTTCAGAAAAATACCAAAATTTCACCCTAGGTTAATTTCGATATTCCGAATCCAAAAATTAAGTCCGTTTTGAAAAATAAAATTTATAAAATTTCAAAAAAGTGGTTATTACTATTCATAACGGCTAGTTTTAATAATATTTTAATAGCATATCATTGTTTAGTGAAACTCAGTATTGCGTACGGCACAAGCTATCGAGGAAGGCCGTAGTTGCGTGTAAATCAAGCCAATATAGTGTTGTGTGTAGTGAAAGATTCCTTTGATGATTTATATAACATAAAAACAAAATATTTCACATAAATGTCCCTGGTGTTACATTCTACCCCCCTTAAAATGAATTTCACCCTTGAAATTCGTCACTTTGTCACAAACAGATGAGGATACCTCTCCCTCATAATATCCTCAAGCTCCCATGTAGCTTCTTCTAATTGGTGGTTCCTCTATTAAACATTCATCAAGCGAGTGGTCTTGTTTCATAGAACATTTTCGCTACGATCCGGAATCTCTATCAGTTGTTCTTCATAAGAAAGATCTTGCTCCAGCGGTTCAACTTCTGAGCTAAGTACATGTGAAGGATCAGGTATGTACTTTCTCAGGATAGATACATGGAACACATCGTGTACTTGAGAGAGATTCAGTGGAAGCGCCAATCAGTAAGCTACCTTCCCGACACGATCCAGTATTTCGAAAGGACCGATATATCTAGGGCTCAACTTCCCCTTCTTTCCAAATCTCATGACTCTCTTCCAGGGAGATATTCGTAAAAACACTTTATCACCCACTTCAAACTCTGGGTCTTTTCTTCGGTTGTCGGCATAACTTTTCTACCGACTCTGAGCTGCTCATTTGTGGTGTTGAATAGATCTGACATTTTCTGCCATTTCATCATCGAGATCAAGTCCTAATAGCTTTCTTTCCTCAACTTCATCCCATCAAGTTGGAGTCCTGCATTTCTTTCCATAGAGAGCCTCATAAGGATCCATCTGAATACTGGAGTGAAAGATATTATTATAAGAAAATTCCACCAATGGTAGGTGTTGATCCCAACCACATTTGGAATCCATAGATCAAGATCCCAACATATCTTCTAGAGTTTGAATTGTTCTCTCAGACTGACTGACTGTCTGTGGATGATAAGCAGTGCTGAAACTCAACTATGTATCCAGAGTATGCTGAAGACTTCGCCAGAACATCGAGGAAAATCTCGGATCCCGATCAGATATAATAGAAAGTGGTACTCCATGCAATCTTACAACATCCTTTACATATATCCTTGCAAGATGATCTAGAGAGAAATCCTCTCTAATAGCAATGAAGTGTCCAGACTTGGTAAGATGATCAACTATGACACAGATAGCATTATTCCCTTTGGATGTTTTAGGAAGTCCGGTGACAAAGTCCATAGTGATGTTTTCCCATTTCCACTCGGGTATGGGTAATGGTTCTAACATCCCCTTATACTTCTGTCTCTCAGCTTTAACTTGCTGACAAACCAAGAATCGAGAGACATATTTAGCAACATCTCTTTTCATGCCATCCCACCAGAAGTACTCTTTCAGGTCCCTATACATCTTCGTGCTTCCAGGATGAAAAGATAATGAAGAACTATGAGCCTCATCCAGTAGCTCCTTCTTTAATTCCAGGATGGGAGGAACACAAACCCGATTCCTGAACTTTATTATCCCTTCACAATCCAGGTTGAATTCAGGAAAATTTCTCACCTTCTTTTGTAACTCGACGTATTCTTTCTGTGCCTCTTTAATCTTCACATGTATATATGGTTGAACATTCATTTGAGAAAGATAAGATTTTCCCCCTTCCATTATAATTCCAAGATCCATCCTTTGTAAATCAATAAATATTGGATCTTTGATGATCCTCATCCTGGATAAAGTGGCATGGTCTTGTCGACTTAATGCATCTGCCACCTTGTTTGCTTTCCCAGGGTGGTAATGGATTGACCAGTCATAATCCTTAATCACCTCCAACCATCTTCTTTGACGCATATTCAGCTCCTTTTCTGTGAAAATATACTTTAAACTTTTATGATCAGTATAAATGTCACACCTTTCTCCATAAAGATAATGCCTCCAAATCTTTAATGCAAAGATTACCACAGCTAACTCCAAATCATGTGTTGGGTAATTTTGATCCTGGATTTTCAACTGTCGTGAGGCATAAGCTATCACCATATCATTTTGCATAAGAACACACCCCAATCCCTTCTTGGATGCATCACTATAGATCACAAACCGTTCTCCACTACAAGGCAGTGTGAGCACAGGTGCACTGGATAAACTTCTTTTCAACTCCTTGAAATTCTCTTCACATTCTTCCATCCAAACAAACTTAACTCCTTTCCGAGTCAATGTGGTGAGTGGATTAGATAATCATGAAAATTAATTCACAAAATGATGATAATATCCATCTAAACCAAGAAAACTTCAGATTTCAGTTACTGTTGTTGGTCTTGACCATCTTTTGATAATCTCTATTTTTGCTGGATCCACAGATATCCCCTCTTTTGAGATTATGTGACCCAAAAATGAATCTTTTTGATGCCAAAATTCACACTTTGAAAATTTGGAATAAAACTTCTCCTTTCTCAGGGTATTCAATATAATTCTCAAGTGATCTTAATGTTATTCCTTGCTCTTTGAATAGACATGAATATCGTCTATAAATACTACCACAAATTGATCAAGATAGTCTTTAACGACTCTATTCATCAGATCCATGATGATAGCAGGGGAATTAGTAAGACCAAATGGCATCACTATAAATTCATAGTGTCCATACCTTGTATGGAAATCCGTCTTTGGTATATCCTCCCTTTTTACCCTTAATTGATGATACCCTGAACGAAGATCAATTTTGGAATAGTATTGAGCTCCTCGTAGTTGGTCAAATAATTCATCAATGCATGGGAGAGGATTTTTGTTCTTGATAGTGATCTTGTTAAGTTCTCGATAATCAATGCAGAGTCTCATTGATCCATCTTTCTTATTAACAAATAGAAAAGGTTCTCCCCAAGGTGATGCAGTAGGTGTAACACCCCAAGATTCCTCGGTATGTTTCCTTTCGAATAATGCAATGGCGTGCATTGTACGCAACTTCGAGATTTTAACACACCATAACCAATCAAACTAGCCGTTATGAATAGTAATACCTACTTTTTGAAATTTTATAAATTCTATCTCTCAAAATGGACTTCATTTTTGGATTCGGAATATCGAAATTATCCTTGGGTGAAATTTTGGTACTTTTCGGATAACTTTCATATTTTGATAAATAGTGACAATTACTAAATTTTAATTAAAAACAACTTTTTTAATCAAAATAATTAATAGTGATAAATTATGAATTTGAGTGGTTTTAAAGTATATTTAGAATATATTTTTACCATATAATACAATGTGGGTCAATGAACATAATTTCACATTTAAACTAGACAAAAACAAGTGACAATCTTTTGATAGTTATTATCTCTAAAAAACATGCTTTTTGTTATCAAATCGGGAATTAATTTTAAATTAATTTCTGCAAATTCTGTGTTTTGAAATTAGAAAAATCGATTCCATATTTGGAATCAGGATGTCCAAATTTTTTAAATAGGTAACTTTTATTTTTAGACATTTTGAATAATTACTGCGGTAAATATTTTATTTACCATGGTTAAAGGGTAAATCTGGTAAATAAGGGTTAAAAAAATAATATTATAATAATACAAAATTACCCTAAAACGTGTCCTAACCTTATTGGTGGACACCTACCCGACCATGGGCATCCTTGGGTCGATTTAGGGACCCCTTGGAGCCACTTGTATGTGGTAGGGACACATTATATTAATAAAGTTAAAATAAAAATAAAAATGGCATAAGCTTACATCTTTTAGAAGAACAATTTTTACATAGGGTTATACATGTTGGATTTTAGATTATAAATATTCATTAGAAAGCTAAAACGATTTCCTACATAATGATATTTTATTTATAATTTTTAGACATAAAATAAGTAAAATCATTAATGACACAATAATGATGCAATGTTTACCTCATTAATAAATCATTAAAATAAATAAGATTATAATGATTAAAATATTATCTAAAACCTGTCCAATTCTTATTGGATGATGTTATTTAGAAAATGAGACATCCTATCTTCGACCTCAATGATTTTTGGACCATTATAAACCAAATATAATTATATTATAATGTAATACTTTCACTCTTTCCTAAAGAGCCCCTCCTCTCCCTTATAAAAGGAGACCACTTCTACTCATTCCTCACACCTCTCAAGCCACTTGGCACGTCCAAACCCTACCCAAATACTCTCCCAACTTCCCTAACTACATCCTAGAGGCCTTAGTTTGATCAGAAAGCCAACCTAAGGAGCCCTTTTGATCAAATCAAAAGGAAGAACCCGAAGAAGAGGTAATGTTTTCACCACCCCTTTTCAAGTTCATTTCTTCTTCCACTTCTTCTTTCTTTGTTCTTACCATTCTAAAATAATAGCTCCAGTATCTCACATATACTATGATGTTATTATAAATATGGTACAACCATATTCAGTATTCTATCCACCCTTTGAATAACATGTCACCATACGTGCGTACGTACGGCTTACCGTCTCCACGTCGTGGTGTAATTGTTATTCAATATATTATTATTTGGATGGGTATAATAATGATGTGAAACTCATGTAAATAATAAATATAACATGTTAATTATTCTGTATATATGATATAACGTCCTTTTATATATTATTTTAATATCAAAAGAATGATATTGTCGCTTGTGCTTACGTACGGACTACCGTCTCCACAAACGCGATAAGATTCATTCTCCATCGTATCCATTCAAGTATAATTATCATTTGATGATTTTAAAATAGTATCTAAGGACTTGATATCATTCTGGATATGAATAATATACATCCAATTAATAATGAATATGGCTCACATAACAAAGAATATAAAGTAAAATGAACCCGTTAACACCCGAAATAACGATAATTCTAAGATATTATTAACAAATCAATGTTAAAAGATCATATATGATATCATATTAAAGTAAATTATTCTTTTATTATTCAATAACAATTATTTCACCATTATACAGGAGGTAAACCTACCATCGACCAAGGAAAAAGTACAAGTAAGGGATTTTCTTATCTGACATTCAATTCCGTGAGATTTCCATTTTTCGCCACTAAATTGTTGAAAGTGGTGTATTGTGTACTGCAATTTGATATATATTATCATGATTATCATTATATTCATGTTATTCTGTAAATCATTTGGTGGTTATAAACTTTTGGCCATACGACTCAGTTGATTAACTTGGTAAGGGATTTTCTTATCGCACTTTCAATTCCGTGAGATTTCCATTGTTCACCACTAAATTATTGAAAGTGGTGTATTGTGTACTGCCATTTGATATATATTATCATGATTATCTTTATATTCATTTTATTCTGTAAATAATTTGGTGGTTATTAACTTTTGGCCATACGAATCAGTTGATTAACGTGGTAAGGGGTTTCTTATCTCACTTTTAATTTCGTGAGATTTCCATTATTCACCACTTAATTATTGCATGTGGTGTATGTGTACTTCCCATGATTGTATTCATTATGTAATATACTTTAATTTATGGGTATTTACATCATCTGGGTATGATACTTCTTTCATGGGTGTATGTTTCGTAAGTTGCCTAATCGATAAGGGAATTTGAAATTTCAATTTCCACTCATTTGGCTTTACGCATATTTCATTGATTATATTACTCCAAGATTATGTGTGGAATCAATATTGATTTGATTATGTCATAATTTCCACTCCCCTTCCTGTGGATATACGTTTGATACACATAATCACTCCATTGATAATTCTCAAGTCATTGATATGAATTTGATAAGAGAAATTTTAACTCATTCTCCATTTGTTGAGTTAAACGTCCAATTCGTTGGTGTTGTTTTTACAAGAATATGTGTGAATGTCCATTGATTGTTTTACACTGAATATCCAATCATATTTAGTGTATTTATATTTTTCACACATAATTATGTCGTTGATTTATCCTTAACCTAAGGATACAACCTTTATGAGAGATTTCATCTCAATTTACATTCCATTGAGACTTCTTTGATGATATACACCAAATCACTTTAATGTGGTGTATATAATGTACTTTGACATAGTATATCATGAATCCCTTTATTCTCATGATATTACAATGTTTTGATTACCTCAATTATTTGTATTCAAGTGTCTATTTTGGTTAGAATATCTAACCAAAATACCATTTTTAAATGTTTTAAAGACTTATTCATCTAAACCTTTCTCATTAATGTCCATGTTTTAAAAATGGTTTTAAGGATTTATTTATATGGACATTAAAGTTTAGAAATTAAAACTCCTTTTAAAAAGTTTTAATGTGGTATGGGACACTTTGATTCAAAAATCTACTTTTAAATGGCTTCTTTACAAATAGTGTGACTTTTAAATGTTTTCAAGAAAAGGGGAATATTTCTCTCAAATAGTTTTGATGATTATTTTCATCTATGTCAACATCCTTCATTATTCTTGATTGAGGTTAATGTGATACAATACAATCTTCCATATTGTATCGAATGAGTTATGTTTGACTGTGGATGTGCTGTTTTTATACCATTCATGGTTTGTGGTAAAAGTATTGACATTTCGTATGCTATTTTTAATACGAATGTTTATGTTATGTTTAAACATGTTCATATGAGGAATGCATTGGACTTAATAAGTGACGGGTGGATCCCTCTATAGCTCCTCGATGCATCGATAGGTCTCATGAGACAAACTAGTGTCTTGGCACAAGGCCTTGGCAAAATCTTATTTGTAGTCTTGGCACGAGGCCTTGGCTATGTGGTTATGATAGTCTGGCATTATGCATTCCATCATTATGAAAGTGGTTATTGATATTGCATTTGATCATTCGACTAGTAGAATATCCATGTGAGTAAGTAAATGAAATTATTTCATTTTACCTTTTCCATTTTATGCTGAAGTTCAAGTTTAAAAGGCTTTTGTTTTAGTTATAAATTGCCTTAAGTGTTTATGCTTATTTATGAAAGCTTCTGCTATAATGTTATCCTTACTGAGCATCTGAGCTCTCCTCTTTCAATGTTTTATTTTTCCCAGGATTATGAAGAAGTAATTTATGAATGACCTACAGGGATAGTATGAGGGGATATGAAGACAAGATGTTTTTTTATGATGTAATGTAAAACTTGTGGATGTATCTAGTGTTTCCAAGGCTACTAAACCAATCGGTCTTTCGAGATTTGATCTTTCTTGTGATCATGCCAATGTTATGTAATAATGCACCTACTCTGGGTTACTAGGGTCGGGGCGTTACAGTTGGTATCAGAGGAAGTTTAGTAAAAACCTTGGAAGATGGATTTAGATAAACTCTGATTACAGCACGTAGACCTAAGATGAACTTTGAGGATTATTATAGAAGAACTTCCTAGAATTTTGGTATTATAAAAGATTTTGTGAGTTTTCCGAGAAATACATCCCCGTCTGGATACGAGCAGGTAGAGGTGGCTCTGGCACAGATGTACCTAGGGGTAAAACACGAAAACACTACTTTGAGCTAGACTCGAATGGGAACTGGTGCACGACAACAGGCCCTGCTGCACTCTTGGTTACGACACTCCCGGGGGATATGCTTTGGAAAATTCACAAGATTAGTATAAACCAATATTAAGGGAATACAAAAAAAATGCCCCTAAGAATATATGTCGGCAAATAGATAGTGGATAACCTAGATTTAAACATAGGGTACCCCAAGTTAGAATATATTGTTCAATTACAAGATTATTCTATTATATCTATTTTTTTACATTCTTATTAGATAAGTATTAAAAACCCTAATTTTATATTCTTTTGTTTGTTGAAACATGGAGGGAGAAAGATCACGAACAACTCTTCTCTCTCTTCCTGAAGAACTACTTGCAATTATTATCCAGAAGTCATGCGCAGACGATGTTGAAACTTTTTCAAATGTCCAAGTTACATGAAAAAAACATTATGAGACATCCAATACCTCTAGCATTGCACGATTCTTTCAAGGATCAATTACCGACTATGGGATAATGTTGCGCTCTCAACTTTCTTACCACGCTAAGTGTGGGAAGTACCATCAGGGTCTTTTGAAATTATTCACTTTATCTCAAAATTACGATGCACTAAATGATTTTCTAGATGCTGCAGAAGAGGGAGACCTTCGAGTAGCCTATATGTATCAAATTATATATTTATATCTTTTGGGATATACGAAAACTGATTTACCAAAACCTTATTTTGAAATATTTGAAGATGAATCAGTGATAATTTTTCTAAAAAAACATGTTAAAGACGATGTCTCAAAATTATATATAAGAAATAACTATTTTTTATGATGTATCGATGCTTCCATCGATATAATCCAAAATGGATGAGGAGTTTTTGGGTAAAGGAAGTAGATGATTTTGAAAAATTCCTGAGGTACCATTGTGACACATGAACGCATTCTACCAAAATGCAAACCCGCCTAGTCTCTCCAGAGTTCATGTTGTGATCCACATATCTCTAGTGACAAAATACATGCCTGACCCAACGCATGTACTCACCTATGAAGAATTATAACTAGTACCCGATCTATCTTATTGTGGAGAGCCTATCAGAATTCTTCATACCAAAGATCAAGTGTTGCGAAACCGGATGAATCGTCTTGTAAAAGATCTATGGAGAAATCATAAGATGGAAGAGGCAATGTGGGAACCTGAGGAACATCTGATGAAGAACCTATGTGGAAATAAATGGATGGTGAAATGTTTAAAAGTGTTAGTGCTCTTTATTGATGGGATTACTTTGGAATAATTTTCTCTTGTATGTGTAAGCCTGCAATTTATCATGTGAAAATGATATTTGAGGAAGAATTATCTTTTCTGTTGCAGATATAGGTATAAATAACCATTTGGTCTTACATGATCATTGGGTTTGAGGAAATTATAAGTTATTATAATTTGGGATGAAAATGCAAGGTATGAGACAAGATTTGTGGTCAAATTATGTTATGGTTTTTTGAGGAATTTATCTCATTTTGGTAATATTATAAAATATAGTTTTTGAAAAAGGACAACACGTAGACCGTGTGACAACTCGTCGCGTCGGACAAAGCTGTGGGAATCAAACCCACAACCAAAGTGCGATGGTGATTTATCGCCTACCACTGGACTACGTGAAGTCCCTGGTTAGTGTGACTTTTTTTAGTTAAATTATTTTATTGATCAATAATAAGTTGATTTGGGTTCTTATGTATTATCAAATGAATACCCTTGGTATAGGAAAATGATTTGGTGATTAAGTGATAAATGTTATTTTGGAAGATGTTCGTTTTGTTAGGAACACTATATGCCCAAGGAAAATAGAATACAATGAGGTTTCATTTGTAGAGTAATGGTGGATTTTTATCTATGTTTTTATTGTTGATTTATAGTGATTTGGGTTATTTATGGAAATGATTAACCTATAACAGAGAATATGTGATGATGTTAATTACTTTTAAGTATGTGACTTTAAGAGTATTTGATGTCATTTGGAGATACAATGTAACATGGGAGACTACATAATCAAATTCTTCTATGTTTTGGGTTTCAATATTAGTTTGGATTATATTAAAGGATTTTAAGGACAATTGGTTATTGAATGGTATCTATTTAACTTTGGGGTATTGTTGGTTTAATTTTAGAAATTAAGATTAGTGCATATTTATCTCAAGGAATATCCTTTTGGGGGATCATTAGATCATTCACTAACCATTTTGGTTTTGATTAATCTTCTAAGACAATGTAAATATATAGTTTATCCTGCATGGATCATGTGATTCTATAGAAGTTTATTCTAGCTCTTCCAGTGTGACCAAGTCTTCTTGAATACTCGTCGTTTAAAAACAAATTGAGTTAGTGGTGGAAATTTATTAAAGAATGAAACTCTACTTAAAATGTAAGTATATCTCTTAATGTTCTTAGTCAATATCATAAATCAATTCCTCGTCCTTATGTAATGTAACTTAAAAAAAATGTTGTCTGTTTACTTCCCTACTAGGAGACTAATGGTTGTTTGTCCCAACACAAGTTTGTGGTTTTCTTATTTTCAACATTCTCCTGATCATGATTTCTATCCCTCTCCATAAAAACTTGACACTTAGTTTATCAACCATATCCATGTTTTCCTACATGGAATCCGAGTTTGGGTTATCTTGGATGACCTTATACCTCTCTTTCTTTCTTTTAAAGCGATAGTTTTATTGACTCTTTTTCCGATATGGGACTTTCCATTATATTCCCAAGCACAATTTTAAAAATTGCGAGGACGCAATTTATTGAAGGAGGGGAGAATGTAACACCCCAAGCTTCCTCAGTATGTTTCCTTTCGAATAATTCAATGGCGTGCATTGTACGCAACTTCGAGATTTTAACACACCATAACCAATAAAACTAGCCGTTATGAATATTAATACCTACTTTTTGAAATTTTATAAATTATATCTCTCAAAATTGACTTCATTTTTGGATTTGGAATATCTAAATTAGCCTAGGGTGAAATTTTGGTACTTTTCGGATAACTTTCATATTTTGATAAATAGTTAAAATTACTAAATTTTAATTAAAAACAACTTTTTTAATCAAAATAATTAATTGTGATAAATTATGAATTTGAGTGGTTTTAAAGTATATTTATAATATATTTTTACCATATAATACAATGTGGGTCAATGAACATAATTTCACATTTAAACTACACAAAAACAAGTGACAATCTTTTGATAGTTATTATCTCTAAAAAACACGCTTTTTGTTTTGACAACGGGAATTAATTTTAAATTAATTTATGCCACTTCTGTGTTTTGAATTTAGAAAAATGGATTCCATATTTGGAATCAGGATTTCCAAATTGTGTAAATAGGTAACTTTTATTTTTAGACATTTTGAATAATTACTGCGGTAAATATTTTATTTACCATGGTTAAAGGGTAAATCCGGTAAATAAGGGTTAAAAAAATAATATTATAATAATACAAAATTACCCTAAAACGTGTCCTAACCTTATTGGTGGAAACATACCCGACCATGGGAATCCTTGGGTCGATTTGGGGACCCCTTGGAGCCACTTGTATTTGGTAGGGACACATTATATTAATAAAGTTAAAATAAAAACAAAAATTGCATAAGCTTACATCTTTTAGAAGAACAATTTTTACATAGGGTTATACATGTTGGATTTTCGATTATAAATATTAATTAGAAATCTAAAAAGATTTTCTACATAATTATATTTTATTTATAATTTTTAGACATTATATAATTTAAATTATTAATGACACAATAATGATGCAATGTTTACCTCATTAATAAATCATTTAAATAAATAAGATTATAATAATTAAAATATTATCTAAAACCTGTCCAATTCTTATTGGTTGATGTTATTTAGAAAATGAGTTATCTTATCTTCGACCTCAATGGGTTTTGGACCATTATAAACCGAATATAATTATATTATAAAGTAATACTTTCACTCTTTCCTAAAGAGCCCCTCCTCTCCCTTATAAAAGGAGACCACTTCTACTCATTCCTCACACCTCTCAAGCCACTTGGCTCGTCCAAACCCTGCCCAAATACTCTACCAACTTCCCTCACTACAACCTAGAGGCATTAGTTTGATCAGAAAGCCAACCTAAGGAGCCCTTTTGATCAAATCAAAAGGAAGAACCCGAAGAAGAGGTAATGTTTTCACCACCCCTTTTCAAGTTCCTTTCTTCTTCCACTTCTTCTTTCATTGTTCTTACCATTATAAAATAATAACTCCAGTATCTCACATATACTGTGATGTTATTATAAATATGGTACAGCCATATTCAGTATTCTATCCACCCTTTGAATAACATGTCACCATACGTGCGTGCGTATGACTTACCGTCTCCACGTCGTGGTGTAATTGTTATTCAATATATTATTATTTGGATGGGTATAATAATGATGTGCAACTCATGTAAATAATAAATATAACATGTTAATTATTCTTTATATATGATATAACATCCTTTTATATATTATTTTAATATCAAAAGAATGATATTGTCGCTCGTGCGTACGTACGGACTACCGTCTCCACAAACGCGATAAGATTCATTCTCCATCGTATCCATTCAAGTATAATTATCATTTTATGATTTAAAAATATTATCTATGTACTTGATATAATTCTGGATATGAATAATATACATCCCATTAATAACGAATATGGCTCACATAACAAAGAATATAAAGTAAAATGAACCCGTTAACACCCGAAATAACGATAATTCTAAGATAATATTAACAAATAAATGTTAAAAGATTATATATGATATCATATTAAAGTAAATTATTCTTGTATTATTAAATAACAATTATTTCACCATTATACATGAGGTAAACCTACCATCGACCAAGGAAAAAGTACAAGTAATAGATTTTCTTATCTCACTTTCAATTCCGTGAGATTTCCATTGTTCGCCACTAAATTATTGAAAGTGGTGTATTGTGTACTGAAATTTGATATATATTATCATTATTATCTTTATATTCATGTTATTATGTAAATCATTTTGTGGTTATAAACTTTTGGCCATACGACTCAGTTGATTAACGTGGTAAGGGATTTTCTTATCTCACTTTCAATTCTGTGAGATTTCCATTGTTCGCCACTAAATTATTGAAAGTGGTGTATTGTGTACTGCCATTTGATATATATTATCATGATTCTCTTTATATTCATGTTATTCTGTAAATCATTTGGTGGTTTTTAACTTTTGGCCATACGACTCAGTTGATTAACGTGGTAAGGGGTTTCTTATCTCACTTTTAATTTCGTGAGATTTCCATTATTCACCACTTAATTATTGCATGTGGTGTATGTGTACTGCCCATGATTGTATTCATTGTGTAATATAATTTAATTTATGGTTACATCATCTGGGTATGATACTTATTTCATGGGTGTATGTTTCGTAAGTTGCCTAATCGATAAGGGAATTTGAAATTTCAATTTCCACTCATTTGGCTTTATGCATATTTCATTGATTATATTACTCCAAGATTATGTGTGGAATCACTATTCATTTGATTATGTCATAATTTCCACTCCCCTTCCTGTGGATATACGTTTGATACACATAATCACTCCATTGATAATTCTCAAGTCATTGATATGAATTTGATAAGAGTAATTTTAACTCATTCTCCATTTGTTGAGTTAAACATCCAATTCGTTGGTGTTGTTTTTACAAGAATATGTATGAATGTCCTTTGATTGTTTTACACTGAATATCCAATCATATTTAGTGTATTTATATTTTTCACACATAATTATGTCGTTGATTTATCCTTAACCTAAGGATACAACCTTTATGAGAGATTTCATCTCAATTTACATTCCATTGAGACTTCTTTGATGATATACACCATATCACTTTTATGTGGTGTATATAATGTACTTTGACACAGTATATCATGAATCCCTTTATTCTCATGATATTAAAAAGTTTTGATTACCTCAATTATTTGTATTCAAGTGTCTATTTTGGTTAGAATCTCTAACCAAAATACCATTTTTAAATGTTTTAAAGACTTATTCATCTAAACCTTTCTCATTAATTTCCATGTTTTAAAAATGGTTTTAACGATTTATTTATATGGACATTAAAGTTTAGAAATTAAAACTCCTTTTAAAAAGTTTCAAAGTGGTATGGGACACTTTGATTCAAAAATCTACTTTTAAATGGCTTCTTTACAAATAGTGTGACTTTTAAATGTTTTCAAGAAAAGGGGGATATTTCTCTCAAATAGTTTTGATGATTATTTTCATCTATGTCAAAATCCTTCATTATTCTTGATTGAGGTTAATGTGATACAATACAATCTTCCATATTGTATCGAATGAGTTATGTTTGACTGTGGATGTGTTGTTTTTATACCATTCATGGTTTGTGGTAAAAGTATTGACATTTCGTATGCTATTTTTAATACGAATGTTTATGTTATGTTTAAACATGTTCATATGAGAAATGCATTGGACTTAATAAGTGACGGGTGGAGCCCGCTATAGCTCCTCGATGCATCGGTAGGTCTCATGAGACAAACTAGTGTCTTGGCACAAGGCCTTGGCCAAATCTTATTTGTAGTCTTCGCACGAGGCCTTGGCTATGTGGTTATGATAGTCTGGCATTATGCATTCCATCATTATGAAAGTGGTTATTGATATTTCATGTGATCATTCTACTAGTAGAATATCCATGTGAGTAAGTAAATGGCATTATTTCATTTTACCTTTTCCATTTTATGCTGAAGTTCAAGTTTAAAAGGCTTTTGTTTTAGTTATAAATTGCCTTAAGTGTTTATGATTATTTATGAAAGCTTATGCAATAATTTTATCCTTACTGAGCATCTGAGTTCACCCCTTTCAATGTTTTATTTTTCCCAGGATTATGAAGAAGTAATTTATGAATGACCTGCAGGGATTGTATGAGGGGATATGAAGACCAGATGTTTTTTTATGATGTAATGTAAAACTTATGGATGTATATAGTGTTTCCAAGGATACTAAACCAATCGGTCTTTTGAGATTTGATCTTTCTTGTGATCATGCCAATGTTATGTAATAATGCACCGGCTCTGGGTAACTAGGGTCGGGGCGTTACACTTGGGCTTATGAATCCCTTATCAAGATTCTCATGGAGTTTCCTCTTCAATTCCTGCAACTCAATTGGGGCCATTCTATAAGGTGTCTTTGAAATAGGCAAAGCACCTGGTACGAGTTATATTGAAAACTCAACTTCACGATTTGGTGGAAGACTCGGTAATTCCTCCAGAAAGACATCATCAAACTCCCGTACAATGGGCATATTCTAAATCGTGAGTTTCTCACCAACCATTTGAGATAAATAACCTTCATTTAGTGGAATCAAGATCCATAAGGTTGATGGAATTTCCACTGGAAGATTATATTCATCCTTGCATTGATAGACGATCATAGATTGATCTGGAATCTGAAATGTGACTTCCCTTCTTTGGAAATTGATATGAGTTCCATATAATGAAAGTCAATCCATGCTAAGAATCACATAAAATTACACTATAGGAAGGATCACAAGATTTGCAGGAAGCACTTTCCCACAAACTTCGATCGGAGAAGAATTATAAACTTTTGAAGCGACTATTGTGCCATTAGGTGTTGTCACACCTAACTCAACATCTAATTGTTGAGATAATACGGTGATACCCTTAGAAAATTCTTTAGAAATAAAAGAGTGGGTGGATCCAGAATCAGATAAAACATTTGCTACTTTAGAGTGGATGGTAAATATACCTTTCACCACATCGTTATCGTACTCAACATCAATGATAGAAATTATGTGTGACTTTCCTTTTTCTTTAGCCTTAAGAGTTTGTTGACGTAGACCATCATCATCAACCCTTGGATTAGGGCATTTATTGGCATAATGTACCATCTCCTTGCACTTGAAACATTGAAGTGTAGTAGGTTCATTCTGTGTATCCCTTCCTTTGTTTGCATCATTAGACATTTTCTTCCCATCATCGCGACATTCAAATTCCCGATGACCTTCCTTTCCATAGTTGAAACATTTACTTGTCCCTTTAAGAAAACTCCCTCTATGTTTCTTTCCACACTTTGAGCATAAGGGAAAGCTCATCTTCTTTTCAGTGTGCTCTTTAGATTTTCCTTTGAATTCCATTTTCTTCTTCTTATCAAACCCATATGACTGATGGGTTACTCCAATATCCATATCAACTTTGAGAGCACATAGAACAATTTCCTCGTAGCTATTGAAGTCCCTTATGGCTAAGGCCCTTTGAAGACTTGGTTTTATGCCACTAAAGAATCGATCGATCTTACTCTCAGGTTGGATAATAATACTAGAAGCGTACCTTGCAAGTCTTGTAAAATTTTCTTCATAGGTACCAACAGATTCATCATCCTTTTGATTTAGTTCAAGAAACTCTTTCTCCATCTTTGTTCAGAGAATACGAGGGAAGTACTTATTGAAAAATAAGTTCTTGAACTCATACCATTCCATGGACTCAAATTCATCCCTTTGACTCATATTCTTATAATATTCCACCATTGATCAGCATCACCTTCCAAATGATACACTGCTAAGATGACTTTATCATGCTCAGAACATTGAAGAACTTAAAATATCTTTTTAGTAGTACGAATCCATTGTTCATCAACTAATGGATCAGTAGACCTGCTGGATGAAGGTGGACACTGTCTCATGAAGGATTCAGCATAATGTTTCTCCTTCCATTACTCATTTGGAAGTCCTTCATGATTCATAGCTTGAGAAAGTTGTGTGAGCATGGCTACAAGATTTTGCATTCCATCTCCCATAACGTTTGGTTGCTCAGGGGGACAATCATTGCATTGCCCGTCGCATTCCGCATTAACATCGTTCCTTCGGGTTCCAACCATTGACTAAAACCAAGAAGAATAGTGTGAGAAACACTAATTATAATAGGAAAACCACATAATCAAGAATAAAATTTCACACTTAAGGTCTTATCCTAGGTTATTCATGGCCATTTCTAAAACACTAAGATTGTGTTCTATGCTTAGACTTATCCTTAGGGTTCTTACTAAGGCTTTCACATCCTAGTTTTCAACGTTTGACTATACCATTCCTCTGATACCAACTATAATGACCCATACATTACATACATTGTTAATACATCAAAATTGAAGCATACTTAATACAACATATAACAAAACTACGAAAGGACCATATAGGTATAGTGTCTTTAGAAACTGGTAAACATAAACAACTGGTTCATAAAGCCCCTACACTATCTCCCATTTATTTTATTATATCTATAGTCCCTTTTGGAATATCTTACTTAATAACCTTCTTCCTGACCTGGGGAAAGAAAACATACAAAAGGGTGAGCTCAAATGCTCAGTAAGGGTAAACAAAAGAAATATAAAACACATCATATTCATAAGAACATTACTTTTGGAAATCTTAACCTGCAATAGAGAGCATAATTTCATAACATGGGATAAATCGTAGTAGTGAAATGGAATCCCAATAATCATAACATAAAACATGAAAATTTGTGGCATACACACATAATCATAGAGAATAATTTATTATTAGTCAAGACACATTTCCAAGACTATCTTAGTGGACAAAGTCCATTTCTGAACCGAGTTCACTCCTCATTTCAGTCCAGTTTCACTGAACCGGTATAACCTACCGTTCCAGCCATGTCTATCTCATGAGATATAAAATCTTTACCCAATGAATTGGAGGGAGATATAGGTCCCAACCATCTCATAATAATACCATTCTTATGTGTGCCACCAAATTATAAATCATACATCATTGCATAATACATGTAATAAAAATGGGAATCTTAAACATCGAGACATCATAAAACAATTCATATAAGATAAAAAAATTCATAAAAATATTTCAATCACAACATAATCAAATCAATGTAATAATAGGGATAGAAACCGAACCCTTTATTATCTTAGATGGAATTTTTTTTTGATAAAACACTTGAACTCCATTCTTGAGGAATATATCCTTTCTACTTCAAAAACAATTTTCTTTTCTTAACATGTCATACAATTCTAAACTAAAAGAAGCTGATTAAAAATAAACTTGAAAAATTTTAAAGGAAGATTCTTGGAAAATATTTTTTTAAAATCCATTCATGCCGTATAAGTTAAAAAAAATATTCTTCTCGTACTTTTCTCGGAAAAGTAAAAAAGTACCTCGTACGAAAAACGACAAAAGATTCCTTTCATATCTTTTACTAAAAACTCATCGAAGGGTAAAATTGGATATAAACTATTGTAGAAGGATATGAATATTATATATTGAGGAAACATGGATGTGGATGATAAAATTCACCCCATTAAATTCCAAAGTATAAAAAATATCATATAAAAATGAGATTGTGATTTTCCCTTACCTTAGGTCTGATTTTCCTCGTAAGTGTCTGAACCTCCTCTTCTTTGAAGTGCTTTTTTGAGACCTCCTTTTAGGGCACAAACATAGGTCTTTGAAGAAGACCAGAACCTCTAGGATGTTGCTAGGGAAGTGGAGAGGAGAAATTGGAAGGGTTTGGGAGATCTTGAATGCTCAAAGTGGTGTGAGGAAGAGGGGGAGGAGGTGCCCTTTTATAAGGGAGGAGAGGGGCACCTTTGGAATAACAAAAAATATTATTTTATTATAAAGTAAAATTCCGTTTTTAATAGCTCCAAATTAATATATTTAGAAGATAAAGTGGGTAGGGGTCGAAATCCTTTCATCCAATAGAATTTAGACAAGTTTAGGTATCAATTTTAACCTTATCATATAAATTTAACTTTAAGTTAGATAATTTAACTTTTACCGTGTCTTCTTGTTTTCTTACACTATAAGGTTAATACAATTACCATATCAAGACAAACGAACCCCAAGTTGTTTATTATTAATATATATAACTTTATCTAAGTCATTTGGCCGAACCTTAGATTTTTAGGAATAAAATAACAAGTAATAATATAAACTTTGTTTTAAAAACTATTTTATGTCAATTTTGACACTATTTAGTAATTGATTTTTCTGAAAATCATAACAGATTGATTAGTTCGAAAAAAGTTACTTATATCAATACTAACATGTCATATTAACCTATAAAATTAGTTTAATTCATAAAAAGTCTCAAATTACATTTATTTTAGTTTTTATAACATTAATTATGTCAATATTTCATTAATAAGATAATTACTACATCATCATTGTGTCATAAAAAATTTAAATTATTTAATATCTAAAAATTACAAATAAAATACCATTATGTAGGAAATCGTTTTATCTTTCTAATGAATATTTATAGTCGAATTTATATTATGTATAACCCCATATTAAAAATGATTTACTTATTAAACATTGATTTTAACTATTTTAACCTTTTTTAAATAAATTAATAATACATGTCCTAATCTAATAAAAGTGGGACTAAATGGTCATATTTTAATCCTAAGGTTGTTTTTGGTCGAAATAAACTTTTAAAATAGAATTAGGACATGTTTTAGGGTAATAATAATATCATTTTACCCTTAATTCCCCTATTTACTTTTAACCGTGGTAAAAAAAGAAAAAAGTTACTATTCACCAAAAAATTATTTTCATCTCATTGAACCACATTTTACTTACTGACATCAACCGTTTCTCTCCGATTTTTGAAATTCCACTCACAGAAGCGGTAAAATTATGTTTTATGAAAAATTCAGTTTTTTAACTACCACTTAGTGGTTTCACTATTCAACAAAAATTGAAAGTTTTCAGAAAAATACCAAAATTTCACCCTAGGCTAATTTCGATATTCCGAATCCAAAAATGAAGTCCATTTTGAAAAATAAAATTTATAAAATTTCAAAAAGTGGTTATTTCTATTCATAATGGCTAGTTTTAATAATATTTTAATAGCATATCATTGTTTAGTGAAACTCGGTATTGCGCAGGACACAAGCTATCGAGGATGGCCGCGGTTGCGTGTAAATAAAGCTAATCTAGTGTTGTTTGTAGTGAAAGATTACTTTGATGATTTATATAACATAAAAACAAAATATTTCACATAAAATTATCGTGTGTTACAATACCTGACTGCATCAAGACCATATATTGTTTTTTCTATTACCTTATGTGCAGGATTTCAGAGTACTCCTAAAGAATAACATCTTGTTGCTAAAGAAATAATTCTCAGATATATAAAAGGAATATAATAATTCGGTATCAAGTATAGTGTCTCAAATAACATCGATTTTTTTGGCTATTCAGATGCAGATTTGGCAGGAAATGTTGATGATAGAAGATCCACATTTGGTGGAGTGTTCATTGTTGGAAAAA
Source organism: Viscum album (assembly GCA_963277665.1). Lineage (NCBI taxonomy): Eukaryota > Viridiplantae > Streptophyta > Magnoliopsida > Santalales > Viscaceae > Viscum > Viscum album. The sequence goes on along the minus strand of OY728130.1, from coordinate 821,295,747 downwards.
GTTGTGTTGGATGACACTCGAAGAAGAAACATTCTATAACACTTTGTATAGATAAATCTGAATATGTCGTTTCCACCATGGCCGCCAATGAACTTATCTAGATGAAGACATTGTTGGAAGATTTTTCAGTTGAAGTGATGTTGCCCTTGCTCTTGGTCTGTGATAATCAAATCAAAATTAATCATACCAAGAATCCAGTCAAACATTCTCGATCAAAGCATATTGACATCAAATATCTTTTCATCAAAGAGAATTTGGAATATAATGAACTGAAACTTGAATATGATTCATATGCTGAACAAGTTGCTGATATTTTTAGGAAACCCTTGCTGAAGGAATCATTCTCAATATTGAGGTTGAACATGGGTGTCCAAATACTTTCTCATCAAGGCTAAGGTATTTTGTTATTTCCTATCTCTCTTCTTACATTTGGATTGTTTTGTAAAGGGGGAGAAGTTGTTTGTATCATAAATCTATTGTTCAACGAGAGAGTTGTGGGTAAGGTGTAAAATCAACACTGCTTGTGTATGTCAATTATTCTAACAGTTTGTTAGAGTGATTGTAGGAATGAACTTCAAGTTGTTTGTAGGATGTATGAAGCTATATGAAGTTGAATATTTAATTTTCACTACATATGGAAAAAATGGTTTTTCTGTTAATGATTCTTGTTTCTTATAATGAGTTAGCTCACGTAGGATTATAATTATTGATATGTAATCCATTGCTTGAGGTTACAATGTTTTGTGATTTATGAAAACTTGATTTACAATAAAATCCAAAGGGGGGATTGTTAGGACTAATTTGAAGGAAGATATGGTTTTCATGGATTGTCTTTTATTGATCTTGAGGATGTTTTTATAAAGGAAAGAAACCTTGAATTTATAAGAATTTTAAAGATGGATGTTTGATGATTCGGAACCGATAATATTGAACATTCAGAACCTGGTGTTCGAATAATTCAGAGTATGGAAATTGTGAAGCTCGGAACAGGTATATTGAATATTGTTGAATTCTAGGTGATAGGAGATGTGAAGGTCCTAATTGTGACGATGCTATGCTGTTTTGTAACTCTAATTTGTGAGTATATTCATGTACTCATGATGAAAGAAAAATTTGTGTGGTGAAGTCATACCGAGATCATAAGGATTCATTTTGAGAATTTAAAATCTCCAGTATCAATGATTGAAGAAGTTGTATCGAGAACCAAGAGCTGTTCCCTGAATCTAGAAGAGCTGTTCCGAGAACCTGAAGTTCGTAGTGGGGCGTTTGGCGTTGACTCGTTGAATAAGTTGTTTGTAGCAAGAATTTCGAAGTCGACTTCCTGAGTCAGAAGTTTATAGAGGGAAGTTCGTATTCGACTTGCTGAGTTAGAAGTTCTGTTAGGACCAATAGGGGCCTATATACCCTGAGGGGGGGGGGGTGAATCAGGGTATGGATATTCTTTTCACACTTCTTCCTGCCCCACTAGATCTTGACCTCTTTATTACAAGGGTCACTTTGTTTTCACTTGTGTGGTTATTATGATCACTTATTTTCTTCTTTGCCTGATGATGATGCTCCAAATTCAATGTAGGGAAGTAAGCTGGCAGACACAACGAATTTTACTTGGTTCACCCTCACTGGGCTACGTCCAAGGAGCATACACCGACAAGTTGTCGTGCGTACCAAATCCCACTAATCTTCATAAGATGTGGATACAAAATCTGGGATAGATCACTTCTATTCCCAGGCTCACTGCCATCACAAGGTTTAGGGTCAGCTCACTGCTTTCCCAAGGGTCACTCCCTATTTCTCTCTCTCTGGCTCACTACCGGTAGAGAGGATCATCTTCTTCCTCTTCCTAAGCTCACTGCTCTAGAAGGGAATCTATTCATAGTTTATAGACTTGTAGGTCTCTTCATTTGCATGCAATAGTGAATCTTCAACTATTGATAGATGCTCTGTTGAAGTCCAACTTTCATCCACTAATGAATACCTCTTTTCCTCTAAACACAGGGAAACTACCTTTGGAATGTACCTTCACAAAGAACCCTACTTCACGAAGCTTCAAATTTCACGAAGCTCAAACAAGCCTTCACGAAGCTCCTGCCTTTTCGTGAAGCTCTATCGTGAAGCACTCTCGCGATGCACAGACCTTTGCAATGCTTAGGCCGTCGTGGAGCTCCTACCTTCCACGAAGCTCACTGAGCAAACGCGGGGCACACACATTTCGTGGACCTAAAATAGCCACCGTTAAGCTCCCCATTCGTGAAGCACACTGCCTTCGTGAACCACCTCTGTGAACAGAGAGAAATGGATTTTCTCTGAAAATTCACTCTACTTCTCTCGAGGGGGTCGGCTTCTATTTATAGGAGATTCCACCGACCCTCGTCCCTTCTGCACGAAGTCAACACCACATCATCTCAAATCACGAAGCTCTAAAGTTTCAGCTGGAATTCTGTCCAAATCGCGAAGCACCAAGGCAAGTTTCTGTTCACGGAGCTTGATGTGGTCGTGAAGCATTACCATCAACATTCCTTCGTGCCTTCGCCGCGAAGCTCCCTCACAAATCCCTTCACCGCCGCTATGCGCTTCAACTCTTCCGTTCGCGAAGTTTTGACGTAATCGTGAAGCATCATCGCCTCCATTCTTATGGTCTTCATGATTTCCAAACCATGAATCCTATCTTCGCGAAATTCCTGCCTTTTCCATATTAAATTATGATCTTCATGGAAATCTTACTTTCACGATGCTCACCAAACTCCAATTTTTGGACCCTAAAAATTTGGCAAACACTGGGAAACAGCGCCACCTTGTACTGCTCTTTTGTACCGCCTCCAGATCATCCTTTCCTTTGTCATCGTTCTTTTTCAACAAGGATTGTCAACAACTTCTTGGGAACTCGACAAATATCCATGAAAACCTGATTTGTCAACAAACACAATCAACCCAAAAATACTGTAATGTTACCTTGAGGGATTTTTGCCCAACAATCTCCCCCTTTGGGTTTGTTGACAATTCTTCATAACTCTTCTTAGAATGATTTTCTGCACGTTGATACCTCACTGAGTCTTCTTCCAGTTTCTACCAACATTTGCCTCTTGCGATTCTGATAGCATTCAAGGATTAACTTAACAGGTACTCTTAGCCCACATGAGCAATGCTCGGCATGAGAAACAAGAGTAGTATGAAATGTTCATCAATGAACCACTTAATGTCAAACACCAATTGTCGATTCCAACATGATACCAATCCTTAAAGTGATACCAATTGTTGAACCACACTGATCCCAATTGGTGTTAGCTGGACACCTTTTCACACCATTCCAACATCATTGTTCTGCTTTTATCACGATCCTCAACCGTCATGATATCTATGCTTTGATCGATCACTTCTAGCATCATCAGATATTAAAATCTCCCCCTTTCTCATTTCTCCCCCTATCTGGCTGCTCTACTGGTCAGCTTCTCCCCGTATCTGTCATGATTTCTCAAATAGCGACATTGTCTCCCCCTTGAACAATCACTTTTTTCTCCCCCTTTGTCAACAAATCCAAATGTCACTCATTTGTAGTCTGTAGCATAGTAGAGAACACATATTAGCATATTAGGGAAAAACACATCATACCTCGGGGAGGGGGGGGGGGGGGGTCCCACGTCCACACTAGTTTAAGTGTGTGGAATTGACTGAACTCCCAGAGCTGGTCGATGCCCTTCAAATGCTTCCTTGGGTAAGGCCTTTGTTAGAATGTCTGCAACCTCTAGCTCTATAGGCACATACTCCAACTTCATGATTCCCTGCTCAACCTTCTCCTTGATAAAATGATACATTATCTCAATGTGCTTTGTCCTTGAGTGATGGATGTGATTTTTGGTGAGATTTATAGCACTTGAGTTATCGCACTAGATTCCGATTGAAGACTTCACTTCAACTCCCATATCTTCAAGCTGCTACTTCATCCACAATAACTGTATACATGCTTGAGCGGCCACAATATACTTAGCTTATATGGTGCTCAATGAAATGCAATCTTTCTTCTTGCTTATCCATGAAATACACAATACACCAAGATAGAATGCACCACCATACGTTGATTTCCTATCATCCGCTGAACCGGCCCAGTCTGCATCAGTATATCCCAATAACTCTGTCTGAGCTTTGTCATTATATTTCAAGCCGAAGTACACCGTGCCCTTGATATACCGAAGTATTCTATTCACTACAACCATGTGACATTCCTTGGGATTACTCTGATATCTCGCTGCTTGGCATGTGGAAAAAACAATATCAGGCCTTGTTACGGTTAAGTACAACAAAATTCCAATGATTTGCCTGTATTCTGTGATATTAACTGCCTTGCCATCCTCATCTTTTGATAATTTCATCTGGGTAGCAACCGAAGTCTTCATCTCCTTGGAATTTTCTATTCCAAACCTTCTCAGAACCTCCTTGGAATATTTAGATTGAGAAATGAATGTTCCATTCCTTGTGTCACCTGTAGACCAAGGAAAAATGTTATCTCTCCAATCATTGACATCTCAAAATCATTTTTCATGAATTTGGATAACTGTCTGCACTAAGCTTCATCTGATCCGCCAAATATTATGTCTACTTCCTAGACCAGCCTCATCATCCTTTGATTACTGTTGTTGTTGAAATAAATATTGTAATAAAATCCCTTACGCTGAAAACCATGCTTCTTCAAATACTGATATAGCCTTCAGTACCTTGCTCTTGGTGCTTGTTTCAGCCCATATAACGTCTTTTTCAGCCTACAAACATTGTTCTCATCCTCATGAATGAGAAAACCATCTTGCTGCTAAATGTACTTCTTCCTCCAGAATCTCATTCAAAATTGCAGATTTGGCATCCATCTAGAATACCTTGAACTTTTGTTGCACTATAATGGCTAGGAATAATCCGATTGTCTCCATCCTTGAAACCAGTGCAAATTTATCTTTAACATCGATTCCATCTATCTGGGAGTGTCCTCTTCACACCAATTGTGCTTTGTTTCGAATAATTGTGCCATCTTCATTCATCATGTTGCAAAAAACCCACTTATTCCCGATGACTTTCTTATCTACTAGCCTCGAAACAATATCCCACTTCTGATTCTTCTCAATCTGATATATCTCTTCATTCATGGATGAACCCAGTTTTCATCATCAGCTGCATCAGCATTGCATTTCAGCTCAACCTTAGATAGAAAAGATGAATGCTATAGTGATTTCATTCCCCTTGTCTGAACTGGAGCTCACTGATCACTGATGATATTCTGCCTGTTAATTTTAGCTCGAATATTTGGCTTTTGTGCAGATGCGGATTTTACTTCCTTGTACTCACAATCAGAATCTTTTTCTGAATCGACATCAATCACTTTTCCTCCCCTTTTGTTTCTTTCTTCTTCAACACATTCATCAGAAAATTTCTCACTGATTAATTTTTCAGTGGCTTGATTTCTTTCAGCTGAAAATTTTTCACTGTGTCATTGTTCAATGATATCATTTCTTTGAACTTATTCTCTCAGATTTTTGTTAACACACCTTTGAATTTTCCTCGTAGCTTCATGGTATCCTAAAAGTAGTCAGTTGATACCACATTGTTAAATCAGAAAAAGATAATAATGAGGTGCATGATTATTGCTGCTTCTCCCTGTGTTTCTTTCTTCCCTCGATAGGGAATTCCTGAGCTGATTCATCCAATTATTGCTTTGATGGCTCTAGCATCTGATTTTGTTATAGGACACTCCCCCTTTGTTACACCACACTTCTATCTGTTAGGCCCAATGGTAGAGACCCATAACCATTCTTCTCCACGTGCACAATTTATACTAATCTGAAACTCAGCATTGAGCAATTAACCAAATCTCTAAGCCTACTGAGTTGGAACTCGGTGTAGGAAAAAAGAGATAAAGCTAATAACACAATCACTTCTAATTGTGCTCAGTTTCTCCCTTTTATTTACAATTCTTCTACCTGATTTGAATCAATTTAAACTCTGAAGCATATCACCTCTCCACTTCGCATCCTTAGATGCCACTTCCCCTTGGATCGCATCTCCCTAGAACCTGAAACACATGAATCATCAGTTAATTTCATTTATATACATAGGGAGAGGGGGGTGTCTTCGGGACTCCTCAAGATGAGGATTGTGGTTGATCCTGATGGGTCAACCCTTTGATTCTTTCTTGGAGGGCATCACACTCTTTTCTTGGTTCCTCCAGCTGCCTAGCCAACTTCAACTGTTCTGGCCATATGACTAGGCATTCATCGCCTACATTTTGATCTGTTTTCTAATATGTAGATTTGGTAGGCTCGTCCTTTCTCACCACTTGGGGTATAAACCTGCTAGTACAAATTTCCATCATTGAGGTTCTACCAAAATTCAATTTTCCTTGATTATTTCTCTAAGTAGGAACCTCTCTTTTTGGAATCTTCCCTTTCTTCTTCTCCCATCTTAGGGGTCTTCCTATTTCCTTCACTTCTCGCTGAGAAACACGACATGTGTATTTTTCGATGCATTCTTTGTTCATCTTTCTTTTATCAGATGTCTGAGTTACCACACTCTTTTTCGCTAGTGGTGAGTCCTCTATTGAACATTCATTCTTCTTTATCACAGCTGGAGTTGATCTCCCCTTAATCTTCCAGGTTTGTTCATATTCTCTCCTTGAGAGCGGTTGTGAGTACGACAGAGGAGGTGATTGATACACCTTTCGTTCAGCTCCATGAGATTCCCCTGAGGATCTAAGCCTATTTTTCACCTTACCACTTTGTCTCCTAGTGTGTAATTTCTCATTATGTACCACTGGAGTTGGTCATCTCTTTCTCGGGTCTTTTTCTTTCCCCGCTTTCTTCTTGCTGCAATGTCTGGACAAATTCCCATGATCAGAACATATGAAACATTTTCTATTAAAGGCATAACTCATTTCGTCTCTTCTCTATTGAGATGTTGATGCAACTTGTTTTCTTCTTCTGGAATCAATCTCCTGATCTTCCTGACACATACACATGGTGTGTCCCATCCTTCCACAGTAATAGCATCTGATGAATGTTCTCCTCTGAGAAACTCTTCTCTCTGATTTATCATTATGCTTCTTCTTATTCTCAGAATTAGTAATGTCTCTGTTTTCACAGCCTGAAATGTATTCTAGAGCCTCTGAACAGAAGCTTGATGTGTGGCCATTAATCCCACAGAAATAGCACATGTCATCACTACTTTTTTTAACTGTCCTTTTAGGCCTATCTCCAGCACCTATAGGATTTCATTCCCATCTGGAACTGTTCACAACTCTCTTTCTATCTTGTACAGGTGGGGATTCATCAAATCTGATACCATCTTTTCCAAAACTTGCTGGTCTTTGAGCTGAGAAAGTATTCTGTTGTTTCTCTTCAAAAATAGAATATCTTTTATTCATTTTATCATCACTTGTAGAAGGATGATCAAATAGCAAGTGTAAAGCATCCTTCATTTTTGGCATTCCTTTAGCATTGGATTTCTCCACTTCCTTTATTGCTGATTCTAGATTCTCTTCCATCTTTTGAATATTCGCCTCCACTGATTCAAGTTGGACATCAAGTTCTCTCTTGAGAAGCTTCCCTCTACTAATCTCATCTTCCAATTCACGTGTCATCTTTTCCACCATGTCACTTTTCTCTTTCACTTTCAATTTTTCTTCTTCAATAGAATCAGAGAAACATGCATTCTCTTGTTGTAGTATTTTATTCTTATGAACTTCTTCAGACAACTGTGTTTCTAGATCACCATTTCTAGCTTTCAGATTCCGAACTTCATCTGACTTTTGATTCTCTTCAAAATCAACAGCCTTCTGTTTTCCTTTTATTTTAGCCATCTTTTGTAGTTCTTCAGCATGGGAATCATTCTTCTCTATTAGGTTAGTAACTAAGTCAATAAGCCTTTTATATAATCCTCTTAGATTTTTGACCTCAATCTCCAATTCTTTGATCCGGATATCTTTGTATATGACTTATTCAGTGTTTCCAAAGTTACTTGGAATATCAGGTTCTTCGATGCACTTGACTTGATCTTTCACTTTTCTATTCAAGCCATCGATCTCCCTTTTCTGTTCTTCAATCTTAATCTTATACTCACCAACTGTTTCAGAGTTCTCTGGTGCTGATAACTTGAGTTCGTCAATTTTATCCATCAACTCAGACTTCTCTTCTTCCTGCTGTTGCATATAGAGTTTGCCATCGTGAACAACTTTGTTAGATTTATTGGTATTGACTCTCCAAATATCTATCTATTCAAGAGAAGCCTCTAACTCAGCTTTCATATCTATTCTTACTTCAATTATTTCTTCTTCATCATCACTTGTTTCAATATCACTTTGAAGTTCATGTACTTCACTAATTCCTGCCTCATGCTTGAGTGAATCAATATTTTCCCTGTCAGATTCATCCAAACCATCCTTCAGTAAAGAGTTTGATTCTTTTAATTGAATCACACTTTTTCCATACACACTTCCACATGGAGGAATACCACCCGACTATTGCATCTTCGTGGATGTTTTCTCTTTTCCATGGCTCACCAAGATAAGAGCAGACTAATTCATTAAAAACACAGATCAACTACACGAAGTCAGAGCAAACAACTCTGATAAAAGCAACCTCCCTCTGATACCAATTTTTAGGACCAATAGGGCCTATATACCCTGAGAGAGGGTGGGGGTGAATCAGGGTATGGATATTCTTTTCACACTTCTTCCTGCCCAACTGGATCTTGACCGCTTTATTACAAGGGTCACTTTCTTTGCACTTTTGTTGTTATTATGATCACTTATTTTCTTCTTTGCCTGATGATGATGCTTCGAATGCAATGCAGGAAGTAAGCAGGTTGACACAATGATTTTTACTTGGTTCACCCTCACTGGGATACGTCCAAGGAGCATACACTGACAGGTTGTCGTGTGTACCAAATCCCACTAATCTTCATAAGATGTGGATAAAAAATTTGGGATCGAGCACTTCTATTCCAAGGCTCACTGCCTTCACAAGGTTTAGGGTTAGCTCACTGCTTTCCCAAGGGTCACTCCCTATTTATCTCTCTCTGGGTCACAGCCGGTGGAGAGGATCACCTTCTTCCTCTTCCTAAGCTCACTAATCTAGATGGGAATCCATTCACAGTTTATAGACTTGTAGGTCTCGACATTGTCATGAAATAATGCATCTTCAACTGTTGATAGATGCTCTGTTGATGTCCAACTTTCATCCACTAATGAATACCTCTTTGCCTCTGAACACTGGGAAACTACCTTTGGAAAGTACCTTCGCAAAGTACCCTATTACGTGAAGCATCCAATTTTGCGAAGCTCAAACAAGCCTTCATGAAGCTCCTGCCTTTTCGCGAAGCTCTATCAAGAAGCACTATCACGATGCACAGACCTTTGCAATTTTTAGGCCGTCGCAGAGCTCCTGCCTCTCTGCGAAGCTCACTTAGCCAACGCGGGGCACACGCCTTTCGCGGAGATAAAATATCCTCCGTGAAGCTCCCCTTTCGCGAAGCACATTGCCTTCGTGAACCACCTCTGCAAACCGATAGCAATGGATTTTCTCTGAAAATTCACTCTACTTATCTCGAGGGGGTTGGACTCTATTTATAAGAGATTCCACCGACCCTCCTCCCTTCCACGCAAAGCCAACGCCACATCATCTCAAATCGCAAAGCTCTAAAGTTTCAGCCGGATTTTTTCCTAATCGTGAAGCACCACAAAAATTTTCTATTCGCGGAGCTTGACGTAGTAGCAAAGCATTACCATCATCATTCTTTCGTGCCTTCGCCGCGAAGCTCCCTCGCAAATCCCTTCACCACTACTATGCGCTTCAACTCTGCCGTTCGTGAAGCTTTGATTTAATCGTGAAGCATCACTGCCTCGATTCCTCTGGTCTTCGCAATTTCCAATCCATGCATCCTATATTCTCGAAATTCATGCCTTTTACATATTAAATTATGCCCTTCATGGAAATCCTATTTTCGCGATGGTCACCAAACTCCAATTTTTGGACCCCAAAAATTTGGAAAACACTGGGAAACAACATCACCTTGTACTACACTTTTGTACTGCCTCCAGATCATCCATTCCTTTGTCATCCTTCTTTTTCAACAAGTATTGTCAACAACTTCTTGGGAAATCGACAAATATCCATGAAAACCTGCTTTTTCAACAAACACAATCAACCCAAAAATACTGCAAAGTTACCTTGAGGGATTTTTTCCCAACAAGTTCGGAGTCAAAATGTGTATCCAGAAATGGAAGGTCATGCTGAGAATTTGTGAAGTCGTAATGAGAAGCCATACTGAAAATTGGTGAAGTCTTAATCTGAAGAGTCATACCGAGAATTGAAATGGTGTCATGCTGAAGAAGCGGTGAAGAGTAATTCCGAGAATATGATCCTGAGACGACATATGAGTGGATCCAAGAATGTGATACCATAGCACTTGTGTAACAAGGTCAGATCCAGTTAAGCCCAAATATCTAAATCAAGTGAAGGGGAAGAGGATTCGAGAAGATTCTAGAAGTGTTGAAAAAGGCATAATTACTTCGAGATTTCATGAGAAATTATGATTTGGGTGAATTTAAGTGAGTGGGAAAATATTTTTGTTTCCAGCCTAAGCACACTTTCGAGCACCTATAAAAGGAGATCTAGGTGCTAAGTAAGTGTGTGATGAAAAATTAGGGAGAGAAGCTCTGATAATCTAGAGATAAAAAGAAGTGTTTGGCCGACAGAGTTTAATTGGAGTCTTAATGGAAACGATAAATTGATACTGGTTGACACCGTATTGATTTTCTCAGATTGAGAAAATTCGAAGTGATGAAGAGAATTCGGAGTGGAGATTCTGAATGGGGAATCAGTACTACCTTTCACCGTATTAAGTTTCTCAGAATAATGAAGACTTAGATTTAAGAAAAATAGTGAAGAAGAAAGTTTTGTGGTAAGAATTAGTAGTGAAGAATTCAGAGAGGATATTCAGAATAGGGAATTATTACTGGTTGTCACCGTATTGAGTTTCTCAGACTGAAGAAGATTCAGATTGAAGAATCGGATTGGGAAAATTCGAAGTGAAGATTTGGAATAAGATGATTGGACTATAATTGATCTTTCTCAAGTTCAAGGAATCATTGCCTTTCTTCTGGGTAAGGAAGCGATGATTTATGCTGAACATGCTTACACTTGTGCATTTGAAAGTAAGTGCAGGTAGCATAAGTTGTTACAAGAAAAGAGACTTTGCTCTATTGTGCTAAAAGGGTGCACATGCACTGGAGTGATTGTTTCAATGTGCCACATATGTGTAACAGTATATCCTACTAGTTGTAATCCAAGGATTTTTTTCTTAGTGGATTGTATGATGCTGGATTGTTTCCAACCATACCAATGATGTATATGTTCTTATTGAATAGTGAACCTTATAAATTACAATGTTCCTTTGGATGTGTGCTTTTTTTTTCTCAGTAGGAAAGTATATCATTAACAGGAGACAAAGGTTGTTCTCATTTTAAGGGAACTTAAATGAAGCAAAAGGGGTACCACTGATTCACCCCCCCTGTCAGTGGTTCATTGCTCCAACTAGGTCCTTTCAATTTGAATATCATCTATAAAGACTACCACAAATTTGTCAATGTAATCTCTAAAGACTCTATTCATCATGTCCATGAATATTGATGGAGCATTACTGAGTCCGAAAGGCATTCCTATGAATTCATAGTGCCCGTATCTTGTACGAAATGCAGTCTTGGAGACATCTTCCTTCTTCACCCTTACTTGCTAATATCCCGACCGCAAATCTACTTTGGAGATGTATTGTGATCCACACAGTAGATCAAACAAGTAATCGATATGTGGTAGAGGATACTTGTTCTTTATCACGATTTTGTTATGATCATGATAATTGATGCAAAGCCGCATTGACCCATCCTTTTTCTTGATGAAGAGGACTGGTGCACCCCATGGTGAAGCACTTGGGCATATAAACCCTTAATCCAGATTCTCATGTAGTTTTTTCTTCAGATATTCAAGCTCCACAACAGCCATCTTATATGGAGTCTAGGATATTGGTAGCACCCCTGGTATAAGTTTAATTGAGAATTCAACATCTCTTCTAGGAGGAAGACCATGCAGTTCCTCAGGAAACACATCAGCGAATTCCCTCACAATAGGCATTTCTTCATGGATGGATTCTTTCTTGGACTCAATCATCTGAGCCAGAAACGAATGCTCATAGGGTCGTAATATCCACACATGAAGTGATGGATCTAAATTAGATTCATCTTCCTCCTTACACTTTTAATGAATCAGGGGTCGATTCTCCATATGGAGTGTGATTTCCCACTCCCGACTATTTATGTTGGATCTATATTAGGAAATCCAATATTTGCCATGAATTGAATCAAATTCCACCCAAGGGAGTATGATGAGGTTCCCCAGGAAATTATATCCACAGATTATAAAAGGGGAGGACTTATATTCATGGGATGCAATGATTTAAACATTTTCCATACCCACTGACATCTTCACTCCCATGATTTGTGGTGGTGCTGGGATTGTTCTAATAAATTTCAAGATATAATAAAATGCGTAGAACCTGAATCAAAAATTACATTCGCTAAACTTGAATGAATAACTAGCGTACCTTTCACCACTATGTTGTCAGGGTTCTCTTCGGTGGAAGTGATTGAAAAATCTCTTCCTTGTTGCATGGAGGTTGTTGGTTGCCTCTGAAAACCCTTGGTTTTGGGAACTGATTTGAAAAATTCCTATGTTTGTTGTAGTTGTAGCAATGAACAACGCATTGTGGTTCGAAAGAAGCCTTCCTCTACTCTATCGCAGCCACAGGTATTTCTTGCCAACCGTTAAAAACTAGGTGACCTTCTCTTCCACACCTAAATCATTTCCTCATCACCATGAGGCAATTTTCAGGGTGCTTCTTTCAGCACTATTGGCAAGTGAGGTGCTGGATCTTGTTAGCACCATTGGATTTATCCATCTGACCACCAACATTGATGTATACCTTACGCTTCTTGTCCCCATGATACCCATGTGTTTCCCTGGTCTCTATTTTGACATTGAGGGCACAATAGACAATTTCCTCATAGCTGTCAAAGTCACGGATCACTAACGCTTTCCACAGGCTAGGATTCAACCCACTAAAGAAATGGTCAACCTTACATTCGGGGGTAACAACAAATCCGTAAGCGTATCATGAAAGCCTTGTGAATTTTTCCTCATACAAACAAATAAATTCTTCGTCTTTTTGCTTTAGGGAAAGGAAGTCCCTTTATTTCTTAAGCCAGAGGGTGTGCGGAAAATATTTATCGAAAAACATCTTCTGGAAATCCTTCCATTCCAACGCCTCGATCTCCTCCCCAGGCTTCATATTTTTTATCAAAATCCACCATTGATTAGATTCACACTCCATATGATAAGCCTCCAAGAGAACCTTCTCTTTTTTATAACATTGAAGGATGGAGAAGATCTTTTAAATGGAGTTGATCCATTGTTCAGTGATCGTGGGATCAGATGATCCACTAAAAGTAGGCGGCCTTTGTCTCATGAAGCTCTCGATAGTAACTTTTTCTTTCTTAGGGAGGTTTGGATGTTCCTCCTGACCCGGGTTTTTATTCAAAGCGTTAGTTAGTTGAGACAGAAGAGTGAAAAAGTTCACGATTCCCGCCCCCATTGGATTTGGCATCTCATTAATACTGTCGTCACACTGATCTTCACATCGGTTGTTAGCCCGAGTCCTCCTATTACCGGCCATTGGCTGGAATAAAATTCAATTTAGGGGTAAATCATAAAGAGTAATCCAAAGACAAAATTTGATAACTTATAAAGAAACTTTTATTTCCTTAACTCATGAGTCTATATGCTTCAATCTAGGCTTTTCATGATCTAATTTCTAACATATATTCTTAGAGTCATTTTTTTATTTCCCTTAATGAGGGTTCATACTATTCTTGTGAATTTATCAAAACATATCCCCCAGGAGTGTCGTAACCAAGAGTGCAGCAAGGCACATTGTCGTGCACTAGTTTTCATTCTAACTCAAAGCGTTGTTTTTGGGTTTTACCCCTAGGATACATCTATGCCAGAGTCGCCACTACCTGCTCGTATCGAGATAGGGATGTATTTGATTGATAAACCACTTACTCAGAACTTACCAAAACTTAGGGATGTTTTTATTATACTTATTCTTATCTCCAAGGCTTTACTAGGGTTTTTTAATCCTAATCCCAAAAATAACAAAACTTATCCTCTGATACCAACTATGAGAACTAATCTTTTATTACAAACATAAACATGATTTATTACATAAACTATTCACATGATACAAAATGGATGATTGAGAGGTCTAGTGACTTTGGGGCTTAGGATAATTACATAACAACTTAAAACAAGAAATACAACATCTTTATTGAAAACATTCTTTACATGACCACTACATTCCCTCGTACTTTGCATTGCATGGGATAACCTGAGGACATGCATAAGAAAAGGGGTGAGCTATAAAGCCTAGTAAGGGAATAAACATGGAATACATGAGGAGTAAAATACATGTTATACAATAGTAATATCAATATATCACAAGAGAAGCATGAACATAAAGGCATGATAAAGCATGATAATTATAACATGGAAATGTGGCAACAAAATTGTACATGGAATAAGCATGAGCCAAGGCTCATTGCACCTGGAGCATGAGTAAATCCTCATTTCACCTGAAGCATGAGTAAACCCTCATTGCACTTGAATTATCATGATTCAATACTCATTTCATATGATTTATCATGATACTATACTTTACCCAATGCTTTGGAGTGCTATAAGGGCACACCCTTCTTAAACATTTCATTTCAGGCATAAGTGTGACACACAGATCATAAAAAATGGATGCATAAAACATAATCATTTATTCCACGATAAGGGAATGTGGAATTAATACATGAAACTTTATAATAAATATGTAAATGTGCATAATGGTGAATTCCCTTGATGGAGAAATGGGAATGGTATTCGCTACACAATGGCATTGGCATCGAAAATCGGTGCGATTTCGGCAGTATAACAGCGTGACATAAGAATTCATAAAAATGGTTGATGAGAGAGAAATGGGTTCCTCATCATATTTACATGTAATGGAAAGTAATGAGTAATATATATACATGTCCCAACAATTTTAATGGAATTTTCATTCATTATACAAAAGTATTTCTTGAATGAAAATGATGAGAGAGAAGTTCGATTCGGAATTTCGACATAGTAATGAGTGTACATGGAAGGAATTTAATAAGAGAAAATGGGGTATCCCATCATTCAAACAACAATAAGGTAGTATGAGGGAGGTGCGGAACCATTCCCCATAATTCATAATTGAATGTAAATGGGAAAATTAACTTAATGAAAATTGAAAAAAATTGAGAATGGAAGAAAAAACCCTTACATGGAAGTGTGCTACCAAAGGCTTGAGAGAGGCTTCTTGGGAGCTTGGGGAACCATGGGAGGATTCTAGAGAGAGTAGGGAAGATGTTGGACGAACTCCAAAGGCTTTTAGTGTGGAGGAATTGGGAGCCTGGGTGGGTTTATATAAGAAAGGTGAGTGAATTCTTTATTATTTAGGTTTGGGACCCCTTACATTAAACTAATCGAAAACACAAATCAGATCATGGTTTTTTACCATGGTTTTTGGAAAAGGGAAGAGGGAAAAAATATTTTAGAAGGAAAATTCCGAATTTCTTAAAATAGTGGGGTTGCTTATGTTGAGGTGAGTCACACTCCCATGGAAAATAATTTAAAAAGACAAGAAGTTTAATAAGTCTTAAGGGGTCCATTAATACTTTGAAAAGTAAGTCAAAAAACCCAAAATCACATTATTTTAATGGTAAAACATATATGGTCCAAACATAAAGCTTATAGTATTTTATTACATCACAATTGGGTCATTAAGATGTCATAAAACACAATATATATTTAAATGGTATTTAATTTTTACCCAAAAAACTGATTGTCTCAGAAAATTATGAAAAAATCACTGTTGGATAATTTCGATGTCCTGAATCCAGAAATATCATTTTTTTTCTAAATAATTTTCTAAATATGTTAATTATCACATTTAAAATAAAAAACGACATTTATCGAAAATTCATCGGTTTTGACAGAAATGCATTTCAAACCTTAATAAAAATTATAATTTCATTCATAAAATTATATGATAATTTATATATAATAAAATTAATTTAATAATAATAATAATAATAATATTTTATTAAAATATTATTTAATTCAAAAATCCCTAAATTTACTAAAATAACTTTCTTAATTAAATAATAACTAAAAACACTATTTTTACTTTAAAAACTATTTATGATGTATCAATAATGAAAAGAAGGTATATTCATTATTATATAAAATAATAATATAAATGAACATATTACTAGAAATTTGTTACATAACCACTTAAAACAGCCACCTAAGACCTAAGGGTAAGGTGTGCGATGGTGACCAACTCCTCGGGTGGCTCAAATAACATCGCTCGAGTGGTAATCATTATCATCTTTCACTTTTTCCATAGACGGTCTTGTTTGAGCTTGACATGATGAAGATCAGATTGGGCTTGGTCAAGAGCAATGCCCATGGATGCCACCTCTTTTCCAGGCTCCGAAAAATGGTCTTCGTATGGAGAAATTCTATTGGATGAGGACATCGCCTCTTTTGTCTCAGTAAATTGGATTTTTTAAAGCCCTATATTTATACTAATCATGTTATCACTGTTCAATGACTATAAATTTAATGGTCACAATTCTTAACATGAAACCTAAAAAGTTGACATTTTATATAAACATTTTACATAAAGATACATTTAACTAGATCAAGAGGGATTTACATTAAAGAAAATTTAGGTCATTACAAATTATGTGGATGAAATGGTTTGATATATGTCTTCTTTATTTATTCCAATTTTTTTATCCCCATAACATTTATAATATCTACATCCTTATTAGATTCAAACATTTCTATTACTTTTTATGGTATTTTTATCATTATTCATTACTTTCTAAGATTTTGTCTCTTCATCACTAGATGTTTATCTTTATTCACCATAATTTTCTATGTAGGGATCCTTTTCAAACAAGGAAAGTCATTGAGTTGTAGATAGAGGTGAATATAATGTATACTTCTTTTAATTTTTATCTTCATTAGATTATATTTCTTCTTTATCAAAATATTATAATTCTTCTTCCTCTTATTTTTTTTAGTTTATCTCTTCTTCTTTTTATTCTTCTTCTTCCACATCTTCATCAAATTCGTTTTCTAATTTTTACCCAATTTTGACAAGAATTTTCAAAATTGCATCAAAAAATTTGGTTTTCCATTTTCAAATTTTATCTCAAATTATTCTAGGAACAATGTACTAGTTTCTTCTACAACCACATTAACATTTTCAGTATAATCAACTTTTTTAAATATTGGTGGTAAAAGTGACGTTTCTAGAAATTCTAGTATGAAATTTGGAATAATTAGATCGTTATACCGAAAATTTTGGGATTATTGAACTAGCCCTAGAATACTTTTTGACTATTGAACTGGATAGACCACAAATAAAGGAGACTATGATTGAATTGTATTCATTTAATATTTTTCTACATGATTAATTAAACTTTATACCATATAAGACTATGAATTATTTTTCTTCTTATTCTATATATTGTATTCCTTCTTTGACTACTATTCATTGTCAATTTTCAAAGCTATGACCTTAGTCATATCAATCACAAACACATGATCAGAAAATTTATTTTGATCCTTAAAAGTAATATTTTTTTAGACTCATCTCATATCATTTTCATTTGTTTTATATGTTAATTCAGTGGTGGTAACTCTACTTTTATATATACAAATATAACTTATATTTCATTTTGAATTATTTCCTCGAACACTTTTTTATTCAAATTATCAATAAAATTCTTTATCATTAAATCAAAAACAAGTTCAATCATTGAAATTTATTCTTCAGAAATTGGGAAAACTTTTACCTCACAATATAAGTATGATTCTTTATTTTTTAAACATTCATTCAATTTACAAAAAAACATATTTTTAAAATTAGGGATCATTAGAATCTTAGATTTCATCAACACCTTATTAATTGATTCAATCATTATAAATAAAAATTTATCATAATTGATCATCCTCATGTTCATTATAAAATAAACTATTTATATCCAATGCTTTTAGGTTATCTCTGTCACCCTTTCTTAAAACCAAATATCCTTGATTCCACAATGTGTTAACCCTTGCATTTGGCATGAGGTGAAAAACTTCTATGAAATTATCAATGTGTGTGAGTAAAGACACCTCATCTTTCTACATCACAAATCTTCTAAGATTATTTTTTAATCTATGTGAATTATGATACTCTTCACCATCAATGATTAATTCAACAAACTCTTCACCATTTTCATGTAAATGTATATACTCTTGACCGAATAAGGTAATAAATAGTTCATTCTTATGATTATCCGAAATAAATATTAATAAGAATAAAATTATCTCCCAATATCATGATAATTTTCTAAAAAAATACTTATGTCAATTTTAAAAATATCTTTTCTCATATTCATAAAAAATAATTATCATTTATTAATTAACTCATCATTTTAAAATCAAACATTTTATATGATTCATTCAAAGAAAATTCTCTCAATGAAAAGTCTTTAGTAGTTTCAATAATCTTCAGTTCGATACCAGTGATCATTAAATACAAAGAACGGTTTAGTAAGAACAAAATGGAGTTTTGAGTGTTTGGTAAAAATGTATGAAAAACCAATGTGGGATAGATGGTGACTGGTAATTTTATAAGAATGAAATTCAATTGTTCGTCTTACAGATAAACTAAAGGTTTTGATTGAAAACATTTTTTGGATCCAAGATCGATTTTTAGTCGAATAATGTTTTTAGATATAAATCATAACAATTAATTGTTTTTAAATAACATTGATCCTAATAAGATATAGTTTTCGTAGAAAATATATTAAATTTATAACCAAAAAAATTAGATCTTAATACTTATAGAATAGGTAATAAAAAAATTGTTAAACATAAGTAATGTATAAGTGAAAAAACTGAAATAAAAATACATGTATGAGTAATAATGTTTCATTAGTACGAGTAAACTTTTTTTCATGGTATTTGTAATGAAATTTAGTTAGGATGAAATTTAAATAAAAATTATTGTAGAAAAATTTCATAACAACATTGGAGTGAAGAAAAATTTAATCCTAGAAATATTTTTTATATTATATTTTGGTTCTATTATGTTTAATAAAAAATTAGAGTCTAAATTATTTATAAAAGATAATAAGTATAAAATATAAATCAAATATATCGATGAGTCTAAAAAAATTTATATCCTTTTCACTAAAATAATTAAAAAATATGTAAATAAAATAAAAAATAAATCAAAAAAGGTTTAAAAAAGACGAAAAAATTATAAATAAATCAATGTTTTTAGAAAACTAAATGTTTTTAGAGAAAAAGTTTTAAAAAAACTACATGCTTTTAGAAAAAAAATGTTTTAGAAAAAAAAATGTTTTATAATAACTTATATACTACCCCTATGAAAATATGTTCATTAATGAAAGGAGATAAAAAAAGTAGATATGGTAAATCACTAAGACGGTCACAAAAAATATTAGCATGATGTTCTTATTTTTTGTGAATTATAAACTTATATTTCATTTTGTAGTCTGATCCAGAAGGAATTAGTTTCTTATATATATTTTCATATTATGTGAGTGTTGTGCTAGGTCTTTAAATAAAGAAATGGAACTTGTGTTGTTAAAAAAAATTAGATTAATTAAAACTCATTCCATAATCAGTGAGTGTGTGTTGCATCTACAACACTTGATCAAAACAAATTCTAGGAGCCACATTATCTTCTTTATAGGTGGAAAGTGATATTAATTTTTTCTTATTAAAAGAAAATGAAAATTAATATTCTTCAATGAAATTACATGCCTTATAAGAACATTTCTTATCGATTCCATGTCCACCAACGTCAGCATCTAAAAACCATCTAAAATCAAAATCATTTATAATTGAGTAAAAATAACCATAAATCCATAGTTCCATACGATAATAAAGATTAATTTAATAGTATTTAGATGAGAATATTTTTTATTGGATTTATATCTATCACATATTCATATAGAAAACATTCGATCCAGATAACTAGATGTTAAGTAAAGTAAATATCCAGTCATTCTTATAAAATTATTTTGATATATGGGTTTCCCGGTTTCATAAAGGTCCAATTTATTTTAGTTTCCCTTTAGAGAATTAATAATTTTAGAATTTTCATATATGAATTTTATAAAGAGATATTTTATATAATTATGTTCAATATAAACAATTTCGTACTCCTTTTTATGAAATTTGACAACCTATAAAGTATGTTTACTCACCCAACATACACATTTAAAACCCCGAGGTCACATGTTTTTAAAAAATACGTTAAATATTTTTGAGTTAAAAAAATATAATTTCTTCAACATATATTCATAAAATAATAATATTTTTGTCAACATATATTATAATAAGATTTATATTCTCAGATCCCTTAACAAAATTTTTTTGTATAAAAAATCCACATAAACTATCATACCATGATCTATGTGCTTGATTGAGTCCATAAAGTTCCTTTGTATGTTTCTAAGCAAGTTTTTTATGTTTTTAATTTTCTATAGTAGAGGTTTTCCCAATATAAATTTCATCAAGAAAATAACCATGAATGAAAGAACACTTTATTTCCCTTTAAAATAGTTTCAAATTTAGGAAGGCCACATAACATATAAGTATAAGAATAACAAAATTTATTTATATCGGAGTATAGGATTATTCATATACTATTACCTCCTAATGTATACAAAACATAGAAGAACATTAAGATTTATTTTCAATATTATATAATATTTATCACATATGTTTTCATAAGTACCCATTTTTTCCAATTAAAGATGTATCTTTACGACACTCAAACAATTTTCAAATAGTATTCCTATTTCCAATAGTATCACAGTAGTAGAGCACCATGTAACTATGTTTCCTTTCATATAATGTAAATTTTACCCTACATTCCCACTTCCCAAAGGTGTGTGGCATATATCAAATCCTCATTGTTGTTTTCTCAATGATCAAAATGGGTTTATGAGATGTCACTTTCTCCCTCCACGGATTCATCCTTGTAAATCTTTGTGTAGCCCCAGTCTCCCTCATATATAAAGTTATTGTTGGTGAAACTCATTCTCGGTGCCATCTCTTGGTGGATGCTGGTAAATCTTGTCACTATTATCTAGACATTCCAAAGGGTCATGAAAGGGTATAAACCATCAGTTTGGGGCATAGTCATGCTGAACATTAGTGAAATCTATGGATGTTGAAACATTGTAACACTTGTATTCTTCATCATAAGAGGTCTTATCAGTGGTGTGGGAAATTGAGGCATCCCGCATCTACTGAGGTGTATATTATCCTAGAGTCTTGTCTTCTATGGTTTTCCTCTGGCATCACATTATTACCTAGGGTTATGTGGTGATTTAAATGTCAGAGAGTGATAGAGGGTTGCAGGATTAACAAATTACTGACCAGGAATGTTACGATCAAAGCACATGTGAATGAGGATCATCGAGATACACCCCTAGGTGGAGAACATGAATGTTTTTCTAGATTTATAGATAAGAGCTTCTTATGTGAACATATCCTAGAGTGGCATGTCTCATAAATAGAAGATCATACATAGTGAATACTGATCAGGACACTGGTAAGGGTGGATCAAGGAAGTAGAATCCCAATGAGGTGGACACCAACATATAAAATTGTCTAGGATTAAACCTCATTGAGGATTATTATGTACCCTATCTATATGATAGGGATAAAAACCCATGAACATTACTAGATAGAGTGTGTCATATACATTGAGAATCCCTATCACAAGTGGATTGCTCTTGATTGGGTTATGTGGGGCTTACAAACACAGAATACCAAGACACTGCTTAGAGAATTTATGGTGTTGATGAATTAGGAATACACTTTGTGATGAGTCATATTGATGACATGACACATACATTCTATGGGTTATGTGATGATGTTGATGTCTGGGGAATATGAATAAGAGTTTTCCGATAGGATGGCGTTATCCCATTGGGATGCGGTGGCCCTGGTAAGAATCATGGTGACTGTGAATGAAGAGGATAGAATGGATGAGATATAAAGGATATTGGTACTGAACCTTGTTGATGCTTCAACATATCCCAGTTAGTTTGGAGTCCAATTCAATGTATCCTAGGTATCCAATACAGTTTAAAATCATACAGTAAGGACGAGAGCCAACCAATGTGAAGATAACCATTTAGGGCCTATCCCCCAATGTGGTTTCCTACACATCCCAATTTTTCTGGAATCAAGGTCCATGTAGATCTCAATAAGGGATTTGGAAATTACACCTAAAGTGGTGGACCAAGTATGTGGTGGGGTACTTATGTGTTGGAGCTGGCTAGTTGGACCTGAAGGAGGTGTGACCTTTAAGTGGGGAATGTCCCTCCAGAGATGTTGTGGCTCAATGGGAATACCAGGATGGGAATAGATGATGATGGTTACTGAACTCTAGGAGGTGATACCCTATGAATATGGCACCATATTGTACCAAGGATTTGTTTAAATCTTATGATTTCTTTTTTGGTTCCATGTTTAGAAGACAAAGATAAAAAAAATGTAGATTGGGAATTTTGGGTGTACACATGGTTAGAATCCCACAAAGGTGGAAGATGGGGCTTACTCCAGGAAGGATTTCAAGAAGTAGGATGTCACAATAACATGAATCCTCTATTCCTATGTGAGTCATGCATGGTTTGATAATCAACATGAGGTAGTAGACCAGACTATTGTGTCATGAAAGATATTTTTGGAAGGGAAGGTGTGTGATTTTACTTGTAGGGGAATCCAATCTATAAATATCAGAGGGAGAGGGATGGGGTGTTGAGAGTCCCGAATGTACATCCCCTCTATATTAATTGTATTTGTAAGAGGTTCATATAAGAAAGAGAGATACATCCGGATGGAAATTCTAGGGGCCTAATCCATGATGTTTTTCCTTCCCACTGGAGAATGTCATTAAATACACGAGGTATCTCATTCAATGGTAGAACTATCATAATGTTGTGGAGATTAGTCTCCATGGAAAATGATCGAGGTGTTAAAAATTCCTGAGGCAGGGCACCGCATGTTCATTGCATGGGGTGTGACTATAGTCTCGAATCATGTTCTAAGGATGATGGTTCATGGATTATTAACATATTGTATTACATATGGGGATGACTCACTTATCACCCCTAGGACATAGATAAATGATAATCACACACACATGGGGATGTGAAGGAACCATAAATGTCTGATGGGAGTTGGTTGAAGGAGTGGTCAGTCTTGTGTCCCATTTTAGCATGGATATTCCTAAAATAAATTTTCATTAGAGTAACTATTACAAAAAAAGACAATGGCATGGGAGTGGTTAGTCGTAGGCGAGTCAGAATCATCAATAATTCCATAAAACGACTTCATGGTTTTCTTGAGTATCATGGGAATGGTGGATCCTTCGCTCAATGCCTCAATATTTCATGAGGGCTAAGGGTTGTGTGAAAGAGAATCATAAGGCATACCCATTTAATGATTGAATAGTTCGTTGATATTGGAGTTCATATCCATTAGTTATGGACTTCCTTGACATGTAATAGGGAACATATTTAGATGCCACCCCCCCCCCCAATATTGGGATGCGACTAGAAAATGAGTGTTGGATTCTAATGGAATGTTATCAAAGGCTGGTTTATCGCAAATTAGCAACATGATATAGGGAACATGATGTGCACTTGGCAAGGTTTCCATGAAACAATGGGGTGAGAGGGCCACCAGAATGTTCGTTCATCCGACATCTATAAAAAGGGAATGAGGGGAAAATATTATAAACTTGTTCTTTGTGACTAGTTATGTGTCAGATATCTTTTTTATGGTATCCTCCTTGTGAATGCTCTAGGAAAATCAGGATCCTCATACCATTTCTCTATTAATCCTACTAAGAAAATTTTTGAATCACGATACTATATTGCTTATAGAGACACACAAATTCCTCCTCTAATCCAAAATATTGTGATCCTTGAACATTATTCATGAAAAAACATTTTGAATACATTAATTATGATCGACCATGTATGAAATCAATGGTCTCTCAGGTAGCAGTTTGGGTGGCCTTTATGGATACCACCTAATATGAAGATATGATAAACAATATCATGATTATCGAGAACATATAGAGCTATTCAAGTCTTAAATCACTACTAGAACCATTTTCAGTAGGGTAGAAGGGATACCACTATTGTAATATGTTTTGGTTTTATGCCTTCTATATGAGGGACAATCACTTCCTCACAGAGGCAAGAAGGGAAGAACCATCTTACTTGTTCAGAGGTACATTGGGGAAATACAATTGGAAATTTTCAATTGAAAACCATACATGGAAGGATCATTGGCATATCACAACATATTGTCTCTATAGACATCTTAATAACATTTATGGTAGATCATTAGAGCCATAGGAATCTCCACCATAATTCTATATAATATTCAAGCCAGGGTTTGGGAACCCATAAAAAGGATGGAATAATGATTTGGAAATACACCAGTGTAGAAACGTCACAATGGAATGGTCCTAGGCCTATTATGTATGTACATCCTATTAAAAATTTTGAGAGGATCTGAGGAAAGTAGGCTTGTATGAAGGGGCATGGTAATCTAATTTCCCTGTTTATAAACTGAAGGAAATCATTCCTTAGATGCTAAGTAAATAGTCATCGAGGACCAACACATTGCATCTTCATCATGGTGAGGTCTGTTTATTCCTCTGAGATCTCTATCATTTTCACAGAACCCCAATCCTAGGGACCATTTATGATAATTTTTTTGAGTGGCGAATACAAGGGGGGAAATGAAGTTGAAGCCACACATGGAGAAGACACTATTATACCTATTGCGAGGTTAGATAAATTTATGTAGGAGAAACAGAACGTCCACTTTAAGTAGTGGTTCATTCATTTCTGGATCATTACTAGGGAGGATAGCATTGAGGGGGATAAGGCACCCATAAATCTACCCATGTGTCCCACACCTACACTAAAAAGATTCAGTGAGGTAGGAAATGTTGTTATTATAAAATCATAGAGGATAAAAAATGGTAACTATAGGTTGTACAACATAAACACTGATCATCAATTGATAGTCATGTTGACTGGGTTGATTTAAGTACTCATTTTGGTGTGGATGCTACCCGTGATACTTACACACATGGCTACATGGCCAAGCATGTCCATCATGGCTGTAATGCTGACAGCGGGGAAGTTCATACACCTTGGGGTCCATGTGTTGGGGAATCTATATAACTTTCTCTATAATATCTATTTGGGTAAGAAGAGTTTGTGCATGTGTGGGCCACTCCACTTCTTGTATAGATGGGTGGAAGTGAACATGGGGGATATGAATACCTTAATTCAATTTTACCACATGATACAAACCTTCAAATGGAAACAATGAACATTTTAGGATGTTCCCCATTCATGTTAAACTTTATGACGATACTGGGAAAGGTGTGGAGTGTACACAAATTTTAAATCCATCAATTTATTTTTCTAACTGGAGAATATTCTAATGACAGTATGGGAAAAAATTACAGTGGTCGTATGTCCTAGCCTTTCTAGGTTGAGTATAGGTGGCTCATATGGATTCCAAGATAATAAATAAATTATACACCCAACACCAATTTGTGAGGTAGTTTAGATGAATGCAGAGGCTGACCTTGATGTATTACCTTTAGTAATATCACAAAGATCACTAATGAATGATGAGGAAGATATGTATCATGTTCGTCCTAGAATATGGAAGCATGGGGAATGATCATCCTCCATCCACTAATGCCTATGTGAATGTGGATATGTAGTGAAATAGATGAGGTTATATGTACATAAATGAAATGTTGAAATTATTGTCCATCCAATCCAGCGAGGGGTTACCCATAAAACATGATGTTAGGGCTGAGTAGTGGTGAATGTACATTACGGTGGTATAGATGATGCACATCGCATTGGCAGAGTTGAAATAGTAGAGATAATAGTTCTTCAGTCCTACACCCGCTAGAAATAGAAGAAGATAATCACCAACATGTCAAGTGATCCTATCCAAATAGACCCAAAATAAAGGAGATAAATCAAGAGGTTTCCATAGGATTTCCAATATAATTTGTGGGAAAAAATTCCATCGAGTATGTATTCCTAATGATATTGCATATCCTGAGGATTCAGATGCCTAGGATACCTACAGTCAATTCCTCGACACTGAAACAATATAAGATCATCTATACATGTATGAGATGGAAATGGCTGGGATAGGTAAACCAAGGGAATATTCCTTATGGCCCAGGAAAAGGGGTACCAATATGTTGCTGAGTTGGAGGGCATAGTGCATTCCTGAGGAAATGTGTGTATTATGAATGATCAATTAAAATTGTTGTTGGATATGACATCTCCACCATAGCCACTAGCTACTGAGATCAGGGTTCTTTTCCCCATTTGGGGGAATCATATGGGAAATGGGGAGAAGATTCTAAAAAGGTATCCTTCTAATGGAAGGTGTGGTCACAACCTTGGAGGAATATTCCTTGGTAAAATTTTATGATTCTCCTCACATAATCATTATCCCATCCCTCAATTATGTTACATTTATCATGTTCTTTATAATAATGACACATATTATGTACCTGAGAATCTTTAACAAGAGACCCCTACTAATGGGGATGAATTCATATCAGTGGGAACAGAAGGTCTACCCTTGGAGCCTATGGTTGGTTAATAAGATTTGACATGGCTAATCAACGTTGATGAGTGTTGGGTGGACACCCTTTAATCCCAGGATCCATCAATCATATATGGGGGCCCTTTATCGGAATTTTTATAGTAACAACTATAGTGAATATGAATCCATCATTTGTTCTCAATAAGTATCCTTATTTACAGAGTCATAGTTGTTTTTTACTCAACCAGATTGACTAACGTGATCCATGACTAAATAACCTTTGGAGTAGAGGGTTCTCTGATAGTGATGATGGTTGGAGGACCTCAAGCTCCCTTTGTGATCGGGGTTCTATTCCATATGGACCCAGTTGTCCAAGATAACCATGAAAGAGTCTCTGGTGACTGGTCAATTATAGCTACCGATGATGGTATTGGACGGAAAATACCAGGGGATATAAGGGACAACATCATCGATGTGGGGTCACGTGATGATCACCAACCTCACAACATGGATCACATACCATCCAACATGATTCTTGAGAAATACCCCATTGATGAATACCTAGACACATACATAGAGTACAAACCTATAGATCCACAAGAGATAGATGAATATGATTTTGATGTTGTGGAGGATACTCTTGCTACTCGATGCAAGGAGTGGATTTTGATCAAGTGTTGGGTTCAAAACACCTCAGATTCATAATGGATGAGATAAATGGGGTCAATCTGCACCTAGATACACTTTCTATACACCAGAGCGGTGGATGCTCATGGTTTACACACAGTGATGTAAGACTACCATTGTTGAGAAGATGAATGAATGATATTAGTAGTTGTATGCTTCTTAGGGATTGGAGAAATATGAAATCCTCCAGAAAATCCAGAATTCCAAATAGGATTTCCAGTATCTGGAATATCAAATTAATGATCTTTCCTCCTTTTTTAACACTCAATAAGAACTTGTCAAGTGATTGAAGTTCTAGTTGGCTAAGGCCCAAGAGAAGCTGGAGCATGTGAACCATCCAGTGGTAGATCATTGAGTTGATTAGGCCCAAACACTGTTCAGGGATGATGATCTTTTTCCTATTATTGACAATGAGGAAAGGAATGTTTAGTGAAGATAGTGGAACCTAGATTCCACACGCTAAAGGGTGTCAGACCTGATGTGGTAAATTAAAGGGGTGGATCTATAAGGGTAGTGTTTTACATAAATATTGACATATCATGTTGTAATATTTGATACATCAGTATGAATGGACACACTTTTTCTTAGTTCAATTATCACATCCTAACCACATCTATAAAACAACTAATGACTAATCTCAAAGATCACATGGGTCATGATCAATGTGAGAAATAAGGTATGATCACATATTCATACACTTTGTATGAGAGTGTCAAATAATCAAAGAATACTTAGGGTGTACTATTATTCACATTACACTAAGAGAATTCAGGCTGAAAGAGTCTATGACTGTAGAATAGAGCTCCCCGAACTGCCAACTTACTTATTCAAAGGTATTGTAGATCATGAATGAGATAATGATAGGTAAATTGAAATATATTTGAATAAAGGGGATTAAAATATGTGAATCGTGATACCCTGAATCCAGAGCTATATGAGAGCAGTGTCACAATATAGGATAACTGCTGACCAAGATCGACATCACATTATATTTATTTCTTATCCTGAAATGGGGAAAAGCAAATGGGGGTCAACTACTGGCCATGTTCGAAACACATGGATTATTGTGAATTATCCTCCAATGTATTCTAGGTCATCTTCCTAGGATGATAGATGAGAAAAAGAGGCCTGAGACCAATCCATTATGGGGTCCCTTCAGATGTGAACCCGGATGAGGACCAAAGTTAAGGGGTATATAAAGCGTGAAAATAGTGTGATGGAACATTAAAACATTCTCGACACCCATGGGGTTACACCACTGTAGACTATAACACAATGTTGTAAGAATACTGGTCTGAACACAGATCAAAACTTTTTCTTAGCGGATCTTGATCATGGATGTAGAGTGATATATGAAGATGTGAACAATATAGTAGATTACCATTATTGAAGGGGATGACCTCTCAAATGTGTGTGTTCGGTACATTGCAGTTTCTTATCATTAAAGTAAGGATGATGAAAATGTAGTATATTTTCATATGGTGACGATGATTGATGATAGTATTTAGCATCATGATATCATGATGTTTCCGACAGTTTAAAATAACATGATTAAAATGTTGTTCATAGTCTAAGGCCAGACTTCTGAGACCTTGGGAAACCATTTAAGGTCACGTTGTATGGACTATAAAATGTTACAAAGTATTTTTGTGGTACGGAGGAAAAACCCCTACATGAATGTGACAAAAGGGGCTACATACCACACATATATAAGGAAATAGATAGGAAGACATAACGTATGATGTGATTATTGTCAAACATGGCATGAATGAGAACCAAGAGGTCTAAAAACCACACCCCAAATCCTTGTAAGGATCTTATTTTATGTTCATATAGTTTGGAATGAGAATCAAATGTACAGATCAGTCACATTGGAACCAATCATATGAGAACTCCTATTCCCATGTGAGCTATGCCTGGTTTATGAAATAAGGAAGTGTATTAGGGGTTTACCTAATTTTTTTAACAAATATCAAAGGTGAAACAGAGGTTGGAATTTCACTGTGACATAAAAACATTGAAATATGGTAGGTCGATTCTAACTAGGATTGGACGATAGGGTGACCAGTGAGTAATGGTTGGATGTTGACCATATTCCAAAAACATGGATCATAACTACACCTGTTATGAATGGGGTGAGATAATAGATGATCCAATATTAACTAGGTTTGACTCATAGGATTCAACATCTACTGTTGTAGTTCCCATAGGGTGTTATCCCCTAATAGGAGGTAATCCAAAGTGTTACAAGACTACAACCATTAGGTGGTTCATCTGGATTTGAAGCGTGATGGAAATACAAAACCAATAATGACTCAAAGTGTTGACTGAACATATCAGGGATTTAGACTAAGATACAGGTGTGAAAATATTTTATGTTCATGTTTCATGGACCATAATTAGGGGCATAGGTATATGAAGTATAATGAACATGTGGTCGACCCCAATAAAAAAATTTAAGGTATCGCTATGTTTCCCATGAGGATTGGAATCAAGTTGATAATATTTTGTGGACACAGATTGGGGGGAGACCATCACTAGTGGGTAAAATACTCTCTATGGGGGATCTGCAAGCATACCACAATTATCATGGGGTATCCTAATGTTTTTTTGGGGTTGGAACATAGTTTTACATAATGTTGGGGACATCATAGAATACTTTAGGGTCATAGAATTTGGACTAATAATGGAAGCTCAAATGGATGTGTAGTGAAACATTATGAAAAACCCAATGTGGATGAGGACAAGGATACCCAACACCACACCACAGATCACTAAATAATGTTGCATCTATATTGTAGTAATGTGTCTTGGACTATTTGAGGGCAAATGATCATATGGTTTGATGGATCTACAACTATTTGTAATGAAAAATTCTATCTAAATCAATTTGTATCCAACTAGGGAAGGAATAAATCCGTACATAGGCCTAGGATATCATGCAGTTTAATATCATGTAGTGATGATGAGTGTGATCCAAAAATAATGGATGGTAGTGTTGCAATTGGGCCCAAGGATTGAAATAGAGTGTCACTACACATCAAAAAGGATGGGAATAAAGCCATATGTATTTCATGCATGTGGAATTATTAAAAAATTTAGGAGTGATTGTCTATGAGTAGAGAAAAAAATGATTTAGTGTTATTTTTTTCATGTGATTTGGATGACAATTGTAACACAGTTTAATGTCTTGTGACTAAGACATGGGTGTGTAACTTTTTAGTCCATGAAGAATGGACATTAAATTTTATTTAGTTGGAACTCATGGAGATATTATGTGAATGATATGTAATTTATCATCCAATGTCACATATAGTTATGATTCATTTTAAGGTGATATGGAAGGACCAATCCGGGATTTTTAACACTATGTTGTGAGGATTCTAGTTTTTATGTAGTTTATCATTTCGTAGTCAGGGAATTAGTGGACAGGTATCCTGATAGAAATTTAAATGGTTTATAAAAGTAGCATTGATGTGAATTAGGACCATGGAGGTCCCACAGAACACAATATATTCCTAGGAGATCCACGATATTTTTCTTTTTTTTTTTGTGGTCATAGTCTTTGTAGCATTGGCATGTACATCTCTTCCATGTGGTTATATACCTTACAGAAACTCCTAATCCCATCTTTTCCATGATCAATGTTGGAATCAAGGATCAATTTTATGTTTTCCCTATCACATTTAGAAGCACAAAACAAGTGTAATGAATTTTATGTTTGGAAACGTTCAGACGATAGTGAGAGTTCAACTCAATGTATGAAGATAAATAAAAGGAAAACACTAGAGGTTCTAGGGTTCTATTAGAACATAGGAAGGGGATGATGTATATTGAATCCACTAGGATCTTAATTATGGAAGGGGATACTGATGGGTATAAACACTATTCAACATATTTGAAACATAGGATTGACCACTTCCACAGTCAACGATGTGGTGGGAAAATGAAAAATCATTTATTAACCTTGTTATAATCATAGGAATCACTATTTGACCTTAGAAATTTATCAGTGAGTCTGACTAGGATGTGATGTAAGCTAAAGCGGAATGATACCATCACCATTTGGTGGGTCCTTCTAGATGTGAAAGATTATGGGAACCCTAATATAGGAAGAATAATATATTAAGGTCTTATTACATGGACCAAGGGATCTTAGTTTGTGGTCTTAGATTTTAAACCATAGGGATGAGACATCTACAGAAGAAATATATTGTGGGGTGTAATGAAGCTACCAGACCAGAATGAGGACCAAGGAGTGCCGCATCGTACCACACAGCCCCCTGGAGATATGTTTTAAGTTTAGATTCATGATTTTTGGACATGAACACCTCGTTTAATGGTATATAGTTTATACCATATTAGAGGATAGAGGGATAAAAAGGATGATCAATGTGGGTTTGAAAAAAAAATATGTTTGGTGGAATCTATAAATCCCTTATATATTGGTATGAAGTGGCGCAATGATCTTGATAGCTGACAGGGTGACTGAATTTTTCCAAAGGAAACGTTCTCTGAGTTGAGAAAACCATGATATTTTTATGATTTCGTAATGTTGGTAGGATGATAGTGACACGATATAAGGTCAAATGACAGGATAATTCCATTGTGTTTAATTTAATGAGGTGAAGATATTTGGTGGAGGGGAATTCAATAGGAGGTGTATTGATTAGAAAAATAACATGGCAAGAATCGGGACCACTGAGGCCTGCACCACACCGTACACTCCCATTGGAGGACTCAAGCTAAGAGGATTAAAGTTTTAATTTACAACTAGCCCTATGGGTGATGTATTTTGGTGTTCTTATATATCTATTAAAATTGGGAATCAATACATATATAGTTCATTATCATGAGATGGAAGGGGAAAAATTCAAGAAGTGGTTGTGTCTCAAGATATAACATCACACTAGTGTTATATAGTTTACAGTCAAGTATTGTGGACATTGTAGATAATAATTTTGGGTCATAAATTTCAGACCATTGTTACTAAGTTTAATTCCATTTTTTGGGAGATGTCAATTCATTTTTACATCATGAGGTAAGGATGATGCAACCCAAATCTATGTCATGTGATGATGATGGAAGGTGTTCCTATAAGAAATTGTGTTATGCGGTAGCCAATAACTAATTTGAATGAAGACCTAAAGGGTTTTATCCACACAACACAATTCCTAGGGGAATCCATTACTAGTTTTATGTCATGTTGTCTTGACATTGAATTCTGGTTTAGAATCATGTAGTTTGGACATGGGTTCCTAGTTTAACATCATATTAGTAGGACGAAAACATCTATTTTAATGTTGTAGCCATCATATTTTATATCTCTTCTATTTAGTTAAAAACCCTACAAAAACACATATTCTCACATTATCCATGCTTAGTGTTGGAAAAAATGAGTGATGTTTGTCTTTCCATCGCATATATAGAATCGTACAATAGGGTCCTGTAGAATTCATGTTACGGATATCCCAACAATGTTGATGTTCTTTCTTAATACACAAAGGTACATGTAAAGGTATGAATGATGGTTTTGGTTTTCCATCATAACATAAGGAGGTAGAGAAAAATGGAATAATAGAATATTCTATCTAGGAAACAATGAAGGAGGGGTAATGATGGAAAATAACTGATGAACTTATTTGAACACAAGAACCATATCACATTATCAAGGATTGGAAGAGAAAAATGTTGGTCAACAACTGAACATGCTTGAAAACATAGGACCTGTCTCAAAATTTCATCTATTTTATTTCAGGGCACTGGCCCAAGGGGATTCGTGAACTATGCGTCGAGTTATCATTCCTTTAGGGGTCCCTTCAGAGGTTGAAGATTAGAGGGACACATATAATAGGATATATAATGCATGGAGATTGAATGAGATAATTTCCAGGTTGAATCCAACACTATTGTTTCTATTTCATAGATAATCAATGAATGTCAATGAGAGAAATTAGATAGACAGATTCAAACACCTTCTCAAGGATAGATTCATCAAGATAGATCTTGGAGATGGAATGGTAGTGGACTTGTGACAAATGAAGAGGATGATGAGTAGGGGTAAAAACGTTTCTAAACCAGGGGTTGGACCAGAAGACAAAAAGTTCATGTTTCATTATGTATCCCATAAATATAGTAATCAAAATGAAGATTCTTGCAGAAATATGGAATAGGGTGTGACTAGTTTCAAAGGGGATTTCATATTAGGTGATAAAAAATAATGTGGAGCCATTTATCATTGTGCAATAAGTATTGTAGTGCAGCAAATTAAGTTCGTGTGATAGGACTGGTTCATGTAGATTAATTTCAAATAATGAGGATTTTAGTGTAACATAATTTATTTTAATGTGACTATGAGGTTGTATACTTTGCTTCTTTGTTTATTCGAGCCAGACGATCAATGTTTTACAGTTTATTGTCAGGTAAATAAGATGATTAGACATTATTATTATTTAACATAATGTTATAGGGAAATATCTAGATAGTTTAAGTTCATGTTTCCCAGACAATACTCTCTAAATTTAAGGACATCGTGTTTTTACCAAAGATCCATAGAGTTTTTACATCAATTATCTAGGATGATGGTTTGGTTGGTTTTATGTCATATTGCTCGGAGAGAGAAATAGTTTAACTTCATGAAGGATGGGCATGGTACTCATGCCAAGTACTACATGGGGAATATGAAATTATTTAGAAGATTGTTGCACTCCTCATCCATGGGGATCAAAGAGTATGAACTATTGGGGAAAACATTTTGAATAATGTAAGTTCCTTCCCATTAGGGTTCATACTCTGGTGGATTCTTTCCAATTATTAACAACGCTCAGAGGTCCAATGCTATACCACCAAGAAGGAAGGATAAAATATGAACTTTCTTGTTAAAATATCATGAAATATTGGTCTAGTGACTCTCCATATTATGAAAGGACTGGAACTTATTCTCATCAAGGGGTTCTAGTTCATCTATATAGACTTGAGCTATCTTTTCTGATGTCTTCTTTTCATAGAAATTTATTCAAAGCAATAGAAAATAAATATTAATGGGTAGGGCTGCATCTATTCTTCATACAAATGAATATGGGGTCACATAGGTGGAATTATGAGTTTTAGTATGATTATACTAGAGAGAGTTTCAATGATTTTCCATTAAAATTTCTTGTTTTGTCATAGGATCTTTCCAAAGAATATTGGAGAGGGTCTTGTTGAATGACATGATCTGTCCATTTTTTTCACATGATAACATGATGTATGGTTTTTTAAGCTGTTATACATGGCATACAATTTCATCATCTCATCATCATGGAAGATGGATTTTTTATCAGTGAGAGAAAAATGTGGGAATCTAAAATTAGGGATGATTTTGGAACTCAAAACCTTACCAATAGAATGGGTCTTGACATCCTTAAGCAGAATTGCCTCTTCCCACATGGAAGGAAAATCTGTTATGGTAATGTTGATCATGCACTGGTGAGTTTTCAGTAATGGACAAGGTCCCATGATATTATGTCACCGAACATTAAAGGTCTAAGATTGCATAGTAGTATGGAGGGGCTCTGGAGGTTTATAGGCAATGTTGGTGTGGATCTGAAATGCATGGAACATCTTGGATATCTAGATATAGTCAAGGACCATGGTGGGAAACAATTATCCAATTATTTGAGTCTGATTAGAGAGTTTGATCCCTTTTGGATGAGATCAACAGAAATCAGAATAAAAATTTTATATTACAAGGGGAATATTTTCTCCACGATTGTAGTGTAGCATAATCCCATCGAACCTGTGTCTATAGAGGGTTTTCTATAGTCATGGATTGTACTGGATGGTAAATTGAACTACAGGGAAACATATTCTCTCTCGTTCATATCATTCTAGCTGGATATTTCCATATTTGATATATTGAATTAAATGAGTTGTCCAATCAGAGGTCTCTTCTGATGCAAGGGGGTATGGTGGACTATATGTGGAAGGAACTCCATTAAGGTGGTTTACCTACCAATTGTCATCATTGTTTTAGTAAATAGGGTCGATAAATCTTTAATGCACTACATGGATGATCATATCATCTAGATCATTATCTATGAGAGATACAACTAGGATAGAAATGTAATCAAATGTACCATTCTATAACTAAAGAACCTGAGCGACCTCCATCCATGATGGGAACTCAGTAATTATAGAGTGATTGAACTCTAATATGGTCATGAGATTTGAATTCTTGAGAACGTACTCACCATTGATATACATGATGACTAGAATGAAGTCCCCCTTCAAATATAGGTGGGAAACATCAATCTTGATTGATAACTCAAGAATAATTATGAGGGCTAGATACACCTCCTCATTTTTGGTGAATCCTTCTAATAGGAAAAATGAATAGGGAAAGACTGGTTGTGTAGGTGTGATGAAGAAGATTCCCAGACCTACTCTTTTTAGTCTGGGATCATTGAGTCTTATACCAGTTAGGCTCCATGAGGCACCATGAAAATGTATCTTCTATCCCGGAATAATCTAATCCACTGATAGGGTGGACTCATCAACAAAATTAGGATCTTGTAACTACTATGTGGGGGATGGATGGGTGTCTAGAATGTCTTCAAAAGTATGACCCCTGATAGCCTTATGTGGTATGAACCTGATGTCAAACTACTATGGAATCACTACCCAAAGATCAACATGGCCTGCATACATGAGTATGTTTAGAATATACATTATTGGTTCCACCCTTTACCCCAGCTACATCTCTTAATGATGCAAATAGTTTCACAATTCTATTCTGAAATTTTTTTTGTGGGGAAGCTTTTCACAATAGTAGAATATCTAGAATCTATTTATATGATCATGTGACTAAGTTGTTACAAAGATTTATTTATCCCTTCCTTTTTTATTAAGTTGATCAGTGACTCCAGGAATCATTCTAGGGTGTCCACAAAGAGTACATGCAACATTCTTAGGATGGGTGAAATCATAACAACAGTTTGTAGTTGATTCTAATTAGTCTTCTTGAGTGTGATCAGAAATTATTCACCCAATTGTTCAATGAAATATGTCTTCATATGTATGGAAAATGGCATAAACATGTTCATCAACTATAAGATAATTGTGAATTTATAGTTTATGTGTCCTTATAAACCTTAGAGATCCTAGAGGTTCCTCAGAGGAGGCATTTAATTGATGGCCTTGATCTTCTTAAGGATGATCTCAATGCATATGTGTCAGAAACAAATGCATAGATACCTCTAAGAGGTACCCCTAAAAGGTCACTTTATGAGATTCATCTTCATATGGTGGGAGAGGATGAAGCAGAACACTTTTTCAAGATCTATAACATGGTACTGATGTGGAATGGATTTTACCAGAACGTCATCTTCATTGTATTCCAATAGATTCCCAAAAATAGTATTGAATATGTGGTTCATGGAACATTGATAGGTTACCCCTACATTTTTTAACTTCAAGGGAATTACCTGATGGAATAAGGCCCTATGTGGTACCCAGAAGATAGAATAATCGTCATATTTGTGGGCTATTCTGATATGATTATACCTGAAATACCCATACATGAATTGGAGAACCTGGAATTGAGAGGTGGAATCAATAAACAACTCTATAATCAGGAGGGTAAAATCATCCTTCAGTTAGTGGATGTTGAGAACCTATAAGTCGATATATACATTAATCTGTTTGTTGTTCCTTATAATTAGAACAATTTGGTCTCACCATGTAGGATACTGGAATTCCATCACAAAGTTGGTATTGATGATATTATCAACTATGGCCACGAACATGGAATGATGAGAGGAGTTTATCTTCGTGGGATGTTTTTTGAACCAGTGATGTCTCACAAAGAGAACAAGGAAATGGATGGATACCTGAGGGTCTAGTCATGGAATTTAATCATAACAGCAAATAAATATGATGTTTCTTTATGAAGAACACACATTGATGGCATTCCTCTATAGGCATACCAGCACTGATCATTGTTGTCCTTGGGACTCCCTTTGTAATATTATTCACATATACCAACTCATCGACTGTAGTGGAGACACCACCTTCAAATGTGAGAGGAAAATCCTCCATCTTTTATTCATCTTATAACATAAAGGAATTAGTGGGAGGACATGGTTATCCAGCCTAATAGATCGAGGGGGTACACCGGTACCCACATATGCATTGGTGGAATCATCTTTGGGAGAATCCTTCAAGTCATAAATAATGGAAACATAGGTTTTTGATAGGATTCCATCAATCCTTAATCTGAGGGGTCTATGGTTGATGATTTCAAATTAGTGGTGGGCGTCAATTTGTAATGGTTCAATCTGGATCGACAGAAAAAGTAGGAATAATGGAAAATGATATACATAAAGTGATGACTCAATAAGAAACAGGTGTAGGGTGTCCTGGTAAAATCTGATCCCGACCTATGTAGGATTATGATGTAATCTTCTGAAATTCCTTGAAACGAAGAACACGTATACCCCTCATTTATGAAACAACAAATTAAGGCACCCAATCCAGGGCTGTGGCCTGCTATTAATGAATTGGGAGGATGAAGGCATTGTCCATGTCAATCCAAGGGTCATCCAAAGTGGTATTTTTCTCAACCACAAGGGTGTTAACCCATTTTTTCTTAATCCTATAATAGTAGGCATAAAATTAAAGGGATTGAAAATATTAAATGGGAATTGCATTACCTTAGAGCATAGACACTCGACCATTGGGGTGGTACTTGAGGCATTGGTGATATGAGGAGGGAACTACTACATGTAGATAGAGTGAGGGTATACCAATCAGTGTTTTGTAGGATGTATCTTATGAGATGAACATGAACTCAGTTATGGAAATTAGGCCCGCAAAATGGGTATTCAGAAGAATTTTTCATCACAGCCTCTTCTCAGAATTGTCCTTACCGCAAATCTTTTATTCAGAGGGACACTGATATTCTTGTGTATTATATGGGTTAGGATGAGTTTGATCTTGTAAACATGGTCAACGAGACAATTCAATACATCCATGCAATGGAACTGGATTGTAATGTACAACAGAGGAATGTGCCTCTGTATGGGTGAGACTCCATCTTCTCTTGAGAATAGGATGATGGTCTGGTATTAGGCTCACTCAAATTCCTCGGTACGAAAGGCATCTATGGATTATACCTTAGTTACAAACTAGAGGGGACTTTTCAACACCTATATGATGACTTCCCACCTATCTTCTAAAATGAATATGGCCTCATGAATAAAGATATTTTATGGAATGATGTAACAGATTCATAATCATATCATACTTCCTTAGTATGCCCATATTTCAGGATGTGGGAGGTTTTTCCTTGACAATGGGAATTGTAGGAGACTCTTGTCAAATCAGAGGATTATATATAAGGAAGAGGGTGTCCCTATTACAACTGGCTAATCCATTAAAAAATTGCAACCAACTATCAATTGAATGAATGATTTCTACCCATAGATGTATGTGGATGATCATGATGTGGTCACAATGACTCTTCTTAGTCGAGTATCATTCCAGGTGGTTGCAGTGAATCTAAAAGGATGTAATGAGAGGGTAGTATATGATTATTCATGCAAGAGGCCTATTTTCCTTTCCCAGTTGCATACATGACTTGTTTATAAGTTATGGCATGATCTTTCCTTGCAATAATTTATCTACAACCTTGCCGATGATGTTGTTGACTGGGAGCATTAGGAGGTCATATATGACCCTTCTTCCAATTTGGTATCATATAGGTATCCACCATCTGGATAGTACTCACTCTAGAATACATCTCATCATCTTTAGATGAATCCAACAATACTATGTGAATTTTTTCAGAAATTCACATTTCAATGGGAATGAATTCTCTGAGAGTGAAAAAAACTTCATCACTAAAGGGGGGATTTTATTTCCCTTGTACAATAGAAACCTTCACTTTTTATAATTAGATATTTTATATGTGGAAACATAATAGAAAATTATAGGAGGTGGGGAAAAATTTGGAGATTCAGAATGATTGAAAAATTTATGAATGATACCACTATTGTGAGTGACATCTTGAAGGTATAACCAATCATCCAAATTATGAGTCACACTATTAGAGACCTACTATCACTCATCGTTTTTGTCACTATCAATAACTACCGAGATACATACCACTAGTGATGGGGTAGAATCCAATCTGACTACATTGTTGTCCACCTAGTTCTGGAGTTAGTCGTTGA
The DNA here is from genome assembly GCA_963277665.1 of Viscum album. Classification (NCBI taxonomy): domain Eukaryota; kingdom Viridiplantae; phylum Streptophyta; class Magnoliopsida; order Santalales; family Viscaceae; genus Viscum; species Viscum album. The sequence continues at coordinate 821,255,969 of OY728130.1, read as the reverse complement.
ACATAAAGCATCAAATGATGCTATATCCATATATTTTGTTATCTGGAGTGTTTTTGGGGGAGATAATTGAGATCAGCCTCCTAGGATATTCTAAATTTTTTAAACATTAGAATCATTTAATATGTAGCACTGTACATATAACAAGGAACATGTGCTCCATCGAATAGGTTCGTTTGGATTATCCTGTCATGGAATGTATCTCGTGGAATGTGGCCCTGATGAAGAGATAGATCCTATTGAAAGGCTAGAACCTAATTTTCATAAATTCATGGAGGTTCTTAACATGGTGGTTTGAGTTGATTCTACAACGGGTGATGCTGAGATTGAGGCTAGGCCTAAACTGTTTCCTTCCATGAGGTTAGGAATAAGGCTCTACAAGAAAAAATTATAGCAATTTGGGGTGCCTCTACCTGTGTGAGAAAAATAGTCCCTTCCATTGAGGCTCTTATTACTTGAAATGGAGGAGGAAATGGTCATTCCATATTAGATTGATTCTAGGAATCCACTAAGCACTATTCCTTGTCAGAGAAATTCTAGAATGCACCTGGAAAATCATGAGTGATATGTGATGGAACCAACTCATTCTATACATTCCCCATGGACAATGTCAGTAGCAGTTCTTGAGAAATTGTCATGTCGATTTTATATGAGAGGCACTTCCACCTAGTAAAACATTATGTGACTCACATATATCAAAGTTTTTCTATTAGAAAAATGTGACTTATATTCATCATGTTCGTGGTTGAGAAAAATAGATAAAGGAATATATATGAAGATCTTCATAACCACTAATGGACCTAGTGAAGAAATAGCTGTATTAGTGGAATGAAGCTCCATACAATGTCTGCATGAAACACCGAAGCTTGGTGGATTCCTACTGTTCTATAACTACCAGCATTTGTCCACACCTTGAAATAAAGTTAGCAAGTTTCTGTAGCGGGTCTCCCATCTTGATTAATTATAGAATGTTGGATTCCCAAATTCAAGGCATAACACCAAAGCTTCCATGGTACACTTATCTTTGAATAATAGAGCAGCGTGTGTTGTACCCAACCCTGAGTTCTAACACAGAGCGACCAATCAAGGTGGCCATTATGAATAGTAATAACCACTTTCTGAAATTATATAAAATTTATATTTCAAAATGGACTTCATTTTTGGATTTGGAATATCAAAATTAGCCTATGTTGAATTTTTGGTATTTTTCCGAGAACATCCAATTGTGGATGTTAGAGTCAATTTCACTTTGAAATTGGACATAAACAATTGTCAATCATTTGATTGATATAGTTTCTTAAAACATGCTATTTGTTTTGACAACATGAATTAAATATAAAATTATTTAAATAAACTTTTATGTTTTGAATTTTTTAAATAGACATCATATTCGAATTCAGAATATCAATTATAGCATAGGGTGTATTTTTGGTATTGTTCTGAGAAACATCAATTTTTTATGAATAGTGAAACCACTAACTGGTAGTTAAAAATCTAATTTTTCATTTAAATGAAATTTTACCACATCTGTGATTTTAATTTCGAAAATACAACATACATCATTTTAATTAGGAATTAAAATTTGGTTCTATTGGATTAAAATAATTTTTGGTGAATTGATACTTTTAAGTTCTATTAATCGCGATTAAAGGTAATTAGTGTAATTTAAAGTAAATATAATGTTATAATAATATGAAATTACCATTACACTTGTCCTACCCTTATTGGATTGGTCATGGACGACCATGAAAATCTATGGGTCAACTTGGGGACCCCATGTATCCACTTGGTTAAGAAAATGACATTAATAACTTTTTATTTAAAGTAAAAATAAAACTGTAAAAACATGTGTTGTTTTACTAAAACAATTATTAGATGGGGATATATAAGTTAAATTTTCGACTATAAATATTAAATGGAAATATAAAAATATTTCCTACATTATGATATTTTCTTATTTTTTTTATACATTAAATAAATTGATTTTTTCATGACACCATGATGATGCAGCGATTACATCATTAATTAATGATTTAAATAAAAGGAGAAGATAATGTAAAATCTAAAACATAAACTTGTAAAAAACCAATTGGATGAGTAGATTTATAACCCTTATCACCTTATACTAGAAATATATAATTGTGGGACCTTTAAAATCTGATACTCTATATATAATAATGTATCATTTCTTGACTTTCCAGGAGTGCCCCTCCTCTCCTCTTATAAAAGGCCCCCACCACTACCACCTTATTCACACTTTAAATGCCATTTGGCTTAGAAAAAATCTACCCAAATACTCTCTCAACTTCCCTCTCTTACTCCTAAAAACCTCACTTTGGGTAGAAGTCTTCCCATGTAAACCTTTTGCTCATATCAAAAAGAATTACCCAATTTTAAGGTAATGTCTTCTCTTATGTTCTTTTTCTATTTCGCTTCTCCAAACCCTTAAACTCTTTTTACTCCTTTATTTTGTAACAAATATAATATCTTCAATATACTAGGATGTTTTGTGAGAATTATTTTATTTACACTTACATACACCTTCTTCTAATGGTTGAAGAACATACTGTTTCTGTGGGTGGCGAATTACTACCTCACAAAATGATGATTGTTCAATCGTCTTTTAACACCTTTCATGGTGGCCATTAAGATGTCAATATATTTATATATGATATATATTATTTTTTTGTTTTCCTTATGCTTCTTTATTTTTCATTTATGGCATAACATTATGATTTCCATTAAGGTTAAACGCGATAATTTCATTTTAGGAAGTGCGGACTACCGCCCCCTCAAAGTGATTTGAATCATTAAAGTCATATGTGGGATGTATAAATGATGGAGTAAATGATATTATATATGATATTATACTGGAATTATAATATACCTTTATATTTTTATGATTTCATTCCATTAAACATGAAATATAAATGAAATTAGCATTCATGCGTACGTACGGCTTACCGTCACCATGAACGGTGAATTTCATTTCATACCTCTAAATGTTTTGTAATATTTTAAGTGAATGTATATTCTGGATAAATATGATATATATAATATCTACATCATGAATATAATTCTGGATATAATTGATATTTTTCCACATGAACAACTTGTAATTATAAGATGTTTATTTTTGACTCAAGTACCAAAGATCGACAAAATGACCGTTATTAACATAAATAATTAAATAATGTCCATAACATGGTAATAAGTTATATAAAAGGAATAATGAACTTGAAAAAGGTTCGTAAGTAGGTAGAAATTATCTGTACTTTATTATTCAGGAGGTTAAAGAATGATCGAGTCTAGTCTAACACGAGGTAAGGGACATTATCTCAATCTCCTTTCATTGAGGCATATTTTGTTTTATACACAAATTTATTTTATACGGTGTATAAAACCCTTTTACTTTTACATTTATTCAAAATAAATATTTTTATACGAAGCGTTTTACTAAATGAAAAAAGGGAATATTTTTTTGTTGTACGTATGCAGTGACAATGAATTCTCCGCTGCCATGACCATTATTTGAGTTTCGGCTTCCTCAACAAGCCATAACCTTTTTTTAAATGAAAAATAAATAACAAGATTTACTTCTCTTTTATTTTGGTATTGAAAATGGTTTTTATAATGTTTTTATTATATCATTGTGTTTTATTGATATGTTTTGATTGAAATGTGAAAATGTTATGTTTCCTCTATGCATGTTTTATGTGATACGATTATGTTATGGTTTATGATATGTTTAAACTTGTTCATATGAGGAATTCATTGGAATTAATAAGTGAAGGGTGGAGCCTGATGTACCTCCTCGATGCATTGGTAGGTCTCGTGAGACAAAATAGTGTCTTGGCACGAGACCTTGACGAAATCTTATTTGTAGTCTTGGAACAAGGCCTTAGCTATGTGGTTATGATAGTCTGGAATTATGAATTCCATCATTATGAAAGTGGTAATTGATATTTCATGTGATTATTCAACCAGTAAAATATCCATGTGAATAAATAAATGGCATTATTTCATTTTTCTTTTTCCATATTATATTGAATTTCATGTTTAAAAGGATTTTGTTTTAGTTATACATTGCCTTAAATGTTTATGTTTATTTATGAAAGCTTCCAATATATTGTTATCCTTACTATGCATCTGAGGTCACCCCTTTCTATGTTTTATTTTTCCCAGGATGTGAAGAAATATTTTATTACTGACCTGTAGGAATAGTATGAAGGGGATATGAGTTTGGACTATGGAGACTATTTTTTTGTAATTTTTTACATTATGATGTAATGTAAAATTTATTAATGTATCTAGTGTTTCCAAGGCTACTAAACTAAACGGTCTTTCAAGACTTGTTTTTTTGTGATCATGCCAATGTTACATAATAATGCACCGACACTGGGTAACTGGGGTTAGGGCATTACAGTTAGTATCAGAGGATGTTTAGTACTAACCTTGGAATGTAGATTTAGAAAAAATATTATTAGAACACGTAGACATAAGATATGATTTTAAGATTAGTATAGAAGAAATTCCTAGAATTTTTGTATTATAGATATTTTGTGAGTTTTCTGAGCAATAAATTCCTCTCTAGATATGAGCAGGTAGTGACAGCTATGGCACAGATGTACCTAGGTGTAAAACCTGAAAACACCTCTTTGAGCTAGACTCGAACGAGAACTGGTGCATGACAATGGGCCTTGATGCACTCATGGTTATGACACTCCTAGGGGATACGCTTAGGATAATTCTCATTTTATTTACAATCCATTATGAAGGTTTTATGAGTATATACTCCCAAAAGAAAATATTTATATGATTATGGAATATATCCATAAACTATTGAATTTATGTTAAGTGTTTTAAAAGTATGAAATTATGTATTTTTATTCATAAAATGATCTTGATTATGCAATTATATAGAAATGGTGCCTGGTGGAAGAAATGGAAACCATATCATTGCATGCACTCCATGTAGGTATTTCCCTCCTACTCAAGATGATTATAATGGAGCTGGTGATACAACTGGTTCTCATCAGCATATCACCATACTAGGAAAACTCACTCAAGTAATGAATAATAACCTTACGCGTATGGAGCACCCTGATCCACAACATGGAGGATCAATGTTAGACCGCTTCATGAGGCATCAACCACCAACATTAAATGGGAGTACAAATCTCTTAGTAGCTGAGCAATGGATAAATTCCACATAGAAAATATTCCATGCCTTGGGGAGTAGTGAAAGGGAAAAGGTTATCATGGAAGTTCACCACCTCACTGGAGATGTTGATCAATGGTGATAATTGATTCAATACAAAATGCATGATGATGAAGTATCAAATATGGAATGGAGGGATTTTAAAAATCTTTTCATAGAAAAATATTTTTCCTCATGACCATCAAGTAGAAATGGAAATCCAATATCGGAGTCTGAGACAAAAGGAGTATGAGAATGTCACAAAGTATGACGCCAACTTTACAAGGTTAGCAAGGTATGCTATAGATTATATATGTAACCCAAGAAGTAAGATTGATCGTTCCTTTGATGGTTTAAACCGCTTCTCCATCGAGCTTTAGTATCACAATATTTCTCAACGTCCGAAGATATAGTCTCATGTTCCATCACGATAGAAAAGGATTATCTAAATCTTATGACAATAAAGTAAAGAAAGGGAAGAATAAAACAGTGGAACAAGAGACAAATAGAGGGAAAAAGGGAAATAAGGATTTTCTATTATGTGATAATTGTGGGAAGAATCACCTCAGAACTTGCCTAAAAGGAATGTGAGTTTGTTATAAATGTGGAGAAAAGGGTCACTAGGCTCGTGATTCGAAGGAAAATAAACAGGCTATCATTGTTGAATGCTACAATTGTAGGGAAATGGAGAATTATTCAAATGAATGTCCTAAGCGTCCGGGAAACGTATCATAGAAAAGGCTATGGTATCAAGGCCAATATTATGGTGTTACTATAGTTGAAGTGGAATAATTAATATATTGGTGATTTTGTAATCAAGGATTCTATTCTGGTTATAATAATAATGTGATATATATAAGGATTGTACTACAGTACTTGTTGTTTTCATTAAGGTTTTAATATGATTCAGATAATCATATTTTTAGTATGTGATAATAAGAGAAACTTTACTTTGTTTAGGGAATCTAATGAATTGATTTTGGAATTTAGAGACCTTTTAGAGAAAGTCTAGACAGAGGTATTTTGGATAACAATAATGGTTGGAATGGATTAAGATTAACTTTGGATAGTATTGTTTAAGGTTAAAATATTTCTGATAATTATTTTTGAAATATTATAATACTATAGTTTTAGGAAAAGGACAACCTACAGGTTGGGGGATAACCTGATGCGTCGGACAAAGCTACAGGAATAGAACCCAAAATCATAGTGTGATAGGCCTTTATTACCTACCACTAGCCTATAAGAATTCCCTGGTTATTACAAAATAGTTTTCTTAATCTAAATGGTATGTGGTAATATTTGGAACCTTGTAATATTAGTATAAATATAATATTTTTGATTTCTATTATCTTTTTTAGTGAAAGTTGAGTTTGTGGAAGAAATTTGTTGAAGGTTGAAACTCTACGTGTCAAGTATATATATATATACATCTATCTTATTATATAAATAAATTAATTCTTAAACTTTAGGAAAGGGACATTAAAAAATTTTGTTTTCATATTGCCTTATGTTTTTTTTAATTGATGATATTTTTAATCACCATAGATTGAAGGCTTTGAGGCCCTCAATTTTACACTTGTTTGTGATTGATGACCTCAATCACTCCAAACAAATATTTACGTTTTTCCTCCAATTATATGTCTCTAATTGACACCAATGTTCTCCTAATCGAGATCATTATTGGGTGGCGACTTTTTCATTTTCCATTCCCTCTTATTAAGGCTATATTTTATTAACCTTATTTGCAATGTGGGTTTTCCACAAAGGTAATGTATATTTTCAACATTTTATTTTTGAAGAACAATTTCAAATTTCAAGGATGCAATTTATTAAACAAGGGTATAATGTAAATCCCCAACCATCCATGGTACGGTTCTCTTTGAATAATAGAGCAGTGTTTGTTGTATGCAACCTCGGGTTCTAACACACTGCGACCAATCAAGGTAGCCATTATGAATCTTAATAATCAATTTTTGAAATTATATAAATTTTATATTTCAAAATGGAATTCATTTTTGGATTCAGAATATCAAAATTATCCTATGATGATTTTTTGGTATTTTTCCGAGAACTTCCAATTTTCGATGAATAGTTAAAAATACATAAAAACAACATTTTTAATCAAAATAATATATATTGATAAATTATAATATTGAGTGGTTTTAATGTATAATTAGATTATAATTTTACCATTTTATCCCATGGTGGATGTCAGAGTTAATTTCACTTTGAAATTGGACATAAACAATTGTCAATCTTTTGATTGATATTGTTTCTTAAAAACACGCTATTTATCTTGACAATAGGAATTAATTATAAAATTATTTAATGAAACTTATATGTTTGGAATTTTCTAAAATAGACATAATTTTTTGAATTCATAATATCAATTATAGCTTAGGGTGGATTTTCGATATTATTCTGAGAAACATCAATTTTTGATGAATAGTGAAACCACTAAGTGGTAGTTAAAAAAATAATTTTTCGTTTAAATGAAATTTTACAACCCTTGTGATTTTAATTTCAAAAATCCAACATACAAAATTTTCATTAGGAAGTAAAATATTGATCAATGGGATAAAAATAATTTTTGGTGAATAGTAACGTTTATGTTCTATTAATAGCGACTAAAGGTAATTAGTGTAATTTAAGTTAAATATAATGTTATAATAATATGAAATTAACATTACACTTGTCCTACCCTTATTGGATAGGTTATGTCTGACCAATAAAATCCCTGGGTCAACTTGGGGACCCCATGGATCTACATGGGTTCAAAAATGTAATTAATAACTTTTTATTTAAAGTAAAAACAAAATTATCACAAACATGTGTTGTTTTACTAAAACAATTATTACATGGGGTTATATAAGTTAACATTTGGACTATAAATATCAATTGGAAATATAAAAATATTGCAGACATCATGATATTTGTTTTATAATTTTTAGACATTAAATAAATTAAAAATTTTATGACACCATGATAATGCCTAGATTACCTCATTAATTAACGATTTAAATAAAATGAAAAGATAATGTAAAATTTAAGAATTACACTTGTCAAAAACCTATTGGATGAGTATATTTCGAACCTTTATCACCTAATCCTATAAATATATAACTGTGGGGCCTTTAAATTCCGAAACTCGTTATATAATAAAGTAACATTTTCTGACTATCCAGGAGTGCCTCTCCTCTCCTCTTATAAAAGGCCCCCAACTCTACCACCTTATTTACACCGTAAAATCCATCTGGCTCGGCCATCCTCTACCCAAATACTCTCTCAACTTCCCTCTCTTACTCCTAGAATCCTCACTTTAGGGAGAAGTGTTTCCAAGGAAGCCTTTGGATGAAATCAAAAAGGGTTACCCTATTTTAAGGTAATGTCTTCTCATATGTTCTTTTGTTTTATTTTGCTTCTCCAACCCCTTAAACTCATTTTATTAATTTATTTTGTAACTAAACTAGTATCTTCAATATAGTAGGACTTTTTTATGAGATATATTTTATTTACACTTAGACACACCTTCGTCTAATGGTTAAAGAACATACTGTTTCTGTGGGTGGTGAATTACTGCCTCACGAAACGATGATTGTTAAATATTCATTTAGCACCTTTTATGATGGCCATTAAGATGTAACTATATTTATATTTGATATATATTATTTTTATGTTTTCCTTATCCTTCTGTATTTTTCATTTATGTCATACCTTTATGATTTCCATTATGGGTAAACACGATAATTTCATTTTAGGAAGTGCGGACTACCACCACCTAAATGTTATTTGAATCGTTAATGCCACATGTGGGATGAATAAAGGATGGATTAAATTATATTATATATGATATTATAATGGAATTACAATATACCTTTATATCATTATGATTTCATTCCATGAAATATTAAATATAAATGAAAGTAGAGTTCATGCGTACGTACGACTTACCATCTCCATGAATGGTGCATTTCATTTCTTACCACTAAATGTTATGTAATATTATAAATGATTTTATATACTGGATATATATATGATATATATAATATATAAATCATGAATATAATTCTATATATAATGGATATTTTACCACATGAACAACTTTTAATTATAAGATATTAATTGTTGACTCAAGTACCAAAGATCGACAAAACAACCGTTATTAACATAAATAATTACATAATGATCATAACATGGTAATAAGTGATATAAAAGGAATAATGAACATGAAAAAGTTTCTTATGAAAGTATTATTTAACTCTAGTTTATTATTCAGGAGGTTAAATAATGATCGAGTCAAGTCGAACATGAGTTAAGAGACTTCATCTCAATCTCCTTTCATTGAGGCATATTTTGTTTTACACACAACATTATTTTATACGGTGTATAAACCCCTTTGACATTTACGTTTATTCAAAAGGTATCATTTTATACGAAGCGTTTTACTAAAAAACAAAAGGGAATGTATTTTTGTTGTACGTATGCAGCAACAATGACTTCTATGCCGCCGTGACCGTTATTTGAGTTTCGGCTTCCTCTACAAGACATTTCCTTCTTTTTAAATTAAAAATAAATACCACGTTTTACTTTTCATTTATTTTGCTATTGAAAATGGTTTTGATAATTTTTTTTATATAAATGTGTTGTATTGATATCTTTTGATTGAAATGTGGAAATGTTATGTTTCCTTTATGGATTTTTTATGTGATACAGTTATGTTATGGTTTATGATATGTTTAAACCTGTTCATATGAGGAATGTATTGGACTTAATAAGTGATGGGTGGAGCCTGATCTAGCTCCTCGATGCATTGGTAGGTCTCATAAGACAAAATAGTGTCTTGGCATGAGGCCTTGACAAAATATTATTTGAAGTCTTGGCACGAGGCCTTGGCTCTGTGGTTATGATATTCTGGAATTTTGTATTCCATCATTATGATAGTGGTTATTGATATTGCATTTTATTATTCGACCAGAAGAATATACATGTGTATAAGTAAATGGAATTATTTTATTTTACTTTTTCCATATTATGCTGAAGTTCACGTATAAAATGATTTTGGTTTAGTTATAAATTTCGTTAAATATTTATGTTTATTTATGAAAGCTTCCGCTATATTGTTATCCTTAATGAGAATCTTAGCTCACCCCATTCTATGTTTTATTTTTCTCAGGATGTGAAGAAATATTTTATGACTGACCTGCAGGGATAGTCTGAAGGGGATATGAGTGTGGACAATGGAGACTATGTTACTGTGATTTTTAACTTTATGATGTTATGTAACATTTATGAATGTATCTTGTGTTTCCAAGGCTACTAAACTAAACAGTCTTTTGAGACTTGATATTTTGTGATCATGCCAATTTTATGTAATGATGCACCAAATCTGGGTAACTGGGGTCCGGGCGTTACACAATGGGTCCCTTCATATCATCCACCCATCCCAGATATGGATTTCCATTAGGTGGGATTTTTACATGTCATGTATCAAGCGCCTCTATGGGAGAGAAGACAACATCCATTATATTATCATGATGAGGATTCCTATCATGGTGAATATTACTGACCTCCAATGCATTGATTGGCTCATCAACATGATAGATGGGATTCATTTATAGATAAGTGGATAGTGGCCCATGGGGTTGCTAGAGAAAAAAGACGTTATAGGTCACATGGAAGGTTCTAACGTATCTTGGTTGGATTCAGTGACAAATATTGTGGCCACATTCCAAAGGATACAATCTGTATCCTATTGGGATGAATGATATTATCATGATTGATGGGAGATAGCTGTCTATGAAGAACCTATGGCTATGCTGACTATCCCAATAGATGAGGGACATGACTATATCGAGGATCACAATAGTCTAGATGTTTCATTATAAGGCACTCTATGAGGAGATCATCATTAAAATTTATTTATTTTGTATGATGACTGAGAAACCGAAATTTAGTTGGATCAAAGTCCATATTTTGGACAAAACCAGATGGGTCATAAGGCATAGGAGTCCTATTCCATTTTTACCCTTTTTGGGTCTCAATCTAAATGAAATATCTCAGAGGCCTCTACAAGGCCAAGAATCATCCTTTTCAAGAAATGAATAATTCCTGTATTAGAATCCAGCTAGTACTATGCTATCATGGGTCGTGATTCATCTTCATTATGCTATGTCTTGGTGTCTTTTTCCTTGATTAGATTCCGGTCATCCATATTCATTATTACTGCACCCGTCAAGATATCCTCGATATCAATTGTCAATTTGGGTTGGCACAAGATGTGTCTAATGTGATGAGAATTATACTATCCCCAATCATGGATTGTAATGTGTGGGGTTTACTCGTGAATAATAATATGGAGCACAAAAAACCTATGAACACAACATTTCATAAGGGTCAAGTGATATATGGGTGATGTAGGCTACTGATCCTTATAGAGCGCTGCTAACTAGACCACTCGACACTATTAGTGAAGGGCATCACAATGATCTTGTATCTTTGAGTAGACAAATTTATTAACATAGAGTAATAAATGCATCTCCTAGATAATCATTTAGAATCACATTACCTCAACAAGGGTGAGAATGACTAGGATGATAATGTCCAGAGCAGTGGTCATCCAGGACATCATGGGAAATTGATCAATGACTAGAGTGTACCACAATATTCTTTACATAAAATCATGATCCAACTCATGGTTTTCCATTGATTTATTATGTATTCATAATGTACTATAGAGGCATTAATATGAACCATAGTGGAGGTTAACTATTAGATGGGGAACATACTACGTGAGATGACTCGTTGTTGCTTGTTTGGTAATGTCTCAAAGATGTTACTAACTGCATCATCATGTCCCCGTAGGACCAGATATTGTTGAATTCTTCTTGTGAGAAGGAGTAAAATAATGTTCGAGAGTATGTCGGTCACCATCCCCTATCATAACTCAAAGTAATTCTCTTTGATCACATGTCAAGGTAATGAATTAAATTAGTGACGATACATAGTGTTGCATGACGATACTCAAGAAAGGAGAAAAATCATCCTCTACAAGTATGCTACTATGAATATATTTCAGAATCTAGTTCATCTCATCGTATGGGATGATGAAATTCACACACAAGGTTCCAACCACCGACTTTGATGAAGTGTATCATGGTGAATTATCCATTATTGAGTCACATTCCACTTCAAATTATGAGAAACAAACATGACTGATAATGATTTGGAACGTCTCTTACTTCTTAATTCAGAGGTGATGATTCTATGTTATGCCTTGGGATTGGTCTTAAGGGGAGGGTAATTATTTGGCATGGGGAGGAACTACTTGTGGGTTGGTGATGGATCAAGGAGGACCTCCACTTGAGCTAGATGGACATCAAGGTGAAAATCCATATATGTTATCATTAAATCATGGAGGAACTACTCATGAACCGCTATTAGATAGGGTTTGACATCTATTTGAGATGGTCTGAATTTAGGGAGGACATCCATATTGGGTATGAGAGCATAGTTGAGCTACGATTTGGTGATCTTGGGTTCAGGGAGCACCTTGTAAAATATCAAATTGAACACAAGGGGGACTTCTTTGTAGGCGAGGTTGAGTATGTGGAGGACTGTATTACTCATTGTTGGACATGCATTTAGATCCTCCACAATGAGTAGTGTGATAGAGGGGAGTACCATCTCTAGAGCTGATGGGAACATGGGGAGGACATCCTTGTTGGTTGGTGATGGATTGAGGAGGACCGTCACTCTGTCCACAGATTTTTTTGGGAGGACAACTACATGTGATTAGAAGCACACATAGAGGAACATTTTTTTGATGACATGAGACATGGGGAGGACAAAAAAATTTGGAATCATATGCATGAGGAGGACCATTATACTAGATTTCAACAGCATGGGTAGTAATAATATATCAAATGATACTGGTATCATGGGGAGGACCTTTATTATCGGTGAGAGAGCGGGGAGGACCTCCAAACTGGAGTATAATAGTATAGGGATGACCACTATACTAGATCTCACCATCATGAGTTATCCCACAATGGTAGATAATCATCCAGAAATAGTAAAGGGGAAACTGTCTAACCTTTGGGACGTTAGAGGTCTCGATTCTGATTATGTGTAGGTTGATACCAATTTTTTAGTAGGAGGGACCTGGTAGAATTCTTAGAGGATGGAATGGTACACTAGATCCTTGGAAGATGATTCCACCTGATTGGTGTCTTCCTATAATTTTTCTCATTGTTGGAATCAGGTTGTCCAAAATGGGGTTAGTGGATTAGGTGCATATAATGTCTGTTCAATGGACTAAAGAACATGTTGATTGAGGAAATGATGTCTCCTGATGGAATCCCTCCATGGTATCTCCAAGGAAGTAGTCATTGCTTGGATGTCTTTGAAATCTATTACCATATATGAATTGTGGATTGATTCATCATAAGGTACTGTGGAGAGACTCCCAAAGTGGCTAGAACACGGTGTGGGTGGACATGGCTCTGTTTTGGGCACTTGGAGTAGTAGTGATGACAAATCACATATGCCTCTAGAACCTAGAGGGGCATGCACTTTAGAAAAATGACCCCTACTGGTCATATCGTCATATGAGATCATCGATCATCATTCTATATATGTTATTTACATTTGTTATGGGGAATGGGTTCCTAGTAATTTTGGTCATGGATGAAGTCATTGCGGAGGAGGAATCATGAAGGATTGTCACATTGTTGTTCCAACTACCCCTGTGTCTACTGGAAGAGGGTGATTAATTTCTTATTGATTGTGTCTTGTTGCATATGAAGATTCAACCAAAAGTATAGATAATAGGAAATAAATGACCAATTCTCTATCATCCTTCACTGTTACATGGATTGAGATAGAGATTCACTCTAATGATTCCACATACTCAAATGAACAATGACTAAATACACTAATTTCTGGTGAGTTCCATGAAAATTCCACAATAGTCCTAGAGAAACCATCCTTCATATAGATAGATCAAGTGAAACTTATGTATAATGATTTCTTGAGAGCTACTAATCCTAGGTTGAGGAGAAGTGTTCACATCATGTTCACCATTTCTGCTTTTGATGCACTCACAGCTGGGGTGTGCAACCCACACATGTTTTCATTCCCTGATGGTGCATTCTACCACACATTACCACTTTCTAAAGGAATGTGGGTATCATCACATCAATATAGATATCTTCATCTTGATCAAAATAATACAATGGGATATCGGTTCCCCATTACATGGATTCCTCCTTGGAACTCATCTCATTGTTTGGGTCAACCTCATAGATTAAGACATTGTTCATGAATCTCATTCCCTATGATATCTTTTTATGGATGCTGATTAAATTCATAGAATCCATTTAAAAATTCCAAATGGTGAACTCATGGATGAAATATTTATTTGACGAGGTACTCATGTTGGGAATTAGTGGCATTAATGGGCATTTTAAGAATAAAACACATGTATTATACATCATAAGAGGGATTATCAAAGGAACTGAAACCCAGTAAATCACACATTGATCATAGATTACATTAAAACAGAGGCATGTTTTATAAGGATTTCCTTAGGAATTTCATGTTTAACATGGTGTATTGCATGATTTAAACATCCTATGTGGATAGAGGGTCATTAGTTTATCTTATTGTAGATATAGAATGGGATAATCATAATACATGTGATAGTGGATTAGTGGGATACATCTCTAGGAGGGAGCACCAAAATGGCTTATTTGATGGAGGTAATATGACACCCTATGAGGATTGAATCGACAGTGACATGTCTCATAAAGGGAAGGATTCACATCAAGAAGGCTGATCTAGACCCCAGTGTGGGTGGATCAAGGAAGGTGAACCCCAATGATGGGGTCACCAAGGTTTTATATTGGATGGGATCAATCCTTGTGTAGGCTTCTTATGTACTCTATCTATTAAGATAGGTATAAAAACCCAAATAGGTCACTAGATGGAGTGTATCTAATTCTCTATGTATGCCAAAAAAAATTGAATTTTTCTTAGATGGGTTGTGTGAGGATTATGCACTGAGACTGATTGAATGCTACCTGGAGTAGCGAAGATATGGATGAATGGTTCTAACACACTTTGAAGCCCCATATGGATGATATGACCCCACGCCAATAAGGGTGATGCGATGCATCTGATAACTAGGGAAAACACATATGAGCTTCGCAGGTGGATGGTATGATCCCATTGGGTTGTGGCGTCTCAAGTATGCATCAGGATGAATGTAAATGAAGTGGATTGAATGGATGGGTTATTGACTTGTTTTGAATTGAACCATAAGGTTGATTCCCATGTATCCCAGATTGTTGGGAATAAAATCCACATATTTTAGGTATCCTAAGAAGTTTAATGTCATATAGTAAGGATGATATTGAAACGATGTGAAGATGACATTATCGGGCTTGATCATCAGGGAGGTATCCAACATATCTTAGTTTTTTTGTGAATCAAGGCCCACAGATTTTTGGAGAAGGGAATTGGTACATAAAACTGAATAGGCAGCACAAGAATGCTATATGGGGATTATGCATAGGATCTTCCTACGTTAACAAAATGTGTTGTGACATCTAACTGGGGCATAACCCTTTCAATATATAGTGGCTCAAGGGAAATACAAGGATGAGATTGAATTATGACGGATACTAAGAACATGGAGGTGAACCCCTAGGAATAATTCAGAAAGGTTTACCAATTTTTGGGATTGAAACTTTTGAAGGATTCCAACGTACCATGTTTAGATGATAGGGTTCTAAACCCATGTAGTTTTAGAATTCAGGGCTTTCGCATTGTTAGTATCCCGTGAAGGTGCGAGATGTGGCCTAATCTTGGATTGATGCCCAAAAAAGTTTTTCATGTTTAGTACTAGCCTTTATCCCCATATGAGTCATGCTCAGTGTGAGAAACAAGAGGATATTGTCGACTATAATATCATATCCTAAATTATGCATCATCAAGTGATAGAGAAGGTCTGACACAAAAAGAGGCCCATGAAAATGTTCAAATAGAGATATATGGGGTAACTAATGGAAAAGGTAACTATACCAATAGTTTTGAGCCGTTTCTATAGGTCCCCAAACCATTGGTATAGCCTATAAGAACTGTCTGGGAAGTTGTTGGGTGATTTGGCACGGGGAAAGTCCTATCCCAGTAGTTTGGAGAAAACTGTTGGGAATGACCTATCCCAGCGGGTTTCAAACTGTTGGTATAGGTATTTCCGAACGGTTTAGAAAAATGTCGGGATAGGTCTTTCCCAACGGTTTGGGGAAAACATTGGGATAGGTATATATAAAAAAAGTTCCAGCAGAGGTTTGATCCCACAACCTCCATGTTATATAACAATGACTTTACCACTATCCTAGTGTGTCATTTGTGAATATATTTGGATATATATATATATATTATGTATTGATTTATTTGATTATATTTGATAAATATACTCAAAAATAATAATATTACCTATCCCAAAGGTACATAAAACCATCGGGATATGCCTTTCCCAACAGTTTTGAGAACCATTGTGTTAGGTTCCCACTCTTTCCCAATGGTTTGGCCAAAACGTTTGGAAAGACACACCATTTCCCAATAGTTTGGCCAAACTGTTTGGAAATGTATCCTCAATGATGAATTTTAAAAAAGGTTTGGCCAAAACGTTTGTAATAGGGACCTCAAAGTGGACACCTTCCAATGGTTTGGACAAAACGTTAGGAAACCTGGCCTTAAAGTGTCCTTTTCCTAATGGTTTGGCCAAAAATTTGGGAAATCCATACCCTTTCCAAATGATTTTGGAAACCTGTTGGGTAATGTGGCCTCAAAGTGGGATTTTCCCAATGGTATGGCCAATCTTGTGGGAAAGGGGACCTATACCAAGAGTTTTTACAAATTTATGCTATAAAAATGTCGGTATAGGTTAGTATTCTATTATTTTGTGTTCAGTGTTTGCAATGAAAACAACCTCTTTGTACTATTAATGTAGATGAGGCAAGGAGAAGAAAAAGTGCTTCATCATTCTAGAAAGGATAGGGCCTAACACTTGGATACCTACCCTTCCGTAGAAGTAGATGATGTCTTAAACAAGGAGGATCTCATTCCTTGTGAGAAAGATATCACTCCCATGGAGATCAGTGGGTATGGAAAATACTTGAGGCTAGGTGGCCCATTTTCATCTCATTGGTTCTGGCTATAGTATATCATCATGTCCTGAGGATGATATAATTTGGTTGTTTAAAATCCGACATCATGGATGGGGAGGACTCCCTCATCATCCCTTGGGTATACATTAATGATTCACGGCCAAACATTTGGAAGGGAAGGCACTAAAAATTCCATATAAAAGTGGGGTGGAGGAGTAGTCATTCATTGGTCCCTTGTTATAATGGTGATTCCAGAAAGAAATATCCTTTAGAGTACGTATTCCAAAAAAATGGTAAAATAGTCCATTAAGGGAAACCACTTGAGGGAACAAGAATTCACTACATACATTCTAGGAGGGCTATTCAAAAGACTGTATCCATAATCTGGGGGCCTCATTATGATGTGCTTCATTAAGATTGAATGTTTTGTAGAGGTTAGGGGATTTTCAATGAAAAGGGATTTCTGATGCTATGTTACCCTACGTTAGCAGGATGCATTGAATTGAATAAGGAGTACTTCATGAACGCTTAGTGCTTCATCATGTCCCATGTACACTGGAGGTCTATCCTCCTCTGCAAAGGGAATAACACTTCACAAGTGGAATCCCTACCACATGAAGGGGTAAATCAGAACATGGGAGAGTGGTTTTAATGATGCTAGTGTACTATGGGTGAAACATTTGAGGTGGAGTTCAGGGTGCTCAAGGGGCTCTACAAAATGGGATCCTGGAATTTGAATGGTTGACTAATAATGATTTTTGAGGTGGGGAGAGGGAAATATTTTTTAGAAAATGGGTTTTGTAATTCATGTAGGATCTCAATAATGAAAACATGATATCTGCAATGAGGTGATGATCCATTAGACTCGTGAAGGGGTCTGTTAACTACCTTTTCAGCGGTAATGGGTATCATTGGACTCACATTTCTTTCAATCAACTACCTTCGTAGTCATCATGGGGATTGTCGAATTCCTTTATCCTTCCACAGTTTACTCTCACAATGGCCATGGGGCATGTCAGACATGTCGACCCTTCGATCAAGGCCTTGAAATTTCACTAGGGTCAGGGGCATTGCAAAAAATCTTCACGGGTTAGACCCAATTGTTTATTTATTATTCTATTGAGCTTTTGTTTCATCTTAACTACTTGTGACCTTCCTTGAATTTTCAGAGGGCATGTATTTTGGTTATAATAGTTTCATTCAAAGTCATTTTGTTTATTTTTCAGTGATTTTATCCAATCCTCATCACCTACATAACTATCAGGATCTATATGTTCTGATTTATTTAAAAATTCTATATTTCCAATTTCATTTATCAGGGGCCATCCAATAATAACTATTTGATCTAAATTTCTAATGATCTCTCTAATAAGATAATTCCTAATAATAAATAGATTTCATGGATTTTTTTAACTATTTTATTCAACAAAATGATGATAATATTCTAGGAGTGTAACTTTCAGAACATATTTTTTAGTTGTTCAATAATGAGAAATTTTTTATAAAATTTGTGGAAAATCAATTTTAGAAATAATATGTGAAGATGGAAGTTGGGGTTTTCTAAAAACAAATGGATTAGATTCATAAAACTAAAAATATAATATCTTTTCCCCAAAACATTTTTTTATTAGAAACACTATTGGCTGGACTTGTTATTGAATATACAAAACATATTTCCTCAACATATTTTGTAGAATTATTTTAAGATAACATTAGTATAAAGAATGTATAATTAATATCTAAATACTTTTAAGAATTAATGTTTTTTTATTTATTCCTACTGATAAATCATAAGATGTTTTCAATAGAAGGTCTAACAAAAACTCAATTTATTCTATAATATGTAGTACAAACTTCTTCAGCCCAAAAAAATTAGAATCTAATTTTTCATTATGGAAGGTTACAGTAAGATACTAAAGAAATATACTTCGTATTTTGAATATATAATTTTTATGAAGTTAATGTTTCCAAGAAGATATGTATTATAAATTTATTACTACCAAAACATTCAAAATAATAATATTAAAATTATCCTATGTTATTAGTAAAAATAACTACCAAAGAGCGGTTTTTCAGATTACTAACTCTAGGTAAAAAAGTATTGTAACAATTATAGGATTTATATTTTTTAACTAGAAATTAGACCAAAGAATATCTGGTATAATCATCACCCATGATATATACAAAGAACATCTCACAAATACATCCAGTTTATGTAGTACCAAATAAGTCCATGTGCACTATCATTAAATAAGCAGAAATTGAGACTTCACAAGTGGATTTTAAAATTTAAATAAGTTTTTTACCAAATTGACAAGGATCAAAATATTGTGCGTTATTAAACCTATCTTCTATTTTATTCTTAATAGGTCCCTACATAGACAGCATAGCCATTGTTATAAGGTTATATAGTCTAGATATTAAATTTAATAACAAATAATGATCTTCCATTTTCACTAAGGCGTGGTATTACTTGGCTCCTAATGTATTCTTGGTTTAAATTGTATACTTTTTAATTCCAATAGAGGGAAAGAATATAATCATATTCTGTACTAAAAATAATAAGTATTATTTCATAAATACAAAAAGTTAATCCTCACCACATAATTGAATTATTATTATAAGGTTATGTCTAAAAACAACCAATACATTTGAAATAAGTAATTTTCAAAAGGATCAATATTACATATACAGATAATCTCTCCTTGAGGATTATTTTTGAATGTATCTTTTCAACATTTCATCACAATTATCTTATTAAATATATAATTTTTATAGTCATATGTCTTGAAAACCACTATATATGTTCCAATTTTTTTAATTGTTTTTATGTCCTCTACTATTTTAGAAGAAGTAATTATTTTTTAGAAACCAAACCTTATTTTGTCTGGTATTATCAGAAAAAATCTTAAGTATAAAAATTTATCCAATATTAATACATTGAGACAATTTCATTTAATTTGAAAATTATTCTTTATGAAAACCTAATGATAAAAGCATTATTTTGAGAACATTTTTGTTCCAAGGTCCACCACTTTGGAATTTTGTGCAATATGGATCACTTCATGTAATAAAGTATTTATTACTAAAAAATGTTTATTATGAGTATTCCCCTTCAAGAAACATCACTTGATGGTATAAATTTTTATAAAAACATAATAATAACCCTTAAATTAATGAATAAATCATATAAAAAGGTTTATTAAACTAAAAATATAATAATTTAGTTTTAAACAATCCAATTAACCTCTGTAGTACGAATTTTCACACTATTTTTTAAAAAATCATTTTGAAATATGTTTTTCTCAGAAATATAGCCAAAATGTTTGAGAGACAGGAAAAAACCTGCTCATAACAAACTTTAATAAAAATAATAAATAGTACAACATGACTCAAAAATAGGATGCCTTACAAATCCATGAATATATAACACCCTCCCAATCATTGAAAACCAACTATCACAATAGGAGGGAAAAAAGGACCAATTGGAACTAACCTCTGTGATCACCATTTTGGAGAGGGAATCAACAACTTGATTAGATTCTAAATACACATGGGAGACATCAAGGAATAGGCACTCAGAAAGACTAAGGCAGGATATACAAGATAAAATCATCCTCTAAGGAACATTCCGAGAACGATCCTTCAAAATCTGCACAACAACAGAGGAATCCGACTCCAACAAAACTCTATGCCAACCATAATGCACCACATACCTGACTGCCTTCATCATGTACCAATGTTCTCCCTCAATGGCATGAGCATACCCCACATAAGGAAAAAAGCATCCCTTTATAAATCCCTGGTGAGTTCTGAAAACACAACCACAACGAGCAGGAGGTAGTGCACCCGAGGTCACCCTGTCAACATTTACATTCATCCAATCAGAAATTGGTGGAATCCATCAAATGTACTTGACCATTCTAGGATTCTGTTAGCTGACACGAACACCAAGATCTCTTAAGAGTACAAAGTCAGAAACATAATTGTTTATAGTACCAGTTTGAATCATTGAAGTAAGTGTGATGCTACGATGTATCTCCAGAACACCATCCTGAAAAGAGGGATTCACATTGATAAAGACAATACTATTCTGAGATTTCCAGATAAAAGAAAGAACCGATACAATTTCCACGTTAAAAAGAGCCTTCACTTAGTCACTGAAATCATCCTTCAAGGATGAACTGAGAAGTGAATCAAACGAGAAAACATCAATGCAGTAGTGGAATGAAGATTGCACATACATCCAGAAGCTATCAGAAAAAGCACAGTGTAAAAACAAATGTGAAATAGACTCTTCATTGTTAATACAAAAGTGGCATATCGATGCCATATTAAATACAGTGCGCTACAACATAGATTGTATAGGAAATCGATTTTTCCAAATTCTACATATCTGCAGGTAAGCACTTGGTGGGATATAAGGTCACCGAAGGCTTGCCGGCCATGATGGGATTCCAGAACTCACACCACATTGCAGATTATAGCAGTCGAAACTGGAAAAGGAACCATTAAGAATAGGTTTCCAGATTAAAGTTTCTCTATCAACATAAGCATAGTTATCAATTTACACACAATGATTTCATGGAATCATATCATAAGCATCATTATTTCCATTCAGTTCAGAGATTGATAAGTTCCTTAGAGGATGTTGGATAATAACAGAATCCTTAATGGGAGAAGATAGCCATGGGGTAATCTAGAAATTGAGATGGGAACCAGGACAAACCATCCATATAAAATTATACATGATATTTGAAAAATCAGTCCTTATTGAAGACCAGACAAAGGATTTAAGATATACACCCACACTATTTTGCAATCTATAAATAAACCTGTCAAACAGAAATTCCAGAGAGAAATAAGGGTTGGAAAGAATCCTCCAAGTGAAACTTTGAAGGAGAGCATTATTAAATAATCTGACATCCTTAATACCTATTCTTCCCATGTTAACTAGCTTGATACCGTTTTTCTAGGAAATAGTAACAAGTTTCCTCTGGTGAGTTGAGCTAGTCCAAATAAAATTTATTATCATTAAAGTCAGTTCGTTAAGAAGAGGAAAATTCCTTCTATAAAAAGAAAATGAGTAGAAAAAATAGAAGTAATAATAGAGTTGACAAGGAAAACCCTCCCAGCTTGGGACATGGTCTTCCCTTTACAGCCTTCCAAATAATTGGTAATTTTCAAAGCAATACCCTCAAGGTGTGCACGTTTCACCCTTACCCAGAATAATGTAATCACAAGGTAAATGAAGGGGAGTGAACCTATTTTGACACAAAGCCTACGAGAAACCCTGTTTTGATTCAGGATTCTAATTCCTTCACCAGAAACCACAAAGGATTTCTTCCAACTGATTACATGACCCGAAAATTATTCATAATGTGAAAAAATGTTTTTAATACAAGAGATTGTTTTTGTATTATCCTTACCAAACAGAAAAATTTCATCACTGTAGAATAATTTTTAAGGTTCAAAAAAATTCTTTCCTGCCTTCATTCATTGATAAATACCACTGTTGACAAGGTCATCGAGGCACATATTCAGATAAAATTCAGCCATAGAGAACATAAGCCCAAACAGAGGGTATCCTTTCCTCACACCTCTAATACATTGAACGAAGCCCCTGGGGTATCCATTGACATGTATGGATAGACTAGAACTTTTCAAAAAGGAAAAAACCAAACCAATGAGTTTCTCTAAAAATCCATGAATCCATAAAATTGAGAAAATAAAGTAACACATTATTGTATCGAAGGCCTTCGATTTGTCAACCGTCAGAGCCATGTTTCCATGCTGAACATTACATTTAATATTATTAATACACTCTGAGGTAGTTAAAAGTCAATTCTGGATATTTTTCCTGGGAAAAAATCCAAACTAGTTGAAAGAAACAAGATTTTTAGTAACTTCACCTAGACGGAGCACCATGATTTTACTGATTACCTTCGGAATGGAATTCCCAATGGCAACAAGACTGAAATCATTGATGTCCAAAGCATTTTAATTCATCAGAATAAAATCAATAAAATTAGAGGTCATCACAAAATGAATAATGGAATGAGGAAATAATTCTTTTAGAACATTAATCACATCAATGTGAATTATATCCCAATATAACGTGAAGAACTTTTTTGTAAAACCATCAGGACCAGCAGAACCTTCCATATTTAAGGAGAAAAGTGAAAATTGAATTTCCTTTTGAGAAGGTGTCTCAATGAGATTTTTTTCTAGCTATCATCCACACTAGATTCAATATATCTAATAATATTGTATGAACTGTTTTCCCCAAAATCAAAATATAATTTTTCAAAATAACCTGTCACACCATTAACAATGTCATTTTCAAATGTGAGCATTACATCATCAATCATTAAATCCTTGAGAGTTCTCTTAACCATCCTCTCCCTGTGCATGTAGTGAAAAAATCTTGAATTCCTATCCCCATCCTTAAGCCACTTTAGATTAAACGGATTCCAATATAGATTCTATTTAAGGGACAAGAGATAATCAAGCATTGAGGCAGCCTGTACCTCTTCTTGAGATGGGTTGTCCCGATTCATATTCGCCTACTGAAAACGTAACAAATGAGATTCACAATCTTTCATATCATTCAAAATATTGGAGAAGTATTTTTTACTCCACTCATTGAGTCTAGATTTCACAATTTTCAACTTGGAGGTTAGAATATGTAAATAGATTCCTGATACATCTGATTTCCAAGCCTCAAAAATAATATCCCTACACCCAGGCACAATCAGCCAAGCATTATTGAACTTAAATGGAAATGGTGCTGATCTCATGTTACAAAAAAATAGATCATTCAAAATGGGATTATGATCCGAATGATGTCTGGGAAGAGTCAAGCCAGAAATTCCCATCATCTCACTTCAGTCATTTATCTGCATAAAGCACCTATCTAATTTACATTCCTACCTCCCATTTAGAGTGTATCTTCTCCATGTAATATCTGCGCCTGAAATTGGAAGTTCATTCAATCTATAATGATCAATGAAGCAAAAAAAATCTTTAGCTTATGATCTGAAAAAATTTCTCCCAGTTTTCTCCTCCGGCCCCAAAAAGGTATTAAAGTAACCAAGCATAATCCATCTGGTAGAAATATTTTTATAAATGGTGAGTAAGGTGTTCCATAGTAGTCTCCTTCTAATGTATTGGTTAAAAGCAGACACAAAAGTCACACAAAAAGAATTTGAGTGAAAGCAGCAAAATATAATAACTGACTGTTGATCATTCTGAAGAGAATCAATTGTGACACTGTTGTGTTTGAACACCCATAGATATTCATTCTCATTCCCCTGTTGATTGGTTGTAGTAAGGGAGTAACCCAAAGCGTTCCAGTTAAAGGTCATACATCGTTCAAAATTTATTCTTGGCTTAGCAATACCCAATAACATGGGTTTATTGGTCATGATAATATGCTTTAGGGTTCTGATCGTGGGAGAATTCCCAAGACCCTGGCAATTCCAAAACATTATCTTCATTTATTGGAAGACCACTGACTTTTGTAGGGTATAGAATAGCTTACTTCTAGGAATTAACTATGTTTTGATTCAGCCTTATCTATTAATTCCCTGGATACATCTCCAACCCTGCCAGATTCATTATCATCATCAGAAAGAGGGATAAATCTGTTCTTAGAACTGATGGGCATATTAAAGGAGACATGAAGTATCATTTTTGCCACCTTTGATGCCGGTACCTGGGAGAGTTCATTTTTAGGTATCTTTCCTTGCTGATCCTCTCCTAGAGGGAGTTCATGAAAGATAGAATCCTGCAAATGATGGTCACCAGAGTCCTCATTATAGGGAAAATCAGATTTTCCAGGCCCAGCTGATGCATCCCCAGAAGGTGAGGCATTATGAATAACAGCAAGCACACCATGCCCTGAGGATCCTGCATACCCCCAAAATCTGTTTTGTCAGCCAGCATATTTTGTGCATCTATATTGTCTTTATTTTTATCAACATTCACAGCCAAAGAAGGAATCCGTAGGGGATTCCTTTTTTCAACCTTCGATGCAAGTACCTGGGAGTCCTCTCCCAGAGGGAGTTCATGAGTTATAGAATCCTACAGATGCTGGTCACCAGAGTCCTCATTACTGTGAAAATCACAGTTGTCAGGCCCAACTGATGCCTCCCTAGAAAGTGAGGCATTATGGAGTCCACTAAGCTCAACATTACCTTAAAGTAGATCTTGCTTACCCCCAAAATCTGTTTTGTTATCCATCATATTTTTGGCATCCTTATTACCTCCATCCTTATCAATAGTCACCACCAAAGAGGGATCTAGTAAGGGATTCCCTGATCCATTCGCATTCTCAACAATTGGAACAATTTCAGCATTTTATGTAGAGATGTCACCTTGCACATCCACATTGTCATTCCCTGCTAGCCCCTTATTAACAACGTATGGAAATGAAAATCCTTGATCAATTTTCTTCCTTCGACAACTACCAGCATCATGCCCTCAGATATTGCAGATAATGCAGACCTTTTTCCTGTTTCATTTAGATAATGTGTGTCCAAAAGTATGGCAGTTGAGTCAGAACTTTGGTTTCCTCTCATATCTGATCTCATGAATGAAACTATCATCCCTAGTGGTGAAGACAACCTCTTCCCCTATAATGTCTGACCTGTCCACTTCCACTAAATCCTCGAATAGTGTCCAAAACTAGGATTATCAGTTTTCTTATGAAGCCTGATCAGATTCCCTATAGAAGATACAATGTCCCACACGATTTGAGGGTTCCAATAGATCCAACTAAGTTTATGAATATGGATCCATACCTATGAAAAGGTGTTTTTGACCGAACATGGATCGAAGTTTCGATCCTATTCAAGAATTCGGAGAATCCCATGATGCAAAGGGAAAGAGGCCACACTCCATGCACACATTTTTCATTCGTCAGAGGGAAAACACCATGGTAGAACCCACGCCCCATGGCTGTCATCTTCCAATCACCGAACCTCCAGATTTTTGCCAATATACCTTTAAGATCCTAAAATATCCATGGCCACACACCTTTTGGAATCACAACACGAGCTGTGATTGTGAACATACATAATTTTACCCTCTCTTCAAAAGTATTTTGATTCCCCGATACATGCACAATCCGACCCTTCTGAATAATTCATCCAAAACTACCTGCTTCACAACCCATGAATGAGGAACCTCCATCCTTTTTCCCACATCCGCAAAATTCTTCCCATGAAAAGAGGCAATTTTAATTTCATATTTTTCAGATTTCCATTTCACGCAGAGTCTAAAGAAATCCGAGTTCCCAATTCGGTCCTCATCAATAATCTCGCCGGCCTCCATCCCATTGGAATTCTCAACCTCCTTGCCTGATTTAGGGTATTCACCCGAAGGGACCTCGAGAGCTTCCATCGTTTCTCAAATTCAGGTTCTAAAAAATATCATTAATTATTTTCTCATAAATATACTTAACATGTTTTTCTGAAAGTCATTATTTTTTAAAAAAGTCATCAAGATCAATAGAGACCTGATATTTTATTAATTAATGTTAAAATTTATTAATTTGGATTAAATGAGTTTTCATTGGTGATACAATTTTTTTAAAATAGTTAAAATAATAATTTTTAGGATGTTAAGAAATACTAGATACTTCATCATAAATTGGTATGATATTATTTTCTTCACCTGAGAAATTTTATTCATATAATTATGCATAAATCATTTAATCATTACTCTCATGGTAATTAGAGATTAATGTAATGTTGGTAAGGGGTTCTTTAGTTTTTACCTTTGGAATAAGAACATTATTAACCATTGGTTTTGTTTCAAATAAACCATTGTTCCTATATTGGAATCATTTATTTTCCAAACAATTAATTGATGAACTATTTAATCCACTTTCAATCCATGTTTTAGTTTCTTTCAAACTGTTATTGATTTATTCTTGTAATAATATTTAGAATTTCTGTATAAATATCATTCCTTATTATCCTTCATTTTGAGATTAGTAAAATCAGCACATATGTGTCCTTCTTTCCTTAATAACATATAACATTATATTATTATTTCTTTTCATTCATATCCTTATGAATGTTAATTTATCTATTTTGGAATTCATCTTGACTTTGATTTTATTCATAAATTGAGATATAATATTGAACTCATTTCAAATCAATTCAAATGAACTATAATGCTATTGAACAATCACTTTATTTTTCTTCGTTTATTTTATAAAATTCTAATCTAGCTATGATTTAGTATGAGAAAATTAGGTTATTGAAAAAGAAACACCACTATTATTCGTTTTCATATTTTATTCTAATCTTCTCAATATTCATGATTATTTAAGGAGATTGACAAAAAGGCTATATAATTAATGATTCATAATATTCCTTGTATCATCCATGGCTTTCCATTTCGATTTACACTCTTTCAACATAATATATAAAATATTTTCAACATGGACTCTATCAGTAATATCCTTTTCATCATTTAAAAGTAAATGAATGAAAATAGTCATATATAGTTGATGAACTTTTTTAATGATTCTATTGGTATGAAATAAAAATCATGACAATCAACTCTCACCATAGAAATTACAATTTCATCAACATTAGATGTTCCAAAGTGTGTGATTTCTAGAATTTAAAAATAATATATTATACATAATATGTGGAAATTTGGATGTCTGTATTAGTTTTAATTGATCAATGTATAGTACCCCTACTCTATAATCCATTTTATGTTAATACTTTTCCTTATGGGCAAAGGTAGTAACATTCTGTCTTGTTATCTCGTAATCTTTAGCAAGCCTAAATAATTATCAATACTAGTATTGATAAATAATTTTTTCATATCATCTCTCAAGTACTCATTATCATTTCCTATAATTATGGGTGGTAAATTTAGATTCAAATGTTATAAAGTTTCAACATTTGGACATCCCATATTAATGAAAATTGAAACTCTTTAAAAAACATTTTTGTGAAAATTTTATAAATAAGTAATTTATAACTAAAGGGATTCCAGATGATATAGAAAGCATCAAATCAGTATGTAATGATGGAGTACCTTCTCGGATACAAATATATGGATCATAGAGTTTACAACGGAGATAAGATGCATGTGGACTGTAGTAAAAAAATTAAACAAAATAAGAAAACTCTACTGTAAAAATGACTAAACTCTAGAATCATTAGATGATCAGAGTGCTAAAATTAGAAATAAAAAATATTTGATAACATTAGAGTTATTTATTTTTATAAGAGAGAAATTGATAAAATAGTTTCTTAGAAATACTGTAGTAATAATATGTTGCCAATACACATTCATTTTGGAAAATAAATCTTGTATAATAAAAAATTACCATATATTATTACAGTTAGAATGACATGGAATATTCTAAAAATAATTTAATATTCAAATATAAGATTTAAGGAAGTCCTAAAACTTTTATAAATATATAAACAGTTTTAGTGCCTTCGATAATGGTCTTTCTATCCTTACTAGGAAATCCATAAATTTAATAGGAAATTATAACTCTATCTTACAATTCCATTTAATCCATAAATCCAATGGATTGGAATAAACACTATCACTCTTAATTAATAAATACCTGGAAAGTACATTTTATATCAACACTATCTTCCTAGCCCTAGAATCCCTTGATATGAAGGATTAGATTCACCATATTTTGATCAATTGAATCCATCGATCATTACCATGATATGAAACATGATTAAAAAATAGAGTAGTTATATAAAATTTACTATACTCAAAAGATTTATTTAAAACATCAACTGTCTAATATACTAAAGATTCAATATTGAGATTTTCACACAGAGTGGTAATTAAATGAAATGAGTTTTGAAAAAATTAGCTCCTAACTCATCAAATTACATCATATTTATAATATATATCCTAATATTCATCAATATATGTTGGATTCACTGAACATTGATAGATTTAACCTTAAGATTATTTAATTACATAGATATAGATCATGAAATGAAAGAATTATTTTTTCCTTAATTTTTTCAACATTGTGTAGTTTAGCTACATTATAATACTATTTTGTATTCTCTCTAATATGTGTACTTCAAATCATTCTGATTATAAAAATTAAATAGTGTGATTAAATTTATTATTGATTATCAATAGTGTAAAATTAAAAAATGGAAACTCGATGTACTCATACCAATTTTAGTTCAATGATAATTACTTTTTTTATTCTTGTATGCATGACATAAATCTAACCACTAGTCAAAAAAGGTTTTTTTGATGAATTATACACTCCTTCAATTCAATGGATCATAATGAATAATTAATGCTCACATTTTTTATCTATAGATCTATTTCTAGGATCTTTATATTTTGTTTTCAAAATAAACATACTATACTAATTGAAAAATATAACGTTAGGATGAAAGTTTTTTAGTAAAATTTTTTTGTTTTCCAAAACTGTGGAATGTAATAGTATAATGTTACAATTTAGACCCAAATTTTTTTTCCATTCTCCTATTTTAGGAGTAGTAGTGATAACATGATGGTGCTGGAGATTACACAGTGATGATGGGTTTGTGATAGATACTAACAATTGAATTTTGAATAGAATTAGATATCACCCAGAGTTGATGATATACTATGTGGTTTGGTCATGTGTATTTGGGGGAGGGCATGACGTTTATTTCCATCATCTTCATGATAAATTACTACCCTGGTTAGGTGGATGATGTTTTGATGTGATGATAACAGATTCCATCCTTGTATTCTAAAGCTTGAAAGGGTGTAGTGGGAAGGTATGCCCCCAAACCCACGTTAGATACATATCCTAACATGAAAATACATGTATGGAAGGGATAAGAGTATAGGATGTTTGACATTGTGGTACGAGAGATGAAAATTGGTGGAGATGTTATTGTAGGGACCATTTTCATATATTTTTTTGATGATATATTATTATACATCGATGTTATTTAGTGAGAGTGCCATGGTGAGGTTGAGATGGATATATTACCTACATATGTTCATTCTAGTTCTATTTTTTTTTCATTGGTTCATCGATACAATCTTCTCATATATGCAGAGTGGATTTTTGGGTATGATCATATGATTAATACATGTAATACTAACTATAAATATATAGATATTTTTTAATGGTTTCATTGAGGACTTTTGTGATAGCGATGAAAATTTATTTCTTGGATATTGGAGCTTTTAGTGAGTTTTTATTTTTGAATTTTCTTTTCTGGATTTCAATTGGATAGATTTAATATATATATTCCATCGTACATGAATAATGGGATGGTTTTATTACATTATTTTTATATAATTTTGTAGAGTTTCTTGTGTGTTGATATCCTATCATTTAATACTATGTTTATTTTTGTGGATAATTACTTATATATGTTTTATTTGACACACTCAATGATATTCTCCAAATTTGTCCCAATAGAAGGTGGGACTCATGGGATATTTTCTCTCTTCCTTCATGTTCATCCTAGGAGTGTAACCTTTAGAGTGAGAGGATAATGAAAGATATGTACCTATGATTTATTTTGCGATATATGATGGGGATTGAATTTAGTGATTATTAAGGACCACATGGATTGGTATTAAAAAGATATCAATAGTGCATGGTGCATTATATAGGCTAGGAATATAAGGTCGGAAAAGAGATTATAGTCTCCCACCTGATATGATTCAAGGAATCTGCGATTTTTTAATTACTATGTGACTCTTTACCAATTTTAGTGTAGATACCCAATTGAGGTTCTTCCATAATGTATTTGTTTGTGTTTTTTTGAAAAAAATGAGGTGGTTTGGGATGTTAAAAAGAATTGAATTAATTTAAAACATATAGAAATTTTATGTGTTTTTAATTGATTATTCCAATATTTTAGTTTCTAATATATTTTTATTTCTTTTATAAATTAGTCATGTTAGAAGGTTGAATAAATTATTTTGTAGATTCACCTTATGAATTTTTTCTTTGAATACTTTTTGAGAAAAAAATATGTTATTCTCTTTCTTGTTGTATAATTATTCATCAATAAAAGAGCCAAGATTGAATTTTTAAATAACGTAGTATATATAATTATTATATTAGTGTTAATACTTTTTACTGAAGTATTTTTAGTTTATTTCTTTTTTATTTAACAATGAATTTAGAAAACCAATATGAAACTTGTTGTTGATAGTATATTTCATACTGCCTTGTCAAAATGACAATTTTAAAACTATTCTTAGGAATATTCTAGTTTCAATGAATTTTGATATGCAAGGAGTTGTTTTCAATTTATTATATATCATATTCATGTGTTATGGACCTACTATAGGTATTGGTTTTGGAAATATAAATTATGAAATTCCGCAAAAATGACTATTATGATAAATTATAAATAATTGATCATTTTATAAATATTTATGGAATATAATTACCCATAATTTTTAAAAAGAATATTGTATTTTAGTATCAATAAATTTATATGTTGTAATAATATGTTGACAATTAATTTCATGAATAATTTTGTTTTCATATGATCTTGAATTTTTAATGATGATAAACATGCTCAAATGAAATCGTTAAAAACATATATGTCTTCTAACCAACAAAATTATCTCACATTCCATGTATTATTGAATGTATTTTATGATTTGTTTTTTATTTTTATACAATTAATGTTTAAATATACATTAATTACCTTGAATTACCTATAATCACTTGATATCTGGCATGCATATGTCTGCAAATTAATTTTAAAGATGGTTTTTGGATTTTTATAGATTCTTGGAAAAAGATGAAAATGTGTTGTTATGACACATTGATATATCGAATATTTTTAAGGATTTAACTCATTAACTTATTGATAGGAAAAATTGTAGTTTTTCATTAACTATACCTTTCATATTAACCCAAGAGTAGTTTAATATTGAGAGTATGACTATGGATGAAAGAAATTGAAGGTATTATTATGAAAATAATATTATATAAATATAGATCATTTTTTGTTATTATAGTGTTTTATTTATGTTTATAAAGTTTATTATGTTCATGTAATGTT
The DNA here is from genome assembly GCA_963277665.1 of Viscum album. Classification (NCBI taxonomy): domain Eukaryota; kingdom Viridiplantae; phylum Streptophyta; class Magnoliopsida; order Santalales; family Viscaceae; genus Viscum; species Viscum album. The sequence goes on along the minus strand of OY728130.1, from coordinate 821,223,543 downwards.
TCATTTAAATGTTGAATTAAAATAGTTTTACCCGTATTATGTTTTATAATCACTCTTTCCTTTGTGGTTAAATGTTAATTGGCTATTTTTTCGAGTAGGTCTAGCATGAAACATAGTGATACAACATTTGAAATATTAATTTTGTGATTCGAAATTAGGTTTAAATTTAAATGTTATAACATATCACCTGTGGGATAATATATATAAAAATTAATTTATTTGGGAATGGGTATCATGGTGAATGATAAAGTACAATGTGCAGTTTTGATTATGTTTGTATCATGTTTCATAGTGATCAACTATTTAGTTTTAGTATACCATGCATTATTCATAGTACTAATATATGTGTATTTTATTTATTTTTCTTCACATCATGTAAATGTTGTCAAAATGAGAGGAATATTAATTTATACTATAATTGAAATTGCAATGGTGATTGTTTTTTGTGGTTTCATATTGAATTTATTTTTTCATTGAGGTGTTGATAATCATTCTCGAAAAAATATTTTTAAATAATAAAATTAATCCTTTTGTTTCAAAACATGTAAATTGTTTAATAATTTTAATAATTTTTCTCAATGTTTTTTAAATGTAACCTTTTCTATTTTTTTATATGGTTGTATTGATGGTATAACCCAACTACAATAAACATTGTACCAATAAAATTTTGAAATAAAAAGGTTGATTAAATTATCCTAAAATTGATGATGATGAAAATTCTTACCCCACATAAATTTTAATGATTATTTTATTCATTGTTATATCCAGATATTTTGGATTATTATGATTAGATCAAGAGGGTAATTAATGTTATTTTTTTAATCATATGAATAATGTGAAACTCATTCCCCAATAAGATGTATTATAATTATGACTTGTTCTAGAAATGTGAAGTAGATTAAGGGACATCCAAAGTGGGAAATACCTAGATATAGAGAGTGTGTACCATTTATCTTTGTGCTTATGGTAGTGATGTATTATAATTTATTATGAGATGATGTGGATTTATGTCATTATTTTGGTGCAGATTTTAATGTTCAGTACAGACATTCAAATGGTCGTGTGAATGTTTATATGGAAGAGTGGTGAATTTTGGATAATGCATTATGGTTTGGGTGTTGGATACTATTTGTTATTGAAATATGATTCATTATTTATATTTATATGGTTTAGATGATGTGTTATGTGGATGGTGTGACATTTTGATGGATGGATAAGGGAGATATCATTTCATGGAATGTTTCATAGAATCATTGGCTTGGCTTGAAGTTCATTTGGTGATTCGTTGATGTTCACTGTGACTCGATTGATTTGATTGGGTGATTTATAGTAACCTTAATATTTTTTTTCATTAAATGTATGATTTCAAAATTAGAACAAGTTATGCGTAGTGGGAAAGAGGATAAGAGATATTGGGAAAAGCCTTGTTGAATTTCTATAGTTAGGAAGGTGCAATGTTCATTAGTTGATCCTCCATCCTTAATGGAGAATATTATTTAGAGGTTTTTGGGGAATGTCTTTGTTTAGTGAAGACACAATATGAATTTATATTTTCCTTTGATATTGGATTATTAGGGATGGTGGCTCGATTTTAGTGGGTGATGATGTGTGATGATATTGGAGAGATTTCTAGGAGAATATCCGTTGGACTATTTGAAAATAGATTCATTTCCCATGTGGCGATGTGTAATCCTTTCACGGAGGATCCATGTTAATATCTCCCCAATTTTTTAGTAATTTGTTGTTGAATTCCCATGATTATATCTATTGTTTTTGTGGAGGATGTGAGTAAGGATGTATACTATATAAAGAGTGTGGCATGAGTTTCTGGGGTTGAGTGTCAAGGTTCCCTATTTCTACTGAACTGTTTAATTATTGTATATTGTTGTGGAAAACCATTGGTATGATTTCTCTAAGATTCATCATGATATCAATTATTTTTTGGGGAGTTAGTAGAGATATAATGTATTAATTTATTTTAATACTTTCAAAAAATCATTGAAATTATTTTTAAATTTTTTATAAAACTATGTTCAACAATTTCAAAAATTTAAGTGTATCTATTTTCATGAAACATTTCAGAACATCCATTATAATATCAAATTAAATGTATTAATAAATATGGGGAAATTTTTATGTTTGTGTGAAATCGTGGATAATTTTTATGTTAGAAATAAGTTTTAGGAAAACACGGTCATGAGTGAGGAGTGTGGTTTCACTTTGGATTCATCTTTTGGTGGTGGAGTTCTTTTTTTATGTGGTATCTCTTATGGATGAGTGGTTTTATGGTCTTGATCCTACTGGGGAGTTTGTATCCATTATAGGATGAGGGTTTTAATAGGTTAGTTCATTCAATTATTCGTTGCTCAGTTGAGGGTGTTTTAGTTTTCCCTCTTGATTATATTTTTTATTCTGTAGGATGTTAATTGTATAAATGTTATATGATATAATGGAATGAGAATTTTAAAACAAATTAATTTGTTTGGTTTTGGAGAAGGTGGCATGAGGATAGAGTTTTATGGTATATTAGGATGTGAGTGAGTTTTTCTTGCCACTCTTGGATCTAAATGTCTTTTAGAAGGACACAATAGTGGTTGTTGTAGATTTCCATGGGATAATTGGCCATGGTACATATCCCATGGTCACTATTCGGATATTTTTTAATCATGTGTAGTGAAACACCCATAATGGTTTGTTTAATAGTATAGATGATTCTAAATGGTAATTGATCTGTTGTAAAATGGCCTAGGTGTCTTTTTCAAGGGGTTTTTGGGATGAGGAGGTATCCAATGTGAAACAAAGCCTCTTAAATTCCTTGGTTATGGGGTGTTGGTGAGCATAGAGGGATTAGTTCAATAGAGAACTAGTTTAATTATAAAATGTCTAGGTTGGAGTAACCATTTCATGGCCATCTGCATTGTGGACAAAAATATTTAATAATAATTAAACACATCATGGTGGTGACCGCGGTAGTAGTCTAGGTGTGTTTCAATACATTTTTTAAATGTGCAATATGATAGGTTGGTTCATCATGTTTAATTAATGTGATTTTACATTTTTAACTGATTATGTATGTCTTTTTATTTTCTAATTTCCAGTTATGGGGATTTATATCTAATTTCTATGGGAGGGTGTCAATTATCTTTCCAGTTGAAGCTGATTTCCTTATACATAATCCTTAATTGATTTAAAAGTCTCTATCATGTTTGGTTCTGAATTATTTTGGGAATCCTAACATATTGAATCATAGTATATTGTTCCCCCATTGGATTTTAGATACTTTTTTTTCATCTCTAACATTGATGATTTTTATTATTTCCCTCTTGAATAAGGCGTCATATTTGAGGTGTTGTTCATATAGACTATTATTGATGCATTAGTTATGGTTTTGATGTTTCAAGAATTTTGGAGTTTCATGTATGTTTATTGGTTCTTGGATTTTGATCCTCAATCATGGTTCTAACGGAATTCTTGAGGTATGGGACCCTTGTTATATTGTTATTTTATGTTAATATTGTGGAATTGGATGCTAGTGAAATACATTGAGTTGAGTGTATATATTGAAATAACTACATAAGTTGTTGGATTAAATCAAAATTGATGAGAAGGGATTTCAGGTAATAATTCTACTTATTTTTTGATATTTCTTAAATTATTATCCTTTCATACTATATTACTAAATGAAAAAGATGATAGGATACATGTTTGTGTTTTGATTGGTATGATTAGTGAAACCTTTATTGTTTTGGTATCTTTAACTCACCATGAATAAATGGATAATGAATATATATATATATATAATGAACTAGTATATCATGTAAATGTGAAATTGTTTGATAATAATAATAATAATGAAGGTTTGATGTCATGAAATACCATGAACTAAAATTCTAATAGATGTTTAAGATGAAATGTGATGTTATGTGTTGAAATTATTGTGGTGATTTCCTTTCTGATTTGTGTGGAACTTGTGGGTATTATAATACTGATGGTGGTTATTGGGATCAAATGAGGAATGTGTCGGGAAATTAAATTATGGATAGCTTTCATGAGATGTTATAAGGGATGATGTGTGGTACTATTGTAGAGTAGGTTGTGTTGAAGAATAAGTTAATGTTTTATGGGTGAGTTGTTATATTTTAGTATAGAGGATATGTATTTTAGGCATGTGAAGTTATGTTGGATAACCTAAAACATTGGTTTTGAACAGTTTTATAATTTTATGATTTGGTTGAGGTGATGTATTGACTTATTTGGGGTGGTTGAATGTATTGATGTGGGGTGGTTTATTTATGGTGTGTTGTCACTATGTTAGTAAATTGGAGAGATATTGAATTAATTTTAAATGATAAAAATGAAATAACATGTGTTGGTAATTGAATTTTAACAGGATGGTATTAATGTTCCATAATATGTATTAATTAGTTGATTAATAAATTAATTTTTTGTATTAACATGATCTGAAATAGATGAGTGATTTTGAGTTAGGGGAAACACAGTAGTTAGTGAAATAGTGTTATTGTAATTGAGAATGGAAAACTAAATGATTCTAATGTTTGGTTTGGTTGTGTGGTGTCTCGCATTAGCGGTGGAAACAAATGGAAGAAGATGTTTTGTGATATTGTGGTGATGCTAGGGGAAAATTTATTATTTTATTAGGATCCCATGTGTTACGAATTGTATTCTCTCTATATATTATGTAATTTATGTTCTTTTATTATGCACCCACTAGAGATTTATAATAAAAAATTCCCAATATTATTGATTTCTGGGTGGTTTCCCCAAAATTGAGAACGATAATAAATATGATGTCTTTATAATCCCTCTTCCCCAGTCTTCCTTTAACAATAATGTTGACGGTCGGTTGGTGTTGAAGATTTCCTATGGATAGTGGGTTTGTGATGGAGATTACCTAGTAATGATTGGTCAGTGCTGGAGATCACCTATTGTTATGTATGTGGTATACGGTTGGGGTTGTGCATGGTTAGAGGAGGGAACAAGGTGAGAATCTTTTAGCTTAATATACCCTACTTATTTGGTAATATATATGGGGATTTGATATTATGTGGATTAATGAAAGCACTAGATGCTAGTCTTGGTGATATTGGGGTAAGAAGGGATGCATCCCAACACATATAGGATATTTCTGGAAATGTGATGAGATATTGTTGTAAGTTGTGGTAGAAAATTACATTTTTTTGGGTGTGGGGTTATTTGATTAAGGAGGAAGTGGCCATTTGGATCCCTTGAAAACAATTATTCATTTATTTGTTATTATAAATGTATTTTTTATTTGGTGAATGTTTCAAGGTGAGATTGGGAAAGATAAATAAAATTCTTATGTGCATCTTCAATATGATATTTGTTCTTTTTGAATTATTATACTCTTTTCACACACTCATATGATATATTAGGTGTAAAATAAATGATTGTACTTCTTATACTCACACGATATATATAACAAATTTTTAGGTTTCCTAGAGGACATTGGGGATCATGCTACATATGTATAGCTAATATATTAGGGGTTTTGTTGAAATGTTTTCTTAGGATTGTAAATTTTGGGTATCACATAGAGTAATATTATATATCTTTACAATTTAAATGAATTATGGGGTGCTTGTTTTATATTATTTATATAATTTGATGATGTTTTTTTGTGGTTTATATCTAATCTCTTGGTCGTCAATTTTTTATTGAGCATAATTCCTTCCATTTGTGTGATTTTACAAACTCAATGAATGTCACCAATATTGGTCATACCTATGGGGGGACTCAAGGAGAGGTAATTTTCTCTCTTCCTATGCTAATGGAATAACATTTTTAACATTATAGGGAGGATGAATGGAAGGCTTCATAAGGCTACAGGTCATATCAAAAGGTACTGGGGGTACCTCGCTATGATGAGAACCATGATGTTTTATAATAGTATTGTTGAATAAATGTTCTAGGACTAGATGAAATTCTATGAGAGGGAAAATAGTGTAGACCCTATATATTATGGGGCTCCATAGACATTGTGACTTATTCTCATAAACATGATATCTTATAGAATAAGGTAATGATACCTAGACCACTAGTTAGTAATACAATTTTGCATATGTCAACGGATGTTCTAATATAAGAACATGTGTAATGGGAAATATACAGTACTATTATAATTAGTACCTGCAATGATTGACAATATTTGATTTATTATAAAAAATGTGATGATATTTGTTCATAGTGAAGATAGTTATGGTGGGTCTATCAAAAATGATATGTTATTAATGAATATGCGGATAAATGATTTTTACATTACATTCATAAATCAAAATTTACATATAAGATCCATTGATGGGATGTAACTATCTGATTAATTCCAATTTCATGAATTTTTTTCAAAATGTTTATAACGACCCTTACTTTACATACATTGTTAATACTTCAAAATTGATGTACGCTTATTACAACATATAATAAAACCATGAAAGAACCGAATATTTATAGTGTCTTTAGAAACTGGGAAACATAAACTACTGGTTCATTAATCATCTAAATTATCATCTTTTTATTTTATCATATATAGAGTCCCTTTTGGCATATCCTACTTAATACCCTTCTTCCTGACTTGGGGAAAAGAAAACATACAAAAGAGTGAGCTCAAATGCTCAGTAAGGGTAATCAAACGAAATATCAATCACATCATATTCATAATAATATAACATTATCGAAATCCTAACCTGCAAAAGAGATCATAATTTCATAACATAGGATAAATCATAGTAGTGAAATGTAATCCCAATAATCATAACATAAGACATTAAACTTTGTGTAATAAACACATAATCATAGAGAATCATTTCTTAGTAGTCAAGACTCATTGCCAAGACTATCTTAGCAGACAAAGTCCATTTCTGAACTGAGTTCACTCCTCGTTTCAGTCTTGTTTAACTGAACCAGATTATCCCGTCGTTCCAGCCAAGTCTATCTCATTAGAAATAAATCATTACCCAATGAATTGGAAGGAGATTTAGGTCCCACCTATCTCATAATGAATCCATTCTTATGTGTGCCGCAAAATCACAAATCTTACATCATAACATTACCCATGTAATAAAAATGGGATTCATAAACATCGCTCCATCATAAAAAAATCCATATAAGATAAAAGGACTTCATAAAAATAATTACATCATAAGAAAATAAAATTAATGTAAAAATATGGACAGAATCAAAACCCTATATTATCATAGATGGAAAATAATTTTGATAAAATGCTTGAACTCCATTTTTGAATAAAATATCCTTTCTTCTTCAAAAACATTTACCTTTCATAAAATGTCTTATAATTTTAAACTCAAAGAATTTGATTAAAAACAAACATGAAAACTTTTAAATGAAGCTTAATGGAAATATTTTTTTAAAAATACATTCACGCCGTATATGTTAATGAAAAACATTCTACTCGTAGTTTGGCCAGAAAATTAAAAAAATATCTTGTACGAAAAACGACAAAATATTCCTTTCATATATTTTACTAGAAACTCACCGAAGGGTATAATTGGATTTATAAATTTGTAGGAGTATATAAATAATATTACATATTGAGGAAACATGGATGTGGATGATACATATTCAGCAGTAAATTTTGAAGTATAAACTGTCTCGGATAAAAATGAGATTGCATTATTTTCCCTTACCTTTCATCATATTTGATTCGTACGTGTCCGAAACTACTATATAATGATTTAAATAATGTTATTGACTTATTCCATAATCATACTCATTGTTATGATCTTATATATGGTCATATTATTGGCTTCTTATTAGTAATATTTCATTGTTAGGTGTTATTTGTGTGTTTATTGCTTTTTGTTCTTATGCGTGTTTTGTTGAATAAATTGTTATTATTATTTTTAGGTTATAGATAACTCATTTCCAGAATGGTATTAGTGTAATAAATATCATATTTATTCATTAAATTAATTTATATAATATTTATGCAATGAAGATCATGTAGAACGAGTCGCATCACATCGTGGAGATGGTAGGTCGTTCGTACGCACAAGCGATGATATCATTCCCATGATCGTGGAATTGTATTGATGTGTATGTATACTATTTGAGAATAAATATAACATAATAATAATAAAATATAGTTATTATTTACACCATTATACCCATTGAAGTAAGGTGGTGGTGGAAAACAGATTAAACCATGGCGTGGAGACGATATTCCGTACGTATGCACGTGCAAAGATTTCATTTTCTGTAAGATGGATAGAAGGTGAAATAGGGTTGTTTAAAATATATAATAATATATAATTATGTGTGTGATACTGATGTAATTACTTCATAATGAAACAACTAAATAAGAAGATGTATAAAAAGAAATAAAGATGAAATAATCGGTAACAGACATTGCCTCTTCTTTGAAGAACTTCTTCTTAACCTCCACTTAGGGTACTAAATATGGTCCTTGAAGAACACCATGACCTCTATAATATTACTAGGGAAGTGTAGAATATAAATTGGCAGGTGTTGGATGATATTTTAGGCTCAAAGTGGTGTGAGGAGAAGAGGGAGGAGGTGCCCTTTTATAGGGGATGAGAGGGGCACCATAGGAAAAACATAAAATATTATTTTATAATAAAGTCATATTCGGTTTTTAATAGCTCCAAATTGATTTATTTCTAAGATAAGGAGGGGATGAGTCGAAATAATCTCATCCAATATAACTTATACAAGGTTAGGTAACTATTTTAACCTTATCATTTAAATTTAACTCTAAGATAAATAATTGATCTTTTACCGTGTGTTCGTGTTTTCTTAGACTATATGTTTAATAAACATACTATAACAAGAAAAACGAACCCCAAGTTGTTCATTATTAATATATATAACCTTATCTAAGATATTTTGACGATCCTTAGATTTTTAGTAATAAAATAACAATTAATAATATAATATTTGTTTTAAATACTATTCTATGTCAATTTTGACACTATTTGGTAATTGATTTTTGTGAAACTCATAACAGAATGATTAGTTCTCAAAAAGTAAATTAAATCAATAATAACATGTCATATTATCCTATAAAATTGGTTTAATTCATAAAAAGTCTCATATTACATTTATTTGGGTATTTATAACATCAATTATGTTAATATTTCTTTAATAAGGTAATTACTGCATCATCGTTGTGTCATAAAAAATTAAATTATATAAAATCTAAAAATTATAAATAAAATAAAATTATGTAGGAAATCTATTTATATTTCTAATTAATATTTATAGTCTAATTTATAATATGTATAACCCTATATTAAATTTTTTTTTATTAATCTTTGATTTTAACTATTTTAACTATTATTTAAATAACATAATATTAATTGTCCTAATATAATCCTAGTGGACCTAAAGGGTAATATTTTATCTCTAAGGTTGTTTTTGGTCAAACTAAACTTATCCAATAGAATTATTACTTGTTTTAGGGTAATTATAATACCATTTGTTCCCTTAATTACCATATTTACTTTTAACCATGGTAAATAAAAGTTAAAAGTTACTATTCACAAAAAATTATTCTTATCTTATTGAAAAACATTTTAATCCTTCATGTTAACCGTGTATCTTGGATTTTCTACATTCCACTCAAAGAAGTGGTAAAATTAAGTTTTCTGTAAAATTTTAAATTCTCCTAGGAGGTGGGTAAAAAACTGTGAAAAGTTCAATAAAATTTTTAAATGTATAAAATTATTATAAAATGATGCCAATGAATTACATTGAACATATATAGGTATTATATATCAATTTTGACCTAAAATAAATTCAAATAAAATAAATAAGTTTTTAAATAAAAGTTCTTTTTTTAAATCGTAAACTATTGTTTTCACTATTCATCAAAAATTGAAAGTTTTCCAAAAAATACCAAAATTTCACCCTAAGCTAATTTCGATATTCCGAATCAAAAAATGAAGTCCATTTTGAAAAATAAAATTTATAAAATTTCAAAAAGTGTGTATTACTATTCATAACCGCTAGTTTTAATAATACTTTAATAGCATATCGTTGTTTAGTGAAACTCGGTATTGCGTACAACACAAGCTATTGAGGATGGTAGCGATTGCGTGTAAAGAAAGACAAGATAATGTTGTGTATAGTAAAAGATTAATTTGAGGATGTATATAACATAAAAAGAATATTTCTCATAAAAATATTGGGTGTTACATTCTACCCCCTTATTATGAATTTCGCGCTCGAAATTCGTCACTTTGTAACAAACAGATGAGGATACCTCTCCCTCATCATATCCTCAAGCTCCCACGTAGCTTCTTCTAATTGGTGGTTCCTCCATAAAACTTTCACCAAGTGAGTGGTATTGTTCTGTAGGACTTTTTTTCTACGGTCCAGAATCTCTATCGGTTGTTCTTCATAAGAAATATCTTTCTCCAGCGATACAACATCTGAGCTGAGTACATGTGAAGGATCAGGTATGTACATTCTATGGAGCAATACATGGAACACATCATGAACATAAGATAAATTCTGTGGATGAGCTAATCGATAAGCTACCTTCCAAACATGATCCAGTATTTCAAAAGGACCGATATACCTAGGGCTCAACTTTCCCTTCTTTCCAAATCTCATTACTCTCTTCCAAGGAGATATTTGTAAGAACACTTTGTCACCCACTTCAAACTATAGGTCATTTCTTCGGTTATCAGCATCATGTTTTTGTCGACTCTGACCTGCTCCTATGTGTTGTTGAATAGATCTGACCTTTTATGCCATCTCATCAACAAGATCAGGTCCTAATCGCTTTCTTTCCCCAACATCATCCCAGCAAGTTGGAGTTCGGCATTTCTTTCTATAGAGAGATTCATAAGAAGACATATGAATACTAGAGTGAAAGCTATTTTTATAAGAAAATTCCACCAAAGGTAGGTGTTGATCCCAATCTCCTTTGAAATCCATAGGTCAAGCTCTCAACATATCTTCTAGAGTTTGAATTTTCCTCTATGACTAACCGTCTATCTGAGGATGATAAGTAGTGTTGAAACTCAACTCTGTATCCAGAGTATGCTCAAGACTTCTCCAACACTTTTAGGTAAACCTCGGATCCCGATCATATATAATGGAAAGTGGTACTCCATGCAATCTTTCCACTTCTTTTACATATATCCTGGCAATCTAATCTAGAGAGAAACCTTCTCTCGTAGAAATGAAGTGTGCCAACATCATAATACAATCAACTATGACCCAGATAACATTATTTCCTTTGGATGATTTAGGTAGTCCGATGACAATTTCCATTGTGATGTTTTCCCATTTCTATTCGGGTATGGGTAATGGTTGTAACATCCCCTTAGACTTCTGTCTCTCATCTTTAAATTTCTGACAAACCAAGCATCGAGAGAAATATTCAGCAACATCTCTTTTCATTCCATCCCACCAGAAGTACTCTTTCAGGTCCCTATACATCTTCGTGCTTCCAGGATAAATAGAGACTGAAGAACTGTGTGCCTCATCCAGCAGCTCCTTCTTTAATTATGGGATGTGAGGAACACAAATCCGATTCCTGAGCCATATTATCCCATCACAATCAAAGTTGGATTCTGGAACATTTCATACCTTCTTTTGTAACACTACAATTTCTCTTTGTGCCTCTACAATCTTCGAATGTATGGATGGTTGAACATTGATTTGAGAAAGATAATATTTTCCCCTTCTAGTATAATTCCAAGATCCATCCTTTGTAAATCCATAAATATTGGATCTTTTATGATACTCATCATGGATAAGCTAGCATGTTCTTGTCAACTTAATGCATATGCCACCTTGTTTTCTTACCTAGGGTGGTAATGAATTGATCAGTCGTAATCCTTAATCATCTCCAACCCTCTTCTTTGGTGCATATTCAGCTACTTTTGTGTGAGAATATACTTCAATCTTTTATGATCAGTATAAATATGAAACCTTTCTCCATAAAGTTAATGAATCCAAATATTTAATGAAATTATTACTACAGCTAACTCCAAATCATGAGTTGGATAGTTTTTCTCATGGATTTTCAACTGTCATGAGGCATAAGCTATCACCATATCATTTTTCATGAGAACACACCCAGTCCCATCTTGGATTCATCACTGTAAATCATAAACCATTCTCCACTATAAGGCAGTGTGATCAAAGGTGCACTGGATAACATTTTTTTAAACTCCTTAAAATTCTCTTCACAATCCTCCGTACAAACGAACTTAACTCTTTTTCGATTCAACATGGTAAGTGGATTAGATATTCGTGAAATATTTTTCAAAAAATGTCGATAATATCCAGCCAAACCAAGAAAAATTCGGATCTCAGTTACTGTTTTTGGTCTTGACCATCTTTTGATAACCTCTGTTTTTGCTGGATCCACATATATCCCCTCTTTTGAGATTATGTGACCCAAAAATGAAACTTTTTTAAGCAAAAATTCACAGTTGGTCAATTTGGCATAAAGCGTCTCCTTCCTCAGGGTCTTTAATACAATTCTCAAGTTATCTTAATGTTCTTCCATTCTCTTTGAATAGACAAGAATATCATCTATAAAGACTACCATAAACAGATCAGGATACTCTATAAAGACTCTATTAATTAGATCCATGAAGATTTTAGGGGTATTAGTAAGACCAAATGGCATCACAATAAATTCATAGTGTCCATACCATGTAAAGAAAGTCGTCATTGGTATATCCTCCCTTTTGACCCTTAATTGATGATACCCTGAATGAAGATCAATCATGGAAAAGTATTGAGCTCCATGAAGTTCTCCAAATAATTCGTCAATGCGCGTGAGAGTATATTTGTTCTTGATAGCGATCTTGTTAAGTACTTGATAATCAATATGAGTCTCATTGATCCATATTTATTCATAAAAAATAGAACAGGTTCCCCCCAAGGTGATGCACTATGGCGTATTAATCCCTTGTCAAGATTATCTTGGAGTTGCTTCTTCAATTCTTACAACTCAATTAAGGTCATTCTATAAGGTTTCTTTGAAATAGGTAAAGCACCTGGTATGAGTCCTATTGAAAACTCAATATCACGATTTGGTGGAAGACAAGGAAATAATTCCAGAAAGACATCATCAACCTCCCATACAATGGGAATATTCTTAATCATGAATTTCTCTCCAACCATTTGAGATAAATAACCTTAATTTAGTGGAATCAAGACCCATAAAAAGGAATAAATTCCCACGAGAAGGTTATGTTCATCCTTGCATCGATAGAAGATCATATATTGATCTGGAATATGAAATGTGACTTCCCTTAATTGGAAATTGATAGAGCTCCATATAAAGAAAACCAATCCATGCCAATAATAACATCAAACTCCACTATAGGAAGGATCACAATATTTGTAGGAAGCACTTTCCCACAAACTTCAATTGGAGAAGAATTGTAAAATTTTGATGTGGCTGTTGTGCCATTAGGGGTTGTCACAACTAACTCAACATTTAATTATTGAGGTAATACTATGATACCCTTAGAAAATTCTTCAAAAATAAAAGAGTGGGTGGATCCAGAATAAAATAAAACATTTTCTACTTTAGAGTGGATGGTATGTGTACCTTTCACCACTTCATTATAGTACTCCACATCGCTGATAGAAATTGTATGCGACTTTCCTTTGTCTTTAGCCTTTAGAGTTTGTTGATGTCGATCATCATCAACAACCCTTGGATTAAGGCATTGATTAGCATAATACCCCATTTACTTGCACTTGAAACATTGAAGTGTAGGAGGTGCACTCTCTGTAGCCTTTACTTTGTTGGCATCACTAGACATCTTCTTCCCATCATTGCGGCATTCAAATGCCCAATGACCTTCCTTTCCACAGTTGAATCATTTACATGTCCCTTTAAGAAAAATCCATCCATGTTTCTTTCCACACTTTGAGCATAAGGGAAAACTCGTCCTCTTTTCAGTGTGCTCATTAGATTTTCCTTTGATTTCCATTTTACTCATCTTATCAAATGCATATGACTGATGGGTTACTCCAATATCCATCTCATCATTGAGAGCACATTGAACTATTTCCTCATAGCTATTGAATTCCCTTCAGGATAACGCCCTTCGAAGACTTGGTTTTAAGCCACCAAAGAATCAATCGATCTTACTCTCAGGTTGGATAATAATCCCAAAAGCTTACCTTGAAAGTCTTGAAAAATTTTCTTTGTAGATACCAACAGATTCATCATCCTTTTGGTTCAGTTCATGAAAATTCTTCTCCATCATTGTTCGAAGAATACGAGGGAAGTACTTATTGAAAAATAAGTCCTTGAACTCATCCCATTCCATGGACTAAATTTCATCTCTTAGACTCGTATTCTTGATAAGATTCCAACATTGATCATCTTCACCTTCTAAACGATATACTGCTAATATGAATTTATCATATCATAACATTGAGGAACTAAAAATATCTTTTCAGTGGTACTAATCCATTTTTCAGCCACTAATGGATTAGTAAACCCGCTGAATGAGGGTGGACGCTGCCTCATGAAGAATTAAACATAATGTTGCTCCTTCATTTTCTCATTTGGAATTCATGCTTGATTCATAACTTGAGAACGTTGTGTGAGCATGGCTATAATATTTTTCCTTCTAGCTCCCATAACGTTTGGTTTCTTAGGGGGAAAATCATTGCATTGCCCATCGCATTCCGCATTAACAAGTTCCCTTCGGGTTCTAGCCATTGACTAAAACCAAGAAGAATAGTGTGAGAAACACTAATTATAATAGGAAAGCTACATAATAAAGAATAAAATTTCACACATAAGGTCGTATAATATGTTGTTCATGGACATTTCTAAAACACTAACATTGTGTTCTATGCTTAGTCTTATCCTTAGGGTTCTTACTAAGGTTTTCACATCCTATTTCAAAAGGGTGACTATACCTTTCCTCTGATACCAACTATAACGTCCTGGAATTACATACAGTCAACTATAATTGATACCTAACAGGGCAATCCATGGGCGGCTACACCCCCTGGGTGAGACACACCACCATCACCAGCGGGATCCATTTTCTCATGAAGCCATTGGGCAGAGATCCATGCTTCGTCCAACGCTCACATATGACAGTTCCCAAGGATCAGATTCATTCCCACCTCCTTTACCTCGAATACCAACTATAACTACCCTTACATTACATACATTGTTAATACTTAAAAATTGAAGTACACTTATTACAACATATAATAAAACCATGAAAGTACTGTATAGGTATATTGACTTTTGAAACTAGGAAACATAAACAACTGGTGCATAAATCATCTAAATTTTATCCCTTTTATTTTATCATATCTAGAGTCCATTTTTGGAATATCTTACTTAATACCCTTCTTTCCTGACCCGGGGAAGACTCATTTCCAAGACTATCTTAGCGGACAAAGTCTATTTATGAACTGAGTTCACTCCCAGTTTCAGTCCTGTTTCACTGAACCGGATTAACCTGCCATTCGAGCCATGTCTATATAATGAGATATAAATCATTACCCAATGCATTAGAAGGAGATGTTGGTCCCCCATAGCATAATGAAAGCATTCTTATGTGTTACACAAAATCATAAATCACACATCATAGCATAACCCATGTAATTAAAATGGGATTCTTAAACATCATGCCATCATAACATAATCTGTATAAGATAAAATGACTTCATAAAAATAAATTCATCATAACATAATCAAATCAATGTAAAAATAGGTATATAAAGAGAACCCTATATTATCTTAGATGGAAAATAATTTTGATAAAATGCTTGAACTCCATTATGGATGAAAATATACTTTCTTCTTCAAATAAATTTTCCTTTCTTAAAATGTCATATAATTTTAAACTAAAATAATTTGATTTAAAATAAACATGAAAACTTGTAAAGGATGTTTCATGGAAATAATGTTATAAAAATCCATTCATGCCATATTAGATAATGAAAAACATTCTCCTCATACTTTCGCTGGAAAAGTCAAAAATACCTCGTACAAAAAATGACAAAACATTCCTTTCAAATCTTTTAGTAAAAACTCACCGAAGGGTAAAATTGGAATTAAAAAATTGTTGGAGGATATAAATAATTTTAAATAATGATAAAACAAGGATGTGGATGATAAATATTCCACAGTAAATTCTGTAGTATAAACAATCTCGGATAAAAATGAGATTGAGTGATTTTCCCTTACCTTAGGTCTGGTTTTCTTCGTATGTGTACGGACCTCCTATATAATGATTTAAATAACGTTATTGAATTATTCCCGAATCTTAATCATTGTTATGATATTATATATGGTAATATTATTAGCTTCATATTAGTAATATTTCATTGTTACTTGTTATTCGGGTGTTTATTGCTTTTTGTTCTTATGCGTGTTTTGTTGAATAAATTTTTATTCAACATTTTAAGTTATAGATACAACATTACCAGAATGGTATTAGTGTAATATATATCATATTTTTTCATTAATTTCATTTATATAATCAATATGCAATTAAAGTCATGTAGAACGAGTCGCATCACATCGTGGAGACGGTAGGCCATACGTACGCACGAGCGAGGATATCGTTCCCATGATTGTGGAATTGTATTGATGTGTATTTATAATATTTCAGAATCAATATCACTTTAAAATAATAATATATAGTTATTGTTTACACCATTATCACCATCCAAGTAAGGTAGTGGTGGAAAACAGATTACACCACGACGTGGAGACGATATTCTATATGTATGCACTCGTTGTGATTTCGTTTTCCATAGGATTGATAGAAGGGGAAATAGGGTTGTATAATATTTATAATAACATATAAAAATATTAGTGATACTGATGTTATTAATTCATAATGAAACAACTAAAGAAGAATATACAGAAGAAGAAATAATGTTGAATGAATCGGTAACAGACATTACCTCTTCTTTGAAGCGCCTCTTCTTAACCTCCTCTTAGGGCACTAAAGATGTTCATTGAAGAATCCCAATACCTCTAGAATATTAATAGGGAAGTGGAGAAGAGAATTTTTTAGGGGTTGGCTGAGCTTTATGTCTCAAAGTGGTGTGAGGAGGAGAGGGAGGAGGTTCTCTTTTATAGCGGAGGAGAGGGGCACCTTAGGAAAAACATAAAATATTATTTTATAATAAAGTCATATTTAGTTTTTAATAGATACAAATTGATTTATTTAGAAGCTATGGTGGGGATGGGACTAAATCATCTCAACAAATATTTTTTAGACAAGTTTAGATTACTATTTTAACCTTATCATTTAGATTTAACTCTATGTTAAATAATTTAACTTTTACCGTGTCTTCTTGTTTTTTACACTATATGGTTAGTAAACATCCTATAACAAGCCAAAATAAATCCAAGTTTTTAATTATTAATATATATAACCTTATCTAAGTAATTTGTCCGAACCTTATATTTTTAGGAATAACATAATAAATAATAAAATAATAATTCTTTAATACTATTTTATGTCAAATTTGACACTACTTGGTAATTGATTTTATTGAAAATCATAACACTGGGATTAGATCAAAAAAAGTTGATTAAATCAATAATAACATGTCATATTAACCTATAAAATTAGTTTAATTCATGAAAAGTCCAAAATTACATTTATTTGGGTATTTTTAACATCAATTATGATAATATTTCCTTAATAAGGTAATTGCTGCATCATCATTACATCATAAATAAATTAACTTATTTAAAGTCTAAAAATTATAAATAAAATAAAATTATGTAGGAAATCGTTTTATATTTCTAATGAATATTTATAGTCTAATTTATCTTATGTATATCCCAACATTAAAAATGTTTTTGTTATTAAACATTGATTTTAACTATTTCAACTATTCTTTAAATAAAATAATACTAAATGTCCTAATCTAATCCAAGTTGTCCTAAAGGGTAATATTTTATCCCTAAGGTTGTTTGGGGTCGAGGTAAACTTATCCAATAGAATTATGAAATGTGTTAGAGTAATAATAATACCATTTTTACCCTTAATTACCCTATTTACTTTTAACCGTGGTAAATAAAAGTAAAAAAGTTACTTTTCACCAAAAAAATATTTTTTTATTATTGAACAAAATTTTACTCCATGATGTTAACCGTGTATCTCATATTTTTTAAATTACAGTCACAGAAGCGGTAAAATTATGTTTTATGTAAATTTTCAAATTCTCCTAGGAGGTGGGCAAAAGACGGTGAAAAGTTAAATAAAATTTTTAATTGTCTAAAATTATTATAAAATGACTCCCATGAATTTAATTGAACTTATATAGGTATTATATATCAAATTTGACCAAAAAAAATATTAAAAAAATAATCATGTAAATAAAAAGTCAGTTTTTAAATAGTAACCAAGTGTTTTCAATATTCATAAAAAATTGAATGTTTTCAGAAAAATACCAAAAATTCACCCAAGGATAATTTCGATATTCCAAATCCAAAAATGAAGACCATTTTGAGAAATATAATTTATAAAATTTCAAAAAGTGGGTATTACTATTCATAATGGCTAGTTTTAATAATATTTTAATAGCATATCGTTGTTTAGTGAAACTCAGTATTGCGTACAATGCAAGCTATTGAGGAAGGTCTCGATTTCATGTAATGTAAGCCAAGCTAGTGTTGTGTGTAGTGTAAGATTCCTTTGATGATGTATATAACATAAAAACAAAATATTTTTCATAAAAAGCTCGGGTGTTACAATGTTCATTTCAAAAAAATCATTGAAACTGTCATCAAAGACATGGATTGATTATTCCAGTATGAATCAAAATTTTTTAGATATATAAATTTAAAATTAATATATTACATATTGAGTGTTCTTAAGATGTTTTATGTGGTTGGAAAATTAACATATTTATTTATGGGTTTCTTGGAATATTACAGTACATTGAACTTCTAATTGTGTTATTTAATCCTAATTCTAAGGGGAAATTTACCTAAAGGATCTCAGACTATGTTTATAAAAATAATTAGATAATTTTTATATGAATTTATAATGCTAGATAAATATTATTTTCATAGAAGGTTTATCAATTATTCAGGCTTTTTGCATGGAAAATATTCAGTAATGAGTAATTCAAAAAAATATATGTTAGATAAATATAAAATAAATAAATAATAGTTATTCTAGTGAAAAAATATAAATTCATTTAATAGTGAATAATGTAGTGATATTTTTTATTAAAATAAATTATTAATATTCAGGGTTCTATTAAAAATGTTGAACAATTGATTTAATTGATAGTCTAATGTAAATGATATATAAAATATTATTTGAATAAATATTAATTTATTTATTTAAAAAGTTATATTTATTTATCCAAATGTTTAGAAAATTTCATGTCAAGAATAATAAAATTATTTTTTAAACATGATTTACATCGAATATAAAAAAGTAAAAAAGGTTTCATATATAAGTAATATTACATAACACTAACTCTCTATAAACCAAATTGTATTATTAACAATGTGGTCATCATCATTATAAATAGTAAATATTAGATATATTATTCTATAGACATGGGGAGTTCTACCTCTAGAGTGATCTAATGAGTAAATATATATACTCGTCCTCCACCCTCCCATAATATAGAGAGAATATGAAGAATCCATCAAATTTGAAGAGATTCATGTAGCGAGCAATGATAAATTTTGAAAGAAATATATAATTACATGACAGAACATGATGACATATATGGTAACAATCATAATATCATCGTGAACATGTGGATCACTACTAAGATATTCTACCCTTCAATATTTAGTTTCAATGATAAAATGATGAAAATGTACAATTTTATTCAATAGTGGAGAATGATATTTATAATAAGGTAATTATTTACATACATAAATAAAATAAAAATTATATGTTATGGTATTGTATCATTAATTAGTAAATTTCAATTCATATAATTATGAATAGAAATTTGAAAATTTGACGACATTCCATTACTAGGAACATGTATGACCATGTTTGTTTCTGGTGTGCCTGAAATCAATAATATCCATCAGGAAAAGTGGATAAAAGAATAATAATAACAAATTATTATCTCTATAATATCTTAATTCTCCCTCATATTCATAAATATAGGGATGTAAATTTCCTAAAATGGCTACTTCACAAAGGTATTGTGTATGAACCCTCTTTTATATATTCTTAACATGACATATTACATTTTATGGTTTACTAATAGTATAGAATCCCACACAATCACTATTTCAAATTAATATTTCAAATATTGTTCAACGTAATCACATTAAAAAATCATCTAGTTAAAACTATTTATAGAATCTTCCAAAGATCCTTCCAATATCATATCTCTCAATAAAATCATGTTCTACAGAAATTAGTTTTTCCACATACCCTTCTCTACCTCACATATTCACTAATATTTTACCAAGGGTTTCATTTATTTGATCTTAACAATTGACATCCTTCAATTATCAGTTCAATTAGCAGTATAAGGTGCCAAAAAATATATGTTTTTATTCCTCTGGTCAAATCCAATCAACCCCAGCCCACTATAACTTGATCTTCACTCATCAGTGATTCTTGATTTTTTGATCCACATAAACCTCCCTAAAGATTCATTGAATAATTATCACCAATGTGTTAGAGTTTTCTAGTTAACCACCACTATTCAAAAATGTAACAAACAAACATAACCTTCCATAATCTTTTATCAAAGTTACTATATATTCTATATGTACATCAATTATTCCCTTTGTTTCCATGTGAGTTATAAAAGTTCTAGATGGTTTTTATGTTTGATGTCCCTATTTAGTATATTAATTGATGGGATTTGTGTGAAATATGAACTCATACATCCATGGCTATAAAATTAGGGCATAGGGAAGTTTTGGGTTCATCTATTTGATCTAATATCACTCCGTTATAACAGATGAGAAATATGAGACGTCTATATGAGAGATATAGTTACAGAGAAGGGTTTTTGTACCCCATAATAATGATGAAATAATTTCCATTTTCTTACTCCAATCATCTATGAAAGTGATAAATTAATAGAAAAAGTGGTATTAGAGCACTTTTTTTGTGAAATTGGACTGACTATTGGATATTTTAAAATGACTATAAAAATCATGTTACCTAGAATGGTGTTTTGATGGAATATTTTGAAATTTCAAGTTAACGAAATTACAATAGTGCATATATAATTGAAATTTCAATTGAAACTAGTTCCCCAGGATCTGTTAATGTTTTGTCAAATTTTGGTGCTACAGTAACACATTTATGAAGATGCAGATATTTTTCCAGTTTCAATGAAATTTCTGATGACATTTCCAAATCATCATCAACATGACCCTCTCAGATCCACAAAATATTCATGCGATCATTCATTATGTACCATTGAAAATGATTTGGTCACGTAATGATCAATCAGTTTTCTATTTTGATGATCCAATATTTGATTCCTCAAGTTTCTACCATGCTGAACACAATAATAAGTTACATTTTTTCTAGATTCTATAAAAATTTCTAAAAAATTTAAATTAAAGAGATAGAAAATCCATGAGATGTGGATGAGGGGATAAAAATAGATTCCAAATAAACTATATAAGAAGGTCCACATATTTTATAAAACCACCCTACAAATGCACCAATTTGTCATGGTGAGTGAAATGAAAAATAAATTCCTATGCTTTATACAATAAAGGTTCCAAAGTATCAATTGAAAATGCTTAAATAGGGATGCTCACAAGACAATCAATAGATAAATCAATATTTTCTCTAAATATAGAGAAGTGTAAATCCATCATACATCAAAATATGACATAAAATGGGTGGTCAATACTCTATAATCATACAAAACACTCCACGTCATGTGAATTTCTTAACATTTCAAGCTCTGGATTTGGTGTAGTCGAGAGGTGGAGTACTATTTTGGTGATGACTATTGGTTTGGCTGATATCCATGTCAAGATGAATGTTTTATACACAATAACCTTTAAGGATATTTCTCTTATTACAAGACATCAACTCAACGTATAACGATATATAGCCTTTGATCGAAAATTCTATGATAACATCATCCATAATAGATCATGGAAAAATATAAAAGGATTCATCATCATCTCTTAAGGACACATATATGGTAATTTAAACAAAAATCATTTCAATATATGTGTGGAATGCCTTACAATGATGGAATGGGAGACTTCATCCATTATCCTTCATTGGAACATGACCACATCAGTGAAAGAGGGTTATCTGAAATGTCAAAGAATAATTAAAAGAGTTTTGAAATGGTTCAATCACATAAACATTGAAAAATACCTATTATATGTGATGAAACATATTCTCATTCATAAATGATTTATCAAGGAGATCAAAGTTGATAAATCTAGTGGAAATTAATTTATACATATGCTTGAAGGTGGATTTATATGGTGGTAAAAAATATTTTCTATCCTTTATTGATGATGTATTTTGATGGTTTTTGTTGTTCATATTGTAGATGAATGAACAAGTAAAGGGGTAATTATAGATTTCCCATGACAATTTGGAGCATGAAACCTGACGTAATTTGAATTGAATTGATTTATTCAATGGATGAGAATAACCGACTTGATAATTTGATTCCAATAATAGGATTCATGGCATCCGACATGGGAGGATGGTATTAGGCACCCCAAAACACAACTAAGTTGCAGAAAGGATGAATAGAACTATCCTGGACAAGGTCAAAAGTAAGAAGAGTTTCGATAATCATCTCAATAGATTCTAGGAATTAACTATTCAATTTTAATAGTACCTCACCTACATATCAACATTGATCATAATAAATTTAGAGATCCCACAGAATAGATGGTCTAGTAAACATTCCTATTGACCATATTTAGGAGTATTTGGATATTAGGAATTTTTACATATATCAAAGGATCTCAGCAAGAATCATGATTATATATCTACTCATTGTATCATAATTAGATATATATGTGAGGAGTTCAGATAAATGCTCTTAGACCTGAAGGGGAGGAATTTTATTAGAAGAAGAGATGTCACATTCCATGAGTAAATGTTAATAAATTACATTAAAAATCCTAGAATGTATAAAAATGAAAATTGTTATGGAATAAATTCATGATCCAACACATATTCCAGCAACACTTATCACTAAGTAGTAGGTGGGGTAATAATACTCATCTATAGTAAAATAATATATAGTGGAAGATGAAATTACATAGGTGGAGACACAATCCTTTACACAAGAGGTTTAAGAACTATTAGAGATTCTAGAAGATGTGGTTACTATTGAACATATCACATCATATGTTCTAAAACCATCATGATGAATTATTAAATCCAAAAAATAATCGATGTCAGATTAACTATTACTGATTGATTAGGCGATGTGGTAGGTTACCTGAAGTTGTGTCTCATCCTAAAAAAATCATGTGGATGTATGAAATGAAGGATGCAATGGATTATTTAATATATAAAAACTATATGATTTGGTTGAATAGACAATTTTTTTAAGGAACTAAGAAAAAAATCCGTACAAAGGAAGATGTAGAATTTTAGTAAAAAGGAGGTCGAACTTAATGCTCAGTTAGTAGCAATGGGATTCCTTCATGAGAAACATGTTGGCATGGAAGAATATTTTTACCCATAGCTAAGATGGAATCAATGCATTTCATTTTCTAATTTTTGACATGATTTGACTTGGATATTGAATAAAAATACATAAATTATCTTTTTATCATAGTGACCTCTCTATTGAGATCAATGTAATGAATCCTATGGTTTTATGGTTTCTGGGAAAGAAAAAATTATATGAATATAGAGAAAGAGATTATATGTACTAAAACAATCTCCTAGATTTTTGAATATGAAGTATGTCTCATTAATGGTGAGTAATGGTTACCAGAGAACATAGAAGGCATAATGTGTTTACATCCAGATATTTAAGTATGGAAACAATATTTATCTTCTAATTTATTTTCGTGACATGTTGATAAATGATAACGATGTAGAGAACCTCTTCCTATTTAATAAAGAGTTATCCCTGTAATTTGATATGAATGATTTTGGAGTAGATAAACAATTTTTGGAAATGAGGATCATTCATGAATGTAAGAGGTGGTTGTTATGTCTCTCTCAAGAAATGTATATTGATCATGTTTTGAAATATATAAAAATGGAAACATATAGAAAATTGATAATTTGATGTATCTTCTATTTAGTGTTGAGTTGGAGTTAACATCTATCATACAATGAAGAAATAGATGTGATTGAGATAATACTATACTCGTAAGCTATTGGAATCATGGTTTATTTTATGGCGAGTACACGAGTGAAATTTTCCCATAAAATGATGATCATGGTTCAATTACTCTCCAATCCCATTAAGAATCACTAATATTCATTCAAATTGATCATGATGTATCTTAAATGAACTTGAAATTTGTGTTTGTGCCACTAGGTAGATTACTCTCCCTTGGATGGCTATCCAGATCTAGTTATGGGTGGAGATCCTAAAAGAGGGAATCATACATCAAGATACAACTATACATTATTAGGGGAACCAGTATCATTGTATTCATGGTTGAAAAAAGAATTTCATTATCCATGAAATAAGTAGTGTATATCACTATATCTAATGATGTAAAGGAGATGTTGTGGCTAAATCATTTGCTCTTGGATATTGTATTCTGTCAAAAGGTGTAAAGGGTTCACTATGATATTCAATGTTATAGGGAACCGATTATTATTAGATTATTAATACATCATTATAATTATAAACAGTATAAAATAATTACACAACCATGATACAAATTTATTGTGTCTTGGTAAAATTAGGGCCGTACATAACATTGAAAAAATAAAACATAATTATTTATTTAATTATTTCTTCTATATCATCTTAATGTCCCTGAATTCACATTAGTATGGGTAGTCACATGCGGATATACATCAATTGGGTGAGATAAAAGATTTTTATGATGATAGATAAGAACATGAAACAATATAAAATTGTGTGAGTATAATCATGACATCCTCGTTATTATAATCATGAGAGGAATCATTTGGTAAAGTCATTAGATGGGGAAATGCATAAAAATTAAACAGTTTGTCTTAATGATCAACTACCACACATAGTTGTGAAAAATCTAACATTGTGTTCATGCATATTCCACTTTTCACTATAGATACATAAAATTACCCAATTCATTGGGGTGCTATATAATATTGGGTTCACCCATCACATCATAGAATTTACATTGTGCTATGTAATATTGGGCGCATCTATCAAATTATAACATTTACATTATCATGTATGCTGCATTAAACTTATATCAAACATGGAAATTAAATAACCCATGGAAGGGAATGGTTTTCATTTAAAAAATTTACCTTCATATGCTTTGGTTTTGAAAATTAATAAGGGGATACAATAGTTTATTTATGATTCATCAATCTTTGTTGAAGAATAAACAATCTTGAGATGTAAAAGGAGTGTTTTTTTTAAAGAATAATTCTTTTGTAAAATGTTATGTTTATAAAAAATTGAAGTTGAAAAAATGTATATACCATCACATATAACATAATTCTGATGAAAATATATTAAATCAATATACAAACATAACATTGGGCGATATAGGGAAAACCCAATGCAAGATGGTTGGGTTTAAGAATTCCTTATACTTTATATAATAATGGATTCATCACATTAATATATTATATAATCACAATAGATTCGTTTATTAACAAATAAAGAAATATGATGTACAATAATTTTACTAATTTTGGTTTTATTATGTTCATTAATGGGATTTTTCATGCGTTATATTGTTTAGTTTTATTGTATATAAGAATTCAATTTCATGCTTTTCATGATTGGTTTTCTTGTATACATTAATAGATGTTCATGTAAAATACACATATATATCCAGAATTGATATTATAATTTAATATTGATATTATATATGTTTAAATGATATTATAAAAAATAGGATATGTGTTATATAGAATACTCATTAGATAAAATATATTGATGATAGTTTTCAGATAATTTTGGTAGTTTTTTAATCATAACGATTTCATTGTGTTTTATGATTTCATATTATGTATAAATGTTACATAAAGAACATTAAAACGGGTTATACAATTATATTTAGTGTATTTTTCAACCATTTAACTATTTTATTAACAACCCTGATGAATTTAAAAGGAAATGAATGTGCATCACACATGATGTTGGTTAATTGACAAATCACAGGTGGTGACTTCATTTCTATAATAAATGAGAGTGATAGAAAGGGATTTGATAATGATTCTTCAATTAACATGATAAAATTCTAGTATATCATATATAATTGAGTTGTCATTCCTTTTTTATACGATAATATGAGTCTAATAAACGAAAATAAAATAAAATAAATTGATAAAAAAATAAAAGAAAAAACAAGTGGATATTACTTCGTCGATTAATCCTCCTTGAGAACCTCCATAAGAAAAATGTTCTGACCTTTTGATGAGACAAATAGCTCTTGTATGTGGGGGAGGGGCTTGGGATTGTTTCAGGTTTGGTTTGGACAAGGATCAAATCTTGAGAGGTGTGATGAGAATAGGGAGTTAAGGTGGTACTAATAGTGGAAAAGAGGGGTGTTTTTTGATTATTCTAGTCATTAGTTTTTTATTTTGTCTCAAGACTATTATTTTTTTGAGAATTACCTATAAATATTTTATAATATCAAATCATGGTCTGATATTAAGGATATTTAACAGTCCTTACCTCAAGAATGATTAAAACATTCTTGTATTTAGCATTTATTGAAACTTTTTATATTTCACTATTCATCAAAAATTCTATTATTTTAGAAAAATCCTATCATTTTACCCTGACCATATTTCAATTTTTAAAATTTATAAATGGTCTCAATTTTTTAAAATAGTTTCTAAATATGATTAATAAATTCTTTAATTAAAATCATCATTTAGATGGAATATACATATTTAAAATTATAAATGATTTTATAATGGTGTGAAAAATTATATAATGTTTCATTAAATTGTCATAAAATAATAAGACATCAGAGAATTAATTAATAATTACATAAAATTAAAAAAAAATATTAACATATTCATTTAATTACAAATAATTATTTATGACTCACAGAAAATACAACATTTAATTAACAATGTCTCAAACATTGAATTACTTAGACATTGATATAAATATATCCTACATTTATTTATAAGACGCCTAAATATTATTTAAACTTTAATGGGTGACTCTACTAATAATATGGATAGTTTACTATTTATTAGGGTTATATTATTATTCCTAAGGCCATGATTCTATTCCATGAGTATTAGTTCATTAACTTCCCGAAATACTTCTCATTTCATTAATTATTTGTTTATAATTTTTTCATTATAGTCTATATGTGATTTTAAATCAGGTATACTATATGAAACTACTATAATGAGGGAGATATTACATTTATAAATGTTTGGTTGGTTACATTCTTCCGCATTATGAAATTTATCCCCAAAAATTTAATTTTATATAAACAAGTGATGGTACTAATCAATAATCACCTGCACCAGCTCCGAAGTTTATTTTACATACATATAGTTCCTCCAATAATACGTTCACAATATGGGTTGTCTTTTTTGTAGAAACATATCTCTCAGATAAAAATTATTTACCAGATACTCCTCATAAGTGATACCATCTTATAGTTGTACCACAGTTTAGTTCAGTACATGTGAGGGGGTCGGGAATGTAATTCCTCAGATGTGATACATGGGACAGATTGTGAATATGATCCATGTTCAGTGGACGTGAATGTTGATAGGCCATGACAGGTATGCTACCAAGGTTCTCAAAGGGTCCAATGTACCATGGGGTTAGCATCCCTTTATTACCAAACAAAATTAATTTCTTCCACGACAATATTCCAAGGAAGGATTTATCTCCAACATCGAACTCAATGTCCCTTCGATGGTTGTCAGCATTACTCTTTTTCCAACTCAGAGAAGCATTGATTTGTTGCTGGTGACTTGAAACATATCTATCATCTCTTTCACAAGATCAGGTCCAAGTAGCTTTCTTTCACTGACATCATCCTAGTAGATTGGAGTTCAATATCACTTTCTATACCGAGCTTCATATAGATCCATATGAATACTCAAGTGGAAGATATTTTTGTATGTAAACTAAAGTAATGTGATATTTTGTTCCCATACAGCATTGAATTATAGAGATTAGTCTCTTAGAATATCATATAGAGTCTGAATTATCCTTCCATATTCAATATTATTTTGGGATGATAGGTCGTGCTGAAATTTAATTCATTCTCAATGAATGTTGATGACTCCTCCAGAATATAGTAGTAAACCTAAGATAATGATCATATACAATAGAATGTGTACCCCATGATGTCTCACTACTTCTTCCACATATATCATCGAGAGTTTTTCAAGTTATAGATCTTCCCAAATAGCAAGAAAGTGGGACGTCTTAGTTAGTTAGTGCACAAAATCCCATATAGAATTATTTCATTTGGATGTCTTCAGGAGATCCATGATAATGTCTATAGTGACATTATACCATTTCATCATTGGTATTAGAAATGGATACATCACACCATTGGTTTTTAGTCACTATTATTTCACATTATGATATATAATTCACCTTAAGATATACTCATCTATATCCTTTTTCATGTTGTTACACTAGAAGTGTTATTGGAGATCATGATACATCTTGGTACTCTTGGGATGGATAGAGAAATTTGAGATAAGTGTGTTATCCAATAACTCCTTCTTTATGTCAAGTGATTAAGTCATATAATTCCTATTTACAAACATAATCACACCATCATATTTGATATGGATCTCTTGCATATTCCCTTCCTTTACTATAATCACCTTATTTTGTAACTCTGGATTATTCATTTGTGACTCTATAATCATCTATTGGATAGTGGGATGAGAAATAATATATTAAATATAGTATGTATTCCATACCTTTATTATTTCTATATTTATCCACTTCAAATCAAAGAATATATGGTCCTTCTCAATTCTAAACATGGAAAGGGTAAGAGGTTTTTTTCTACTAAGATCATTGTATAACTTGTTCACCATTCTCTGATGATTATTAATAGAGATATCATTGTATTTGATTAGCAGTAACGAACTCCTTTGACCCTTGTTGAGATCCTTTTCTCTGAATATATACATTAGTCTAGTGTGATTGGTATATATGTCACACTTCTCACCATAGACGTAGTGCCTCGATGTTTCCAATGAAAAAATCATTGATTCTATCTCCAGATTATATATCACATAGTTCTACTCCTAAATCTTCAACTACTATTTGGAATAAACTATCAAATTATCATTTTTCATGAGTAAAAAACAAACTAAATTCTCTGAAGTATCACTGTATATCACACAACATTTTCCTCTAATTTGTATTATTAGTAAATGTGTAGTGATTTAGTTTACCTTCAGATCCTTGAATATTTCCTCTCATTCTTCCATCCATATATACATTACCACTTTGTTTATTAAAATAGTTATTAGGATAAAAAATAGTTGAACTTTTTTCAAAAAACATATGTAGTACCATGCTATTCAATTAAAATAATAAAAAATTTTAACACTAGATGGTGTGGGACATTCCTTTATCACCTTTGTCATTGAAGGTCCCACATCAATTCCCTCTCTTCTGATCACATGTCCAAATAATGTGACTCGATGTATCCAAAAGTAACCATTTATGAACATGGATTACAACATAACCTTCCATAATGTTTCTAACACAAGCCTTATATGTTCTTTATGTTCTCCACTCTCCTAGAGTATATGAGAATATCATCAATAAGAACAACCATGAATTTTTCGACGTAATGTCTACTGAATCTACTTATCAAATAAACGAATAGTATAGGGGATTTATTTTGACCAAAGGACATTATAATAAACTCATAGTCCTGATACCTTATACATAATGATGCCTTATGAATATAATCATTATTCCCATTTAGCCGATGATATACATAACTATGTTTAACTTTTTAGAGGTTTTGAGATCCTCACTACTGATTATCCAAGTCATCTATCCATGGAATAGGAAACATGTTCTTTATGGTGATGTTTTTTAGTTCATGATAATTTATATATAGACATATTTATCCATCCTACTTCCTGAAAAAGGGAACCAGATAACCCAAAGGTGATGTACTTGGTCATATGAACCCTTTGTCCAAATGCTCTTGCATTTTCTTATTTAACTCCTCCAGTTCGATAGGTGCCATCCTATAAATATAGTTTGTGATAGGAGTATCTCTGAGTATGAGTCCAATTGAGAAATATATCTCATTATATGGGTAAATTCTATGAAGCTATTTAATAAATACCTCAGTGTATTCCCTCATGATTGAATATTCAGTTAGTCTGGCACTTTTCTTTGACTCAACCATTTGAGTGAGGTATGCTTCATTGTAGAGAATGAACACCCACAAAGGTGTTTGATTTTTTAAAAGAGTTTGATGATCTTCCTTGAATATTTAGATTATCAAGGGATGGTTCAGAATATAAAAAAAATTATCTTTCCTATCATTTGATGTGCGCTCTATATAAATACATTCAATCCATCTCCATTATAGTGTCGAATTACAACAAGGGATGTATTATGAGAATTTCTATATGAATCTTCCTATTTACTCCAATAAGAGAAGATTACAGCACATCTGTTGCAATTATTTCACCACTAGGAATTGTTACAGTTATCCCTACTTCAAGGTTTTGGGCTTATGATTAAATAGTTCAAGAAAACATTCAATATGTAATGGAATTTATAAAACCAAAATAAAATAATTATTTTTCTATTCTTGAGTGAATTAGATTTGTACCTTGTATAACTTGTTTTTCTTACTCCACATCCGTGGTAGTGATGGAACAAGCTTTTCCTTGATCCTTTATATTTGGAGGATCCTGACGGTGATTACCCTCAAGAACTCAAGTTTTATTACACTATCTTGCATCGTTCCCATTTTCCATACAATTGTTGCATTGGACCATGGGTGGGGATCTACTTTCATCCACCACATTATCATGCGTCCTCATACCTTTTCATCATTAGTGAGCACGGTGGCCTTCTCTCATAAACATGAAGAATTTTACTTTCCCATTGAGGATGTTCCCGTGATTCATATTCCCACATTTTTGACATGTGGGTAGTTGATTTTTCTTTCCACCTTTTTCATTATATCCTCCTGGATTAAACTACATATTTCATTTATTATCACCATAGACATGGGACCATTCATAAACCGCATCTCCACTTTGAGAGAACAATGACCAACTTCTTGACAAGTCTCAAAAAGTATAATTTCTATATCATTTTTAACTTTTGTTTTTAATAAAATAAATAATCTATCAATGTTTCAATAATTTTCATAAAATAACCTGAATCATAACTTGAAATACTTTGTATTTTTTAATTTTAATTCATGAAAGATTCACCTCCCTTTTGATTCACCTTTGTAAACTATATCTGCAATTTTTTTCAAATAGATAATGGGATGTTATTGTTAAGTAACATTATCTTAAAGTCTTCACACTCCATCTATTCAATTTCGTCATTCAGCATGGTCTTCTTTATCAAATCCCACTATTATTTGTCATATCCATGTAACTATTTATTAAATAGAGTCACTTTATTTATCATGGAATAGTGAAGAACTAAAATATTTTTTCATTTAGATGATCTATTTTTATGAAACTACAATATAATAACAATGACTAAAAACCGTTGGTTGCTTCCACATAAAACACTTTATATCGTGTTAGCCCCTCTTAGGTTATGGTGGACATTCCACATTATTCATTTAATAATCCATAACCTGATATGTTTGGGTACACATCACAATGATATTTTGAATTCTACATCCCAATGCATTAGGGCTGTAATTTGGGAAATCTCTATATTGTCCCTCAAATTAGTTATTTTTCTGGTTTCTCTTTCATCCCACCGTTTTCTAAAAAAGTAAAGGTTAGAAAAAAACAAAAGTGAACAAGTCATAAATTATTTTTCCATTTGTAAAATTAAATAAAAAGGAATATATTATTGGATCCCTATGTTGATAATTTTAAAATGTAAATATTCTTGGGTGATTACTGATACATTTTCTCATACTATGGGTTTTAACCAAGTTTATCTATCCTAATTCCCTAATTAACCAAATGTTCCCTCATACAAATAATAGTGACCATACTTTTCCGTAAATTATTAATACATAATAATAATGATATCCTTTATAAATTCATTACACAAACATGATATGATGGTTTAGTGTCATTGAAATGTTAGGATCATACATAACATTAAAAAAATAAAACATAATCATTTATTTAATTCATTCTTTTCTATCTTCTCAATTTCCCTTGATTTATCCTTAATACATGTAGTCACCTAATGATATAAAACAATGAAATGGGTGAGGTATAAGAATATTAAACGAATAGATAATAACATATAAACATATAAAATGGATTGATCATAATCATTATATCATCATAATCATGAGAGGAAGTAATAGATTAATGTATGGGATGCGGAAATGCATAAAAATGAAACATCATTTCAAAGTGGACAACATCCACACATAGTTTTTAAGAATATGAGCATCATTTTCACATATATTCCATTATTCTCATGAGATACATCACATTAAATTATTCATTGGAGTACTGTATAATTCTATGTGCACAAAAAAATCAGAAAAATTACATTGCTCTATATAGTTTTGGTCACACTCATCACATCATAATATTTAAATTATAATTCATGTCATAAAGAATGTATATAAAAAATAAATGTAATGTAACCCATGGAGAGGAATGGGTTTCCTTTTATATATCTTACATCCATAATCCTTGGGTTCCGAATTGAAAGATGGAATAAAGTTCTTGATATAAGAGTTTTCAAGCTTGAGTGATGAAGAAACCATATCGATAAGTAAAAGGTTTGTTTTTATTAAAAGAGAGTTCTTTTGGAAAAATTTAGTTTTTCAAAAACTCAAGTAGAAAATATATATATTATAAAAATGTTATGATAATGGTGAATAAAATATCATTATGGAATATCAAAACTGATAATGGGGCGAAAGAGGGAAAACACAAAGAAAGTGAACTGGGTTCGAGCAATCCCCTTACCTTATGTATGAATTCATTCTTCACATTAATATTCTATATAACTACATTTGATTCATCAATTAAAAAATAAATAACCTTTGATACATTATTTTTATTAGTTATTGTTTTCTTATGTTAATTTATGGGAATTTTTCTGAGTTATAGAGTTTAATTTCATCATTCAGATTAATTTGTTTTAATTGAATTCAGGATTGGTTTGACTATATACATGAATGGATGTTCATGTAGAATGTGTATATATATCACAAATTAATATTATATGTTATTAATGGTCATCCATAAATTTTAATGATCTTATTATTAATTTTTTTATATATTATGAGAATGAATCATTAGATAAATGTTATCGATGAACGTTTTAGGTTAATTTTGGAAATTTATTGATAAAAATAAATTCCTTTTGTTTTATGATTTATAATTTTCTATTAATGCTACATCAAAAACATTAAAAGGGTTATAAAATACAAATTAACTGTTTTCAATAATTACCATGTTTTTTTAACTACCTTTTAGGTGTTAAAGGAAAATTAATTTGTTTCACCCATGATGTCGGAAAATTAAAATATCACAAG
The DNA here is from genome assembly GCA_963277665.1 of Viscum album. Taxonomy (NCBI): domain Eukaryota; kingdom Viridiplantae; phylum Streptophyta; class Magnoliopsida; order Santalales; family Viscaceae; genus Viscum; species Viscum album. Next base: position 821,189,723 of record OY728130.1, on the reverse strand, counting down.
GAACTATATCATTTTTAGTATAAAAGAGAGAATGTTTAAGTGGTTTTATGATGGATATTCCATCAACATGATATAATTCCATTATATCAAATTTAATGGAGCTTACATTTCCATGGTATATGATAAGGTGATTATAAGAGAAAAAAATGAATGAAAATATAAATAAATTAAATGAAAAAGGAAGTTGATTTTACCTCTGGGATTTATCTTACGTGTCAAATTACTTAAGGAAATGTTTTTGGAATTATGATGAGACCAAGAGCATATGGACGTGGTGAGGGTCATGGGATGTGGTTTGGTAATAATTTGAACTAGCCCCAAAGCATTAGAGGAATAAAGAGAAGAGAGTGTGGGGGTTGACATTTATAGTGGAGGAGAGGGCTGTTTTATCATTATTATATTAATTATATTATTTTTTGGGATCAAGAGAATTAATTGTTTCATAATATTATATGAATATCTGAAAATAATTAATGATAGATCACAATTAGGCTTCTTACATCATCCTTACGTCAATAATGACTAAAAAATCCATATATTTAGCATTTATTGAAATTTTTCCATTTCACTATTCATATAAATAATGTATTTTAGAGAAATCTAAAAAAAGCATCCTTACCATTTTTTGACGTATGGATCTTAAAAAAAACTCCGTTTTGGAAAACATTTTTCTAAATATGATTAATTTAATATTCATTTAAAATATTCTTTTACTTATAAAATATAGATATTTAAATTATAAATCATTTTATATCACTTTTTTAAATTCAATATGTTATCATAAAATAATCAAAAAATTATAAGAAAAAAAATTATTAACTTACTAATAAATTTTATGAAAATCCAATTTCTTTTAAATATTTAAATTAACCATAAAATTGGAATTCAATATTTATGACTTACAAAAGATTCCAATACGTCATTAATAATTTTTAAAACATTTATTCGCATAGGCTATGATATAAATTACACTATTATTTCATGTATAAGATTCCTAAAATTAATTTATACTTCAATGTGTGACAGTACTATTCATTTGGCCAATTTACATTTCATAAGGATCGTATTACTATTCATATGGTCCAGTTATTATTTCAATGGTATTGGTCTCATAAATTCTAGAAATACAACATATTTAATTACTTAATCATTTATAATGTATTTATTATGGTCTATGAGTGGATTTATGTGATTTATACTATATTAAATTTATATAATAAGTGAGATATTCCAATGGTAATAATTTGTTTTGTTTCAAAAGTACATTGGACATGAGAAAGAAAACTGGGTACCACTACTAGATAAACCACATTGACATCCTCTATCATTTGATACACTAAGTCATGGATCAATAACTATTGAGCCTTGTTATGATTCACATGATTTAGAACCCTAATGATATGTTGAAAAATGTGAGTTCATAATGAAATCTAGATATTTTTATATTTTGTAGTGTATATTAGTAGGGGGAATTGAGAGAGTTTTCTATCTTCCCACAACAATTTTCTAAGGTGGTTAACCAAATGCACCAACCATAGGCGTCCAATCTATCTATACAATACTCTAATTGTGTAGAAACTATTCCTTTGGAATGCAGGGGTGTTTTCAATGTTTTAGTTTTTTACAATGTTTTTTTCTATTATTTTTTGTAGTTTTGTCCAATATAAATCCCTCAAACTTAGATATAAAAAGAGGGAATTGTGAACCATCCAAGATAATCAATTCATGTCAATAGAGCTCCAGTATATCTGATGAGATACACTAGAGAGAACAATGTGATATAGAAAATTATTGAGATTCTTTTTTGAAATCAATATTCATGTTGAAATAAATGATGTTATATTCCCCCATTAATGTCTATTTGTTATCAGCAAATGACAACACAATTTTATTCATTTTAATTTTCCCATGATCGGGACTGCTTCTTCTCTTTCAGATCCCAAATTCCTTGTTAAAGAAGCATCATATGTATCTTATATTATTCATATATGCACCTCTATTAGATCCAACATCACTATTATCCTCCAATATTTTCATCATTGACTAGTTATCCAGACCCAATTCTGACGACATCCATGGTAGATCCACAAAAAAATCTAGAGGGGAAGCATCCATTAGTTTTTATTAAAAATTAAATCATCCTTATCATACTCTGTTGAAATATGGTGTAATTTTAAATTATTTTTATATTTTATGGTCTCGAATCTTTTTTCCATTAAATTTATTTTTATCTATAGTTATTATTCATTAATGATTAATCTCCTACTTTATTTGGTTGATGTATTTTTTCCTTTTATATATGGATTTTCAGAATATTTATTCTTAGGTGAATGAGTTAATAATACATTTTAAACTATTTTACTATTATCCTCTTGTAGATTATCTTATTTTTGTGAAGTATTATGTGAATATATGGGTTTTAATTTAATCTTATCATAAATCTATTGAATTTTAATATCAATTTTAATATTACATATTATGATTAATCTGGACACTAAAATTAAATTATTACTATTAAACATAAAATTATTACAGATATGTTATACTAATGTAGATGAATAAATTAACCACTGCTTATGTAATGTTGAATAAATCTAGACTCATATGTGATATGGAATAAAAAGTAAAAATTAAACTGTATTATTAAACTAAAAATTATAAAAATGCATAGGAGTAAAAATATTCTAAACTGATTTGATGCATTAAACAATAAAATAAATTTGTACATATAATTAACATAAAATAAATTAAATACTATTAAACTAAAACAATTTAAAAAATAAAGGTAAAAATGGGTTTCTATTGAATTTGAAAATTGGGTAAGCATTTTAAATATTTTTAAATATGGACTTGGGATATAATTGTTAACATTGTTCATGATTTCATGATTATTTATTTAAATTTTTCTTTTTTAATTGTTCTTGTGTTTTGAATATAAATATTTTTAATTTAATAAAATATAATAATAATTAATTACAATGTTCATGCAAAATATATTTTTTATAATAAAAATTATCAAATTTAATTATTTAATAATTGTTTAATTACATCAAATATTAATTATATTATCTACTATATGGAGTAATTATATTAATAATTACTTTATAACAACCCTGATTAATTATAATTATTAAGAATTAAATATCCAAGTAATTATTATTGACAGCTCTCAATTATATTAATTTAAATCAATTATAAAAAAAATTTGTTGATTTTTAATAAAATAAATATATTATATTTTATCAATTACCTTAATTAATAAATAAATAAATTTTTATTTATATTGTATATTAATTAATTACTTAATTAATAATATATTACCTTTTTGGGGTTTTTTACAAACCACACACTACGTTTTGGGACTCGGTCCTACAACCTCACCCCACAACATGACCCCAAAATAGAACCTTATCCACCATGGGGGGTAATTAATAAATAATAATAATTACATCAGTTCAATAAGGGTGATAAACCAAAAACAATATATCCCAGATGCACATGGGTTGGCTCTAATCTTATGCCTCACACATACCAACACATGGAATCCACAACTAGACTATACACCACAGGTCCATAATAATCATAACAAAATAATAAATAATATAAATTTATTTTTGATAATAGAATTAACACACTCATTTGATCAGATAATGAATCACTTCACTCTGCTTCACTATCTCAGATGCCCCCGCATGACACCATACAATGTATATATAATATGTCAACATCATTTTTGTTAATGTCTATGATCCAATGTATGATAATAATACATGGAATATTATAATACTTCTTCTAAATAACCATGTGTAATTAGAGGTGGATCTGAATCTTATTCACCTTTACCATATACTTACTAGAAGTTATAATGCCTAACCACCACAGATCACAAAACTATACCTAGACTAGTGGTCAATATTGTACCTCACGCATGCCTACTCAAATAATAGTGGAATAAATCAGGATATGTGTTTTTATGGAGGTATAATTGGGATTATATAATCACATGTTATAGTAAATTACAATATAAATAATACCAATCAGATACAACATTTAGGAAACTAGTAAAAAGAAAATCAGGAAATATCAAAATAAAAGATCCACATATTCTATTCTATAAAAAATGAGACTATCAAATACATGTCATCCAAGAATATAAAAGTAATACATATAGAGTATATTAAAATATCAGATGTTAAAAGATTTTACAATCATTCAAAAATGTCTTGATTCCTTTCTCGGTCCCCAAATCCCTTAATTCGTCTTGGGTACCACATAATAAAAAATATATAGTTCTTTACAAACCCTGAAGTTACAATGAAATAATGATATCTATGTGGGTAACCAAAAATCCTAAATTCTTGATCAGGGTGTGATTATAACATAGTAGGCCAATGCCAATTAAATTCAGTAATAACCAGTATTGAACCAAGTGCATGCATAAGTGTCAACAATAAATATCTATACCCATTATAACTTTAATAATATATAAATTATATATTGTTGATGTAGAATACCATCAAATGTTTGGGAATATGATGAGAATATAAATAATTTTAATACCTACTTCAGTCTTATCTAGTGAATCTATGATTAAGGAATGCTTCATAACTCCAACAATTACACCATATAAAATTTAGAAAACCATTTTTTTAATAATCAGAGGGAATCCACATTGATAAAAATAAAATTAGCTCTCATTAGATCCCATAAGTAATCCATGGGATGGACCCTACAATTCAACTTGTCTAATATACTATTATGAACTAAAAGAATCATCCTAGTCATTTTAAATCAAGAATTTATTGTAATCAATGACTTACTTTAGATGAATTCCACCCAAATAGATCAAGACCAATCCAAGGATCTGAGGTCATGGTTTTCAATTTGAGTAGACTATAATTATTTATGACATATATCTATCAAATTATATATATATATAGACATTACCCAAAATCTATTGCAGACGAACCCTGAATCCATCCCAATAATGAATCTATGAAAAATCCAATGCACTGCTCTATGAATTCCATGGCATCGACCCTCAACAAATATGAGGGTTTCATCACACTATGTCATTCATCTGAGACCCTTAATTCAATATTTAGATTTCCCACAACATTTCACAGAAATAAATTTTTTATATAAACCATGGAATTTCTCCAACACAATCCTAGAAAATAAACAATAAATGAGAAACTCATTCCACTCAACAACTATTCTTCCCTTTATATTACATGTAATAACCATTTAATTTCTTGGATTCCAATTTAATTTATTTTGGTTATTTTTACATCAATCCTCATTATTTCCATTAATAAATCCACATCAATATCATCAGATGGTGTTAATATTAATTAAACTCAGTCAAACACAACCTCATACCTTCATATTACCCAAGAATGTTACCAACTAATCTCCCCTCAACCCTTTAAAAATAGCATTCTTAAACATGCCATCTAGGATCCCCTTCATGTATCTTTTACCAAATAATGTAAATTTTTTAAACATAAACATTAAACATCACATTATATTTTATGAACCTAGTGAATATTACATTATAATACAAGTCTATCAGTGATTGTGAAATTACCTTTCACAGTGATTTATGTAAATATGTTTTCCTATAAAACCATTTTAACATGGAATAATTATTTTACAATAAAGAGACAAAGAATTAAATATTCTCACATGTATACTATTAGGATCATTGATATTTAATTGGGAAAAAAATAAATCGAAACATCTCATAAATTCTGAGGTCATCACCAGTAACCTAGTGAGACCGAACTACTGATGCACATTTAACTGAACATGATTATGGGTTAATTAAAGAGACCACACACCTCAATCACAAATACATTCCATTTAATTCCTATCCCAACAATTCACATCATGTTCTTTTATATATTTATAAACCAACAATCGACCACACATGAACCTATCTCACACCAACGAATCTAACTACACTAATTATAACGACATTGTAATTAAATGACAATCTATAACTATTTAAGCATGTAAAAACACTTAGGCATAAGTGGTATCTTACACAAAAAGTAATCCTTCCACACATAAACTGATACTAACATGTTTGAGTACTTCCCTAAGACCAAATTATATTTATTTTATTACATGTATTCATTATTATTGATGATTCTTTTCCTATCATGACTTTTCCAATTCATGAAATTTTATATTATATTTTCCTACAAATATATGTCATGTTGAAATGTCACAGTAGTTCTCCAAGATGATGAGATCCTAGAGGTTCAAATAATGTATTCTTTTATATATGTTCTATAAATAGATGTGGTATAATTTCATGAGAAAAAAATGATATATGATATCATGGATGGGAAATCATAGGATTTTATCACACACTCTCATGGTGTAAACCCATGTTATTTTAAAGTCGGTAAGATTATGTGAATTAATCCTCCAATAATAAATCCATGTTTTATGGGAAATTGGATATCCCCTTCTACATATGTTTGTATTAGTCAGCAGGCATTAAGATTATCATTAATGAATATCATGAGCCACACACTTTGAAGTATGGATGAAAAATGTGATTACATAGGATTACAGTGAGGTAGGATGTATTTTGTGTATCAGACGTGATATTACATTAATTAATAATTCATGAAATGATTTATCAATTATATCCATTTAATTAAATTGATATACCATTCCTTTTATGGGAACAAAACATCCTATATAAATATATGTATATAGTGTTCTGTGAGTGAGTTCATTTCTATAAAATCAAATAAATAGGTATATAGCATATAGGTTGATGACACATGTATGAAACATTTATTATTCCAGATATTATGAAAAATGATCATATTATAATGTATATAGTAATAACAGGTTGTATGTTATGGTGATAATAACTTATCTCTTCATGGATTCCTTGGTGTGTAGTTAGACTGTAACCATATAATATATGTGGTTCATGAAAAATTCATTGAGAAGAGGTCCTAGAGGGACAAACACTATGTGTACTACATTTTTTAAAAATTTCAATATCAAATTTTATTTTTTTGAATAAATAATATTTATTTGGGTTTTAGTTGACAATTAAAAATTAATCCCACATTTTTAGAATGAATAGATGACCTAAATACTAATTATAGATATTTATTTTCATGATTTGGAGAATATATTATTCATTATATATGTCAATCTAAAATGAAATGATATTTATGTTTTAAATAAATAATAATTAATCAAGGATCTGCAAATGTTGAGGAGGAAAAAATGTTGATATTAATGGTCTGATTGGAAATGATATAAATTATATTTATTCTTTGGTGTTTCACATTTAAAGTGAAAATAATGATATTATTATTAATAAATATTTTTTGCTATGATATAAATAATTTTAAATGGAAATATGTTCAAATTTCCATCCCTATACCTTCCTTTAAATTTTTTTATTATATCACCTTAAAAAAAATCTGTTCTGCACAATGGAGAGATATAAACTCTCTCATTACATAGAGAGGGATTTTTAGAGATCTATAATGTGACATATATTCCTCTTATCTCATGTCAATGATATATCCTCAAGATTTCATCATCATTCATGATGAATTATAGTGAACTCAGTAATGAATGACGTAATAAAACATGATCAATTGTACAAAAACCTAAGGATTTTATGATAATGTTCTATGATTGTGGTGAATGTGTGGTACACCAATAGATTATTTAGGAACATTGAACAATCAAGACATGTATGGTATTATATGATCTAGTCATCCATATTCAAAATGAAGGTATATTTATATGTTTTTGTAATTCTATATCTATATTTAAATTAATATAAAATTACATGTGAGTAACCACCACTTCTAGTTCAATTATTTTTTTAATGAAACAAATAATGAATTATATTGTTAATTTTGTTTTTACAATGTAGAAAAATATTATTCATAAATTAAGACTATATTTAAGTGTTCTTCACTCCAAACTGGTGATACCATTTCACCGAGAAACAACAAGTGGTATTGCAGTAATCATAATTTTTTAGATTTATTTTATCATTTTTTTATATATTTAATCTGTTTCCAGAATCATTCAATTCATATATATTATTTATCAAAGTATGTCCATGATTTTCTATCCCCTTAATTTTTCTCACCCAAATAACTCTTAATCCATTAATGATAAAATGAGAAAATGTCCAAAAACACCATATAGAGGTGAAAATATTTCTGGATGGACATCACATTTCTACTATGTGTTTACTAAAAAACTACAAGTTGTGTACCCATGTAACTCATCTGTATATTATTACAAAATCATACAATCTTGATGAAAATGGATTTTTTATCTGATTAATGTGAATTATAGAGTATATCCTGGAAGACTAGATCATGTTTTGGGGTACTACGAGCCATGTAACCCTTACACATGAGGTTTGGTCATTTATTTATCACTGATGAGAACATGGATGTTTAATTATTCTGTGTATCTACTATGTGAAACAAGGAATAAAAAAACACGAAAAATATAGTCAATACACAATATATAAACAATTAAATTTGGTGTACCTTATATATGTTCATGATATGAAGCTTGTCAAGTCCTTAAGATTGTGTCATGACCAGAGACAGAAGAGAACACATGTCATGTAAACCTAGTACATTTTCTGTAGTCTCCGCCAGAATGTGTGCTTAAATTTTTAAAGCATGAAAATTTAAATATATAATCAAAACACATTTATTTAGTTCTATGTGTCATTTATTTTATAGTAATTGAAATTCAATTTAATTTTCAATTACATTTTAAATTAATTCCTTTTTCAATTCCAAATCAACCTTTTGTTTATGGTCCTTACTTATAGTGCACTCCACACACATCTAGAGTATAAGTATCACACCTTGAAGTTTTGATGAATATTTTTTTACCTCCAAGTACACTTTTAAACGTCGTTATTTTTAAATAACATTGATTTATTTTAATTGTTAAAAATTATAAAAGATGGTTATTTAAGGATGGTTGGATAGAATTAAGAAAAATATAATTAATTGTATTAATTCATGGGTTTTTATATGGATTAAACAATTTATGTAATTGATGGATAAATAGAAAATGTATACATATTTCATGTTGTATGTATTATCATGATATTTAACCAAACCCAATAATTTGATTTATTTCTATATAATTTATTTTCTAAAATTAAATTAATGGTCTAAATGTCATCCCCACCTCCTTATTATATAAGATCTTGTGCACCCATAGTTGTAATTATGAAAAATTTATAACCAATCAATTAGATCCCCCCACTCTCATGGGAGTAAAATATTATGTATGTATTGAGCTCTATGTTAGAGGATGTTTTTTAGACAAGGAGTCATGGTGAAACCAATCATGAAAATAGATAAGATCTAAGGTGCAGTTATTCAAAATTAACCATACTATTTTTCATAGGGTTCTTGGCATAGTTTTAGAATTAGTTTATAATCCTCCATATAAACTAACCATTATATAATATCATGATTATTACACTTATATATTATTTCAATCAACTTCATGGTTTATTATTTCTGTTTCTTGATTCTATTTTATCAATTAATAAATGAATTGAAATGATTAAAAGATGGATTAAAATAACACTATATTATGCGTACATTTTATTATAAATGGTTAATCATGTAATTAAAATCTATTTAATATTAACAATTCATGTGACATTGAATGGATTGGATCCTCTAGGCAACACAAAGATTTTGGTATGTTAATAATGACATTATAATCCTACCCCTAATAGGTTAGGGACTAGTGACTATCACCATGAGGGAATTTCACACACCAGGGAGGGATTATCTTAACGTACCCATACACATTATTAGATCTTTATTCACGGGTCTAAAATAGAAATATATAAAACATATTTTATAAATGAATTCATAAATAATATCCAATATCATAGAACATAAATAAGTACAACAGAAGACAATGGATGTAATAAAAATCCACTAAAACATTAGAAGAACTCAAACTAATAATAATCTCGATGACTATACCAAAAAAATGCAACTCAAGGATCTATCTATGTTCCAACTACCATAATTAAATTCCAATTACTCCTAGTACACCTAGGACCATATCAAAATGCATATCTTCAATATAATAAACCACATGTGTGGTAAGTTCCCATGTAGGGGTGAGTATAAACATACCAAATACGACACCCTAAAATCACAAAAGAATGAAGCTTCAGGAGATTAGATATCTCATCATAAAAAAATTATGTCAGTCATACCATGATATAATAAAAATAATTTTATAGATATTCTCAATGTAAGGAACAATGTTTTCATTGGATGTTACGTACTTACCTCCTTAAAATTCTACTTGCGTTTCAATGTTAACAATATTCTAAGAGAACATAGTCATTGGATATCACTATAATAATGGACCTCAATCTAGTGAATATATATAGCTAGGAATTTACATGAAAACGGAAAAATAATATTTAGAGGTTTCATCTGATATACTCACTCAAATGTTTTGAAACGTGGGGGAATGCAATAAATTTCTATTCAAAAATAGAGGATAACACCTATGTCCAAGGACGAACACTTGACCCTATCTCGAATAAACCACAGGATAGGGGATCAAACAACATAGTACATAGGCCATGTTCTTCTTAATCCTATCATATGGAATATGATTATGACAATGAGGATCTAACCCCTGAGCCTCCTAGAGGGATTTCCACTCTAATCATTCATGTGGTTCATAGATCCAATTTTCAAGGACATATTCAACATGGAACCCACATAGTGGCTGATTGTGAATACACCCCCTAGAACAATTGAAGGAGGGAATAAACCTATATAATATTCATTTTAAGTGATCACACCTAATCTCAATCCTTATATGGTCCATGAAGTTCACGGGATAATAAATTCCCTTTATACAATACAAAACATTTGCCATGGTGTGTAGATCATGTATCTGTGATTCTAGAAATACGTGTGTCTCATAGTTCAATATAGAATTACTCTCTCAAAATAAAAAACGTCTCTATGATTATACATGGTGTATAGAGGTTAGGACAAAACTCAACATGTCTTATTTAGTCTGGACCATGTACTATAGCTATGCCCATGTACACTGGCAGTACTTGTGTACACCAGTTGTGTCTTAGTATTTTTTTATATTCCTGGGGTTTACACTATATAACATGTCATGTTTTAAATAGGAAGTCTCTTTTCATATGTCTTCCCCCAAATTCCATGCACATTCCAAACTATATAGGGTGTGGCTCATCAAACATAGTGTGTATGACATGATGGCCTCTTAGGCGTGTAATATCATTACATGAAAACATGAATACATTGGTGTCACATGACCCAAATAACAAATTTAATTTGGTATTATACCATTTATTTAGAGATTTTAAGGATATAAAATAATTTTGTTATGTTTTGGGTGGTTCTGTGGGGGTTTGACACTTTTTTGATGTTTTATTAGAGGTGCACAGTTTGATATTGGTTAGTAAAAACCATGTAAGTCATCATTGAATGAGTCGAAGGAATGATAAGGGTAATGGTATTCATCATTATTGGTGAAAATTTTGTTAAAACCCTGAAAATTACAAGAAGAAACAATTCACTTTAGAGCATTGAGGAAATACACAGTTGGAACACATTTTTCCTAACCATGCAATCCAATAGTGCGAGAGATGGGTTAAGATAATAGAACATGTATGGTTAGAACATGGTTTGTCTAAGAGTGGAATATAACTATGAAATGTGTTCTCATTATATTTTAGAAAATTCTTGATTGGCGCAATGTTTTCTAAACCATGTAGAGTATAGTTTCCCCAAAAATATTATTGGGCGAAATTCCAAATAATTCAACTAAGGCATTTTTTCCCTAGTTATCACATTAAAATAACTCATTTTTATACCATATCATGATAATCATTTCGCTTTGGCTAAGGATAGATTCATAAGTGAATAAATGTGTTTTGGAGGCCCATATTCACTGGTAAGTGCCTATTTTTATCAGTTCTTCTTAGATCTATTCACCTTCTTTTTCCTAGAATCATTTATATAACCCACTATAGATAGATATTTATATATTGATTAGAATTATGATTTTTTTTAGGGATAAAGTAAATGAAAGGTGATTCATTATTAGATTTAGATAATGGTTATGATTTCTCTTTTTCCACCATCATTTGTGAGGTAGGGGGTTGTGCTCTTGAACCTACATGAAAAGAAATTGAAGGAATTTTTTGAAACGAATTTCTTATATAATTTACAAATTATTATGTTACTCTTGTTGGAAAAATTTTATGTTATAGTCATTGAGAAGTTTTTTAAATTGGATGGTTTGATGGAAAACCTCTTTGATGATAATATTAAAACAATTCTACTAAATTTTTTAAATTACGAGAATATTATTTATTTAAGTGGTTTTAATGAATTAATGTTCTGTGAAATGGGTTTTCAAGAGTTTAGAAACACATGTTTGGGTGTGTTCATGTTTTATTTGATGAGGGATTGAAAATATTGTAAAAATTAGTTGGTTCCAAAATTATAATATAACATGTGATATATCACCTTTTGATGACTTAGTGGATAATAGATAAACCACTAGTGAGAATGGAACATTCACATTGGAATGCATGTGTGGATTCATTAAATCTGGGAATGGATTTCTAAAATGAATTTTGGAAATGTTTTGAGGTCTTGTTTTATTATTTTATATGGAAAAAAATTTGGATGTGAAATTTATATTTGATTTGATATAAATAGGTTTAATGTTTTTAAAAATTATTTATATAAATGTTCTAAAAACATTCCTTATAGATGGAGTTGGAAATCCATTTGGGAAATCGTATTGAGTTTAGAAACATGCCTTACATGGTCACTATTATTCATTTAAAAATTCCATCTACAAATAAATAGGTAAAGGAATGGTATCTTAGTTATTTAGTGACGTTTCATTACAGTGAGTACATGAGTTTTTGAGTTTGATCTTGGAGAAGGTTGGGAGTTTATGGTTGGACTTCATAGCTGTCCTAGGTTTTATTTCTTTTTATTTCAAAGGATATGTCACTTGATTTTCAAATGTTCTATTATATGGTTGTTTTTTTGTTTGTATTTTTTTTAAGATATTGTTTTTAATCATGCATCATATTAAGGTTTTTTTTTGTTTTAGTTATCATGGTTTTTTTATTTCATATTATAAGGGAAAATATTCTGTGAATTGTTTAAATTTTTTTTGGCATTTATTTCAAGAATTGGGTGTCATGGGGATGTCACCTATGGACATGTAACTTCCCATAACATCATTTGAAGACAATGGTTGTGGGTGGGATGTTACAAACAATATTAGTTTGTTCGGTCCTTTAGTATTAGTATTGGTGATTTCCTCTATACATGGGCTAGTAGTGTGGATTATGATTTTTGCGACATGATATGTAGATCACAAAAATTTGTAGAAATCGTATTTATACTGAACATCATATTACCCGGGAGAATGGAGTTCATGTGTAACACCCCAAGCTTCAATGGTATGCTTCACATGGAATAATACAATAGCATGTGTTGTACGCAATTTCGAGTTCTAACCCACCAAAACCAATCAAACTAGCCTCTATGAATAGTAATACCAACTATTTGAAATTATATATCTTTTATCGTTCAAAATGGACGCATTTTTTGGATTGATAATATCAAAATTAGCCTAGGGTGAATTTTGGGTATTTTTCTGAAAACATTCAATTTTTGATGAATATTTGAAAACACTGACTTACAATTTATAACTGATTTTTTATTTAAATAATTATTTATTTTATTTAAATTTATTTTAGGTCAATATAGATTCATAATACCTATATAATTTCTATATAATTCATAGGATTCAGTTTATAATAGTGTAAGATATATAAAAAATTTATTTAACTTTTTATAGTCTTTTACCCACCTCTTTGGAGTATTTGAAAATTTACATAAAATGTAATTTTATCACTTCGGTGAGTTGAATTTCAAAAATCGTAGAGTCACGGTTGATATTAGTAAGTATAATTTTGTTCAATAAGATGAAAATAATTTTTCATGAATAGTAACTTTTTACTTTTATTTACCATGGTTAAAAGTAAATATGTTAATTAAGGGTAAACATGATATTAGTATTACCCTAAAACATGTCCTAATTCTATTGGATATGTATAATTCAACTAGAAAAAACCTTATGAATAAAATATGATCCTTTAGGTCCACCGGGATTAGATTAGGACATTTATTATTATTTAATTCCAAGATGAGTTAAAAGTGTTAAATTCAAGGATTAATAACTAAACCATTTTTAATATAGGGTTATACATAAGATAATTTAAACTATAAATATTCATTATAAATATAATAATATTTCCTACTTAATGGTATTTTATTTATAAATTTTAGACATGAAATAATTAATTTTATTTAGGACACAAAGACGATGCAGTAATAACCATATTAATGAATGATTAAAATAATTGATATTATAAATATACAAATAAATGTAATTTTAGCCTTTTTAAGAAATACAAAAAATTTATAGGTTAATATGACATGTTATGGTGTTTTAGTTGAATTTTTTTCTACGTAATAATGCTGCTATGAATTTATAAAAAACAAAATACCAAATAGTGTCAAAATAGACATAAAAGGATTTTTAAAACAATTAATATATTATAAATTGATATTATATTTAAAAAAATATAAGGATTATTGTTGGCGCCAAAAATATGGCCCGAAAGGAAAGAACGAAAAAGACAGCCGGCGTGCTGCATCGCGAAGCACAGCCGCGAAGCACAGCCGCGAAGCCCCTCCGCGAAGCGCCCCAGCCCTGGCGGCGCCGCGAAGCACCAGAGGCGGTGATCCTCCGCGAGCGCGTTTGACGTTCACGAGCCGCCGCGAAGCGCCAGAGGCGGTGATCCTCCGCGAGCGCGTTTGACGTTCGCGAGCGCGCCGCGAAGCTCCAGAGGCGGCGCGCGAGCCCTGCTTCGCGGCGCCCCTTCCCTATAAATACTCGACTCCCCCTGAGTCCAGAAGACGGACAATCTGACCTTTCGGCTTCTCCTCTCCCGAATCGCGAAGCAAGCTTTGCCCCGGGAATCATGAGCTCCGCGAGGTATTTCTACTTCGCGAGACGACTCTGATTTGTTTCGTCCTGAGCCCCTCTTCCGAGAGGGATGCCCTTCGCGAAGCCCAAGGGCGTTCGCCAAGGAAGGGGATTCCCAAGGGAACCCGGGCAGCCGCGGAGCACTCGTGCTTCGCGAAACACCCAACCCATGCTAGTAATCCCTATGCCAAGGCAGGATAACTATGCATCGCGAAGCACTTTGCTTGGCAGGACCCTGCTTCGCGAACCACTCCTTCGCGAGGCAGTGCTCCGCGAACACTGTTCCACTTCGCGAAGCACCTCCCACTTCCACCTATGCCCCATGCTAAGGCCAAGGCACCCCACTTCGCAAAGCACACTCCTCTGCTTAGCGATTCCTCCTTCCGTGCGACCCTCCAGGTTTGCACGATGTGATTTCAAAGTCCCATGGACAACACCTCCCGTAGCGTTGCTTCGCCCAATGCTCCTTCGCATAGGCACGCTAACGGCTATTGCTTCTTCGCATAGCCACGCTAACGTGGACCCCTCGATGGTTCCTCCCGCGACCCCCCTTTACCATGGCCTTACCGACACCTTCCCTTCCCCAAGGACCAGAGGGTACCGGTTATGTAAGCCCTAGGGGTGTGGAGTGAACCCACCTCATCCGAGCTGCAGGACGTTAAACTGCCAAGCACCGCGTCCTCAACACATGACGTTAAACTGTGACCCAACCTCGTCTCCCTCACGAAGGGTCCCCCCCAGCTCGAGCATTCATTACACCGCTCGTCTCCACGGGAATGGAACTCTTCCGCACATGGAATGAGATCCTCCTTGTCGGAGTGGTGTATGTTCGCAGGGGAAGGGTCGCCTCAGAGTGTAAATCCCTAACCTTTGGTACGGATGATTGCACCCGTGCATCTCGGTACTTCCCCACTACCAAGGTCAGTGGAGGACGTGATAGGGAACGAGGCACCTCCCATAGTCGGACCAAGGTCCAACTTCCCCGCGCTTTGTCGCGCCATGGGCCTCCATCCTGGAGTAAGTCCCAACACCATGGGCCGCTCAACGCGTAAGCCCCATTTCGCTTCTCACGGACGCACCCTTCGCGACGTGATCGTCAGGTCCTTGCAACCTCTTGTTTCTCACACCGAGCATGACTCACGTGGGCTTAGAGTGAGCACCGACCCTGACAAAACAATCCGAACTACGAGGACTTTGATCCGTGTCAAGGCATGGTACGTAGGAAGCCTCTACGAGGTTCAAGCCCACCATCAGTGGACCAAGGTCTACTCCCCATCCGAACTACGAGGACTTTGATCCGTGTCAAGGCATGGTACGTAGGAAGCCTCTACGAGGTTCAAGCCCACCATCAGTGGACCAAGGTCTACTCCCCATCCGAACTACGAGGACTTTGATCCGTGTCAAGGCATGGTACGTAGGAAGCCTCTACGAGGTTCAAGCCCACCATCAGTGGACCAAGGTCTACTCCCCATCCGAACTACGAGGACTTTGATCCGTGTCAAGGCATGGTACGTAGGAAGCCTCTACGAGGTTCCAGCCCACCATCAGTGGACCAAGGTCTACTCCCCATCCGAACTACGAGGACTTTGATCCATGTCAAGGCATGGTACGTAGGAAGCCTCTACGAGGTTCAATCCCACCATCAGTGGACCAAGGTCTACTCCCCATCCGAACTACGAGGACTTTGATCCGTGTCAAGGCATGGTACGTAGGAAGCCTCTACGAGGTTCAAGCCCACCATCAGTGGACCAAGGTCTACTCCCCATCCGAACTACGAGGACTTTGATCCGTGTCAAGGCATGGTACGTAGGAAGCCTCTACGAGGTTCAAGCCCACCATCAGTGGACCAAGGTCTACTCCCCATCCGAACTACGAGGACTTTGATCCGTGTCAAGGCATGGTACGTAGGAAGCCTCTACGAGGTTCAAGCCCACCATCAGTGGACCAAGGTCTACTCCCCATCCGAACTACGAGGACTTTGATCCGTGTCAAGGCATGGTACGTAGGAAGCCTCCACGAGGTTCAAGCCCACCATCAGCGGACCAAGGTCTGCTTTTACGTCGGTTTACCGACAAACCCCCCATCTGAACTACGAGGTCTTTGATCCATGTCAAGGCATGGTACATAGGAAGCCTCTACGAGGTTCAAGCCCACCCGTCTTTCACGTCGGGTTTCACCCCCGTCCAGTATGACGTTAAACTACATCCCGGTCCAGTGGTAAGCCATTGCGACCAAACCATTTGAACTACGAAGTCTTTGATCCGTGTCAAGGCATGGTACGTAGGAAGCCTCCATGAGGTTCAAGCCCACTCATCACCCAATTCACGTCGTGTTCTACCTTCTTCCAGCACGACGTTAAACTACATTCCAGTCCAGCGGTAAGCCGTTGTGACCCATTCCCACCTGAACTACGTGGTCTTTGATCCATGTCAAGGCATGGTACGTAGGAAGCCTCCACGAGGTTCAAGCCCAACAATAGTGGATCAAGGTCCCTCACTTATGTCGGCTCACCGACACCCACCACCCGTCGTTTATTCACGTCAGGGTTCATTACCGTCCCGCATGACGCTAAACTGTATCATTTGAACTACGAGGACTTTGATCCATGTCAAGGCATGGTACGCAGGAATCCTCCCAGAGGTTCAAGCCCAACCCCCACCGGACCAAGGTCCACCCTCATGTAGGTACGCTGACGATGCCCATCGGACCAAGGTCCACCATCACGTCGGTTTACCGGCACCATCCCGAACTACGTGGACTTTGATTCCCTGCCACGGGGATACGTAGGAAGCCCCTTTAAGGCTCAAGCCCAACTTCGTCGTCACCACCCCTGCGATGCTCCCATTCCATTCTCAACCGTCTCCGCGAGACGTTAAACTCGCGACCTACCTCGTGGTAAACATGAGATGCCTGAGGAAAACCTTGGATGGAACGCCTTTGGCGTAACCGTCTTTGCTAGACGTTAATCTTGCAAACATACCCTGTGTTGAACACGGGAAGCTGAGGAAAACCTCAGGTACGTGTCTATGACATGTAACCCCCCGCGCTCGATGTGGGATGCCTCGGGTTTCCACGCCCTCGAGAAGCCTTGTGATCAAGGACAACAGACAGACATGCCAGACACCCCAGCATCCAGACACGCTACTGATGCCTCAAACGTGATTACTCCCCTGACCGAAGGTTGCTGCCCTGACTGGACCCTTTGGAATGTCCCGACAGAAGCAGCGTAATTAACCAGCGTCCATGGAAACATGGCACTGGGAAGAGTTTCACGAACTACGTATTAAATCTATAAGGGAGACCCAGACTAGGTGACGAGTTCTGAGGAGGAATCCACAGGAGGAAGAACCGACATCCCATCATCCCGTTTCGATCAAGGAGCAGACGTGCTTGAACAAGGAACGAATGCCGCCCGCCTTTGGAAAGCGGGAATGCGGGGCAACAAAGCCGCGCGTCCCCCTCCTCCGCGGACGGATGCGCGCGCGCCCCGGCGAAAGCGTCAGGCCCTGTATAGGAGGGTCTTAGTCTTCACCAGAGAACGAGATAACCGCCTGACATTCGGCGTTTTCAATCGTCTCGGTATGGAAGGCCTCCGCGGCTGCCACTTCCGTCTCGAACTGGAGGGGGCTCCTTAGGGCCTCGGCAAGTGCCTCGCGCATCTCGGATGACAAGCGCAGGGCCTCAAGGATGGAAAGCCTCGCCGGAATGCCGGCTAAGTGCTTTAGGACATCATACTTGCGTGCCAAACGCGAACCTCTGCTTACAGGGGGTTTTTCGGCATTTGGAGGCATAGCGGGTCCTGCTGGTTGAACTGGCGGTCGGCTAGCACTGGGTACATCCTGCTGCCTGCTAGTAGAAGCCTGGGGAGTAGTCGCCGGGCTAAGGTCGAACAGCGGGAGCTGGCCCGTCGCCGGGCGAGACTGGCTGTGATACGAACGAGGCGGCTCTCCCTGATCCAGCAACACGAATGGCGGTGGAGGTAGAGCCGAGGGTGCTGAATGGGTCTGCGCGTGCTGAGATCTGCGCTGAGCCTGCTGCCTCGTCTCGGTAGCGTGCACGGCTTGGTCACAAGTGCCTGCTGACATACCTCGGTGACCGGCGCGATTGCGATTCCGCCGACGTTGACGTCGGCTGGAAACATTGGTGCGGTCTGCCTGGGGTTCCCCTTCGTCGGGGGTCATATAGGGCTTTACCAGCTC
The DNA here is from genome assembly GCA_963277665.1 of Viscum album. NCBI lineage: Eukaryota > Viridiplantae > Streptophyta > Magnoliopsida > Santalales > Viscaceae > Viscum > Viscum album. Next base: position 821,170,380 of record OY728130.1, on the reverse strand, counting down.
CACGGTGTTAACCGAAGCGTACCCTTGACTATCACTCGAAGAGTCATCCACCGCTGGGCGGATTCTGGGGGGAATTCCCATTTCAGGAGGCATAAAGTCGCCAAGAGTGCGGGATGACGACGGCACTGGCGGTGCACGTTGCTTCTTCTTACGTCTCCGCTGCTTGCCCTTTTGGGTAGAGGTCGACTGTGAGGACGATGCTGAGGCACCGGCTGCTTCTTCTGAAGGTTCCGGCTGCTTCAGGCGTGCCCGGATGATACCCTGGGCACAGACAACAGTTTTTCGAGCCATCCAGTTGTCGTATTTCTGGGACCCGCGGCTAGGGACCTGCTGCCACTCACCCTCGCTGTCACTGCCGATTTCTGATCCCGCAAAGACGCCTGCCACCTGCGCTGGCGCTGGGCCCAGCTTGACTATGTTGTTGTTGACCTGGTCCTGAAGCCAGTGTTTAAACACATAGCATCGCTTGAGGGTGTGCCCCAGGATCCGATGATAAGGGCAGTAGTTGGGGTGATCAGTGAGATGTGCCTCTGCCGGTCTCCTGCACTCAGGCAGACGCACAATCCCTTGCTCCAGAGCACTTCGGAAGTAACCAGGGACCTGATTTTCGTTGAACGAATAGGTATGGTATTTTCTTTCCGGGTAAGGAGCCCTGGGGGCCTGATCCTGTCGAGGGACCGGAGGGGCCTGCCGAGGGGGCGGCGCCTGGTTGTCTCGCATAGGTGGCGGTGGCGCGTTGCGCGGGGGAACCTGTCGGTTCTGAGGCGGTCGCTGCTGGGCAGGAGCCTGTGCTTGAGGTGGAGGACCTCTGCGGGGTTGCGGGGGTGGTACCGCCGGTAGCAATTCCAGCTGCCTCGGGGCTTCTATTTGAGCCACTGCGGCGGGTTCAGCCCTGGCGGCCCTCCTGGCTGGGATCATTGGGGGCAGCAAACGTGCCTGACTAGCCTGTTGCAGGGCCTCTTCGAGGCGCTGGGCCTTATCCGAAAAATCTCTGAACCCCCCAGGGTAATTCTGGGTAATCAAGGAGGGTACCAGCTCTGTCTTTACGTTCCCCACACACATCGTCAGTAATTGCTCCTGAGTCAGTGGCATATCGAGAGAATACGTAAGTCCTTTCCACCGGGCGATGAAGTCCGCAACCCGCTCATCAGGCCTCTGTTTGCACTTAAAGAGGTCTGCGATGCTGGTCTTCCGCGTGGTGGAGCTGAACTGGTACAAGAACTGCCGGCGAAGATCTTCCCAACCGGTCACTGATCCGATGGGGAGCTGGCTGTACCAGACGAATTCCGGACCTTCCAACGTCTGTACAAAACATCGGAGCTTAGCGGCTTCTTGCTGAGCCGGGGTCCCCAACATGGGGCCACACCTGGAAGAGAAATGAGCCAAGTGCTGGGGTGGGTCCCCTGTCCCGTTAAAAGGCGAGAAAGTGGGGTTCCCAAAACCCGGCGGCGCGGGCATATCATCCACCCACGCGGGATAAGGCTTGCCATCGGGTGGGACCGCCACCTGCCGTGTCTCCAACGCCTCGAGGCGGGCTGTGAGTGCCGCAATAAGGTCCTCCGGGTGGGGGTCCCTGTCTTGACGGGGATCCCTAACCACAAGCGCATTGCCAGGTTCTTCAACGCGGTAGACGGCTTCTGCTGCCCGCGGGTCAACTGGTTGGACGACCTGTTGGGCGGCCGGGGGAACCCGGGTTGGATTCTTCAGATTGCCCCGTCGCTCAGGGGGGTTTGGCGAGACGTATCGCGCCCTCTTGCCGTACGTTCCGGCTTCCGCCCTGTCCGCGGCAGTAGCATGATCAGGGTTGCCCGGAGGCATCTCACCGGGGGGAAATTGTTCCTGCCCCTGCTGTCCCGGCCTGGGATTACCATAGTCGGGTCGTCGCTCTGCGGCGCGTTCAGCCAAAAGTTCGTCGACCAGCCTCTTCTGTTCAGCAAGCTGCTGGCGCAACGTGGCTTTCTCAGGATCTTCGTCCGTTTTCTGCACGGAGGCGGACGGGTCGGAGTGCTTGGCTATTCCGACGTGCTCCTTACCCTTGCCAGTGCTTCGACCGAGCGCCAGTGACTCGGTGGGTACAGGGAGGCCTAGAAGGTTCCTTTGATGACGGGTGACTCTCCCTGATGGGTCGAGTAGTGGCGGTACGCACTCGGGTGGTAAGTCCCCATCAAGGAACTCAAGCTCATCTTCCTTATCCACAACGTCGACCATGTGGACTGTGACCCCTCTTGAGGGAATATCCTCAATGTCGCATAGCGAATCAGGCTGTCGTAGAATAGGGTCGAAGAGGAGAGCGGCATAGCGTCCCCAACCACGGACTTGCACATGGGGGGTAGCTTCCCTGACAATCTTGCGGAGTGCCTTGAAACTCTGAACGCATCTTCGTTGGAGGGCACCCTGATGACCGGGCGACTCGGGGTGCTGGGCCACAAGGAGCACCGCTGCATCAATCAGGCGGCACTGTTTGCCAATCTCCTCGAAGTGCTCCCGACTCCTGGGGTACACTACCTGTTCCCAACGGAGGCGGAAGTGCGTCGCTGCCTCGTTGACACGGGTTCTGGAATCAATCTAATTCCGACCCGGACGTTGCGAAAACTGGGTTTGTCTGAAGGTGATTTGACTCCCTCTGACCTCAGGATTCAGGGGTACGACAGGACAGAGCAAACCCCGGTCGGCAAGATCCGCCTGAAGACCCAGTTCGGTGGCTTAATTTCCAGCACCGAGTTCATGGTTGTTTCTCAGGACACCGCCTACAACGCACTGATGGGTAGGCCATGGCTCCACCTGCATGCTGCGGTCCCCTCATCGTATCACCAGTGCCTTAAGTACTCGCTCAACGGTCGAGTAGGCGTGATCCAAGGAGACGCGTCCCCCTTTGCTTTTTGTGAGGCCCGCTATCTGGATGCGGGTTATTACAAAAGCAAAGACAAGCAGATCCTGGTCAGCGAGGATGAGCCCGCTCCAATCGCAAGTAATCCCTGGGCGAGCATGGACGACGCCTACATCCTCCCGATCCACCGGTTGGAAGCCACGACCCCCGACATGGGACAATGTTTTGTTGTTTCGGGTACGCAAGGAAGGCATGTTCCCGCGTCCAAGCGACGGCGGAGAATCACCTCGTACTCCTACACCAACCAGGCTCGGGTCATCCCGGAATCTCCTACCCCTGTACGGTAACGGGATGTCAGGCTCATGACAACAGCGGTGCGCCATACGTGTCTATTTCGCCGGGATGGAATCAACCGACTCTGGCCGACACGTCACCACTGCTTTGATATCGTCAAGCGTGGCCCCTTAGGCCGAAGGCCGGATGGGATAGGGTCAAATGCATTCATTGCTATGGTCTCCACGACGAGTGAGTCTCGTGATGTGATGACTGCTGCTGCCCAAGTCGGCACCAGCTGCCCCTCGGGTTTTGAGAGCCCAGAAGCACCTTCCGTCACGGGAAGTCCCCCCCCGGCTGGGGAGGAAGACTTGGGGGATGCTCCCCCAGCCTTTGAAGAAGGCGTCTCTACCACGGTTGATGAGCTGGTGCAGGTGAACCTTGGCAGCGAGGCAGATCCAAGACCCACATTGATCAGTGCGGCCATGTCCCTCGAGGAGCGGCGGCAGTATGTGGACTTCCTCAAACAGCACCGCGATGTGTTTGCCTGGAGTTACGATGAGATGCCAGGACTGGATCCCCAAGTGGCCGTCCACCGTCTGGGCCTCCCGGTAAAACATCGTGGGTTTAAGCAGCCACCCAGGAAAATGCACCCTTCCCATGGCGCTATGGTTGAGGCTGAAGTTGATAAGCTAATCAAGGCCAACTTCGTCAAAGAGGTCCAGTACCCCAAATGGCTCGCCAACATTGTGCCAGTCAGGAAGAAGAATGGGCAGATTAGGGTCTGCATCGACTTCCGCGATCTCAATCGCCACTGCCCAAAGGATGACTTCCCACTTCCAGTGACGGAGCTGTTGATTGACGCCACGGCCGGGTTCCAAGCCCTCTCTTTCATGGATGGGTATTCCGGGTATAACCAGATCCGGATGGCCCCCGAAGATGAGGAGTCCACTGCCTTCAGGGCTCCCCAGGGTACCTTTTGCTACCGGGTAATGCCATTCGGTTTAAAAAATGCAGGTGCCACTTATCAGAGGGCTATGCATCGCATATTCAAACCGATCCTCGGGACATTGGTGGAATGCTACGTGGATGACCTTGTAGTCAAATCGTATCAGCGCCAGGACCATCTCAAAGACCTTGAGAAAGTGTTCGGTTTCCTCCGTTCCCGTCACCTGAAGATGAACCCGCTGAAGTGTGCCTTCGGGGTCACCTCCGGGAAGTTTCTGGGCTTTGTTGTCAGATACCGAGGTATCGAGATCGACCCGGAGAAGATCAAGGCCATCAGCCAAATGCCTCCCCCGAGCAACATTCGGGAGCTTCGAGGCCTGCAAGGTCACTTAGCCTATATACGCCGATTCATTGCGAACCTGGCCGGCAAGTGTAAGCCCTTTTCTCGGCTCATGAAGAAAGGCGCTGCCTACGAATGGGATGAGGAGTGTCGGATCGCCTTCGAGGAAATCAAGCAGTACCTGCTCCAACCTCCGGTCTTGATGCCACCCGTCTCTGGAAAGCCGCTGGTCCTTTACGTGACCGCCCTGGAAAGATCCCTCGGCGCGCTGCTCGCCCAGAAGAATAACGAGGGCACTGAGAACAGTCTATACTATCTCAGTCGCATGCTTCTCGATACGGAGGTCAGATATTCCCTTATCGAAAAGAGCTTCCTTGCGCTCGTCTTCGCCGTGCAGAAGTTGCGACACTACCTGCAACACCACGAGGTGCAATTGATCTCTCGGGTGGATCCGCTGAAGTACATCCTGAACCGCCCCATGCTGACTGGCCGACTAGCGCGGTGGGCAGTAATTCTCCAGCAGTTTGACATCAGGTTTGTGCCTCAGAAGGCCGTTAAGGGACAGGCGTTGGCAGACATTTTAGCTGCCCATCCAACCTCCGCGGATCAATCCCTGGACCTGGATTTCCCCGATGAGACGATTCTCTCGGTCGATCACGCTGTCCCGTGTTGGCAAATGCATTTCGACGGCGCCTCCCGGAGCCCCACCGGTAGAAGGCTCAACGACCCCAAGCTCAACAGAGTGGGTCTGGGTATTGTTTTCATTACCCCGACGCAAGCCGTCCTGCCGTACTCCTTCCTGCTGTCAGAAGGTTGTACGAACAACGAGGCAGAGTACCAAGCTCTCATCACCGGCCTCGAGTTGGCCCTCGAGATCCATGTACCCCATCTACATGTGAAAGGAGATTCTGAGCTGGTAATCAAACAGGTTAATGGCGACTACGTCGTCAGGAAGCCAGAGCTTGCACCGTTGCTGGAGTACACCCTCCTCCTGATGGCCCAGTTCTCTTCTCGGCCAGAGGTTACCCATGTCCCGCGGTCGCAGAACGGCCAAGCGGACGCCCTAGCTGGCTTAGCCGCATCGCTCGCAGAACCCGAGCAAGATGATTTGGTCATACACGTGGCCCACCGGAGAGTCATTGCTCCCGTCACCCAAGAGGACCGTGATAGCCTGCGGGTAAGTCATCTCACCGCCGGACCCTCCGTATCGGAAGTCCCGGGTTCGTCGGATGCAGTGGTTGAAACGACCCCCGATTGGAGAGCACCTTTTGTCGAGTATCTCCAAAATGGTCAGCTCCCGGACAACCGGGCCGAGCGCGAGCGAATCCGACGCCGCGCACTTCAATTTACCCTCCAGAGCGGCCCCAGTCTTGAGCAGACCCTCTATAAACGGAGTTTTGATGGTGTCCTCCTCCGTTGCATCCAAGGAGCAGAGATACCTCATGTTATGCAAGAGGTTCACGCCGGTTCCTGTGGCGCCCATCAAGCTGGGCCGAAGCTGTCCCATCAAATCTGGAGGCTAGGGTACTTCTGGCCCTCCATGATCCACGATTGTATTGGATACGCCAAGAGATGCCACGCGTGCCAAGTGCACGCCAACTTCTTGCATCGGCCGCCAGAACCCCTCCACCCCACCAAGTACTCTTGGCCATTTGCGGTATGGGGACTCGATGTAGTGGGACCGTACCCGCCGGCAACAGCCCGCCAGTGTAGGTTCATCCTGACTGCTACAGATTTCTTCTCCAAGTGGGCAGAAGCAGTTCCGCTCAAAGAGGTCAAGGCCCGTTCCGTCGTTGACTTTGTGAGCTCCAACATCATCCACCGGTTTGGGGTCCCTCACGCCGTCCTCACTGACAACGGCACCAACTTCCGAGCAGCTGAATTGAAGAAATTGTACGCTAAGTACGACATCCGGTCAAACCATACCTCCCGCTACCACGCACAGGCAAATGGACAGATCGAGGCGTTCAACAAGACCCTCTCTAACATTCTGCAGAAGATGGTTGGTCAGAACAAGAAGAGTTGGCCGGACAAGCTCCCCAACGCCCTCTGGGCTTACCGGACGACGACTCGCAACTCTACCCAGGTGACCCCATATTCCCTGGTGTATGGAGCTGAGGCCGTCCTACCCATTGAGATCCAGCTGCCGTCGCTACGCACGGCCGTTTATGATCACCAGACATCAGATGAGGTAGCCGAGATCCGTCTAGCTGAGCTAGAGGCACTGGACGAGAACCGGCTTCGTGCCCTGCACAATCTGGAAAGGCATCAGGACAAGATGGCAAGAGCTTTTGACAAGAAGGTTCGTCTCCGCTCTTTTCTACAGGGTGACCTGGTGCTGGATCTGCGAGCGCCAATGATTCCCGGAAGGAAGCCGCCCAAGTTAGAACCCAAATGGGAAGGGCCTTATATCATCCATAAGGTTTACCCCAATGGAGCTTACTCCTTGGTGACCACAGATGGAGAGCGTGTAACCCCTCCCACCAATGCCAGATTCCTCAAGCGATACTTCGCCTAGGGCAAAAGATGGTCCCGCATGACCCTAAACTGCGAGATGGTCCCGCATGACCCTAAACTGCGAGATGGTCCCGCATGACCCTAAACTGTGAGATGGTCCCGCATGACCCTAAACTGCGAGATGGTCCCGCATGACCCTAAACTGCGAGATGGTCCCGCATGACCCTAAACTGCGAGATGGTCCCGCATGACCCTAAACTGCGAGATGGTCCCGCATGACCCTAAACTGCGAGATGGTCCCGCATGACCCTAAACTGCGAGATGGTCCCGCATGACCCTAAACTGCGAGATGGTCCCGCATGACCCTAAACTGCGAGATGGTCCCGCATGACCCTAAACTGCGAGATGGTCCCGCATGACCCTAAACTGCGAGATGGTCCCGCATGACCCTAAACTGCGAGATGGTCCCGCATGACCCTAAACTGCGAGATGGTCCCGCATGACCCTAAACTGCGAGATGGTCCCGCATGACCCTAAACTGCGAGATGGTCCCGCATGACCCTAAACTGCGAGATGGTCCCGCATGACCCTAAACTGCGAGATGGTCCCGCATGACCCTAAACTGCGAGATGGTCCCGCATGACCCTAAACTGCGAGATGGTCCCGCATGACCCTAAACTGCGAGATGGTCCCGCATGACCCTAAACTGCGAGATGGTCCCGCATGACCCTAAACTGCGAGATGGTCCCGCATGACCCTAAACTGCAAGAGGGTCCCGCATGACCCTAAACTGCGAGATGGTCCCGCATGACCCTAAACTGCGAGATGGTCCCGCATGACCCTAAACTGCGAGATGGTCCCGCATGACCCTAAACTGCGAGATGGTCCCGCATGACCCTAAACTGCGAGATGGTCCCGCATGACCCTAAACTGCGAGATGGTCCCGCATGACCCTAAACTGCAAGAGGGTCCTGCATGACATTAAACTGCATGGGTCCTGCACGACCCTAAACTGCGACTTGGTCCCGCATGACCTTAAACTGTATCTCCGTCCTCACTGCAAGACGTTAAACTGCAAGTCAGTCAGTTCTTCCTGACCGAGGCTCAGTCTCAGGCCCCTCGGCCTCTTTGGGCCCCTGGCCCCGTCTCCACCGAGGTCTGGCCCCATGCCCCCCTCGTTTCTTTCCGACTTACCCTCTTACGGGATTGTACGGTACAGTGTAGGACTACGTTCTCACGTTGAGATCATGACCATGCCGCACACATCCCCGAACGAGATACCCCTCGTCCCGCATGACGTTAAACTGCATGTCAAGAACTACGTACGGCTTGATTCTCATCTTTATGGGATACGTAGGAACGCTCGGACGCCTCGTCTTGAGCCCAGCCCCAAGCTTCTCTCTTCCACTATTCCCCCTGGGAATGGTCTCCTTGGAGGATCTTTGTGCAGCAGGGCGTCGGCCTTCTTGGCCCCGCTCATGCAACCCCACTCACGCAAAGATTGTAAAGGTCGCACCATGCGCCCGCTCCGTTCTTCTACCCTCCCACGTCCTTACCGCATGACGCTAAACTGCATGGCCTTCAAGAACTACGTATGGCTTGATTCTCATCCTTATGAGATACGTAGGAACGCCCAGACATTTCGTCTGTTGGCCCAGCCCAAAAGCCGAAATCTTCCCCTCGGGTTAAGACACGGCAGGGTGCACATTTTTTGCCCCAGCCCACGTCGAGCAAGCCTCGACCCGGCTGCACATTCCCCCCTGGAGGTGTTTGCCCCTTTCGCGGATGGATTCACACCCGGAGGGCCCCCCCCAAGAACGGCCTGGATACAAAGCCCAAGGGCTCTCCTACCGATACGGGCCAACGCCCCTGAGGGTTTCTCAAGCAACAAATTGAAACAAGTCCCGCGTTGCCAATTTGGTCAGCGGTCGACCCTCAATTGTTGCCCCCATGCGGGTCACCATAGGAACGCTGTGTTTCGACTATGGTCAACAGTGATTCATTCTGCCCCATCCTGAGGTGATAAACTTCCCCCAGGTGGTGCTAGTGATCGGGACCACAGCCCACGATTTCTCACATGGAGTGTACGGTGTGGTGTGGGACTACGTCCTCATTCACGTCGGGATCATGTACCACGCCGTACAACTCCCCTTACGAGGCTCAGCCTCAGGCCTCTTAGCCTCCTTGGGCCCCTGGCCCCCCGTCCTCATGTAAGACGTTAAACTACAAACCGGTTAGGCCCTCCTGACCGAGGCTCAGCCTCAGGCCCCTCGGCCTTTCTAGGCCGCGACCCAGGACCTATCTTATAGGATTGTACGGTATGGTGTAGGACTACGTCCTCATTCACGTCGGTTTTTCGCCATACTATACACCTTGCTCAGGAGTATATTACTCCCCACCCAAGTCCCGCATGACGTTAAACTGCACTTCAAGAACTACGTGTGGCTTGATTCCCATTATAATGGGATACGTAGGACCACCTGGATGTCCAAAATCCGGGTCCAGCCCCATCTCTCGGGAATCCTCATCCCATCTTGGCCCCTTGGCCCATCCTTCCTCCATGAAGAGATCATATGGTGCGGTGTGGGATTATGTCCTCATTTACGAGGGTCTTGTAGTGACCACACCATGTTTCCCGCACCACCGAGCTGTTTCGTCGATCCCTCTGTCGGCTGTTCACCAATGTGCTTAAGAGTACTCTGGTTCATTACCTGGAATGCCAAGCTTTACTCGGACACGTCCGCGCCCGCTTTCCAGGCTTTGCGTATCCCCGCATCAGGGCTTTCACCATTTTTCACACCCGGAGGGACCCCCAAGTACGTCCTGGATACAAAAGCCCAAGGGCTCTCCTACCGATACGGGCCAACGCCCCCCAGGGTTTCAGACGACAAATCGATAAAATCCCGCGTTGCGAATATGGTCAGCGGTCGATGCTCGTTTGTTGCTCCCACCTCAGGCTAACGCGATACAGACACTGTGTTTCCTTCATGGATAACAGTTTTCCTCTGTCGTCACGCCAACCCATTAAGCCCAAATGCCGGGTACACAATTCACACCCTTCATCACTTCATCGTGTCCAAGTAGAATTTCGGGACTCTCGGTACTTTTTTCCCCCGTGCACGTCTGCGCGTTTGAGGAACAAGCTACATCAAAGGTGTCCTTCGGAACTCTCTGCTGACTCCCCTTTAATGGATGCCCCAAGTGTTGCAATGAGGGTCCCCCCCTTGTTTCCCACACCGAGTTTATCTCACGTGGGCTTAGGGATTGGGTTGACCTCTGTGCTTACTTAGGGAGTTGTCACCATCCACGGTCCGAGCTCTAAGACCATAAACTAAGACCCTCATCTGGAACTACGTTCAAGACCCCTTGTCTCCGAGCCCAGCTTGAGTTCAGCAAATTTACCCCTCTAATCCTGCCTTCAGGACCCTGATCACAGGACTGCGTGGCGCAGTGTAGGACTACGTCCTCATTCACGTCGGGTACGCAATAGTTGCACCACGCACGCCCCATTCTGAGGTTCAGTCCTCCTATCCCCTGTCCTGCATGACATTAAAAGGCACCCTTCAGAACTACGTGTGGCTTGATTCCCATCCTAATGGGATACGTAGGACCACCTGGATGTTTAAGATTCGGGTCCAGCCCCACCTCTGGGAGATACCCTGATTTCCCGGTCACCTAGACCACTTGGTCCATCCCTCTCCAGCGGGGGGTGCGTAGGTATGATACAAGGTTGTGGGAATCATGCCCCCCTTCCCCTGGGAATCTGCCATCTCTCGATCACCCTCAAGGTTGAGTCCCTTGGCTCCCCGCAGCGGTTCACCCATGTATTGAGAGTACTCTGGTCTAGGACCAAGAGTGTCAGATTCAACTTGGTCAAGTTCCTTCCACTTGTCAAGCTTCGTGTTCCCCTCTATTCGGACTTCCATCATCTTTCACACCCGGAGGGACCCCCAAGAACGGCCTGGATACTACGCCCAAGGGCTCTCCTACCGATACGGGCCAACGCCCTCCAGGTTTACGGACAACAAATCGATAAAATCCCGCGTTGCGAATATGGTCAGCGGTCGATGCTCGTTTTGTTAGTCCTCATTTCAGGCTAACGCGACAGGATGCTGTGTTGCGAACATGGTCAGCAGTAATCCTCTGTCGTCACGCCAGCCCCTTCAGTCCTTGAATGTTGGTTGCATGATTCACATCATTTTCCACCCCATCATGTCCAGGTGGAATCTCGACACTTTTGGCGCTATCCCTCAGTGCACCTTTGCATGTTAGGGGGACAAAGCTGCAATCTGGCGTCCTTCGGGACTCCCTGGTCCGAGCTCTAAGACCATAAACTAAGACCCGTTCGGGACTACGTTCACATTCCCATCCTCATGGGACACGTAGGACCGCCCAGACGCCCTGTCTCCGGGTACAACCCATTCAGGAAGCCAGTCTCTTCCCCTGTTTTACCTCCGGATGGCGTACAATTTGATGTGGGATCATGTCTCTGTCAAATGTGTTTTATAAACACTGCGCACATTTCCCGCCTAGCATCGTCTCTGCTACGTCTGCGCTGCATGACGATAAAATGCATGCTTGGTCCTATCATACGACCCTAAACTGTGACATTATCGTCCTGACCGCACGACGAAAAACGGCACTGCATTGTGGTGACCTCGCTGTAGAGGACATCACGTTGGGTACTGGCCACGCGCCATGCCATTTGTCAACGCCCATCACGGCTTGATTCTTGTGGCGACATCACGACCTACAGTTCTAGGCATGTCGCTTCACAAAAAAAAAACCATTCACCTCAAAGAACAAACAAGATACATCAAATTCCGCTTCTTTTAGTGCAAGGGCCACGTCCGCACTTCCCCTTTCCCCTGGCACTGGTACCTTACCCAGCCACCTTCCAGAACTACGTATGGCTTGATTCTCATCCTTATGAGATACGTAGGAGCGCCCGGGTACTTCCCCGCGGGTCCAGCCTAACCCTTGAGTTCGGTCCCTCGACTCGAGCTCATTCACGTCAGGTTGTGATGTCATGCGTCCCCTGATCCCCTTTTTCCAATCCATGGTCCGAAGTCTATGACCATAAACTAAGATCTCCCCAAGGGAAAGGAATCTGCTCCCTCTCTAATACGTTTCGTTGACGTATTCAGATGTGTTTTGACAAAAAGCCCGAAGCATGGGATTTTCACAGGGACATTCCCCTCATCCCATGACCAAGCTTCGTGAGCTCACTATTTGGATCCTCATCCTTTTCCACATCCAAAAGGACCCTCGGACGACGTGGATACTAAGCTTAAGGGCTCTCCATGAATGCTGGACCTAAGGGCCCTACAATCGTTTCGGGCCAACGCCCCTGCGGATATTTGACAACATTTGTGACATGGTCCCGTGTTTCGAACATGGTCAACGGTCGACCCTCATTTGTTTGTCCCCATTTCAGGCTAATGCGATAGGATGCTGTGTTGCGAATATGGTCAGCAGTAGTCCTCTATCGCCACGCCGTCACCATCGTGATCCGAATCTCGAGCGTCATGATTCACACATTTCCACTCCTTCATGTCCAAGTGGAACTCCATCATACTCGGCTCCTTCTCTTCGCGCATCTAGATGCGCTGAATGATCATGTTAGTGTCATTGGGCCGGTAGTCACCGAGCATCCCTTTGCCCTCACCTTCCCCTCTCTGCGTCGGGAAATTCCCACCACTACTGCTTGTTTCCCACACCGAGCACGACTCACGTGGGCTTAGTAGTTTTGGCTGGATGTGTACCAACACAGTCAGGCTACTCCTCGTCCTACATGACGTTAAAATGCACTTTCAGAACTACGTATGGCTTGATTCCCATCGTCATGGGATACGTAGAGACACCCAGGCATTTCACCTAGGGTCCAGCCCCAGGAATCGCAAAATCCTATTCCTCCTCATTTCCAGCCCTCGCCAGAGAGGCCCTATCTGGAAGAAAGAATGATCCGGGATCAGATCGATGCGCCCATCTGGCGTACACCCACCACGGTGGTGTAACTACTGAAGTGTTGGATTCTGTTTGAACAAACCATCACTCCATATTCCACGCTTTGCGTGCCCCTTATTCGGACCCTCGTCTTCTTTCATGTCTGGAAGGACCCCCTAACAGTAAGGATGTCTGACCTATGGTCCACCAACTGTCCTGGGCCAACGTCCCGAAAGATTAATCGACAACAAATTGATAAAATCCCGCGTTGCGAATACGGTCAGCGGTCGATGCTCATTTGTTGTCCCCGTTTCGGGCTAACGCACGCCCCTGGTGTTGCCCCAATCGTGCATACGAGCACATTGGATAAACGGTAATTCGGCTATCCCGGAAGTTCCTCCTCCGATCAAGCCTTCCCCATCTTTCGGGAATCTGGGCTGGTTTGAGGGAATTGTCGTCAAACGTCCCGCAAACATTGTAGGGATGCAACAAGACAATTCAACAGTGGAAATCCTGCGTGCTACGGAACTCAAAACAAAGGAGGAAAGAAGAATTGAAGCACAAAAGTGTTAGTAAAAGTTTCTTCGGGTTCGCTACAGTACTCGGGGGTTGAATTCCCCCATGGACGGGTTGACTCTGTCGAAAGAGCGTTGCAGCTCCGCCACCCGTTGACTTGCGGCGTCCAGAGCCTGTTGCCGCTGATTTAACTCCCGCTCCTCTTCAGCAGCGGCGGGGCGTAATCCGTCAACCCTGGCCCGGGCCCTTTCCACCTCGGCCTGGACGACATCCATCCTTCCAGAGGTTTGCCCCATATGTTCCTCAGCCTCCGCTAGCTGAGCCTTTAAGTGTGAGACCAGCTCAGACTGCGCATTGAGAGTGGCTGAAAGCTCGTTGGCCCGGATCTGCATCTGTTGGGCCTCGCCTTCAGCCTCCTGGAGCTTCCTAATGTTGGTCGCCTTCCTCCTCTGCCATCCCACGCTCAGCCCACGATCATGCTCCCGGATCTTCTCAGCCATGAGGTCTCGGACGAGCGCGTGAGGGCGTTGGGCATCCACTCCCCCGGCACACAGCTCGCGCAACCGCGAGCGGAGCCTATCCATTTCGGCCAGCCATTGCACCTGGGGGGTGTCCCTGATAAAGCGCGTGATCAGCTTCCACGACCGGCGACGGACTATGCTGCTGTCTTCCTCATCAGAGGCCGTTTCGTCCCAATCCGCGCGGTCAGCAGGCTCGTACGCGGGATATGCCTGCAGGAATTCCTCAGCGGGATCCGCATCTGGTGTCGAGTCTGGTACGACGCCTGACGCCGGCGCAGGCACGACAGGACTAGGACTGACCGGTTGATCCTCTTCCTCAGAGTCCACCTCGATGACTTCAGGTATGGCCCTACCGGTGGTCCCACCAGTGATGGTGTGCACCGCAGCTGGAGGAGGTGAAGGGATTATCGTCACCATCACCGGCATGCCCCTGGGAGGGACGCCGCCAGACATCCCAACCAGCCTCGCTGCAGCAGCCCACGCCAGTCGGAGAACTGTATGACAGAAAGAGAGAAAGAGACATAAACGTTAGTTGGCATGGCCCACGTGCGGCAACGAAGAGACTGGTGAAGGAGACTTACGAAGATCAACCTCCGAACACTGCTCCCGGGCCGGTACCGACGGGACTCCAAGACGAGGCCCCTCGTATACTGTTGGAAGGCCCGGAGAGTCCGGAGGAGCCACCTCAAACCCCCCGGTTCCACCAGGTGCAGAACTGGACGCAGCCATAGGCGCGGGTTCTGAAGGCCCCGCATCGTCACCCGCCGAGGAGCGAGAACGAGGCCTACGAACAAGTTCCTCCTGCTTGACCCAATCATTGGTGAGAAGTCCGTATGGATTCAATAACAGATCGTAAGAAGAGAGGTTCGGAATGCTACCTCGAGAGCCTCCGCGGAGTCATCGGATTCTGAGCTTCGGTCTCCGACCTCGCCCTCCTCCAACGGGCTCCCTCCTCCCGCCTCATCCTCCCGAGAAGAGCCCCCTGATTCCTCCGGCAAGGGGAAGCGCTCCCTCAGGTCGGCAGCCGATAGCTGTGGAGGGACCGTCTGATTCAACAGTACCCTCACCCGGTCTGTCATCGGGCGAGGGGCACCACAGGAGTGGATGTAATCCTCCAGTTCGTTCAAGTATCGCTCCGCCTCCGCCGGAGACACCATGAATCCGGCCCGGACTGGGCCTATGCCCGGCAGTCTCATCCCGAGGCGATTCAGGTGGGCCCACACATCAGATGGGCTGAGGAATTGCCGGTTGACGTCCCAGACGTCCCAAGCCTCCGGAAAGACAGCATCTTCTGCCATGTCAATGTGACGCAGCCGCTTCCCCGGAGCCTGAGCGGATATCCGACGGAATCCCCTCGGTGGTCGCCCCTCTGGATGACCCTGCTCTCCCGGAACCACCGGATCCGCCACTACTGCCATGCCCTCGGCCGGTGCGGGTCCCTCTGCCACGGCAGCCCCGCTGCCGCGGGCGGCCCTAGCTGCCCTCCGACCCCGACCTCGAGATAAAGGAGGCCCACCGTCACCAACCCGGATCGTTGGCTGCTTCAGCATCTCCCCGGGATAAGCAGCCTCCCAGCTGATGGCGTACTCCTTCACTAAGACGAAGGCGGCGGTGGGTGGAGGCAATGTGATCTGCATCCTTCCATCCTCACGTGTGAACATGAGCCACAGCTGCCTCATCACACACGGGTGCTCCTCGTGACGCACCTCCTAGTATACCTGCGGGGTCAGCCGCTGGAGACACCGGAACTGCCTCGCAAAACGGTGCGGGGTGTATGGTTCACAGATTGGCTCACGATCTATCCGAGCCACCAAAACGCCGCCTCGGAAGGCCAGGAGGTAAGCCCGATGCTCCTCCGTTCCCCGTCCATCATCGGTAAGCCTTCCCGTCGGCAGTGGAAAGGGATGAAAGTTGAACTCGTCCGCCCTCCACACCCTATTTAGCACCATCGGAACGGCCAGTTTGAATGGGAAGCTCCCAACTGCGTTCAGGATGGAAGGGCGAAAGTCTGATCCCGGCGGCGAAATGGGGTTTGGATACTCGTAAATCCCCCTGATGTGCGCAGCGATCCACCCATACAGGAGGTGGAAGGGCCCGCATATTCTTGGCGGCTTTTTGCCCTCGCTGATACGTCGCAGCAATCTGTATAGCTTGGCGAGCATCGGGATCCCCAGGTTGATCCGCTGCCCCATGGCCAGCATCGATGCCATGATGAACGAGCTGGGTCGTACCCCCATGCTTGTATCTCTCACTGGTAGAATCCACCCACATATGAGGGCCGCGATGAACGCCGCCAGCCTAACTATTGGCTGTTGTTCGGTGCTGACGCTGAAGCCCCAAGTCTTCCATTGGCTGTCCTCCAAAACCCGCCAATACGAGTGCCCCTTACCCCGCTGGGCTGCCCTCGGACAAGTTCGAGGCCTTGGAGGGAACTCTCGATTCTCTGGAAAGTTCAGGAAACACTTGAACCACCTCTTGAAGTGGACGTCCCTCACTGCTTCCTTGTCATCCGCGGGGACAAACGCCATCAGCACTGACGCCAGTCGCGGCATTTGCTCCGCATCTTCCCACACGCCGACGACGGGGAGGAACTCGTCGTACATGGCCCCCAAGATCGGGACCCCAGAAACCTGGTGGACATCCCACAGGCTGATGCCCACCTCCCCGTGATGCAGATGAAAAGTGTTGGTCCTGGACGACCATCTACTCAGCAGTTCCGGCATCAGCTGCTTTGGCTGGTAAATGTGGAACTGGGAGGCCCATGCCGCCTCGTACAATCCCACTCTCCTCAGTTCTGCCTCGAACTCCTCGCATGAGGCGCCTACCCAGTAGGCCCAGGCCCAGTCGTCGGTAAAATTGCCGCCCTGGCGCAGGTCCCACTCATCGTACCATCCCTTCTTCGGATCCTGCAGAGCCGCCTTCAGCATGGTGCGGTAGAGAGGAGGGGACGTCTCCGGTTGCAGTGGCCTCCCGTCAATGTCGTTCACATGATTGTAGAGACAATCGGCGGTGACGGGTGTGAAATCCTCCTGCGCGTGACCATCGGCCGCCCTGAACCATTGGTGTTGGCACGGTGTGCTCCTGAACCAACAAGATGGTTCATCCCTTCCCGCCTCAGGGATGAAGACGTCATCCCTCAGCCCAAAGCCGTACAACGGCAGCTTTTTGCACTGTGGATAGTCCTTCTGACCTTCCGACAGCAGATCTGTCAGAGAAGTGTGGTCTGAATGGCTGCGAACCATTTCCCCCAAGCCCGGGCGGTTGGCCATCTCATCCCGGCGAGCAGCATCTGCAAGCACTTCCCGCACAGCTTCTTGATGAGCCATGTTAACTCTGGCCCTCGGAAAAGGATTCTTCCGGATGAATCTCGAAGCTCGGTCGCGAAGATGGATTGCGAAGATCGGTCGCGAGATCAAACCGCGAAGTCCGGCCAAGGCAGGCACGCAAAGATTCGCTTGGCGCGGACGCAGAGTCAGAGACTCGCGGTTCGCCGCGAAGCTCGATTCGCGGAGAGCTGTCGCGGAGTACGCGGAGCTTCGCGAAACCGAGAGCGCAAGAAGACAAGGAAGGCGCGTAAAGACAAAAGAGGGCGGACCCCCTATTTATAGACGCCGACCCCGGAGCATCGCGGCGCGCCTCACCCGCGCGGAGCATCGCGGCGCGTCCGGATCTGCGGCCCCGACGAGCATCGCGGGCCTCCTTCGCGATGCCGCATCGCGAACCACCGACAGTTTTGGCGATCTTCCCTCAGACTTCGACCCTTCACCCTCCGCGGCTCCAAGTCTGAGGGGGGGCATTTGTTGGCGCCAAAAATATGGCCCGAAAGGAAAGAACGAAAAAGACAGCCGGCGTGCTGCATCGCGAAGCACAGCCGCGAAGCACAGCCGCGAAGCCCCTCCGCGAAGCGCCCCAGCCCTGGCGGCGCCGCGAAGCACCAGAGGCGGTGATCCTCCGCGAGCGCGTTTGACGTTCGCGAGCCGCCGCGAAGCGCCGGAGGCGGTGATCCTCCGCGAGCGCGTTTGACGTTCGCGAGCGCGCCGCGAAGCTCCAGAGGCGGCGCGCGAGCCCTGCTTCGCGGCGCCCCTTCCCTATAAATACTCGACTCCCCCTGGGTCCAGAAGACGGACAATCCGACCTTTCGGCTTCTCCTCTCCCGAATCGCGAAGCAAGATTTGCCCCGGGAATCATGAGCTTCGCGAGGTATTTCTACTTCGCGAGACGACTCTGATTTGTTTCGTCCTGAGCCCCTCTTCCGAGAGGGATGCCCTTCGCGAAGCCCAAGGGCGTTCGCAAAGGAAGGGGATTCCCAAGGGAACCCGGGCAGCCGAAGAGCACTCGTGCTTCGCGAAACACCCAACCCATGCTAGTAATCCCTATGCCAAGGCAGGATAACTATGCATCGCGAAGCACTTTGCTTGGCAGGACCCTGCTTCGCGAACCACTCCTTCGCGAGGCAGTGCTCCGCGAACACTGTTCCACTTCGCGAAGCACCTCCCACTTCCACCTATGCCCCATGCTAAGGCCAAGGCACCCCACTTCGCAAAGCACACTCCTCTGGTTAGCGATTCCTCCTTCCGTGCAACCCTCCAGGTTTGCACGATGTGATTTCAAAGTCCCATGGACAACACCTCCCGTAGCGTTGCTTCGCCCAATGCTCCTTCGCATAGGCACGCTAACGGCTATTGCTTCTTCGCATAGCCACGCTAACGTGGACCCCTCGATGGTTCCTCCCGCGACCCCCCTTTACCATGGCCTTACCGACACCTTCCCTTCCCCAAGGACCAGAGGGTACCGGTTATGTAAGCCCTAGGGGTGTGGAGTGAACCCACCTCGTCCGAGCTGCAGGACGTTAAACTGCCAAGCACCGCGTCCTCAACACATGACGTTAAACTGTGACCCAACCTCGTCTCCCTCACGAAGGGTCCCCCCCAGCTCGAGCATTCATTACACCGCTCGTCTCCACGAGAATGGAACTCTTCCGCACATGGAATGAGATCCTCCTTGTCGGAGTGGTGTATGTTCGCAGGGGAAGGGTCGCCTCAGAGCGTAAATCCCTAACCTTTGGTACGGATGATTGCACCCGTGCATCTCGGTACTTCCCCACTACCAAGGTCAGTGGAGGACGTGATAGGGAACGAGGCACCTCCCATAGTCGGACCAAGGTCCAACTTCCCCGCGCTTTGTCGCGCCATGGGCCTCCATCCTGGAGTAAGTCCCAACACCATGGGCCGCTCAACGCGTAAGCCCCATTTCGCTTCTCACGGACGCACCCTTCGCGACGTGATCGTCAGGTCCTTGCAACCTCTTGTTTCTCACACCGAGCATGACTCACGTGGGCTTAGAGTGAGCACCGACCCTGACAAAACAATCCGAACTACGAGGACTTTGATCCGTGTCAAGGCATGGTACGTAGGAAGCCTCTACGAGGTTCAAGCCCACCATCAGTGGACCAAGGTCTACTCCCCATCCGAACTACGAGGACTTTGATCCGTGTCAAGGCATGGTACGTAGGAAGCCTCTACGAGGTTCAAGCCCACCATCAGTGGACCAAGGTCTACTCCCCATCCGAACTACGATGACTTTGATCCGTGTCAAGGCATGGTACGTAGGAAGCCTCTACGAGGTTCAAGCCCACCATCAGTGGACCAAGGTCTACTCCCCATCCGAACTACGAGGACTTTGATCCGTGTCAAGGCATGGTACGTAGGAAGCCTCTACGAGGTTCAAGCCCACCATCAGTGGACCAAGGTCTACTCCCCATCCGAACTACGAGGACTTTGATCCGTGTCAAGGCATGGTACGTAGGAAGCCTCTACGAGGTTCAAGCCCACCATCAGTGGACCAAGGTCTACTCCCCATCCGAACTACGAGGACTTTGATCCGTGTCAAGGCATGGTACGTAGGAAGCCTCTACGAGGTTCAAGCCCACCATCAGTGGACCAAGGTCTACTCCCCATCCGAACTACGAGGACTTTGATCCGTGTCAAGGCATGGTACGTAGGAAGCCTCTACGAGGTTCAAGCCCACCATCGGTGGACCAAGGTCTACTCCCCATCCGAACTACGAGGACTTTGATCCGTGTCAAGGCATGGTACGTAGGAAGCCTCTACGAGGTTCAAGCCCACCATCAGTGGACCAAGGTCTACTCCCCATCCGAACTACGAGGACTTTGATCCGTGTCAAGGCATGGTACGTAGGAAGCCTCCACGAGGTTCAAGCCCACCATCAGCGGACCAAGGTCTGCTTTTACGTCGGTTTACCGACAAACCCCCCATCTGAACTACGAGGTCTTTGATCCATGTCAAGGCATGGTACGTAGGAAGCCTCTACGAGGTTCAAGCCCACCCGTCTTTCACGTCGGGTTTCACCCCCGTCCAGTATGACGTTAAACTACATCCCGGTCCAGTGGTAAGCCATTACGACCAAACCATTTGAACTACGAAGTCTTTGATCCGTGTCAAGGCATGGTACGTAGGAAGCCTCCATGAGGTTCAAGCCCACTCATCACCCAATTCACGTCGTGTTCTACCTACTTCCAGCACGACGTTAAACTACATTCCAGTCCAGCGGTAAGCCGTTGTGACCCATTCCCACCTGAACTACGTGGTCTTTGATCCATGTCAAGGCATGGTACGTAGGAAGCCTCCACGAGGTTCAAGCCCAACAATAGTGGATCAAGGTCCCTCACTTATGTCGGCTCACCGACACCCACCACCCGTCGTTTATTCACGTCATGGTTCATTACCGTCCCGCATGACGCTAAACTGTATCATTTGAACTACGAGGACTTTGATCCATGTCAAGGCATGGTACGCAGGAATCCTCCCAGAGGTTCAAGCCCAACCCCCACCGGACCAAGGTCCACCCTCATGTAGGTACGCTGACGATGCCCATCGGACCAAGGTCCACCATCACGTCGGTTTACCGGCACCATCCCGAACTACGCGGACTTTGATTCCCTGCCACGGGGATACGTAGGAAGCCCCTTTAAGGCTCAAGCCCAACTTCGTCGTCACCACCCCTGCGATGGTCCCATTCCATTCTCAACCGTCTCCGCGAGACGTTAAACTCGCGACCTACCTCGTGGTAAACATGAGATGCCTGAGGAAAACCTCGGATGGAACGCCTTTGGCGTAACCGTCTTTGCTAGACGTTAATCTTGCAAACATACACTGTGTTGAACACGGGAAGCTGAGGAAAACCTCAGGTACGTGTCTATGACATGTAACCCCCCGCGCTCGATGTGGGATGCCTCGGGTTTCCACGCCCTCGAGAAGCCTTGTGATCAAGGACAACAGACAGACATGCCAGACACCCCAGCATCCAGACACGCTACTGATGCCTCAAACGTGATTACTCCCCTGACCGAAGGTTGCTGCCCTGACTGGACCCTTTGGAATGTCCCGACAGAAGCAGCGTAATTAACCAGCGTCCATGGAAACATGGCACTGGGAAGAGTTTCACGAACTACGTATTAAATCTATAAGGGAGACCCGGACTAGGTGACGAGTTCTGAGGAGGAATCCACAGGAGGAAGAACCGACATCCCATCATCCCGTTTCGATCAAGGAGCAGACGTGCCTGAAGAAGGAACGAATGCCGCCCGCCTTTGGAAAGCGGGAATGCGGGGCAACAAAGCCGCGCGTCCCCCTCCTCCGCGGACAGATGCGCGCGCGCCCCGGCGATAGCGTCAGAAACAATTATCCAAAGGTCTTAAATAATATGATATATTTCATTAATGAACTACTTGGGGTTCTCATGGAAGTATATAGTATTTTTATTAACCATATTATATAAAAATACACAGAGACATTGAAAATGTCAAATTATTTAACTAAGAGTTAAATCTACAAGATAAAGTTAATATAGTGGCCCAAACCTGTCGAAAAACTATTTTTTTCGTGGTATTGGACCCATACCCACCATATCCTTTAAATAATTTATTTCAGAGATATTAGAAACCGAAAATGATTTTATTAAAAAATAATATTTCTACCTTTTCTTATGGTGCCCCTCACCCCTCTTATAAAAGGGAACTCCCCCTTCCCTCAAATTTACACCTTCAATGACTTTTGACTTGTCCAAACCCTGCACAAATACCCTCTCAACTATCCTCCTTTAATCATAGAGGCCTTCCATTAGTCAGAAAGCTAGCCTAAGGATCCCTTTTGATCAAATCAAAAAGAAGAACCAGAAGAAGAGGTAAATATTTCATCACCTATTTCATGTTCCTTTCTTCACCCACATCCTTATTTTTTATTGTTTCAATTCAATAATAATTACTCTAGTATCCTCTATATACTATGATATTATTATAAATATGGTACAATCATATTCATTATTCTATCAATCCTTTGAATGACATGTCACCATAGGTGCGTACGTATGACTTAGCATCTCCACGTCTTGGTGTAGTTGTTATTTAACACATTATTATTTGGATTAGTATAATAATGATGTGTAATTGATGTAAATAATATATATAACATGAAAATTATTCTTTATATATGATATAACATCTAATTATATATTATTTTTATATCAAAAAAATGATATTGTCGCTCGGGCGTACGTATGGATTATCCTCTCCACGAACGCGATGAGATTCATTCCCCATCGTATCCATTCCAGAGTATGTTTCACTAGATGATTAAAAATAATTTTTAAAGACTTAAAATCTATCTAAATATAAATATGATACATCATATCCCCATCAATCATTACTTACATTACAAAGCATATTGTTGACGCTCCTTTCCGTCAGAGAGTCTAATGACTAAAAAAGGGAAATACCTTAGTCCAAAGTGATTCATCCTTTGAAGAAACATCAAAAATTGACAAAGTCATGATCAAGGAGTTGTTTACACATGGGTTTCACGAGTATAATCATGGTCATGCAATAATACTTGCAAACCTCACATTGGTCACACAGGTGAGTTGCGCGGCCTATGTTATTTTCTCCCAAGTTCTTCAATGGCCTATAAATACCCCATTTGGGCCCCCCATTTCGCGACAGAAAATCCAGAAACTCAGATTTGAACTCAAGGTGGCCTAGTCTCTTCTCTAATCCTTCCGAACACTTATATGGTAATTTATTACCTAGAAAAGATGTTCTAAAGATGGGGAACAAGGCCTAAGTGTTGAAATTCATCAACACCTATGCACCTATGTGGCTAGCACTTAAGGGAAATGGCCACACTTGCGCGCCGCCTTATCCCTTCAACAAAAAATTCATGACATTATTTTGGAAGACTTTAGGGATAATAATAAGGGCTTAAGACAATCCTCGTCCAAGTATTACCCTAAGGGTTGACTGTCGTGCAAGTACCCATGTGTCGCACACGTTTACATGTGCGACCAGGACTTGTGTGCCCATGCAGGACTTGCACGTCTCTCTCTGTTTCTATGCCCCTCTATCCTATTCAGCATTATTATTCAAATACACCTCTCCAATTCAATATTTATCCTTCAAATCCATATTCAAAATCATTTATGTCTTGGTTCCATTGTTTTCTTCCTTATTTAAAATGAATTTTGTGAAACATCTCTTAAAAACCTAGTGATTTACATATCATCATGTAACTAATGTGAGATATTTCATTCATTCAACCTCATCCTTTAAGATGATAGGATTCTTAATATGGGACACCTTCTTAGAAATATATCCCAATACCATATTCCCAAATATGGGAATCCTCCTTATGAGTAAGCCCCAATTCCCCTAACTTAGGCCTCCTTCTTAAGAGTATGTTCCAATCTCAGATTCACAAATATGGGCATCCCCCTTAAGAGTAAGCCCCATGTCCCCTAACCTGGGTCTCCTTTTTAGGAATAAGCCCTAGTCTTCACGTTCCCTTAATTTTGGGTCTCCTTCTCACGAGTAAGCCTCGGGTTCCTAAATATTGGCATCATCTTTAGGAGTACGCCCCAAATTCCAAATTCCATTAACATGGGTATCCTCCTTAGGATTAATCACCAGTCATAATTCCCCATACCCTGGGCCTTCATCTCAAGAGTACGCCCATGTAATCAAGTACCTTTAACCTAGGACTCCTTATCAAGAGTAATCCCCAGTCATAATTTCTCTTAAATAGTCTTAATTTCCTCTAATTTGGGCATCCATCTCAGGATTAAGTCCTATGTTAAGTATCCAAATCTCCATAAAGAACATATACATTTATGGACCTTGTTCCCATGTTTCTTACATGATGTAATTACCAATACTCATCTATATTGGGTAGTCATACATACATAAGCCCTACATCATTTCTTATGATTGCATCTTTCATGGCACAATCGTTAGGTTTTACCAATACCTCTTATTTCTCACACCGAGCATGACTCATGTCACCTTAGAGCATAAAAGTAATTATGATATCTTTCTTTCAGTCATCCATCATAGATAAACCTCATACTTCTTTACTCTAACTACGTGGGTTCTGATTCCTTTTTTAAACAAGGATACGCTGGTTTCCCATCTGCAGGTACGATCCCAACTCTGAAATAAACCGTGTCTTTTTTTACTCAAACTACGTGGGTTTTGATTCCTTTTCTAAAAAAATATACGTAGGTATCCCATCTCCGGGTACGATCCCAACACTGAAATAATCCATGTCCTTCTGAATGAAAATAAACTTCAAGTACCTAGTTGAGTGGCTTTAAAACCAGTAAGGTTATCATAATGGCCAAGAGATTTCTATATAATGTGTTGAAGGATACCATTTACTATGAATATCTAACAAATACAGATGATTCTCTATCGATGATGAACCTCGAATACAAATAAAAGATTCTCTAAATCTCCTACATACTAATCATTTATTGTTAGATCTAAAGGAGAACTCATTTACAGAATTGGTAATTTAATAAGGAATCACGAACATAACTTAAATCTCTATAGAGAGTCTCGGAGTAGATAATAATTTCCCCCAAAAAGGTGTGATGAGTCCGACCTCCCATCCTCTCAACAAATGAAAATTATTAAACCTCATAGGTTCACAACTAATGAGAATCTACCTTTGGAATGTAGGTCCATGTGGATATAGAATCATTAGATGTTTCTAGTTCTATGAAAAAACATGTTAGAAACCGATTGGAATGTTTGAACCTTAAACAAATGAGGTCATCCCCATTTCTATAGGGAACCACAAAATGGTGAACATGACGTGAATCCTTAACCAAGATAAAATGACATTTTACTTATTTGTTATAACCCCATTTAAACTCAATGAGAGGGCCAAAAAAACAATCAATAACTTATGTGCTCATCCAAAAGATGTAGTGGACAAAATTATCTTGATTATGTCTATTATATCAATCAAGAACTCATTTTGAAGATCTTCTGCATTATAGAAATGGCTTCTCACAAGTTCACACCTGTGAATACCTCTACTATGAATGCATCTACTGCTACTCCTGCTGGATTGACGTCCGCTCTAAGGATGGCATCACCAACTCAGTGTCTTCAACACTGGGTACCAAAAGCACTGTTTAATGAATACCGTCAACATGGTACCATTCCTACTCTGGAGGCTGCTCGACAAGCCCTCCAAGTAAATAATTCACCCTGGTTGTCCGGACAGCGACCACCAGTGATCAAGAAGCAGGTGGTGCCAACCACCGTTTTCAACCGTTTTGGGTTTTTATCTCGGGAATGAAATCTCCAGTCCCTACCATATTATGGGTAGGTGAATTAAAAGGTCAATAAAGGCCTTAATTCAAGGAAATAAGAGTCCTTACCGAGGGATCCCACCAACAATGACCACCCGAATCGTGCTGTAGTGCACCCTCAACATGATGAGGGTGTTGTCTCTAAGAGTTTGTCTTAGGTTCCTCGAAACCGAGCAGGAAAGACGAACCACCAAAGGCGAAAACCGGTCAATAGTGATCATGTTCTTATATATGCCATTTCTGGAGAAGTCCATCAAACCAACATGATGGAAAGTAATGAGCGGGCATACACACCCATCCGTCCTAAGGTTACTTCCCATCAAACACATTTGGGAGAAACACGCCAATCCCATTGAGAAATTCAGGTGGAGTATTATTGGAGATAATATACACCTTTTTATAACTCATCAGCTAGTCAAGAGGATCTTCTGACTACAAAAAACGATGGTTTCCAATTTAATATGGTGGAAAATGATAAGCATAAACATACACCTATTTACAAACAACAATTCTGTCAGCATTCTCATCTTCTAGTATTGAAGGAGAATCGCAAACCATACTAGATGAGGAATACACAACAGGCACATACATCGTCCAATGTAAATCATGCCTGCCAACAGTCTCATTTAGTAGCGCTCTAGAAGTCAGTCAGAAAGCTCTTACAACAAATTTAGAGCAGACTAAACTCTCTGCCACCACACTTGATTACTGTCAAAATTCACTGACAGGAAAAGGAGGAAAAGAGCATGAATAGACACCTACTCCAAGAACGGAATGGAAGTATATTCCTGTTTTAGCAGCTAAAGTCACCAAGAACATTCAAAAAATTGAGACAGAGAAGAAGAAAATACCTACTCATATTCTGGATGCTTGTCAAAATATTATAACAGCTTCAGTAGCATTATTGGAAAATAAATAAAAATATATCCCTACCAGTGGAGTGACACATCAACAGTTCACTCTAGAACAGACACACACCTCTATTCCAGTCCAAGAGGGTTGTGAGGCGTACTCCCCCATGTCATACGGATAACCAATTGTGGAACATACACCTGATTTGAGTGGAGATAATCAGCCTAACCTGATCAGTTCTCTAGAGAAGGCACATACACCTACTCAAAATAACCACTTTCGTCAATAACTGGTTCCCAAAATGAGTAAGAAGGAATCTAATATGAAGACCCACCCAACACATCTAAGAAATAAATGGACAATCTGTAATAAGGGCTTTCTGAATGCTGGGGTTCGTGAATCCCTTAGACAATTAACTGTAGGAATTCAGGATTCTAATCTCTCATTTCCCAATAGTGGGAACATTAATTCTGAAGGCCTTAATCTGAAACTTCCTCATGAAGAATTACATCATGAAAATTCGGTCGATCCCGAAGTATCATCTTCATATGAGATCCACGATAACCCTCTGTGTGGACCAAAGACTAAGGAGCAAGAGGTTTCCTCTTTTGTTGTGTCCCCCTGGTTATCCTTCCTATGATGATGAATTTAGTGGCGAAAGTCCTCTCTATAGTAGAAATGTGCATTTACTGGAAAATTCTTCAGAGGATAATGTAGTGATGAGAAAGCCCTCTTATCTTGAGGAACTTGAAAATGTGAAGCTAGTCATGTCTGATGATTTACTGCAAGAAGGTGAAATAATTTCTCAATCAGAAGATAGCCCGGGGTGTAGGTCATTCTCTGAACCTCCCCTGGGTCATTCATTTTCTAGTCTAGTAAATTAATTCTATACCAATCATGTTGAACATAATGAAGCAACAAGGAAGCACCATCTCTGTCTAATCAGGTAGAATAATCTTCATTGAATGATAAAGACGATGTGTTGAATATGAGAAAACAACTGGCGAAAGGTGAAGTGCCAGCCATCTTTTAGCCTTTGGCTGACTCTCAGTATGACATTCCAGAGACGTTGATGGAAGATGGAATTCATGATATTCATCTTCACATATAGAAAACTCTTTGTCAGTTGAAAAATATAATATTCTCTTATGATGAATATGAAAATGAAGACAAAATAATAGAAGGGTTGCAAAGCCAAATTGACTTGGCATCTCTCTCAGTTTCTCGATATCTGAAGGCTAAAAAGCAGTAGAAATCCCTTCAGCAGTCATGACTTGGTGCATTAAGAAGATTTCACCAGTTAAGTTCCAATTACCAATCTGGTATTTATATATGGGGATGGAGTATCCATGGAGCACTATATTTCACTGTACTCTCCAGCCAACAAAGCCTGCTGAAAATGGTCTCATGCAATGTTATTGACCATGGCCGGTTACAGCCAATTGACTATGTTTGTAATCAAAATTTCTCCCAAGAACATGCCTCAACTAGTTCTTCTCAAAGTAATACATAAAAGGAACATGTCTTCGAATTATTCTTGCATCAGTCAAATGATAATATCGAACATGCTTCCTTTTTAGAGCGTTCACGTCATCATGTGAACGAAGTGTCAGAAATAATCCAGCGTTCATTTGAGCCATCTGATTTGAGAGGATGTAGGTTGATGCATCCAGGCACTTTTCTGACTAAATTCCACAAGATCATGACGGATTTTAAGAATGTCTCAGATATATTATCTCATGAACCACCCTAACTTTCCAGACTAGGGACCCTTTTAACTCAACCCTCAGAGTCAACAAACAGGATTCGAGGAGTTGAACAGGAATAACAGGAACAACCCCAGTCCACAGGACTGGGGACTTCTTGAAATCCTCAATCTCTTCCTCAGAGAAAGTCGGTCTTCTCTCTATTTGGGAATAATCCACAAGAGGAAATAAGAGATGAAATATATGGGGATTCCCTCCAAAATATGGTTCGTCAAGAAGTTACTGAGGGTTCGAATAAACAAAAGGCAATGTTTCATCAGGGACATGGAAGAAGACAATATCACATAAATTATCATAGAAGGGATGTAATGTGTTATACATCAATTAATGTCATCAATACTATTTTTGCTGATCCCCCAGATGAGGCTCACTCATATGGATCTGATGATGAAGTTTTTTCTCAAGAGTCTTTGCACACAGAAGCAAATGAAGTATATGTGCGTACATGAAAAAAAGGCTTACCCAAAATCTATGTATTCCATCAAGTAACCAACTTCCCCCTCTCCGAAAGGGGTCCAAAAAGGGGAATGGAATGAATAAGGTTATGTCCCACCCATCCTAGGGATAAGGGAGATCACTCTCATTAGAGAAATGATTTTCACAACAGGAGGAAGAAATGAAGAAATTAAGGAGGTTGAATGCAGAACTACATCATGGTAGTCTTCCTCCTAAGCATGCTGAAGTCAGTCATCCAAGGGAATTTGTTGTAGCTACAGAGATGGATCAAGAATATCCTTGTCTACCAGTACAACCTCACATGTCTAATCATACAAGTCATGCGCAACAACAATCAGCAGTGCTACCATCAGTTGCAATACCATCCACCACACCTATCCAAGCACCAGTTGTTGCACCTGCTCAATTCCAAGTTCAACCAGATGTTTCTCAAAAGTTAATAACTATTATTGAGTCATTAACAGCTCGGTTGGAATCTATTGAGGGAAAATGAGCTCAAATTCAACCAGAATGTAGATCTTACCCTGAATGGGATGATGCAATTCCTCCCCCATAAAATTTTTCAAGTACCACATTTCCAATATTAAATGGTTCAGGAGACCCAGATAAGCACATAACATATTTTGTTTCTCGTTGTGATCCTATGATAGGAACCCCTCAACAACAAGAAGCAGTTAAGCTTAGGTGTTTTGTATAGTCATTATATGGACTTGTTTTTGTCTGGTATACAGGCTTGCAATCCCGGTCAATTACTAGGTGGGAGGATCACCATCAACGATTCCTTATTCAATTCAGCTCAACGTTTCCAAAGACTATAGTTTTTTATATTAAAAACTGTAAGAAAAGGGAGAATGAAAGTGTTTCATATTTCATTGCTCACTAGAAGGGATTCACATATTTCCTAATCATAGCACCCCCTCAAGAAGAATTGTTTCCAATCTGCGTGGAAAATTTTCTTAATGAGTAGCCCACACCGTTGATCAATTTGAAATACACAAGAGGGTTTCGAGACCATACATTGATCACTCAACAGATCGAAGACTCTCTCATGAAGACTAAGAATAAAACTCATCTAATTCCATCAGCTTCAAGAAGAAGAATTGGTAAAGTAGAGACTGCTACAGTTACACTAAAACAAGCACTTGTACATGATTCTACTTCAAAACCTTCATCTTATCGAAGGGATCCACCTCCGGATCATAAAAAACAGAGGCTGTTTATCCAAGATGATCAAAGAGATCAACAATGGAAAACATTTGAGGATTTGAAGAGCAAAGTTTATTCTTTCCAAAATGAACAAGTTCCAAGTTACTTCATTTCAGCACTAGAAAATAATTTTGTTCAATTTCCAAGACCAAAAATTCCAAACAAAAAAGGATAGGAAGACCGTCCCAACTATTTACTACTTCCCCAGATGTTGGGGCATCCCATTTAAGAGTGTTTTGTCTTCGAATACCTCCTGCAAAAAATGGTGGACTCGAGACAAGTCAAATTTAAAGGTTCTTCAGCTCAGGTATCATGTGTTACTGCAACAGATCCATAGGAAGAGGGCGAGTGGCATGAAGTAAAAAAATTCATAGAAATATGATGATTGGATCATTAGAAAAACAATCAACCGAACTCCTGGAATTTTGAGAATGAAATTGAAGAACCCAATTTTGTCATCTTCTATGAATGCCACAGCAAAACCCTCTCCATTAGAGGGAAAATACTAAAATAAATGGCATAATTCAAAGAAAGAAGAACAATTAGAAGAAGAAGAAATCATGTCAATTCCCATTTTGACTTTTTCTATGGAGTATTTTATTCCATCTACTTCAAAGCCACAGGCACCGTCCCACTAAACAACACAACATAAATTGGCTAATCAACCGAGTCCTAATCTGATGAAGAGTTGATCTTAGGTTCTATTGATATGATTCATTTAGCGGATCCCCTACCCTATCTTGAGCCAAAATGTGAAGGAACTTACTCAATATATATGTTCTACTCCAATGGAACTTATTCAGTAATCTCAATGGATAGAGAACTCATCACTACTGTAACCAATGATAAATTTATGAAGTAATATTTTGTGTAACACAAATACTAATACATCCACCAAGACGTTAAATTGCATAACCTTCGGTCCATGAATATGACCTTAAACAATTCGCACCATCTTCCAACATGACGTTAAACTATATTGTTACCATCCGTCCAACATGACATTAAACTGTGAAAAAGTCCCTAATACGTCCAACATGACGTTAAACTATTTCCCCATATTCCTCACTGTAAGTCATTAAACTTCATAGCCATACGTCCTATATACATTACTCTAAATTGTACAACATCGGTCCTTGCTATATGATGTTAAACTATAAAACCAGTTTTTGACATTACTACATGACATTAAACTGCTCAGTCCCCCTTTCGTCCAACATGTCGTTAAACTGTATTGTCCCCATTGTCTTAGCTACAGGAATCTAAACTGTACAACACCCATATTGTTCGACATGATGCAAAAATATGTTAATTTCCAATATGACGTTAAACTTTATCCCAGTATTTTTCATACATGAAGTTAAACTGTACAACTCATTCATCCTACATGACGTAAAACTAAAAAATGTCCCTTAATACATCTTACATGATGTTAAACTGTATTTTTTCCCTGTTACATGACACTAAACTGTGCAGCACCAATAGTCCTCACAACAAGACTTTAAACTACATAGTCCCTTCATATGTCCTACATGACATTAAAATGTGCATCGTTAAGGTAGTTTCTACCACTTGTTTCTCACAACGAGTATGACTCACGTGGGATTCGAGAAAACATCAACCATAAAAACCTCTCTGGGATGCTAACCATGTGTATGTCCGAACACTATTTTTTGGGTTTTTGTTCTCAAGAACAACATGATCACCAATTCATTCTTCAATCAAACTATGTGTACTTTGATCCTTGCCTTCAAGGCTGGGTACGTAGGCATCCTCCAAATGTTCAAGCCCAAAACCAATATATTCACATCGGTTCACCTCCGTCTAATAAGATGTTGATTCATGAAACTGTGCCCAAAATCAATCTCTTCACATCAGTTAACCTCTCTCTCATACGATGTTGATTCATGAAACGACCCCCAGAACCAATATATTCACATTGGGTCACCTTTTTTCCTTGTTATAAGATATTAATCTATACAACACTTTTGTCTTGTATGACAATAAACTACAACATTATTTGACACCCTCACCTAAGATGGAATCATTATTTACATTGATCTCAAATAATGTTATATTCTCAATACTACGTGCATAAATGGAATTGCCCGAATGTTTTATCTTGGGTCAAACCATCATTAAACTAAATTCCCCTTTCAACCTTCACATGTATGCACCAAATCTGTACAAATGGTATTTCATGAACTACGTGCATATTGATTCCCATCCTTATGGGATACATAAGAATGTTCGAGCATTCCTTGAATCCAACCCCATGTCTTTGGGCCTAACCCAAAATTCAACAATAAGTACTTCGGCTGAAAAGTGACCCTGTGAAAACATGAATTTGGTATGGAATCCTTGGTCTTCATTTGCATAAGGTTTATAAAACACACTATATAGACCTTATAATGGCCCGAGCTCTTTGACCCTAAACTAATATCTCTTACACTCTCATCCCACATGACGTTACACTATATTTCAAGAACTATGTATGGCTTGATTCCAATCCTTATGGGATATGTAGTGAAGTCCAAGACCTCAATTAAGGACCCATCCACAACCTGATTATGGTTATCATTAGTTTGTGTATATCCGTCATGCATTGGACAATACTCATTTTTATGTTTCATAATCCTAAAATTAAATACATCCAGATCTCCATAACAATTTTCATGACTTCTGGTCACAAAATTTTTGATACTCAAGAATTCTTTTGTTTGACTATACAGCATGTTCCCTTAGGCGGCCTTGCATAAACATTCTACATAACAGAGTTTTCTACCAAAAGATACTATTATTTAACTATGTATCCAATGCCCTTAGGTGGCCCTACATAATTCAACCCCCATACGGGTTTGTCAAATAATGGTAACATCATTCATATTAGGAAGACATCTTTTGTCTTTATTCTTCTTACCTAAAATATGTAGGGATTCACAAAAATAGATATCCTTAACATATTTGTCACATACTTTTTTTCATGATCTAAATGTATTCAAGTCTATGGATTATATTTCCCTTCCCTATGTTTGGGTCAGACCTTCATAGGAGTGACATTCATCATGTTCATAGACAATCTTGTTTAGAAATATCTTCACCTTATTCAAGTACTTCTCTCCATACAGAAATCTACATGCTTTTGAAAATTTTAATCTCCATAAACATCCACTGCATTTTTAGCAAATTGAAAAGTAAATTTGTGATAGTTCTTTTGCCTAACTATGCAACACATTCCCTTAGGCGGCCTTTCATAATTAGTCTACATAATGGACCTGTTAGCCAAAAGATTCTATTATTTGACTCTACATCCAATGCCCCTAAGCGGCCCTTTATAATTCAACCCCCTAATAGGTTTGTTCAATAGTGGTAACTTCATTCAAGGGAAATACATCTTCTAATGCTTTTTATCCATTTTTAATATCATTCCTCAGATTAAAAATTTCTTAATTCATAGTTTACATGTTTTCCTCCATACTTGAATATGGTAAAATGTTTTCAGAAAAATTACCAAGAAATTGAGTCAATTTTAATCCATTCGGACAAATCTATTTCGACCATAAAACATTATCCTTTTTATGTCATACATGCATGACTTTAAACTTCCTACAAAAGACAAGGGAACTCTGAACAAAAGTCATGTTCCAGCTCACTAAACATTCATTTTGTATGATTTAGGTAATATTGAAAAAATAAAATGATACAAAGTTTTTAGGGTTATTCATAACAATCCTAGCAAAAGTCAAACTATGCTTACTAGGCCCATTGTCTTAGGTATAATTTAAAGCATATAACAAAAGATTACAGGAATAATTGGTTGAAGATGAAATTGTTATTCATTTGATGCACAAGAGTAAAAAGGATATCCACAGTCCGAAGACTCTTCTCTTTTCGATGAATTACAAAAGGCTGTCAACATAAATCTTCATTTGATTTACGATATCCTGAGCTTCATCAGTAGCCACTTGAAGCTCCTGCACTAGACCATATTCAACCTTTTAATCTTGGTGGAGTGCTTTCATGGAATCTATAATGGATTTCATACCATTCTTTTGAACTCCTTTAAGTGAATTATTATGCTGGTCAAGTTACCCAGTAACAACATCTAACTGTTGCTGAAGGTGCATCTGCTGGACAACTTTCTCCTTGATCTTATGCTTCATCTCCTTCAACTTGGATGCATGATATGCCTCAGCACAGGACACCGCCGCCTTAAATTCACTGACATTGGCCAACATCCTCACCCTGGTCAAATATTGACGGCACTTCTCCTCCTGCTCACTTCTTAAGATGACTTGTTTCACTGTGGAATTGATCTCTTGATAGCCAAAACCACCATGTACCCACATGATGAACATAGATGCCAGTCAGGGGATCATCGATGATAGAGATTCAAGAGGCTCTTCAGATATGATCTTCCATATATTCTGTCATACCTTGCGTCATAAAAATTATAGTGCCTTTTTTACTTCTGGGTCTGACTCAACATCACTATCACATGGGGGAATATAATATGTGATTAATGCACTTATGGAAGTTCAATGTTCTTCTCCTTCCCCCCTGACCCATGATTCTTCACTTTATATTACCGTTGGGGTGGAGGTTGATGCTTCACATCTAGATATAGCTGATGAAATTGATGGCCCTAAACACTCAATTGAATGTTTTGGATAGTTTCAAAGGATAATAGAAGTTGATTATGTTGTCTTGCAAATTATGTGCAACCAGAAAATTGTTATCTCTTACCCAATTGTATATCAACAGTAGGAGAAGGCTCCTCCCAGTCATTCCAAGCTTCAATAGGATATTCAAGACGAGTTTGAGGATGATCTACGAGGATCAAATCCACTAGAGACAGTATCTCTGCAATAGTAGGGTTGTCTGTACCCCCTTCAGGAACTGGCAGTTTGGCATCTTGTTCAGATGGAACTGCTCATTTGAACCAATCATGACTAGATATGTAATAAGATTTTATTTTAATAGGACTAAGGATAACACTCAAGTCCGTAATATTTTAAATTACATGGAAATTTAAACATGATCTAAAAAATCTTCAAAAGATTCTCCATGTTCCATCATTTCGTGCAATGTTTTCTCAGATTCCTGGTTAATCTCACCAGTGGGAGAATTCGATACGTCTTCGTGGCAACCCTCATTCTGCGAACATTGACCCCAGACATCGTCTTCAGATATAATTGCAGCATCAGTTGCAGTGGCTACTAAATGTTCCGGTGGAGGGGTTGAACCTAAGGTATCACAGAATGGAAGTCTGTTGATATTTTCATTCAACATCATATGAAGCATTATTAATTTACTGGGTGTAGGCTCTTCCCTCCTTGTAGCAGTAGGAGGAGTGGTACTTGGAACAGATGTTGGATCCTCTTCAAGAGAAGAAAAGGCAGCATGAAGTTGTGATTGTTCACCAACACCCTCTATTATTCTCAAAGGAGGATCAATCCTCTCACTCAAAGGGGAAATTGAAGAAGCCCCTGAAATCCCAAGTATGAGTTACCTTTGCATGGGTTAAGACTCATGACTACCCAAAGGACTTATCGTTACTAATGAAATGTTTAGCTGTGGAATTCCTCTTTCAAAGCTTTTTCTTTTTTGGATTTTTGTGAGTGTTGATATTATCCTATCCAAATACAGGTATTGGAGAGTGAAAAGTCTTTTGTAATTCCTCATCCATGGATTTCTGGCCTAGAGATACCTCACCCGTCTCATGAGGAGATTCATTATCCCTGATGGCAGTACCACCTGGGGTATATTTGGTGAAGGACCCTTAGAGGTTCCTTCTTTTAAAGCATCAGGATGAATAAAATAATTTCCTTAAATAAAAAAGCTTTAACAGAAATCAAGTTGCAAAGAAAATAAGGAAAGAGACTTAATTCTTCCAGAGCCACATAATCGTGCCACCCCTCATCTTCAGAACCACCAGTCCCCTTAGTGGATCTATGATCTATCATTTACTTCACCCTCTTGGTGATAGGAATTGAATCTCCATTTTCATATATGAGTATCTCCAGCTCTCTAACATAAGCCCGCACTTCATAGAGATTATCCTCGAAACAGATAGCAGTAGAAGCCCGAAGATTCCCTATTACAGGTATGTGTATCCCTTCGCATAAATCCAGCTGGGCGGTTTTAGTATTACAATATAAACTCCACCATGTCGGGAGAGCCTCTGGTCAGAGATATTCAGCATGTGTACCAGAAGGTTGTGAGGAGATTCCTATAATCTTAGACTTCAGCTTCATCCCAACTTCTGCAACTATAGATAATGATTAGAAAATAATAATTTTTTCTCTATAATGTAATGATAATTAAATTTCCCCAAGGAATTAACTCACTAGGAGTTGATCTAGTTGGTCACATGATTCTAATAGGAGGATTATATCTGGAATGAGGCCACTTTAACGCATGTTGTGCCTCATCATCCCCATCTTGGGAATCTTCCAAGTCAGCCCTAGGTGAGGAACCTTGTGAATCAGCTCCAGGTGGAGAAGCATCACCTTCCTGATGAAGGGTTTCTTTCTCTACGGTTCTTTTATTTTTCCCCACCCGATAAACCAGATGATTCAGTACCCCTTCAGGGTATGATGCTATCCTGTTCTCAGCATACCCTGTAGTAATGTTACTTGACGCTTTGTCAACTGGTAGATCAAACACTTCTCCGGCCTTCTCCATAGTTGTCAGCAACCATAATTGTCAGGCATTAATTGGATGCTGCTCTAACCTAACATCCACATGAGGGGATACAATAGTATGATGCAAACACTTGAATTGGTGTGCAAATCTGTATTGAGCATAGGCCTATCATATAATCTCTCTTTCAATCCTGGTGGCCAGTACACCATCTCTGCAAGCCAGCATGTATGCCCTCAATTCTAGAACGACACTTTCATCATCAAAAAACCACCCGATCAGCGGGTTTCCATACAAAAAGAAATTGAATTCCTTGTACATGCTCAGCCTCACCTTCATATCATAGATGTTGAGAGCTAATGGAGAAACTCTACAAAATGCCTGTACTGATGGACTGAAAGAACTACCAAAAATTTGTATTCGGTTCTGTACATTTTATGTCCTGAAATGAGTGGCGATCCATCCCCACAAAACATGGAGTGGTCCCACTACTCTCAAGGGAGACATACCCATAATGACATAGAGTAGGCTCTTGTGAATCTTAGCCATAATGGGGGTGGTCGTCCCAACCATTTTCCTCTCAGCCAACATGGCCGCCACAATAAAGGTCCTTGGCCTGACGCCTCCTTTCGAATCCTTGACTGGTAAATGATAAACACTGAGCCACAAGGCTAAGAAGCCTTACATTTGGGTCATTTTTGGGATTCTCTGATTTACTTCATATCCCCACTTCTCAAATTCTTCTGCTTTCATGGTCGGCCAGAATGTGCCAAGAGCACCCCTCTTCTCTATTCTGGGGTAGGTAGTAGGATGTATACAGGTGGCCCCTTCTCCTTTGAATCCATCTCCCCCTTCTTGGAAGGATACATATTCATCCACTACTCTGGATGAATATTATTTCTAAAATGAGTTAGGGATGTCTTTAAACTCTTGAGCTTGTGGAAAATTTTCAACAATTCCCGAGCCAAAACTAGAGTCTTCTCCAAATCATTCCAAGTCGCCTTGGGAGGGATGAATTCATCATACATGTCACCCATAATTGGATCCCCTGAGAGCTTGTGGACACCCCCATAGACTGATTTTTAGTTCTCCATGATTTAGATGGAATGAATTGGTTTTTTGGGCTCCAGCTGCTGATTAGCTCTGGCACAAACTCATCATTCTTGTAGACATATGTCTGTACAGCCCAGAAGACATCATATATCGCAACACCATTCAAATCCCCGACAAGTTCTGCACAGGTTTGTCACACCTAGTATGCCCACATCCAAGTTGGCTTCACACCTCCTCCAGGATGTAAGTCCCAACTCTTCTTCCAATATTTGGATTGATCCAACTGGGAATTTCGGATGATTGAGGGATAATAATGTGGTTATAGCTCAGGCATATGAGGTTTCAAATCTGGCGCACAAGGTTGATGATGCATCATGTAGGCCTTCTCCACTATTCCAGTATTAACATATTCTCCTCCACTTGAGATATTTTTTGAAGAAACATTGGTGTAATTATGAAACAATGAATGTGGGAGATAGTTCTTTGCCTCTGGAATGTTGACATCTTGCAGATGACCATGCCCATACAGAGGAAAGTAGATGCTCTGTGGAAAGTTACGATGATTCTTCTTAAAGTACATGGCCAAACATGGAAGAGTGCTGTCATATGTATCATAGTAATCATGGCCAACAATGTTCAGCATATCATCAACTTGTTTTCTAGACAGTTCATCAGCCGTTCTGATTCTTCTAGAAGCCATTGAATCTACACCAAGGTCGAATAATTAACTCTTAACTAAGTTGATTTTTCCAAAAATATGCAATGAAATTCGAAAAATTGGATAAGACATTAAGGTGCGTGAGTCCACTTTTGGAACGAAAGTGTAGTTGTGTCACACATGTATTCGGCACACAGACATCACCGCGCAAGTCCAATTTCCTCTACAGAATTGCGACACAAAAACCCGGGGAAAACAAGACACATGTGTGACGAGAGAAGGAATCTTTGAGAACCAGTTATTTCTCACAAGGAATGGCCGCATATTTATAGGCATAGCCGCACCCCTACACGCTAAAGCCTATGCGGCTCGCACATGCACCCCGCTATCTGCCTGCTCAACACTTGCGCACCGCAGTTCCCTGGTTTTCTCCTTTTTCCTCAGAGTCACATCCTCATTCTTTCGGATCTAACTCTGAGGGGGGACTTTTTTTGATGCTCCTTTCTGTCATAGTGTCTAATGACTGAAAAAGGGAACTACCTTAGTCCAAAGTGATTCATCCTTTAAAGAAACATGAAATATTGGCAAAGGCATGAACAAGGATTTGTTTACGGTTGGGTCGCACAAGTTTCATCATGGTCACACATGTATACTTGCGCGCCTCATATTGGTGTCACATGTGACTTTCGTTCCATAATATATTTTCTCCCAAGGTCTTCAAAGGCCTATAAATACCCTTGTGGGCCCCCCATTTTGGGAGGAAAAAATCCAGAAACACAGATTTGATCTCTCAGCCCTCTAATCTCTTCTCAAAGCCTTCCGAACACTTCTAATGTAATTTCTTACCTATAATGGAATATCTAAAGTGGGGGAACAAGGCCTAAGTGTTGAAATTCATTAACACCTATGCGCCTATGTGGCCATCCATTAAGGGAAATGGCCACACTTGTGCACCACCTTATCCCTTCAACAAAACTTTGGTGCCACTCTTTTGGATGTGTTTGGGGATAATACTAAGGGAATGATACAAGTCTCGCCCAAGTAATACCCTAAGAGATGATCGTCGCATAAGTAACCATGTGTCGCGCAAGTATACTTGTGCGACCAGGACTCGCATGCCCACATAGGACTTTCATGCCTCTCAATTTTTGGGTGACCCTTCTACCTATTCAACTTTTTTCTTAAAATCCACCTCTCTTATTCATGATTTAGCCTTCAAAACCCTCTTCAAAACCATTTGAGGCATGTTTTTTTGTTAGAGTCCTTATTTGAAAAGAATTATGTGGGACAACTATTAATGACCTAGTGATTTACATATCTTTATGTCACTATGGTGAGATATTTCATTCATTCAACCTCATCCTTTTAGATGAGAGGATCATTAATATGGGCATCCTTGTCAAGAGTGTGTCCAAATCTAAAATTCCCAAATATGGGAATCCTCTTTAGGAGTAATCCCCAAGTCCCCTAACCTGGGCCTCCTTCTCAGGAGTAAGTCCCAATCACAAATTCCAAAATATGGGTATCCTCTTTAGGAGTAATCCCCATGTCCCCTAACCTGGGCCTCCTTTTCAAGAGTAAGCCCCAGTCTTCATGTTCCCTTAATTTTGGTCCTCCTTCTCAGGAGCAAGCCCCAAATTCCTAAATATGGGCATCCTCCATAGGAGTAAGCCCCAAATTCCAAATTCCATTAACCTGGGTATCCTCCTTAGTAGTAAGACCCAGTCATAATTTCCATTAACCTGGGACTTCTTCTAAAGAGTAAGCTCCAGTTCTCAAGTCCATTTAACCTGGGCCTCCTTCTTAGGAAAAATCCCCAGTCATAATTTCTCTTCACCAGTCTCAATTTCATCTAATTTGGGCATCCTTATCAGGATTAAGTCCTATGTTAAGTATCCAAATCTCCATAAATCACATATACAATTATGGAACTTCTTCCCGGGTTTTTCCCTATTGTAAATCCCAATCCTCATCTATCTTGGGCTGTCATACATACATAAGTCCCACATAATTTGTTATGATTGCATATTTCATGGAACAATCATATGGTTATACCAATACCTCTTGTTTATCACACCGAGCATGAATCACGTGAGCTTAGAGGGTAAAAGTAATTATGACATCTTACTTTTAGCCATCAATCATTCATAAACCTCATACTTCTTTACTTGAACTACGTGGGATATGATTCCTTTTCTAAACAAGGATACGTAGGTAGCCCATCTGTGGGTATGACCACAAAAATGAAATAATCCATGTCATTTTTAATTTTTTTACTCAAACTACGTGGGTTCTGAATGCTTTTATAAACAAGGATATATAGGTATCCCATCTGCGGGTATGACCCCAACTCTAAAATAATCCATGTCTTTCTGAATGACAAAAAACATAAAGTGCCCCGCTGAGTGGCTTTAAAACTAGTATGGTTATCATAATGGCCAAGATATTTCAATATAATTTGTTGAATGAAACCATTGACTAAATATATAAAACAAATATAGATTATTTTCTATTGATGAAGAACCTTGAATACATATAAAAGATTCTCTAATTCTCCTACATTCTAATCATTGATTGTCAGATCTAAAGGAAAACTCAATTTCATACTTGGTAATTTAATAAGGATTCACAAACATAACATAAATCTATAAAGAGAGTCCCGAAGTAGACAATAATTCCCCCCAAAAAGGTGTGATGAGTCTGGCCTCCCATCCTCTCGACCAATACAAATTCACAAGCCTCATCGGTTCACAACTAATGAGCACCTACCTTTGGGAAGTAGGTCCAAATTGATATAGAATCATATGATGATTCCAGTTCTATGAACATACACATTAGAAACCGATTGGAATGTTTGAGCCTTAAACAAACAAGGGCATCCCCATTTCTAGTGGGAAACACATATAAAGAAAAACAAATCAGTTAACACCCTAAACGACGATAATACTAAAATATTATCAACTAAGAAATTATAAAAGATCATATATGATACCATATTAACGCATATGATCCTTGTATAATTTAATAACAATTATTTCACTATTATGCATGAGGCTAAACTACACTTTTCCAAGGAAATTTACAAGGTAAGGCTTAATTCTACAATCTATTTATTATCTGAGGTTTTTTATATGTAATTATCTTCTAGGAACAGTTTATCATCCACATCCATGTATCTGAAAAATGTCTTCCACAAACATTTTTACTATTTACTAGAATATGGGATGAAGACAATTATACCCCTGTTTGACCTTATATGTTTTGAAAGGAATATTTCTATAATTTTCCAAACATTGTACTTTATGAACATTTTAAAAAAATTAAGGTAAAAATGTTTTTAACTTATATGGAGGGTGAGGATATTTTCCCCCATTATGACAACGTCGAAGCTTCCAATACAATATTATAAAAATATTTTCAAAAATAAATGTTTTCTTTTATAATTACATGAAATTTAAATTATTTGAAAATAAAAATATATATTTCTCTAAAAAGGGTTTGATTTCATCTTTGTCAACATCCTTTGATGG
Source organism: Viscum album (assembly GCA_963277665.1). Classification (NCBI taxonomy): domain Eukaryota; kingdom Viridiplantae; phylum Streptophyta; class Magnoliopsida; order Santalales; family Viscaceae; genus Viscum; species Viscum album. Next base: position 821,128,716 of record OY728130.1, on the reverse strand, counting down.
ATTTTAAGTTAATTTGATGCTGATTTATTATGATACAAAACTTCTTTATTGTATTGAACGTTTTTTGATATGTTTGATTGTGGATGTGTTATTTTAACACCATTCATGTTTTATATATAATGTATTGACATTTAGTATGATAGTTTTAATACTAATGTTTATGTTATGTTTAATCCTTTTCATGTGAGGAATGCATTGGACATAGTATGTGATGGGTGGAGCCTGCTATAGCTCCTTGATGCATCGGTAGGTCTAATGAGACAAAATTGTGTGTTGGCACGAGGACTTCAAAAATTATTATTTGTAGTCATGGCACAAGGCCTTGACTATGTGGTTATGAGTCCAGCATTAGGAATTCCATCATTATGAAAGTGGCTATTCATATTGCATTTGATTATTCTACTAGTAGAATATCCATGTGAATAAGTAAATGGAATTATTTTATATTATCTTTTCCAAATTATGCTGATGTTCATGTTTAAAAGGATTTTGTTTTAGTCTTATACATTTCCTTAAATGTTTATGTTTATTTATGAATGATTCAGCTTTATTGTTATCTTTACTAAGCATCTGAGCTCACCCATTTATATGTTTTATTTTTCCCAAGATACGAAACATTATTTTATGACTGACCTACAGGGATTGTCTATGGGATCACAATGTTTTATATGGAAGCAATGTTGTTGTAGTTCTCCATTTTATGATGTAACATAAACCTTATGAATGTATCTAGTACATACAAGGTTACTAAACTAATTGATGTTTTGAGACTTGATCTTTTGTGATCATTACAGTGTCATTTAATAATGCACTAACTCTAGGCAACTGGGGTCAGGGCGTTACAGTTGGTATCAGAGGATTTTTAGTACAAACATTAGAATTTAGATTTTGATAAACAATGATTAGACAACATTACCCTATGATATACTTTGAAGATAGTATAGAAGAAGATCCTAGAAGAATGGTATTGTAGTGATTTTTTGAGTTTTCCAAGAAATATATACTTGTCTAGATACGAGCATGTAGAAGCGGATCTGGAATAGATGTACATAGGAGTAAAACCCAAAAAACTGCTTTGATCTAGACTTGAAGAGGAACTGGTGCATGATAACGGACCTTGCGGCACTCTTGGTTATGACACTCCCGAGGGATATGCTTAGGATAATTCTCATATTCGTTTCAAACTATTATGAAGGGTTTATGAGTTTATACATCCTCAAATAAAATATTTTTATGATTTTGTATTATATCCATAAACTATTCAGTTTATGTTAAGTGTTTTACACGTTTGGATTTATGTACTGCGATTCATAAACTAGTACAGTTTATTACATTGATTATAAATACTTCTTAGTGGAAGGAATGGAAACGTATTAATGGAATAACCCCATGTAGGTATTTCCCTTCTACTCAAGATAATTATAATGGTGCTGGTGATGCAACTAGTGCTAATTAGCTAATCACCAAACTGGGTCTACTCACATAGGTTATGAATAAAAACCTTACCTGTATGAAGAACCCTGATCCACAGCGTGGATGATCAATGTTAGATCGCTTCATGAGGCAACAACCACCAACCTTAAATGGGGGTGAAAATACACTAGTAACTGAGCAAATGATAAATTCCTTAGAGAAAATATTCCCACCTTGGGGAGTAGCGAAGGGGGAAAAGTTGTCATGGTAGTTTACGACCTCACTGGAGATACTGATCAATGGTGGTCATTGATTCATTGAAAAAAGGAATATGAGGATGTATCAAATATGTAATGGATGGAGTTTAAATAAATTTTCATAGAAAAATATATTCCTCATGACCATCAAGTTGATATTAAAAGACAATTAATGAGTCTGAGGAAAAAGGAGGATGAGAATGTCGCAAAGTATAAAGCTAACATTACAAGGTTAGCAAGGCATGTTGTAGATTATATACATTACCCAAGAAGAAATATTGATCGTTTCTTTGATGGGTTAATATCATTTATCCATCAAGCATTAGTCTCACAATCCTTCTCGTCATACGAAGAGATTGTATCTTATGATATGAGGACAAAAAAAATTAATTCTCTATGTCAAATGACTTTAAATATAAGATAGAGAAGAAGAGATCTGCTAAAAACTATGGAAATGGATATATGTCGAAGAAGGGAAAAGTTGAATATCCATCCTATAATAAATTTGTGAAGAAAAACCCTAGTACTTGCCTGAAGGGAATGGGAGTCTGTTACAGGTGTGGTGAAAAAGGCCACCAAGCTCATGATTGCATGGGGAAGAAAGATGATATCAATGTTGAATGCTATAATTATAGATAATTGGGTCTTAATGTGAATGAATTTACAAAGCGTTAGTGGAACATACCTCAGAAAATGACAAGGGATCAAGGCCAAGCTTATGATATCACTACTGATGAGGTTGAAGCACTGAAAGATGTGGTGGTAGGTAATTTAATGGTTTCTTAAGGTTTAGAAAATTCTTTATTTGGTTCTATATCAATTCTTTATTTCATATCTTCCCAATTGGATAAGAAAATTAGATATTTCCAATTTGATTTAACAAGGGATTTGTCAGTCAGAACTCCTAAGAGAAATATCATTGCAACAATGTTTTGTGAATCAGTCCCCATTAGGGAAAATAAATTGTCTTTATATGCTGATCTCATCATCATACCCATGATTCAATTTGATATAATCCTTGGTATGGATTGGATTTGGGACCACAATGTGAAAATATATTGTAAGAAGACGGAGGTCACAATTTTTTATGGAGATAAGGAGTACCTTATCTTTAGAGAAGAAATGTCACCACCTAATTCTTATCTAGATCCACACCCAATAGCTCAACTAAATACAATTTTTGGGGAGGAAGAGAATTAAATAACTATGGGTGAGTAAAGAAATATTCAAATAGATGATTTACCTATTGTTAAAGAATATGTTGATGTGTTTCCAAAGGATTTACCTGGACATCCTCCAGAATGAGAAATTTAGTATTCTATAGACATAATTCCTAGTTCAAGGCCCATATCGATGACCCCATATAGAATGGCCATTATAGAATTAGTGTAACTAAAGAAAAAACTAGAGGAATTGAGTAATAACAGATATATTCACCTTAATATTTCTCTATGGGGAGCTACTGTCCTTTTTGTTATAAAGAAAGATGGATCTATGAGGTTTTTCATTGACTACAAGGAGATCAATGCTATAAAAATAAAGAAGAAGTATCCCCAACACCTCATTGATGATTTATTTGTCCAACTTCATGGAGCTCAATACTTTTCAAATATTAACCTTCGATCTAGATATCATCAGTTGTGTGTGAAGAAGGAAGACATTCAGAAAACAGTATTTCCAAACAGGTTTGGGCATTACAAGTTTAGAGTAATGCCTTTTGGATTGACTAATTCACTATGTGTCTCCATAGAATTAATGAATATAGTTTTCAAGGAATATCTTTATGACTTTTTAGTGGTATTTATTTATGATATCTTCGTATAATACAAAATCTACAAAGATTATGAAAATCACTTGGTCATTATACTGAAGATTTTTAGAAGACACGAACTAAATGGGATGTTTAGTGAGTGTGAATTCTGGATTCAAGAGATATTTTTTATTGGCCATATTGTCCCTAAAGATGTAATATCTATTGACCCTTCTATGACCAAGGAAATCCAACAATGGACATCAACAATGAGTATAACTGAGGTATGCAATTTTATTTTTTTAACAGGTCATTATCGACGTTTTGTCCAGAGGTTTTCCCGATTGGCTAACCCTATAACCATGATCACACGTAAAGAGGATAAATTTGTTTGGACAAAAGTGTGGGAAAAATGTTTTGAATAAATGAAGATAATATTAGTCAATTCTTTTATATTGACTAAACCATCGGATAATGATGGGTTTTTTATTTATAGTGATGCATCAATAAAAGGACTTGGTTGTGTCTTTATGCAGAATGATAAGGTTATTGCCTATGAATCATGACATCTAAAAATTCATGAGCAAAACTATCATACTCATGATCTTGATTAATCAGCTGTAATATTTTCTTTGATGATTTGGAGACACTATCTCTATGGTAAAAAATGTAAGATATATACTGATAACAAGAGTTTGAGTATATTTTCTCATAGAAAGAACTCATCATGAGGCAAAAGAGATTGATTGAACTACTAAAGGATTAAGATTGCACCATTCACTACCACTTGGTGAAGGAAAATAAGATGGAAGATTCTTTGAACAAAAAGATCATGGAGTTTTGAACAAGATGAGAGTTAAAAGGGATCATATTTTTATGTATCTAGTAAAGATAGTTATGGGAATAATCATTGAAGGTGAAACTTAATGATTTTTCAAATGCGTTCCAATCCATTTTTAATATAAAGGATAAAATGTTCTCATGCTGATGATAAAGAATTTCAAAAGAATATTAAATATGTGAACGATGGGAGATTGACCGACTTAGTATATGAAGATGGAATTTTGAAAATTTGGAAGATACTTTGTGTTCCTAATATACATAATCTAAAAATGGAATTGTTAGATGATGCTCCTAGATCCAATTTCATTATACACCCTGGTATCACTAAGATATATAGATATTTGAAGGAAAATTTTTGGTGGGACAACATGAACAGAGAGATTTCTGATTTTGTGTAGAGATGTAATTCTTGTCAACAAGTGAAAGCTGGAAGGCAACAGCCTGGAGGAGTCATGAAACCTCTTCTCATACCTGATTTGAAGTGGGATGATATCACAATGGACTTTATCATGGGGCTACCTAAGGCTCGTAGAAGTAGCGATTCAATATGGGTCATTATTGATCATCTTACCAAATCAGTGAATTTTATTGTTATAAGAGAAGATTAGCCACTTGAATGTTTAACATGACTATATATTAATTATGTTGTAATACTTCCTGGATTACCACTATCGATATGATCCCCATTTTACATCAAGATTATAGAAATGTCTTCAGAATGACAAGGATTATGAACTTCGTTTGAGCACCTCCTACCACCCTCAAACTGATGGACAATCAGAAGAGTCTATTCAAACCATAGAAGACATGTTGAGATCTTTCTCACTTGACATTATAGATATGTGGGATCAATATTTACCTCTGCTAAAATTTTCCTATAACAATAGCTTGCATTAAAGTATTCAAATTTCACTATATGATGTGTTATATGGAAAGAGATGTCTCACACTAACCTGTTGGGATGATGTTAGTGAAAGAAAACTCATAGGCCTCGAACTTGTGGAGGAAATTATGGAAAAGGTAAAGGTAATCCAAAACCACAACAAAGCAGCTCAAAGTAAGTAGAAGAGCTACGCTAATAACCAAAGGAAGGATATGGAATTTCACCTAGGAAATCATGTTTTCTGAAAGGTATCTCCATGTAAGTGAGTTATAGGTTTCGGTAAGATGGGAAAATTAAGTCCAAGGAATATTGGTCCTTTCGAAATTGTAGAACCAATTGGGACTATAGATTACCATCTGGAAATAATGCCAAGTCTCTCCAAAGTTCAATATGTATTCCACGTATTATTATTGAGAAAATACATGTCTGACCCAACACACATACTCCCTTATGAGGAATTACAATTGGAACCCGATCTGTCTTATTATGAAGAGCCTGTAATGATTCTTGATTCAAGAGAACAAGTGCTGAGAAACCGGATGACTCGTCTGGTAAATGTTTATGGAGAACCATAAGATGGAAGAGGCAACATGTGATCCTGATGTACTTATGATGAATAACCACCCGATTTTTTATGCAGTATTATTATAGAAGTTTCAAGGACGAAATTATTTGAGGGAGGGTAGAATGTTACACCAAAAACATCAATTGTATGCTTCTCTTTGAATAATAGAATAGCGTGTGTTGTATGAAACTTTGAGTTCTAACACACCACAACCATTCAAATTAGCTGTTATGAATAGTAATACCCACTTTTTTAAATTTTATAAATTTTATCTTTCAAATTGGACTTAATTTTTGAATTCATAATATGAAAATTATCCTATGGTGAATTTTTTGTATTTTTCAGAAAACGTTCAATTTTTTATGAATAGTGAAAAACACTTAGTTATAGTTTAAAAACAATTTCTTTTAAATAATTATTATTTTATTTAAATGTATTTGAGGTCAAAATGGATACATAATACATATATAAGTTCAATATAATTCATTGGAGTCAGTTTATACAAATTTTAGATATATAAAATTTGTATTGTACTTTTTTACCATCTTTTACCCACCTCCTAGGAGTATTTGAAAATTTTCATAAAACATAATTTTACTGCTTCTGTGAGTTTAATGTCAAAAATTCGAGAGACACAGTTGATATCAATATGTAAAATGTTGTTCAATAAAAAAAATTTCGGTGACTAGTAACTTTTTATTTTTATTTACCACTGTTAAATGAAAGTAGGGTAATTAAAGGTAAAAATGATATTATTATTACTCTAACACATGTCCTAATTCTTTTGGATATGTTTAATTCGACCAATAACAACCTTAGGAATAAAATATGATCCTTTAGGAATTATTGGATTAGATTAGGACATATATTATTATTTATGTCAAAGAAGAGTTAAAAGTGTTAAATTCAACGTTTAATAACTAAACCATATTTAATATAGGGTTATAAAAAAGAAAAACCTGACTATAAATATTCATTACAAATATATAAGTATTTCTACATAATTTTATTCTATTTATAATTTTTAGACATAAAATATTTAAATATATTTATGACACAATGATGATGTAGTAACTATAGTATTAATGAAAGATTAAAATAATTGATATTATAAATATCCAGATAAATAAAATTTGATACTTTTTATGAATTCCACTAATTTTATAGGTTAATATGAAACGTTAGGGTTTGTTAGATGAATTTAATTCTAAGTAATAACGATTTTATGAATTTAGAAAAAAACAAAATACCAAATAGTGTCAAAATTGGCATAAAAGAGTTTTTAAAACAAATATTATATTATAAATTGATATTCTATTTCTAAAAAATTAAGGTTCAGCCAAAGGACATAAATAATATTATATATTTCTTAATGAACCACTTTGGGGTTCTCTTGGAATTATATATTATGCTTATTAACCATATAATATAAAAATACAAAGAGACATGGTAAATGTCATACTATTTATCTAAGAGTTAAATGTAAAAAATAATGTTTATATATTTATCCAAACCTGTAAAAAAACTATTGGTTGAGTGGTTTTTGACCCTTCCCTACCTTATCCTTTAAATAATTAATTTTAGAGCCATTATAAATCGAAAATGATTTTATTATAAAATAATATTTCAAGCTTTTCCTAAGGTTCCCCTCACTGCTCTTATAAAAGGGCACTCCCCCTTCCCACAAATTCACACCATCAAAGCCTTTTTCCTCTACCAAATGCTACCAGAATACTCTCTCAACTATCCTCCCTTAATCCTAGAGACCATCCTATAGTCAGAAATCCATCCTATGGATCCCTTTTGATCATATCCAAATGAAGAACTTGAAGAAGAGATAAATATTTCATCAGCTCATTCAAGTTACATTTTTCATCCACATACTCTTTCTTTGTTGTTTCCATTATAAAATAATAAATCTACTATATTCTATATACTATAATGTTATTATAAATATGGTACAACAAAATTCATTAATCTATCCATCCTTTGAATGACATGTCACAATACATGCATACGTACGACATACCGTCTCCATGTCGTGGTGTAGTTGTTATTCAATACATTATTATTTGGATAGGTATAATAATGACGTGTAATTAATGTAAATAATAAATATAACATGTTAATTATTCAGTATATAGGATATATTATTCAATTATATATTTTTTTAATATCAAACTAATGATATTGTCACTCGTGTGTATGTATGGATTACCGTCTCCACGAACACGATGAGATTCATTCCCCATCATATCCATTCATGATTAATTTTCATTATATTATTAAAAATAATGTTTAAATACATTAAATAATTATTAATACAAATAAGTTAATTCATATCCACAACAAACATTACTTATGTAACAAATCATATAAAGGAAAACGAATCAGTTAACACCCGAAATGGCGTTAATACTAAAATATTATTAACAAAGAAATATTAAAAGATCATATATGATATCATATTAATGTATATGATCCTTGTATAATATAATAACAATTATTTCACCATTATATAAGAGGTTAACCTACCCTCAACCATGGAAAAGTACAAGGTAAGGGTTAATTATACAATATCTTTATTATCTGAGGTTGTTTATACGTAATTATCTAATGTGACCTCTTTATTATCCACATCCATATTTCTTAAAAATGTATTTCAAAACATTTTAACGATTTCCTATAATATTGGTTAAAGAAATTTATACACTTGTTTGATATTTTATGTTTCGAAAAGAATGTTTCCGTCCATTTTCAAATAAGGTTCTTTATGACATGTTCGACAAAATAAAGGTAAGAATGTTTTTTTGACTTATACAGCGGGTGAGGCTATTTTCCACCATTATGACAACATAGAAGCTTCCCTTACAATCTTATAAGAATATTTTCAAAAATAAATGTTTTCTTTTATAATAAAAATACTTTTAAATGATTTCAAAATAGATAGATATATTTCACTACAAAGGTATTGATTTCATCTATGTCAACATCCAATGATTTATTTTATGATTATTTAAAGTTGATTTATTATGATACAAAACATCCATATTGTATTAAGGGTTTTGTGATATGTTTGACTGTGGATGTGTTATTTTATACACCTTTCATGGTTTATGGATCAAGTATTGACATTTCGTATTCTAGTTTTAATTGGAATGTTTATGTTTTGTTTAAACCTTTTCATATTAGGAATGAATTGTACTTAATAAGTTATAGGAGGTGCCTTTAATATCTCCTTGATGCATTGGTAGGTCTCATGAGACAAACTAGTGTCTTTGAACAAGTTCTTGAAAAAATCTTATTTGTAGTTTTGGAACAAGGCCTTGACTATGTGGTTATGAAGTCTGGCATTATGCATTCCATCATTATGAAAGTGGTTGTTGATATTGCATGTGATTATTCGAATAGTAGTATATCTATGTGAATAAGTAAATGAAATTATTTGATTTTATGTTTTCCATATTATACTGAAGTTCATGTTTTAAAATCTTTTGTTTTAGTCTTATACATTTCCTTAAATGTTTATGCTTATTTATGAAAGTTTCCACTTAATTGTTAACCTTACTAAGAATTTGAGCTCACCCATTTCTATGTTTTATTTTTCCTAGGATGCGAAAAAGTATATTCTGACTAACCTGCAGGGATAATATATGGGATCTCAATGTTGTTTAGGGAGATATTTTTTTTGTAGTTTTCCATTTTATGATGTAATGTAAACCTTATAAATTTATCTATTAAATCCAATGAAACATAACTAATTTGTATTTTGAGACATTATATTTTGTGATCATGTTAATGTTATGAAATGATACACCAACTCTTGGTAACAGGGGTCAGTGCGTTACATCATTAGTGTCATTATTCACTTCTAAAAGATTTTTTCCCTCATCATCATGGGTTTAGAAAATGAGAGTTGTATAAAATTCTTTAATAGTATGACTTCCCAAATGGTCATCATGGTTCAATAGCGAGGTAATGATTTATGGAAATGATAATATGTATTAATTATCTAAAAAAGGTTAATTTGTTTTTTAAAATAATGATAATTTGAAACGGAGTTAATGTGTTATTTTGAAAATGGGAAAAACAATTTATATATGATAAACATAATTGTGGAAATTTTTTATAATTGTTATTTAAAAGAAGAAATACATCTACTATTGGAATGTGAGAATAAATGTGGTTTTATATTTTTTATTGTCAATGGAACCTATTAGGTTCTTTAGTGACCAACTAGATGATTTTTCTGAGAATATTGCTAAAAATGAACCATCAATTGTTCCAAATAATTTACCAATCCTTTTAGGTATTCTATACGGTGAAAAAAATATGAACCAAGAAAAGTGGATCATTTCGTTTAGCTAGAAATGATTAATCCACAAATATTGCATCATGATTCTAAAAATAGAAAATTTAAATACCTGGTTGAATAGGATGGGTCATATATTTTTTTCAATGTGATACTAGTATAGCTTAATGTAATTTTGGTTATATATATTTTGGGGGATATAAGATGCTTGTTATTGGATTTAATAGTTTAGGATAAATTGGACCATGGCATGGCTTGTGTGTGTTTTAAGGAATTGATCAACCTAAATGTTTATCTTCACTCATTCCCAATTTATATAAAAATTGACTTATTCAGTTTGATACAGAATAATATATTGATAATAGAGTAAGTAGTTAAATTTAATAGTTTAGTCCAATTTTCATTAGAAGTTATTAAATGTGAATACGTGAAGACCAACATTTTATAGTGGCTTCAAAACCATAAATTCACTCATAAATAATCACGAGTTGTAGAAAAAATTATACAGAGATGACAAATAGATTAATAATAGAAGTATGAGAAATCTCGAGAAATATTGTGGGGAATGAATATTTATTCCTATGATAACCTATGGAAAATAAAATCTTGGGTTTAAGAGGAAGTGGGACACCTAAAAACTAAATATTTAATCATTTTTTCTTTTTGATCAATTAAAATTTATGATGGGATGTTGTCAATGTTGTTAGTTTGACAATATGATGTGATATTTCATGGACTGCCAAGATCATGTCACAATTAGATCAATATGAGACGTCATCAGTTCTAATGTCATATTACTCTATTTTCAATTTATAGAGACACATATTAGGCTTCTAAAGATTAATATTATTTGACAAATTAGTGAAATATAATAGTTTTCATCAAAATAACAAAGAAAACCATGGTGTTTTAAGGAACACCAGGACTCCAAAACCTATGTACACTCAACATGGTAAAAAATACCAATGTTAAATGGGTAGGATATTTTATAGAACAGATCAAGTTATAATGAATATAAATCAGGACCTTGGATGGTTAGGGTATGGTTTATTTATTTTTATACTCTTCAACAATCATTATTTTGTACATGAACACCACATTAATTTATTTCATCTTGATTTTTTGATTTTATGCATTTACATGTTGAGATGGTGCCTTCTATTTCAAAACTGCAAAATAATTTGGTCAATGTGAGTATTGAGCCCTGAAATGTGAATTATGTTTGACAACAACAAATAAGATTTGGTTAGTATGGTATTTCTCTATTAAAGAGATGGATGTCTACTAAATGAATCTAGTAAAATATTCAATGTATATTTTGAAGGACCACATCAACTATTATATATGGATGGTGAGTTCAAAATCTTATGATATTGTTAGAAATATCATTAAATGTGATTTTGAAGTGGTTTAAGGTAGAGAGGGACCCTTGGTATTAGTGGTTGGAACTATATCTTTCCATTTGTCAATTTTTGATATTGAAGGAGTAAATGAGAAAAGGAATAGAGAATTTTTATACATAGTATACTTGTTTCATCATGTATTCCCATGAAATTTATTGTGATTTCCTTCCAAAATAGAGGTTATTTTTTTGAATTATTTCTTAATAGGGATCAGAAATATTTACATTTTATATTATTGTATTGAAAAAAATAAATTATTGGAATCCAATGATTAGTTGGAATAGTTGGATAGTAATGGGTTCATCTGACTGAGCATATCTCAATGTACAGTTTCAGTTCATTTTGTGATGAATGTGGATGGAACTATTTTTGTTTTTAGACTATTTTAGGATTAAAAATGTTAAGATAAAAAATCAATATCAACATTCAATAATTAATAATCTATCCAATCAATTGGTTGATCCCAGTGGTTCTAAAACAATTACTTGCTTTTTAGATATCACTAACTATGGGTTCAGTTTTAAAATATTCAAAAAAAAATTTCAGAATAAGATATGGACATAATGAGTTAATTTTTATGACTTTATCCATTATGATTTCACTATACATATTTATTTTATTGATTAATCAGGTATTTCAAATGTTTCTTGATTCCATTTTAGTGGGGTTCTTTGATGATATATTGGCTCATTAATGAACAATTGTGGGTCATGGGAAACACTTGGATATAGTGTTGGGAATCTTTAGAGATAATATTTTATATTCCATGATGTAGATGTTTTATATATGCATATAATTGGTACATTTCATTTGAATTATCATTTATAAAATAGTTGTTTCAACAGATCCCAAAAATATATAAGCTACTATCTCTTAGAAACCACTGAAGAGTAAATTTGAGATATATATTTTCCTTAGGTTGGTGGGATAAAAAAAGATGTCTTTAATATTAATTTTCTTGTTTTCCATCTCCAATGAAAACGTTTAAATGGAATGGAGTACCTTTCTAGTTGATCATGGAATTTTAGAAATCCTTTTGAATGTATAAATTAGTCTTACATCAGTGTGTATCCATACATTTCCAAAGTCTTGATAGAGATAAGCATTCTATTACAATGAATTGGTATCAGTGTTGGGATGTGTTTATATTCATTTGGATCGTGTGGTAAGATATATCTCATGGTAGTAATGGTTGCATGAGATGAAATACCCAACACATGGTATAGAATTGGATATCATAATCTATTCTATGAATAATTGGAATCATTTTTTTGGTGAGAAATTAATGGTTTTAATAGAACAAAAGAGCTTGAAAAAATATTTGACATTGATATTTAAATCTATAGGAAAAAAAGATGGATGAAATAACATCAAAATTTTATACAAAAAATTGATGTAAATATCAAGTAATTCCAAATTAGTGGTAGATAAATTAAGTAGGAAGTCATAAAATCAGTTGTCTAAGGAAGATATTGATCAGTGTAAGCTGATACCAGCCAAAGGAGATATACACCTATATTGTACTGAATAGGGCGATAGTACAGTTTTCGTCCATGTTTCTTTTTTTCATTATTTGGTTCATGAATATAGAAAATCATAGATGTTAGATAATAAATTTATTAATATGAGATAAAAAATCAATGGTGGGGACAAAATTTATGGATGAAAGCAATATGAGAGTTTGGTTTTACAATTTAGAGATCATACTATAGAACTATTTTTTTTTTATGAAAAAAATCATAATGTATTAAACAATTTGAAATGGGATGTTCATCCAAGAATTCAAAATATTTATTCAATTATGTAGTCACAATTTTCTTGGGTTTTCTTCAGAATGGAAGTGGATGATTTTATCTAGAGATTCATCAACTATTAGTAGGTTAAGGTGGATAAATAAGGACATGAAGGTGTGTTACAATATTTACAAATTTCCATGTGAATGTTAAAGTAGATAACCCTAGATTTTGCGACATGTCTTCCATGAATAGAATGGAACATGATTCGGTATGGGTATTTGGAAATTAGCTCATGATGTTGACTCATTTTAATCCTACTAATCAATCCCATATGAGGGAGGACATGTCCACAATAAATATTTGAGAATTTTTAAAATGCAATAACATTACTATCTCAAATGTACCTGACCACAACCCTAATATTACAACCCATTTTTAAAATCCATATAGATATCTCTTAGGACTCATTTTACTATTTTCACATCATATCATCCTCAAGTGGATGGAAAATATTAATATATAACAAAAACGGTTAAGGAAATTATTTGGGCCTATGTAAAGAAAATTGGTGGCTCAGGAGAGGATAACATGGTGTGAGTGGAGTTCATTTAAAACAACAATTATTAGGACATGATACATATGGATCAATTTTTAGAACTGTATGGGGATCATTTCCACTATTCAAATTTTTGGGTATAATCATGTGAGAATACAATAATTAGAACCAACATTGTCTAGGAGAAATTGGAGAAGATTAAGTTGATAATATTTTTAATGGATACAACATAGAGTGGTCATAAATGATATGAATATCATCATCAATGGCCATTTTATGTTAGGTGAGTGATTATGTTTTCATGATAAAATTTAAAATTCTTTGAAATATTCATTTTGTGAATCAAGTAATGGTATCTACTAAATATATATCCCTATTTGAGATACAAGAATTAGTTTTTAATTTCTCATATTAGTTAGCTTTTTCCTGTAGTTCACATCAGCGCCAAACGAGCTCTATGTATCCAAATTGAATATTCAATTACATAATCATGACCATGGGATTCTATGGGATATAATCAAACTTGATACTAATGATACATTCAATTACTTTCCATTTCTGATTTTTTATTGTTAATACACAGCCTTGTGCGAGGATAAATTATTCTAGTGAAAGTTTTGTCACAACATGGTCTGATTCGGGAAGAAATACACGGGCATAAAAAAATTTTATAGATGCGTCATTAATTCATCCATGATAACTGTGGATATTTACTTTTTGGGGATGGATTTAATAATATTTTGGAGAATGTTGAACCCTTGGTTTTAAGAATTCAACCATTTATTCATGTATTTTAATGATGTAAAATTATTGGTTTAGGTTTTTTGTGGTTCCTTGGGGTTTTGACACTTTTGTATTATTTTGTAGAGGTTCATGAGTTGAACATGGTAAGAAGAAACTATCAAACACATCTGGTAATGCATGTAAGGGAAAACAATTATTAATTGGAAGGTGCACATTTGGCTCTTGGTTTTTCAAAAACATGTATATGAACATAAGAAAACATGCACATTGAAGTAGTGAGGAAATTCATGGTTGGATCATAGTTCTTGAAACTGTGAAAAATAAACATGTTGTGGGTGGATTAATATTTTATCGCATGAATGGTTGGTGTATTATTTATCTAACCATGTGTGGTATTTTCTTTAGATAGTACCAACTACACCATTGGAAAATGATTTCCCAAAATTTGTGGCCTAATAGTGTGATGTATAGTTATCCCCATTTAATTAGTGGATCTAATTAAAAATAATTATTTTAAGGCTTTTTTTTCACCTAATTATTTCAAAACATGAATTAATTTTCCCCTTATGAAGTTAGAGACTTTTAACTTTAGTTTGGGATAGATCTGTAGGTGAATCATAGTGGGTTGGAGGATCAGATTCATCAATAAGTTTGTGTTTTTATCAATTCTTCTTAGATATTATTTCCTTCAAATTACCATAATATATGATCTAATATATAATGGATAGATCCTTGTTTATTAATGTTATTTCTGATTCTTTATGGTTGAATCTTTGAAAGGAACTGTTATTTGTGATCATATAAATATAAACAAGGTGATGTACATTAACTTCCTCAACATTTGTGAGGTAGGTGGCTTCACTCTCAACTCCACATTATTATAACTTATTGTAATAGTTTGTAAAAAAACATTTTCCTGAAATTATTATGGTTTTATTTTCATAGTCTTACTTGACCCCAATTTAGTGACGTTTTTTGATAAATTAATGAAATTGGATTGTTTTTTGGAAAACAATTTTGATGATATTTTTTAAATGATGATTTTAAGACAATAGTTTTGTCAGAATAAATAAAACATTGTTTTTAGACGTGGTTTTAAGGAAATAAAGGTTTATGAAATGGTTTCACATGGATTTTGGCATTCATGTTGATGTGTGTTCATGTTTCATTTTATCAGGCCTTTTAGTAATATTACATGGCCCTCTGTTCTCAAAGTGTAATGGAACATCATATTTATCACATTTTGATGGCTTTGTGGATAAATTACATACCTCTCATTATAATTGAACTATTACTAGGGTATTCATGTGAGGATGTGTGAAATCATGGAATGAGTATGCGAGATGAATTTGAGAATACTTTTAAAGGCTTGTTTTAATGCATTCCATTGAAAAAATATTTGGCCGTTTAATTTTTTTGGCATTAATATAAACTAATTTTAAAAAATATAAAACGGTTTATATAAATGTTATATCTACTTTTTACTGTGTGGAATTAGTTTGGATGTAACTGGGGAAATCAAACTGAGTTTAAACTCAATCACTTCTTATAGACTATTATATGTTTTCGTTTGTCATCAATTAGGACATAGGTAAATGAAAGGTATATCAGTTATTTATTGGTGATTCATGATGTTCTAGGAATTTTTTGTGGAGATGGATCATAGATTATGATGAGAGTAGCTGTTTGGTTGATTTTTTGGTCTAGGTTTTGATGAAATTTGATACCTTTGCTTATGTCACATGGGTTCCTCTAGTACTATAATGTGTCTTTTTGGTTATTTGGGTTTTATGAGTAGTATTTTGTACTCCTACATTATATAGTCATTTTGTTCGTATAGTTATTATGGTCAGGTTATTTAATATTCAATGTGAAATTCATCCCCCAATGGTTTATGAAGAACATGGAATTTATTTACATCCTTTAGTGTATTAGGTATGACACATAAGTAGTATTAATGTCCCACCACATCATCCCAAGACAATGAGTGAGGGACGGGATGTTACATAGTTTGTGGTAGATGCACATGGTATGTTTTATTTAACTCAACGTGAAGCCCTATCCAGCATGTAGAGGGGACTACACATTAGTTTTTCTTATGAATGGGATGCATGTAATTTTAATTCATAAAAAATTCTTGAATATTATTTTTCCTTTAGAAATTTACCACCACTCTCTTAGGCCCCGTAGGGATTCAAACCACAACACTCAGATGTGGTTTAACCACCATCCATGCCTAATAAAATGTAGGATTTGGGCCATTCATTGAAATAGAATTCATTTACATCACCATCAAGGATCTCCATGGAAACTAGATCACATGGACACCATTGTCTACATCATCCCTCAAGTTCCATTATCCCAGATTGCAGGATTCGTACATTCTATATTATATAATCCCATCATTTATCTTATAGATCTATCCACTATATCTAGCATATAGATCTACCATCACCTGATCCATCAGAAGATTTTCATTGTCACCACCATGCCTCTATAACATATCCAAAAAACCAAAATTGAACATCTGACCCTAATCCATTAGGATAAATAATTGATTATCGATAATCAATCATCCTTAGTTTCATCAAAACATTTCCCAACCTTGATTTTATTTAAAAAAATTGATGAATGGAGGGAGAAAGGAACATAATATAAATTGAGCATCGACTGATAAAGAATAGTTTATCATGGGGTTTGTATTGAAATTTAATAAGGAGCAATTTATTTTAATTATCATAATAGAGATCCAAGAACATATTTTATTACACCAATCATGATGGTATTATAATCCTTAATCCAAGATCCCTCAACCAACCTCGAGCACACTCACCATCAGAGTACACACTGTCCATCATCACCATTTTTAGGGCCTGTTACTAAACCTATGGAATTCACTATAGAGTAGATTATAAATTGATTTCTATTTGGGGTATTCCATAAATAATAATTAATTTTTTTAATTAAATATATTTATTTAATTCTCCAATTCAAACACTCTATTCAATCACCCGATGTCGATAAGACTTATGTAATGTCTAGGGTAAAAACTCATGCTATGGATTTTACAATAGTCTCCACATTATTATATGAGACACCAATATGAAGATATTACATTGTTTCAAAAGGAAGTATAAATGGTATATATATATATATATATTATTTAATATTTTAAATACATCAACAACATGGATCCAAATAAATCAAAATTCTTCACCCAACAACACATATATTCTTTAAAATTTTCTATGGTGTTAGACAAAAAACTACGAGTCATTACATTTTCACCACCTTCAATGATTATTTTCAAAAAAACCAAAAATATATTCCAATTGGTGAACATACTAAGCCTAGATCTGAATCTCCCACAACCACAAGCTCTCTTGTAGGTTCTTATGATACCAACATACAAACACCCAATTAAAATAATTTTATTTTGATGGGTCTTTTATGAACAATTCTAATAGTTCACTATGAACATGAAAATGTTTCTCCACCTTCAATTCCTAGGTTACCCTGATTAAAAACAATCAGTAGGTTGTTCACATATTTTCGTAGCTATATCATATGGAATCCATCATGTGCCTGATCAAGTTATGATGATTGATCTAATTGGTATACCCCCTCACTAACAAAATAATGTATTCCGAAAAGGGAAAAAGAACCTCAGTGAAAAATTTTATCCAATCCATGTACTTATATTTTCAATATGGTGAGACCCTCAATAAAATGTGGCCCCATTATAAATATATAATGGCCTTAAATTAAAATCCTCATAGGACTCCATATATTTCGGGGTAGTCCCGATCCATCCCTGGATAAACTACACCTACACTTCCATTGTTTACACCTATTCTGGACCCATGAGAACCATCCCCTTGCTTCCAACCCCTCAAAAAGTGTTTTTCAAAGTCTCCTGTACATGGTCTCAAATGATGAAAAATGAATGGTGTAATTATTAATATTTTTTACGAAAACTCCAGCAGTGGTATCTCATTCACCCATTTATGACCAAAACCAACATATAAACTCAAATAATGTTATCAAAAACATTAATGTTATGAAATCCTAGAACACCTATATAGGGTTTTTATTTAAATTTTCAAAAACAATATAGTCCCATAATGATGGATCTCTTAGATTATTTCCAAAAAACATCCTAATGTTTCTATAAATATCTACCTATAACATAGATTACAAAAGGTTTTCATTTATGAAGACCACCACGAACCAATATAATAATAATTGAAGGATTTGGTTCATATGTATCAAAGATGTAGTTGGAGAATCCAAATGTCCAGAAGGAACCACCATTAATTCAATGTAACCATAGTATATCTAGATATATAACTTCAGAATATAATATTCTCAAAGTTGATGTTGTTGATAACAAATCATGATGTAAAATTTTATAAAAAAATTATCACCTAACTACTTATCAAATAAGTCATTAATTATCATGAAGTGGAAATTACTTCATGATTATCACTTAGTCTAGGTAATGTAAGTCCATTCCTTATATAATCATCACATCAAACGTCTTGGAAAAAGACATAGGAGATGCCAAGGGGAACACATTGTGTCTAATGGATCCCACGTCTCTACAGATTATCTAAATGAATCATTCGATCACAAAACTATATGATGTAATATTATATGACATGATATACATCATGTCATCCTTGTTTGTAGGTTTATGAAAATGTATAACTTTTGATGGGATTTAATGGCACAAACATAATTAGGAATGATCCCCTCACACTCCTCCACAATCCAAGTAAACTAAAATATCAAAGCATCTTCGACTCCCCTAGTTACACCGGAAACATATTTCTGAAATGACTATATCCTCCAACAAATGATCTCCCCTAGCACTACCTACGATCCCTTCTCACTAATGAATGATAATCCCATCCCACTAACTCATATACATTGAAACATTCACTTGAAATGATCAAAATGCGAATAGGAAGTGGGAAACATGTTTATACAATGTAAAACATCATAGTACCACATCAATTGAAATGAATTGATTCCTTGTGAGGCACTGTCCATTCCAATGATTAGGGAAATGTTGATATATGCATTTGATTACTGAGTATTCTCTATAGACGCCTCTTAACATAATAGTTCAGTTAAAAGCTTCTACTAGATTCACTAGGTTTCAATGATGTGATTTTTTTAATGGAAATGATTTTGAGTATTTACCGAATCTATAGTTGCAGCAAAGAAGACACATGGTATACCATGAAATACAATAGGGGCCTCCATGTTACAAGATCCTACTTCCTGAAACAGTCATTTCCCTTTATTTCATAGTCACCTTAAATAGGGTTGGATCCGATACTATAGAACATTAAAAAGATCTAAAACACTCAATTGAAAGTAACACATCAAACACACATTAAGACTATCCAAATTGGGAGGCATTAACTTTATCACACATTATTAGATCACATCACAAGATCACATCTCAATGGGGGATGTTTTCATCTACCTTTATATCTAAAATACACATCAAACATCACTATAACTAGGCTCCACTATCACCCTATGTTTCCAAGGAGAATTTTATCTAGTAGGATCACCATCATGAGAACTTCTATACAAGAGGAATAGTATCACCAAAAACATATTCCAACCCTCTAATTCCTTTGAAAGGGGTCTATCTGAACACAAAAATAGATAATTCAATGAATCTATAACTAACAGAGTGAACACAACTAGGTTTTTTCATTAACATGTGCTGTAGAGAATAGACATTTCTAAAAAAAATTGGGAGGATCCAACCTCTCTACCAAATTTGTGTCAACATGCATCTTAATGGGTAGATATAACACCTGTTATCGAACTTAAGGAACTGTCACATAGATTTACACTTAGAATAAATCATCATCGTTGTGTGGGTTATAATCGTTATCATTCTATGGAATCCTAATTGGATTTTATCTTGGATGAATCTGGAAATACAAAATGGGAATCATTCTCAACAGAACATGTTTGGCGATTTGAATTAGGAATGTATTGTAAACTGCAACCCATTCATAAGTGATGCATGTACACATATTTTCTAGACAACTAGTGCAAATAGGTTGTATATAAACAATTAGGTTATTAGACTCTTCATGAATGGATATGTGGGAAGAAACACTATCAGTGGATTTCCAATATCGAGAGATAAACTCTAGACACATAAAAAATATTTACCTAGTTCCCCCTAACCAAACCTCACTGTTAGAATAACTCTATACTATATTCTTAATATGACCCAGCATTTGGTTCAAATAAATTAGGACCCATCACACCGAGTCTCACCATTCTGAGGGTATATATGGAATGAAACCCCATGACAATCTAAAATAAGCTAGTGGCTCATTAATGGTACCATATTGGAATATCCAATACATAGGAAGCCTTTTACTAATGTACATGTACACTCATAGACACACAAATCCTCACCCGATTATAAATAAGGAAGGTAAATAGATCATAATGTAAAGGAATTCATAACAACTATACCATATCAGAGTACATAAATACATTTATTAAACAATAATGGGAAAATTTCATGCCCATTATAGCTGTAATATATCTCAACATTCTAATAAAAATTACAGCAACCCAAAAGAAACTCCTAGATTCATCTACAACTAGTCTAACACAAATGATCTCAACATTGTCCTGGTCCACCATGGAAAATGTCAAAAATATTGTCATCTATATAGGACATCACATGTGTGTCCAGATCCCATGTTGTGGTAAGTATAAAGATACAAGGCATGGAACGACAAAATTAATAAAGGCAAAGCATCATGTGAGTATATATCTCTACATCATGAATGTATATAAATTATAACATGAGATAATAAAAAATATAACACCTATATTCTAAAATGTAGACACCATGTCTCATGGTTAGGTAACACCCTCACTACCTGCCTATGCTTCTGCTAGAGGATGAATGGAAACATCCTTCCCAGAGAACAAACTTGTCAGTCATTACTATACATATGGAACACATCAGAAAGGACATGTTTGTCAGGCCCTAACATGAAGAGTCACTAAACAAAATTGACTGTAATGATACAATATAGTAACCTTATCGTAATAAATCATGTTGAATGACTAAAAATTCTAATATAAAAATAAGGGATAACACCTAGGGACAAAGGGGTACACTAGACCCTAACTAGGATAATTCACTAGAAAAAGGATCAAATGACAAGGTATGTAGGTCACATATTTATGGAATTCTACCTAAGGAATAATATAATTTTAATGAGGACCTAACAAAGGGAAAAGTAGAGGTATTAATACTCTAATATTCCATAGGGATCTTATTTTCAATTCTCAAGATAAGAGGTCACATTGAACCATCATATGGCACACTGAGATAAATAAATATAGGGAGAAAGGGTGAATAAAACCATACTAATCTGGTTGATGGAACACATAAAATATTATACCATAGATTGTCTATCAAGAACATGGGATCAATAATTCACTTTTAGGAGTACAAATCATTTCTCATAGGGTACATGACATGTCTCTCTAGTTCTGTGACTAACTGTGTCTTTCCATTTTAGAAGACATGACATTCTCTAAATATATAGCATGCTACTATTTTAAATGTTGTGTAGTGTTTGGGCCGAGTGTAGGCATGTTCCATTTGGTCAAGCACAAGTACATTGGTCATTCCGATGTAGTTTAGTCATACCCATGTATGTTGGTAGTGTATGTGTACTTTCCAATGAATATGTGGTGTGCTCTATTTCACATTTCATTTCACGATTGGGCCATAACATCATATGTTACATCATCTCAATATCATGTACCTTACATAGTACATATTGTGTTCTAGGACATGAAATACTTTTAGAGCCTCATGGAATAACGTGCACACCCTCCCGGTACATACCAAGATAGAAAAATGAGTTTCACATGTTGTGTGGGAACCCCAAATGACATGTGATATTAAACACAACTTGAAACCCCTTCCACCAGAATGAGTGGACTACACATCATGTGTTATTTTAAACCATATGCCTTAAAAATCAAAATTTCATATAAATTATTTATTATTCTTGTGTATTTTTTATTAAACTACTTCTAACTTCCGAAACATTGAGAATCATATCCCATGTCCCAAATCTAGGTTGAATACCATCCATAGATAACTGGAAGTAGGATTACCATCGTTCATCATAGGAAAGTTCATCACTATCACCACCTCGATGGTCAATGTAATTTATAATAAGGAAATCACATCCTTGACACTAAATACATATCACCATCATATCCATTGGCTGAATTCATAAAATTTGTAGCATATAAGTACCCATCATTTCTCTTTTGGACTAATCCTCTATATCCAGCCCTTTGATTAATTATCACTTGATCCATTGTTAGATTCCTATCATTGAAAAAGAATTCTTTTTCATCTCCAAATAATCACCACCATGATTAATTTTTTCAAATAAGGATTTCAAAATGATTGTTCATCCTTGGAATTGATAAAAAAAATTCCTTGCGTTTACATTTATGAACATAGAAGAAAGAGTGAGAAAGATAAAAACAAAAGATATGGTAATTGACCAATAAATGTTCATTTAGAAATCATCATAGAAATCCAAATATAATATTATTATAAAATTAAAAAAAGGTAATATAAATATAAATTTCCTAGGTTTAAGAATAAAAATCACCCATTAGAATTAATAGAAAATAATGATCACCAAATTAATTTAGAAGGCATTAATTCTTGGTCATTTCAAACTATAAATAGGGATTAAACCTCATAAATTAGAATACCTTCCATGGGGTTCTTTTGATCACTGAGGAAGAATGTTTATTATTTAATTTCATTGGAATGATACATGAACTCCTTTTAATTCCTTCTCCTTGTGGTACTCTAATCCTCAATCCATTATCCCATGATCATTTTCCAATGTACTCCCCATGAGAGTTCTCCCTCTCCACCCTAACAATTCTCTAGGGTTCTGAAGACATCTCTAGGGAATTATAAATAGATGAGACAATAATTGTGGTGTTGTTAGAGTTGTTTCAAATAAATGAAGATTAAATTATTTAATTTATTTAATTCACCGACAACAGAACTATATCAAGCATCTAATGATGATAATAATTATGATATTTCTGGGCTAAAACCCATCCTATAAATTTAATGGTAGTTGTGGTTCTCCCATCAGGGAAAACATTCAAAAGATATTAAATTTCTTGGAAAACTGTTTACATGTAATATATATATATATATATTACATAATATACTTATTATACCAACATCGAGATTCCAAGGTCCCCATAATTCTTTACTGTTCCCACACCAGACTCTAGAAATATTCATTATAATATTCTAATGTGATACAAAAAATATTTTGTCCATCGATCCCATACTCGAGTAGTAAAGGCTCATTCTTTGCATCCAAGAGACACAAGTTCAAAACCACATGGAGGGGAATTTTGGGGTAACTGTAGTAGTTACTATATTAGTTACAATAATAGTTACTATAGTAGTGTTGTAGCAGTTACACTTTGGTATTGTTTCAACAAGAACTATTCACCTGAGTTTGGCCTTCTGGCCAACGGTTTGGGCCTACGAGTCTCAAGGGCCTTTGGGCTATCAAGACCTTCAGGCAATTGATACCGTGGAGTAGTCCAATTCACATACAGAAGGCCCCCAAAGAGGATCCGAGCAACAAGAATAGAAGTCACTAGATGTAGAGCTAACCAGATTGGATGAATGAGAGGGTATGACAACCTTCATTGGGGCCAGGCACCATGAAGCTTTGAAAAGGGAAATGCTAGGCGATCTGCAATGCAAGGTGGGGAGCTAGGCGATCAATGTCTTAGAAGCCAGGGAGGGGTAGTTCTAGTGGTTTGGGCGTACAGGTCTTGTATTGGGCATGGTATTCCTCAGGGCCTTTGGGTAAGGTATTTCAAGTCACGTCGAGACTTGTGCCTTGGGCCTACGGGTCATGTACATGTTCCACTTCAACCAGTAAATGGGGGATTATCCATAATAAAATAAAAAGATGTCCTTCGGTCCATTTGGTCTAAACACAAAAATTTTGGTCTCGTTGTAGATAAGATGAAATGAGATTGTATGAATAATTATTAAAAAAAATCATCTAAAATATCAATTCAATATATCTATCCATTACGTATGTTGGAATCGACCTCATAGTTCAATGTTCCTGATCAGCCCATGTTGGGGTGATTTCAATTATTGGTGAAATTTTAGGTTGATATTTTGGGTAAATTGAACATGGTATACATCAGGGGTTGACTACCGAAATAGTACATTGTGTAACATAGAGTTAAGGTGGGAATAATTACTTATCCAATATTTTAGGATTGCGGTGACCAGTAAATAGAGTATGTAGATGTTAGTTAATTTAGTCATAATGTCACATGTACTAAAAGCCATTTAAATAACATTCCAAGACTATGTCTACGCTATGTGAAAGGAAAAATTAATCCATGAAAATTGAATAAAACCGAAACCAAATATGTTGAAACTAATGGTGAGATATATTATGTTTTGATAATTTATTTCGATATTAATGTAATTTATTGGAATTAGAATTTATTAATATATTTTGATAATCAAGGATGTATTAATTGTCTTCTCTTAATTTGTGGTAATGTAAAATCAAATGACTAAAATAATATCATTATTATCATTACAAGAGAATGATAATATTCTTATTGGAATGAACTTCAAGGAAGTATTTTGATGATTACATGTTATACTATTCCATGAATCAAAATTATACATGATGGAAACCCCAATTAATGAGTATCTTGAAAATATTCTAGTGAAGAAGTAGTATTTCTCTATATTAATATGTGAATGATCTGTTGGATGTCAAATTTTCATTCTATACGTTATTTCCAATAAGAATATGAAACAATATATAAATATTGGTTTTTATATGATCATTTCTATACTTATATATCCCTATCGGAAGAAGGAAATACAATAGAGGTATGAGATATCAAATTCACTATTCACATGCATGAATAAAGAGTCAATTCCTTCTTAGTCACTTGTTGTCAAGATGATTGGATATAAAATATTCTTATACATCTTTGGTATTATGATCCTTGATTACTTTTCTATAGATATAATTTTATCATCACTACTTAAACCTTCATCACCGTTATTTGGAATTATAAATTAAGAAATTGTGGGAACTTTCTACCCTTCTAATACATTTTGATAATGACATGTAGTGTAAAAAATCCACAGTTCATTTATTAAATATAAAATTAATGAATAATGAAGAGGGTCCAATGAATCATTCCATGTATAAGGCTATAAAGAAACTCACTTCTATAATGAAGAAGATCTTGTTGAAAATAAAGAATATGGTACTTTATTATTGTGGAATGTAGGGTCTCTATTAGAGGAACTAAACCGGGACAATGAAGAATTGGGAAGCATCAAGTGTGTTCATTATTGACAGTATTATTTCGATATATACAATTATGGTAATTATTACTATATGGGGTGCTCAAATTTTAGCCCAAATACATAAAAAAGTATATTTTTTAAAGTTTCAAGAGATGATGTGAATCAATGGGATTCTAATGAATTGAGGATACTTCCTCTAGAAAATGGATTCTAAAATAGTATGTTACCAACATGGATTATTTTGGTTTTAAAGAAAAATTATTATGTGCCAATTTTTACTAATAATATAATTTTCATTTCATGTTTAGACATGGATGGGTTTATTTTTAGCTTTGGAAATAAGAGTCTGTACATTCATAAATATATAAACTTTTATGTTATGAAACACCTACATAATGATAATTATATATTAAATTAAAAAAACATATTTCTAACTAATAATGATTCCAAATCACATGACCCATTTCCCACCCAGTTCTCGAATCACCTCATTAGTCATGTAAATAAGACGTTTTTGAAACAATAACTATAAATATAGGAATTTAGACTATTTTGAGCATAAACATGTTGAAATATAACCTACTTTTTTATATGGAAATATTTATGAATAAAAATTTTATGATCAACATAAATGGTTCATATAGATTATCGAATTTTTAAACATTGTTATGTAAATACCATTCCATGACAAATCTACAGTTGGATTCTCAAATATTATTACATTTACATGATATAGGAGTCGGTACAACTAAATATACATAACAATGAATAAGATAAAATCCTCTGTGAACTTCATGTATTATATGAATAAATTTGGGAAACAAATTAGTATGAAGATAATGAATCTGTAATCACAAGTATTTGGAGAAAATTGAAGCCATCAATTTTTCGACTATCTACTAGAGGATGACAATTTTCCTCAACACAATCCAACATATATGACATAGTTTTATGATATTAGTGATATGAGGAAGAGGGCATTACCATAAATGTTAAATTAAATCACGAGTCATGAAAAAAATTCAATTATCCTTTTGGGGATATACATTACACATGAAAATAATCATATTAAATAAATTAAAAACTAATGTTAAAAATGATATTCCCTCTATATTTCGGAACGTATAGAAACCTGTTTTTCACATTTTCATTCATGGGGTATGAGGTATTTTTCATGGACTGATAAATTAATAAACTAAAACACCAAAGAATGTTGTGTATCTTTATAGGTATTCATAATGATACATGAGGATACACTCTAAACAAATCATTAGTGAATAAAGTAACCATTTAAGGGAATGCCATATTTCTTGAGGGGGAGAACATACTATTGGATTGTTTTTAGAGATGGAATGAATTTTATGAAGTTTATAATCATGATACACAATATTTATAACAGGAAAATATTCTCTAGGTCTATATTGAAATTTTTTTCTTAACACATAAGTAATGTAGTAGAATACTAGAGAGGTAGAGATCAAAAAATATGTGATCTTTTAGTCACAAAAGATGGTGGCTCATTATTTTTAATGAAACTATCTCCCTCATAGAGGTAGTATAGGGGTCATAATCTAGAAAATACTGAGGATCCATATGATATGATATATATTCCATGTATTAGACTGATGTTTGGGTTCTGATTGATCCTATAATTGATATAAGTCCCAGTAGATATAAATGGATATTTAAGAAAATGATATAAAATGTTGGTTTTGTTAGTAGCTATAAATCATGGATAGTGTATAATGTGTTCAAATGATGACAAGGCATTGAATATGATGAATTATATTCTCTAGTTACTATGTTTATATCCATTGGAATATTTTTTTCCTTAATAACATACAATGAATATGATATTTGAATGATGAATGTAAAAACATATTTCATTCATGATAGATTTAAGAGGATCCGAATATGTCACAATAAAAATGGATTGTTACTTTATGAAATTTAAAAAATGTAGAAAATATCTAGGGATTAATTTATAGATAAAATAAGGCTTCAAAGTCATGGGACCTTAAGTTTGATGAAGCCAAAAAATAATTTCATTTCCTTAAGAACAAATGTGATACATGTGTTTAAACGTGGGTTATTGGTATTATAGTTGTTTTCATAGAACTATATGTTAACACCACATTACTATTTGGAAATGAGAACAAATATTTCATGTGATTAAAGAATTGTTGAGAAAGATTTTCTCTATGAAGGTCTTAGGTGAAGTAGCCTACATTATAAGGATTAAAATCATGCATGAGATATCTGAGAGGAATATTTGAGTATGATAAAGTATAAAAATTGAATAGATAATTAAGTGGTTTATTAGGGAACAATACAAGAGTCGATTGTTTTATGTCTCACATTGTAGACATACTTTTATGAAAATGTTTCCTTAGAAACAATAGTAGAGAGAGGGAATACATAATATACCATATGTTTCCTTGAATGGGTATATCATGTATTAATTGATATATATGAGGATTTATGTTTACAATGATTTAATCATGTAAGGAAGATGTCATGATGTTCTAGGTAAACAACATTGGATTGATATTAACATTATCTTTAAGTATCTTAGGTGAACTAAGGATATGTTCCTAGTATATTGATGAAAATAATAGCTAGGACTGTGGGGTTATATAGAATATAGATTTTAGATCAGTCAAAATGATATAAAGTCATAGTAAGGATAGTTTTTCAGTCTCATAATATGATATTTTAGTTGGAAGGGTTTTCAGAAGCAATGTTTGATGATTCTATTGTGATTATTGAGTATATTATGGACTCAGGTGTTAAAAATAAAATGTTTTTTGACAGTATTTTCCAAGAGAAGTATGTGGTGCCTATAATTCAATACCCAACAAAACCTTATTGTGGTAATAAATACAATAATGACTCCTTGCAAAGGGTAGATGTCACATCAAAGGACAAAACTTATACATAGATTCTTCCATCTCCAAATTAATTTTTATAAATTGTTTAAAGTTTCTATCAGTATAGTTTTTATTATGAAAGAATTTCTAGACCCAATTGAAAAAAATTTATCTTAGAAAAGTAATGAATATCACGTGAAATATAGTAGAATGTATATTATTTAGAGTTGGAATTAGGGATTATAGGATTATATCATTGTTGGTTCCCTATAACTGACATAAATTAACTTGATTGTATATAATAATTATTAATTTAACATCTTATCCTAAAAATACTATTCTGATACATGAAATTTATATGAGATAATGACTAAAGAATAAATGTTTCATTGAATGGTCATACCATTTTACCGCTATGTAGAGATCCTGAATGTGATAGAATAATATTTTTTTATATATTTCCAATACATGGATGGTACCATTTTTTTGGTACACATATGATACAACAAATTACTAGTAAAGACTCATAAGACAATGATACACACTCTAATGATGAATTCCCTTTGTAATTTAATGGGTAGAATATTATGATTATGGACATAGTGATAAGAAATCCACATTATATGACTCATTGGATATTCCAATATATGGATATGTGTAGTTGTTATTGGTCATTAATATTATCATTAAATAATATTATGAGTTACATACTTTGAAATATTGAATAAAGCTATGATTAAATAATCCCATGGTGAGGTACGATGTGTTAGGTGAATCACGAGTGGTATTACATTGATGGATAATGTAATAAAGGATTAATCAATTATGTCCTTCGATGGAATTTGATATATGAAGCCCTTTGATGGGAATTTAATTAATAGGATAAATCAATGGTTGCGGTATTCTTTGTATGAGTTCATTTTGATAAAGTAAATGAAGGATATACCGAGTACATCAGTTGATGCCATATGCAACCTGTTTGATTCAAAATATCACAAATAAATGGATTACATAATAGGGTAATAATTCATTGTAGGCTACATATAATTGAAACATTTGATTCGCTCTCTATGGTATACTTAGAGTGTCGGTGGAAACTAAACATTAACATTAGCCCGCTTTTCCTAATTCCACTAAGATAGAGTTTCGAGGGGCCACACTATGTGAATCCACAATTTTGGTTAAATTAAAGGATGAATATAAAAGATATTAAAAATAATATTTATTTGGGCTGGGATTGATTTAAATTATTTAATCACAAGTCATTTGAATGAATAACAATTTTATAAAATGATAAGAAATATTTGTTTTCATTTTTTAGAATATAATTATTATAATATTTATTGATGAATAATGAAGTTTTATGTATTTCATAAAAAAATTTATTATTCAAGGATAAATAAATATATAATAATAAAAGTTGACCACGATTAATGGTATGGTTGGAAATAATATAAATGATATTTATTCTTTGGTGTTTTACATTTCAATTGAATAATATTTATATTATTATTAAGATATATTGTTTACTAATATACATGGAATTCTGAAGGGGCTCATATTAAAATTTCCAACCCTAGTCCCGTCATTATAAATATATAATTATATCACATTCCCAAAAAAACCATTATAATGAAGATAATATATAAATAATATAACTCTAATCATGGTTAGAGATATAGAGACTTATAACATGCTCTCTTCATCAACACTCTCAAGATATCCAGAGTAAAGAAATAGTTCATCATCCTTGAAGAAAAATTCCCTTACAATCAATATGGACTGACTCAAGCGATTAAGATTGGGCATTCTAGTAGATAATTATTGTATAAAAACATTCAGATATTGTTATTCAAGTTTGGGTAATTTCTATAGGGATTATGCAGTTATATCCTAAAACACAATGAAATTATTCCAAGATCTAGTCAACCAGATCATTAATAAAGAAATTACAAGTTCGTGTAATTCATTATCTTCTGATAAATTTATTAAAAACTACACGTGATGATCCTCCACTTCTAATATGATCATTTATTGTAGTTATGTAATATATGAATTACATTCTTGATGAAGTATATATCTATGTAGAACAAATATTGTTAATAAATTAATAACCAAAAAGCCAAGATGGGCACAAAAACTAGGCACTTCCACAGCGTTTGGAACCCACTTAACCATACGATAAAGATCAATTACATGATCCCAACACCAATCTGAGTTAAATCACATGTATCTAAAGATAATAGAATAAAATTAAAATTAATTTAACTAAAAAATTTAAAAAAATACTCAATAAAATACCTCCACCAAAAGCACAAGCTAGGACATGTAATAATTGTCAAGAGATTTCCCCATGCTAAGAAACATATAACCTCAATCGTCTCAGGAATATTCGACCATTATTTGAATGAATCATAACTCAAATACATAACTAGAACATCCAAAATAACAGAAATATGAGGTGGATAGAAATTTATTTGTAGCCCTACTGGAGGCTCTTTATTGAAAGAGATAATTCCCCAAACTACCAAGGATCAAGGCAGAAGCTTCCACTATAAAGAAGGGGAGAATAAAGGAATGATTATGGTATGGGGTTCGAAATGGGTGGATAAAAGGGTTAGGGTTATAAAATAATAATTTTAAAAGAAAAAATTTATCTTCAAAAGGGAAGTTTACTAAATTATGGCCTAACCATGTGGTCATCATTTACACAATCACACCACATCATACATTTTTTTTTCTTATTTTACTATGTATTCACCAAATGTGTATATAAGATATGGAACTCCTATAATAACTGATATTGTTTTCTATAGAATTTACCAAAGTGTATGTGATGTCCCACATAAAATCATTCTCACACGGTTTATAAGGAAAAATTATGGATTTTCACAAACCACACTAGTAAACACTATCCATTAGAACATGAACATAAAAATAATTTATAAGGGTTACCACATAGTTTTCTAAAAATTAATTATCTAAAAAAATGTACCATGGGAAGTGTTCTCTAAAACATTAGAAACTCCACCTGGAAATCTCTATACTTACATGATTACATGATTCACCTCTCGGACCTCATCCCTTATCTAAATACATCTCATTGAGATGTTGCAACAATAGGATTATCAATCCTAAAACTACTATTCCAAATAGTCCTTCTTATATAAAAGTTAAAAATTAACCCTTGAAATTATAACCCATTCATACACATATGATATTATATAATGAAAATGGATATTTTATAGATCTATCTCCCCCATGGGATGAATAAGGATGGCATCAAGAACTCCCTTCCATAGAAAGTTTCTATATTTGACGTTTTCAACTCATTAATAACATTAAAATCAATATAAAATTCCATTAAAACATTACTAAATTTTTTTATAACCGCATAATATGATTCACCAAATCCTCATCATTGAGCATAAGATATAAAATGTGATATAAAAGATCAATAAATTGATGTTGTTGATATGTTTTTGAGGTAATTACTTGATCAAAATTCATTTTTATGTTATAATGAATCCTAAAATGAAATTCTTCAAATGTTATAAAATCATGAAGATTAGAAACTATTGTCCATTGTAAAATTTATATAATACACCAATTTTTATTTATTAATTCACTACAATAGTATATATTGATAAACTTCATTACATGAAATATGAATTTAAAAAAATGATATATATATATATATATATATATTGAATCATTAGAATCCTTTGGATGTGGTGAAATCCTTTCAAAATCATGATGACCTATTTTTGTGGAGAATAAATTTAACAATGATGAAAAATATTTACATATATACATATATATTGTGTTATATAATTTAATAAAATATTATTAAATACTTTATATTTGGTATTAAAAAAATATCATCAAGTCACTCTATACAAATACACCATAGATTATTCAAACACATTTAAAAGTTTAATATTTCTGAAATTTTAAAATAATTAACAATAAGAGTATCAAAAATTAGACTTGTGGTTTCACATAAAAATTAGTGGGTGATAGTTGGGCCACAATGAGTGATTAAAAAAATAAAGTATATCATATATTTCTATGGAAACCCATCATAAAATATATATTATCTTATATACATTAGTAAAATATAAAATATATTTGTATTGTATTTTCAAAAGCCTATGAATTTTTTTCTAGACCTACTAATATAAATTTTACATGATCTTAAAAGTTTTTATATGGGATGGATTATAATTATATTTATTGGTTTATCATTGATTAAATAATTATAACATAATAATGATGAAATGATTTGACAGTTGGGAAAGCTTTTGATAGTCATGATAGCCAATGATTAGTCATTTCGAAAGCTATTAAATGCTTTATCCATTATGAATTCCTCTTTTAGTCTTGAATGGATTTGATAGTTTTGAATGAATTCAGTAGTGCTGAATTCATTTGGCAGTAATGGAAACCTCTAAAAAATTAAATTAAAAAATATGAATTCCATTGAAATATGAAAAACCATTGGTACTCATTAAATAATTAGGTAGTCAAGAAATCATTTTAGAGAGTTGAAACTCTATGGTAGTTTTGGAATACCGTAGAATTAGATAAATAATTTGATAGTCACGAAAATATATTATGTTATATAAATTTATAAAATACTAAAATATTTAATTTTTTACCTAAATAAATTTCCATCTTATCTCCTCATCCTCATCCTCCCAAATGTATTTTAAAACATAGGAAAGAAACATTCTCCATAAAATTTTGAAACAATTTCTAAATTTGTGAAGGTGATCGAGACATGAATATGCAGGCGATGATTAATACCTGCTAATATTGAGATGAGAAGAGAGAAAAATGTATCATTCGTTTTAGTAAATAGACCATCATTATTGAGGTGTGATGTTAGTTACATTAACAAAAAATAAAAAATTTATATTATTTGACTTTTATAATATAAAAATGTCATTTATTTTGTTAATTTACATATAAGATAAATTTAATATTCAATATATTTTTCTAAAACATCTTATTTATATTTCATTTATTTTGATAACATATATTTATTCCTGATTTTTTCTTGTTTTTAATAATTATGAATTAATTTGAAATTTCAATTTAAATTTAAATTCCACTTTTTTTATTTTTATTATTAAATTATACTCATACAATCCCATTATCTAATATATAAAATTTATCATTAAAAACAGAAAAAATATCACCAAATATATAGCATGACTGTTTGTTATCAAAACAATTTTTATTAAGAATCTATATCAATGGGTGAAATCATATTATGGTTTTATAAAATAGACATTACTCGTAAAACTCGATGTATAGATGCATCATTGAACATTATCTACTCATTTATAATATATATTTTTGGTAAAATATACTCATATACAAGTGAGAATCACCAATGAATTTGGATATGAAAATTTTATCATAAAAAAATGGGTCAAATTAATAAACAAAATGTATGATATTCATATCAAAAAAATATAATTAAAACAATTTATTACAAATTATAAATTCAAGTATAAAAATAAAATATATATAGTTAGGTCTAACTCATTATTATTCTAAATTTATTAGAAATTTTGATATATTATAATCAATAATTGAGTAAATAATTAAACACTATATAAATCATTAAAACAATTGGGTAGATTCTTCATCCAGAACAAAAAATTTACAATTAATCATTTTTGAGAAACCCAAATAAATAAATAAATTGAAAATATAAGTAAGGTTATTTGAATGTTCAATAATTTTTTAATAAGGAATATCCATCCAATATAAGGGATTAAAAAACAAAATTGAAACTCTAAAAAATACCATATAAATCATAGGGTAAAAATATCAATTAAATGCTGAAACATGAATTTAAATTAAAACCCGAAAAAAATATGACTGAAAACCAAACCCCGATAAGCCTCTTCCACTACACAAAAAATCTTCCTAGTGTGAAACACCACCCTCCTATGACAAACATTTCTTTTAATGAGATTACATCACCCTTATAGGGAATACAAAACTACATAATAAATGTGATATAAACATGTGTCTTCATCAACATGTTGTAATGTAACCAGTTTGATATGTTCTCCAGAATATATTAATCATGGAACCTAACACTCACACTGATTGAATTGGGAGGAACAATGGGGAGCGCTCCTCGGCGACACGATGAAGTCTTTTTGGAGAATCCCTAATCCATGGAGGATCTCGACTACTACTTTGATCTGAGGGATGTCTTCAGCCCCCCTCCAAAGAAAAGGGCAAACTGCGACAACGAAATACAAGTGAGTTTCTTCCCTGAGAATGAATTGATGAACAATGTGATTTCTTTCGAAACCTAAAACCACAAATAGACTCTTCGAAGACTGATATTTGGAATCGTTGCGTAAAAAAATTCACTTGAAATGGGTTGATCTCTTTTTTGGAGGCCAATCCTAAATTGATAGAAGTCCATCTCGAGATATGTCGCATTCACTGCTGGTTAGAATCTCTGTGACGTGGAACAAAGCTCCATAGAAGCTTGAAGACATCATGGTCGGGCATCAACAGCACTGGGGGTTTGATGAATGGTGACTGATTTCAATAGGTATGGGCCTGTTTAATGTTGTATTCTTGTCGGAAGAACAAAAATTTGCTTCTTGGGGCATTGGACCAATTAACATGAAGCCTGGTTACCTCTCGCTACTAGAATGTGATCCTCATTCTGATCCACATTTTTCAAGGAATACTATTTTTCAAGCATGTATTTGGATTACTGGACTGAATTGGTTCTTCTAGCACCCTTCCATTCTACGAGATGTTGCCACTGCTATTGGAAGAACGATCAAACTAGACAACGAAACTAAGAGAGAACGGTATTGTCACTTCGCCATAGCACTGGTTGAGATTGATCTCTCACCAGATCTGATTGATATATTTTTTTGACTGCTGGGGAATTCACGCTCGAACTAAAAATCCAATTTGAATGGTTTCCAGATTATTGTTCTTGATGTTTTAGAATGGGCCACTCCTCAGAAAGCTATCACAAGAATTCACAATGCACCATTTACAAGAAATATGGAAATATTACTGCTATGTGCAGATCGCTTGATGTAGAACAAACAAGATGGCATGGAACCATGAAGGAAAAACACGAATACCAGTGAAAAATCATTAATGATAAATCTTAGAAGGTTGGGAATCCCTCTTTTGTATATATTGTCAAAAAAGGGGCTAGAAATGCTGTTCAAACAATCCCTGGTGTGTTATCTACACACACAAATGGAACTAATAGTGTTGTCTCCACTCATATACATGGGCATGAGGTTGTCAATAAACCACCATGCGATCATGGAAGAGAACAGAACATTGAAGAAGGGGTTGTTAAGTCTTCATCATGGACATGAATTGACTTGGTAGAAAAGAATAAACATTCAGAGCTTGATGAAAAACTTCAAGAAGGTGTGGATCTTAATTTCAGGCAGAAACTGTCTATCAACTTAGATAGAAATGGTATGAAAAAGATAATTAATAATGATGGTTTTCAAATTTTGTTTTCCCAAAAAATCGAAGGACTCATCCACAATGATGTTGTGCACCCCATTGGTGTGTAATGTGATGTAGATGAATCCAGCAAAATCGAGTTGTCTGCACTTTTTTTTTATTAAGGAGTTGTCAAGTCATCTCCTCCCCCCCCCTTTGGAAGCGGTGGTTTTACCCCAAAGCACTGCTCATGGTGGTGTGCCCCCCCCCCCTCATGAGGATAATGGAAAAGTTGTGGATGTGTTGTCCCATGATGATCAAGGAGTTAAAACATTGAGGGACAATGTTATGCATGTCAATAAGGTTACAATTTCCTCTATGTGTGATGTTGTTGACACAATAAAGGAATTACTGGATGACTCATAACAACAATGTAAAACATGGAAGCGAGGTCGTCATCCAAGATGTCATGGCAGGGGCGTGGATGATTATATTGGGCTACTCCAAAGGATGATTTTCATCAATTGATTGAATCAGACTCTGATGACACAGACATAGAAAGCCTCCTCCAACTGGGAATAAGAATAGAATAGAGCTACTCTAGAGGTCAGGGTCACGGACGAGAACAAAGTATAAATTGGAATGACCATCTAGAGAAAGAGAAAAATATTTTCTCTAAGATTAGCCAAAAACATGGTCTATAATCTCTTTGATGAGGGCAGTGGCTATGTTTGACCCCATCCTTTCACTTAATTTGTACTTTCTTTTTATTTATTCTATGGGCTTTGACCTCGCCTTTAAAAAAACTTGAACTGATGGAATCCCCCCTCTATAAATTATATATCTTATTATTTCTCAACACTTGATACAATTTTACAGATCCTTAGACCATCAAAACCACATCACACATGATCAATATTATTGCTTCTCATATGAGACCAGAAAATCATCAACCCCCTTTATCCTCTTAGTGAAATAAATAGATGAAATGTCAATGTATTTTACCAAGAACCTCTCCTCTAGTAAATTGTACATCTCTTATATTTTCTCGCCCCCCATTTTTATATATTCCAAGAAAAGATTTCAAAATTTAATAATATATAGGATTTGATATTAACCAATAAAAACTTCGTATCTACAATACTGAGGGTTTTAGAAAATTATTAACTCATTGAAATAGATATAAAATATAAATCTCCCCATAAGGCAAACATATAGTTAAATAAAACCATATCTATGTGTAAAACATATGGATTTTTCATTTTTCATCAGCTGAAAAATACTGGAAGTCCTGTTTTACAATATGTTGAATGACTAAAATTTTTATTTTACGTTAATCCAAATTGTCCGGATGAATAAGATCAAAATTAGTAATATATTTGTCACAAAAATAGTGACATAAGACAATATGAAGAACCATTATAATAAAATTTATACCCCTACACAATATTCCTAGAGTAGTATGAAATAGTTATCGCATCATATTAATTGTTAAATTTAATTAATTCCTTATTAATGAAAATTGATTATAAAAAATAATTATGCATAAGACCTAAAACACCCCTCATGGAATTATTTGACTTCAAAAACTTATTTTAACTCACATAATCTCTATCGATCATGATGAAATATTCCATTATTCCATGGAAAAATTTCAAACTCAATCCATCATCTAAGATACCACTAATGGGGAGAAACCAAACCCCTTTCCAAAAATTACATGTGAAATATTTCTGATAAACCCAAAGAAATAATTTCATCAAAAACATAATGTGGTAAAAAAATCATGCGTTCTTTTTAAGATGTAAATTTTTTTAAATAGGTAAAATTTAATACCATAAAGAATCTCCAAATATTATATTATAAATTAGATCATATAAAATTCATTAAAATTTCCATAAAATTATTTTAAATACATCATAGAAAAACATATTTCAAAATTGAAAACCAAATTCGAATTTCACCTTTCGGAAAATCATACTTTTGGAAATCACCACCCTTATATATAAAACACCACTTCCCATGACAAAATGTGAACGGTCTATGAAAAATTAATCTACCAAAAAATGTCACCATTATATAAAAACATGACGAAATTTACATATAAAATCAAAACAGACATTGTGGATGATGTGTTATTGCATTACCTCTACACCAAATTCTCTTTAATCTATCAATCATGGTAACCGACCCTCACACTAATGGACTATCCTATCCTTTAATTCTATATCTCATTTTTTCTCACAACCGAATGAAATTAATCAATCTTTATACCATCACTATCATTTCACACTATCTTTTAATTGAAAATTATTATATGATATTGATAAGGAGAAATTCCCCTTCTTCCTCTCAATTGATTTCATCTTGATGAAATATCAATTATTTTCACCAAGAACCTACCAACCAGTAGATGTCACCAACCATGTATCTACTCTCTAAATGATAAAGCTTTTATATGCACCAATTCCAATTTAGATAAGATTTAATATATTATATATAAACCTTTATAAAACCAAATATCCCCCATTAGAAATTTAAAAAAATTATTATACAGATTACTATATAATACATATGTCCCCAAAATCCACATATGTAGCCAAGGATAACATTATCCCCATAAAAAATATCTCCAATAAAAAATCAACTTGGTGAAGTGCAATCCCCATAAATATTTTATTTATATCATACATTTTTAAAAATCAAAAATCTTTAAATAATTTATGTAATATAAGAAAATTGATAATTAATATAAAAAAATTAATTTAAAAACTAAAACTGTAATAAACAAATATTACTTTCTAGAATTGATTAAATAATTATGTAAGAAATAAATTTCAATTCGATAAAGCTTCAAAAAAAATTAAAAATATAATGAATTTGGAAAATTGTGGGGGCTTTAATGTTTTGTACCATCAGATGCAAGAAATTCATTCACACTTCCAGCTTACAATTTTTATAGGAAGCACAAATGTGGTACATTCTTCTTATTTGGTAGATAATGAAGTGTGCACCATGTTTGTGGTTCTTATATATTATTTAATAATAAATAGAGCTTACACTTCCTAGAACCCACAATTTAAAATATTAATTACAAAACCATAGTTTCACAGTTATATTTATTAAAAAATGTAAAATGTATTAACTTTAAACTCTCATAGTTTAAATTATGAATAATTTAAAAATGAAAATATATTTTATAAATTTTAAAAATTAATATGTAACGCCAACATTAGAATAAAAAATGAGAAAACAAATGTTATATAAGATTAAATACTAATAAACACAATCAAACAAAATAATAAAATAAAAAACCATCATATCATAATAAAATTTAAACATTTCCATATGAAAAATAGATAAAAAATATTTTTCATAAAATTTAAAAACCTATGATTATTTTTAAAAAAATGTACATGACATCAACGAAATTTAAATTAAGTAAGAATAAATTTATTTATTTAAAAATGATATATTTTCTATGAAAATAATATAAAATACAAATTATTATTCTATTAATAGCTAAAATAATTAAGAATACTATTTTAAATAACAAATAAATAAAAATAAAATTATAAAAAAATAAATAACCACATTACTAAAATTTACGTAAAATATTGAAATCAAAAAAAATATCCACAAAGTAATTATTATGAATATAATTACAATATTGAAAAAAATAAAATTTAAATAATAATTAATAAATAACAAAAATAACATAAAAATTAGAAATTTCAATTTAAACTAATTTTTATATTCCTCATCAAACATTTTCCTAAATATCTCTCACTTAAGGGTCTTATTTATATGAAAATAAACTACCAGAAGCTTTGACCATATGTGCAAGACATTAAGGATTCTTCTAATGTCCCTATCACAATTCTTTAAATTCTATAGTCTTCCCTGTTATACGGAAACAAACTACTTCAGTCATGATTATTCTCACAATGATACATTGGATTTCCCTATAATGGGCCTCATCCTCACAACTCTATACCTTTCACTGCTAAAAAGGCAATGAATATCCTCCAAACATCATTTTGTATTCTTGGATAGTTGGAAGATCTAGTTTAACCATAAATACATCTCGAATAGCTTAATACCAAAATATTAATTATTCCTTCCTAGATGATAAAAAACTCTATTGTAACCATAATTCCTCTAGATAAATTAACTATATAACAAAATAAAAATCTTCATTTATGAAATAAAAATCCGGTGTGAACTTAATTCCACAAGTCAGACTGTAAGACCAATGTATTCTTTATGATTTTTTAAATACAACGAGACTCTAGAATAGTCTCAAGTCCTCTTGGGAGTCTATTAAAGGTTTTCAGGAATAACTAATGCATGTCAAATTCCTCCACAAAATGTTTCTCATCTATTTTAATAGATAAAATCTTAACAACATGATGAATAAATCATAAAATATATATAGAGCGGATATTTTTTCACTTTAAATTTATAATTAATTTAAAATATTAATTACCATTACTTGATAATTCATCTAATTATTGAAATTTTGGGTATATTCTCTTAGAGTCTCATCATAATGGTAGATAATCAAAGCCAAGACCCCTCTCATGGTATCCACAAATGCTTCATGAATAATATAAAATTTCATTTTGTATTATATGTTCTATGTTGGAGGGACTATGTTAATTACATTATTTGTATTCGATCCTAAAAAATAAATATCTCATGTACACTATTATTTTTTGGAGTGCTGGAGTATAATTTTCTCTT
The DNA here is from genome assembly GCA_963277665.1 of Viscum album. Classification (NCBI taxonomy): domain Eukaryota; kingdom Viridiplantae; phylum Streptophyta; class Magnoliopsida; order Santalales; family Viscaceae; genus Viscum; species Viscum album. The sequence continues at coordinate 821,087,737 of OY728130.1, read as the reverse complement.
AGGGTTGGGAGAATTTTCCTGAGAGAATTCATTGTGCACAACTATTTTGTCATCAAAGTCATTTAAATCAAATTATATTAAAAGGGATAAAAATATATTAACTACACAAAGGACCATATTAAATACATAAATAATATTATTATTTATAAAATTTAAATTATATTCTTATGACATGAACTACAGTCTCACATTAATATTTCATTTCCATTTTCCTCTATTTATATATCTCATCAATACTCCTTTGTAATTATTGAATCATAAATAATAAATATTTATCTAATTAAATAGATATCATAATATGATTTATTTATTAATTAAAAAAATATTTTATTCAATAAACATGATAATAAATATATATCTTAGTATTCATATAACTAAATAAATATTTATAATAATATGTTCAAAAAAATTAGTGAATAATAAATATTTATTTGTTACTATTTGAATAATAAATAATAGGTAGATAAATATTATATTCACTAACTCGTTAATAAATATGTTTTTAATATTTAACAGGTATATATTATTAACTCATTATCTTGTGCTGAAATTTATTTTATAAAACTAGAATGAATCATTATAATTTAGAAAAATACCAACAATATTGTTCTTAATATTATATTAAAATAAAATTTAACAATGATTCTTGAAATAATTAGTGTGTGATCATCTATTATTCGTTCTTAGTGGTATTATATAAAAGTTACCAAAGACTAACATCAATGTCTAAAAACATTTTAGGGAACCTATAGAGAAATAAGCTCAGGTTAAAATGAATATAAACACATAAAAATATATATTTTTAACATAATCTATTTTTTTGGCATATCATAAATTATATTTCATTCTCTATTTCATTAAAATATATGCTTGATATATATTAATTTCATTATTTGAATTGATGTTTTCAATGAACTACCAGGGTTATGGATTTAATAATATAATTCTATTTTAATCTTTTTCCTATAAATATCTTCTTCCATTAACATAGAAGGTAAAAAAATTCTTTCATGACTTATTCAATTATTTTCATATCACTTATGATGCACCAAATATATTATAATTCATCAAGAAAATATATTTTCGTGATTCAATATATAAATGTGCAAAATGAATGAGTTTAATGGAAAATACACATTTCTATATATAAGAATGCACAATGACATATATACCATTGGTAATTCCAATTTATGGGTCCATAAATGTAACCACCATTCACAAAGATTACTTTGTTATAACATCATGAGAAAAAGTATAAATTTCATATAAAACCACAAAACCATATAGTTAAAAAATAATACATGTCTCCTAATAAAGATATAATCTAGACAACTATACATACAATTAATAAAATTATCATAGAATTTCACGGATATCATTATAGAAGGTTACTTTTATTGTATTTCAATATTATTGATACTCTAAAGACATTATAACATTAATATTATGTCGATTAAAACATGTCATGTGGTATGTTATTCAATAATATTTCCTTTATCACACTATATAAAGATTTTTTGTTATAGGGAACCAACTCCTTTAGATTCCCATTTTCCCTAGATCCATCTAGTAATGATTTTTAATACACTAGCTCTCACATGATATTTGTGCCTTTTCTGAGATAAGATAATAGACAATGGGTCTTCCATATTCTCTTATATGGATACCATTATTAATGCAACCTCATCCATATACGAAAAATCCCTCATTATGTGATACATTCAATATAAATTCTTCATCTATTGATTTTACATTATCTTATTGGCTTGAATCACTACTAAAGTATTATCAAATTATATTGTGATGACATAATTACTAATAGTTATAACATCATGCTCTTACATTAAATTTCATATCCATATTATTTTTTTAGATACACCAAAAAATTTAATATACAAGGATGTTGATATATAATTAGTTACCAATGGATGATTTGAACTCTTTCACCTCACTACTCATCTATTAAGAAAAAAAACATTTTGCAACATTGATTTTACATAACTATGATCTACATAGAAAATATCATCATTTTATCCTCTAATAACTACCTTTTTATCTCCTATATAAACCATTAATAAATCCTTTATAAGCCTCAGTTACATTAGGATAATCATTATAGCTTCAAATGTGGTGCACCAGAGTCTTTTTTATTTTTATCTACCATGATCATGGTATAAGAAATATAAATCCTAGTAAATACGAAGAAATTCATGGAAGATCTATTTATATAATTGTAATGGATCATATTATCTCTCCATATATATATATATAATATTTCCTAACCATGTAAACATTTCCTTGTAAAGACGTATTATATGTGACATTAGAAGAAAATCCCCTCTTAGATTATTCTATATTGAATCCATATATTTTCAATGTATATACTTCAACATAGTCTAAGAATCATATTATATTGATTATAATGGATCGTGATACATATAATTTAGGATTTATCACCTATGAATATTATTTATATGAATTTATTTAACCACATATTAAATGACTGTAAGACTAGTATCTCATTTACAATTATTAATAAAAAATCAATATATACTACCAAGGGACTACTAAAATCCAACTAAACCCCTTATAGAAAATTTATTCGCATTCAATGATTATAAAACCAAATTATATTATGGATTTATAAAAAGTAATGTTATATTGTCTATAAGATTTCTATAACAAATTAATAATAATATACAACTTTTACACCATATTGGTATTTTTTGGTGTAACCATCCCTTTTGGTTTTGTCATATAGAAATCACCCTCAAGGTTTCCAAAATGTAAACCTTTCTTATACCCTATTTTCCATAAATCAATATCATGGTATTAAACTATGTAATGTATAATTATAATGGGTTTAAACATAGTGACATTTGAAAAGTATTCATCAATGTCTATGACATGATGTTTCGTAAACCATTATTATCCATTCATTAATTACAAGAAATTACTTTACCATACATATATAGTTTCATCATTATTTTCTATTTTTACACAATAGGTTGTACATCAATTATAATATGTACTAAAATGTAGGTTTAGTTACGGTTCATGGAATCCGTTTTAGAATTAATGGCTTCATTCCACTTTGTGACCACGAAGCTTATTATTTATTTGATATAGGATAGGGGTTCATTACTGTCAACTAATAATGTGTCTCCAACCATGGTGACTATAAAAACACATATATTAGGTTTTATATTCTTTTTGTTTATCTTACATAGTACTTGTGTCTCTAGAACAACTTCATTTTTTGTGTCTTATAGAAATTTTCCATATGCCAATTCCTTTTCATCCCAAGATATAAAACTCCATCGTGCCCTCATTATCTCATTAAATTATCTATTTTGTTTCAATAATGACGGGATATCTATCAACCATTACTTTGTTATATATGGTATTGTATAGATAACATCCTTTAGTTTATATAAGATATAATATAATGATAAAATATTTTACTTATGAAGTATTTTTTTTCTAATATTATCTATAATATATATCTCTCAAACACTTACCCATATATATGTAACAAATCTTTCAACACTAGAAATTGTGAAGAATTACCTTTTCCGTATCAGTTATATGTTAGTTTCCTCATAAAATGACAACATGTATAAAAATGTGTGATTACTACTTTTCCTAAAACAATTCTATTATTATGTATAAGGGGGAGTTACTCTAGATACTATTCCAAACTATTTTTGCTAATAAATGATATAAATGTTAAGATACTCCCTACATTAGATTATGTGGAGTTTCATTAAATTATTATCAAAACAATTATATAGTACATTATTAGATTCTATAAATTTATTAATGGATGCAAACTTATACCTCGTTAAGTAGAAATATTTTATGTATACTAAATTATTCTACAAAAATTACAATGTAAGAGTATCCACCTATAGATTTTATTAGAAAATACCCACACACATATTTATGAACAAATCATAAAATCATTGTATCCCTTAATCATTTTCCACAAAATTAAGCATTAGTGATATTACATATAAATATGAATTACATATATCTATGGGTTTCATTTCAAAAGAATCTAAATTCCCTTTATGGTATAGATTTTTCAAACAATATTCATTTATATAACCAATCTTGTGATTCCAAATCTATGTATGATATGATTCATGTGAATTTGATTCGTTATCTAATGGAAACACTTTATTCTCATATTCTAGTATGTAAATACCATTATTTAAATGATCTGTCCCTTAACGAATGCCCACATTATAATAATATTATCCATTTTTCCAAGAATTAAAACAAATCCATCTATATCTCAATTGGACAAGAATATTATGTTTTTTATTACACTTAGAGAAAAATATAAAATCCTTCAATATAGACATAAATTCGTACACAATTTGAGATGTTAGTCTCTAATTAACAATATAGCTAGTCTTACTACATTTGAAACTCAATGATCTACCTTGCCCCTAGTAATATTCTAGTATCAACTTAGATCATATATTTAATTAAAAAAATTTCATACAAAACTGTTTATAATACCAAATTTATTGAAATGGAGACATCAGAATTGACAATAAATGTGCATAAATATTCTCCATTATTTTTCACTGAGGCGTATTTCTTCTTCTGTTGGCCTTTCTTACCACATTAAAACACACATCTACCCACTCGTTTTTATGTTTATTGATATTTATCCTCTTATAAGGGTGGTGTAAAGGTTCCTTATACTTGGAACCGACCTTAAATATTTCTACCTTTAATTTCTATTGTTGAGCAGAAGGGAAAAAATTATTTTTTATGTTTTCTCTCATTATTTTCAGGCAATGTTTGATTCAAGAGATCTGCGAACATCGTCTCTATATTATTCATAATAAAATTAAAAATTAGATCTATGAATTCTTGAGTAATTATGGTTTATATAAGTGATTATCCATATTACATGTGTATCTTGAGACACATAATTTTTAAATTATAAATATATCAAATCATCTTGACTCTATGAGGTTAACTAGTACACCGTCAATATGCTATCATATAAAAATTTCCTTGAATATATCATACCACAAAAATTATTCATTCTCCAAAAAAATTCACATAGAAGAGATAATCTGGCGAATGAATCAATGTATTTATAAATATTTTTGAAGCTCAGTAGATATTAATGATAACATGAGGAAATTTTATTCTAATTTATTATCTATATGTTTCCAAATGGCATTAACAAAATCCTAACATACTGTTATGACCCATAATTTACAATCAATTATATAACATAAAAATAAATTTATATTATTTATAATATATAAAAAATCCATGAGAGGACCATATAGGTATAGAGTCTTTATAAACTAGGAAACAAAATGAATTGAATCAAAAAACATCCACACTATCTCCCACATATTTTATTATTACTAGAATCCTTTTTCACATATCATAATTAATACCCTTATTCATATCCTAGATAAAATAATCTTATGAAATGGTCATATCAAATTAAAATTAAGGGGATTCAAGGAAAATATCAATCACATTATAATCATAAGACATAAGAACAAAACATTTTAAAGTATTATCCTACATATGAAAGATCATGATATCATGTTATGGGATAAATGTTCATAAGAATTAATTATAATAATTCCAACAGTCATTACATAAAATATGAAGTATTTAATCATACCCATAAGTAAATAAAATCATTCCATATTAGTCAGGGCTCATTGCAAATAACATCATAGGGGAAAAAGTCAATTATTGAACAACGTTTACTTGTCGTTCCGACCCTGTATTATTGAACCGGATTTACATGCCACTCTATTCATTTATATCTCATGAGATATAAATATTTACCCAATGATATTGGGGGAGGTATAGGTACCTCCCATATCATAAATAAGACATTATTATGTGTTCCATAAAATACTAAATCATTCGTCATAGTATAACACATGGAATAAAATGAGATTATTAAGTGTCATTCCATTGTAATATAATCCATGTAAAACTAACAGATTTCATAAATACAATTCTATAATTAAAATAGTAAATTCATAGTATTAATATGAATATAATAATAACCCAATTTAAATAATATCATCTTATATGGAATGTAATTTTGACATAGCACATGAAATTAATTTTTGATGAAAATATCCTTTCTTCATTAAATACTTTTTATTTTCTAAAAAAACCACACAATTTTAAAAGAAATAAATTTCTTTGAAAATATCCTTGAAAAGATGTAATGGAAACTTCAAGGAAATATGATTCATGAAATTGTAAAAAGACATTCATGCCGTATAAGTTAAAAAAAATTCTCCACACACTTTTCAGGAAAAGGAACAATGTACCTCAAATGTAATAGCGACAAAAAATTACATTCATACCATCTAATAAAAATTCAACAAATGGTAAATTTATCTTTAAAATAGTTTAGAATAATAGAAAAAAATTACATACTTTGTAAAAATGGATACAGATGATAAATATACCCCACTAAATACTCACCTATAAACAATCTCAGATAAAAATGATATTACAAAATTATCCCTTACTTGGTACATTTTGTTAGTCGAGGGTGTGTTGACCACTTTTATAATGTGTAAAATATGTTATTAAATTATACCAGAACCATATATATTTTTATTATATCTAATATGATCCTATTATATCATTTTCTTAAAAGTGTTTCAATATTTCCATTATTTTGGGTGTTAACTGATACATTTTCCCATTATTATTTTTCCATGTAAGTCAAGTTTTTTTAGATAGAATTTATTTTATTCATATTGAAAATTTTATTATGTTCATAATTATTATTTTAACTCAGCATATAAATTTTATAGTCATTGTTGAATTCTTAAAATTGAGAATTAATCTCCCTGCGTCGTGTAGATAGTAGTTCATACATACGTACGAGCGATAATATCATTCACATGATGGTTAAATGGTATAGAATTGGATGGTATATAAATTATATAGAATTTTTATCAGTTTATATTTATTATGTATATCTTTTATAATCACAATTATAACCATACAATTATTTTATTGTTGATTTAAAAATTTACACCATTACATGGAGACGCTAAGCTTTACGTACACACACATGGTGATATTGTAATCTATAAGACAGATAAAAGGAGGTATATTGTTGTCTCGTAATTATAATAACATCTCATCATGGATAATATTATGGATTTATTATTTTAGTGTGGAAACAACATAATCAGATTAACTATAAGAAGAAATGAATTTTGAAAGAGGTTATAAAACAATTACATCTTCTTCGAGTATCACATTTCAATTTGCACAAAATGTATGCATAAGATGGATTTATGCACAAAGTATGGCCTCTAAGATTAAGTGGGGGGATTGGGGAGATGAAATGGGTAGGATTTAGGCGGATAAAAAATGTATTAGATGGGAGATTAAAAGAGAATGTGAGGTTCCATTTAATAAGAAATTGGAGGGGTACCTTTAGAAATACTAAAACCATTAAAATATTATAAAAATATTTTGAAATAAAATATCTTCAAAAGTGGATATTTTAGAAAAAAATATGATTATTGGTCTAAATCCGCCCATCAAATAAAATTTATACATTTTTTATTTTATATTAAACCTTTTCATTTAGATTTACCCTTATTTAATCTATATAATTTTAATTGTGGTAATAATATTCTTAATACGATTTTTTTAAATATTTACTTATGTGATGTCTATTTCCCATAATTGGGTAATTAATGACATTTTATACCTTATAGTATTCATTGTGTAATTTTTAAATATTTTTGTGATTTTTTATTAATTTATGAATATTTATTTTTATAAAACATCAATAGTTTCAATTTTGACACTATTCATTGATTAGAATTTAAATAAAATCCAAACATAATATAAAAGAAGACAAAATATTGATTAAACAACTAAAATTTCATTATAACCTAGATCATTTGTTGAGCAACTTTATTAATTTAAAGTATACATATTTTAATATTCTTAAAACTATTTATTTGAAATTTCTATTAATTAAATAATTCATGAATCACTATTGTGTCATCATTAATGGTAATTATTTAAAATCATAAAATTATAAATTATTTTTTATGATTTTTCTAATTATTTTAGATTTCCAAATAATACCTATAGTCTATAATATCGTCTGGTTATCCATATATTAAAATTAATATGCTTATATAAAATTAGATTGTGACATTTTTTTCCAACTCATTAGTTTTAATTATATTCATGTCATATTAATGGGAAAGTGGCTATTAAGTGATTCCATTTCAAAATATAGTAGATAAGGGTCTAATTTTTTCCTCCAATTAGATTTTTATGGGTGTTAAGGTGAGTTTATAATATTATTTTTAACTTCAAGTACCTGATTTACCTTCTTCCATGTTAATAAAAATAATTACCAAATTTTCTATTCATAATTATAGAAAATAATAGAAGCCTATAAACATAATTTGGAACTACTGATTCCAAATATGCAATCCATTTTTTAAAATAAATTTCATTGATGTTTCATTAATAAATTTAAAATCAATCCCATTGTCGAAATGAGAGAACATGGTTTAAAGGATAAATCATTGCAAATGATTGAAATGTTTTTACATATGAATTAAATGGAAAATTAATGATAATGATATATATTATATTGAATGAGAAAAATATATTATATTTATAATTTAAAATAATTCATTATCAATATTTAACCATATAAATTATTTGTATGAAAAATGTTTTTTTCACATAAAATTTAGCATATTGTTATTATTAATCAAAACATGAATGTTATCTGAAAAATATTAGCATTTCTTGTAAAGAAATTTTTCATACCCCTATTTAAAAGAAATTGATTATGTTGTAACAAAAAAATTGTTTATATGTCAAAATATTAATCTAAAAGTTATTCACTATTGAAAGGTGTAATACTACCCCCTAAAAAATTTGGTTTTTATACAACAAATAGTCTTCCTCACACCCTATGATTTAATGAACTATTGTATGAATGTAAATTTTTTATATTATCTATAAAACATATATATATCACTATTATCATTACCAATATTAATTCACTCAAAAAATATAAATATCTAATTTATATTTTTCATATATAATTTATATCCATTGAAATCATAATTAATTTTCAAAAGTCTGTTATAATAATTCATGCTAACCTATCCTATAGACTATAATTGTAAATTCATAAAATCATCTTGGAGTTAATTCTACCCCCCAACTGAATTTCACCCTAGAAATTTTTCATGTGGAATAAAAAAGATGAGGATACCTCTCCCTCATCATATCCTCAAGTTCCCATGTATCTTACAAAAATTGCTGGTTCCTCTATAAAACATTAACCAATAAAGTGGTCTTGTTTCTAAGAACTTTTTCAACTATTTGGAAAATCTGTATTTGCAGTGGGCTATCTCCGACGGGATTTCTTCCCGTCACAACAAGCCCGTCCAGGAAGTTATTTGCGACAGGGAATGTAGCCCATCGCTAATAACCACATATTTGTGACGGGATTATGCCTCCTGTCGCAAATAGTTTCGTGCGGTTTGGCATGCAAGCCGCAAGCCGTGCGGCTTGCGCGCCAAACCCCAGATGGGTATTTGCAAAGGGACATGTCACAAATACCCAGCAACGGTCAATACCCTTTTACGACAGTATGTTGTCCCGTCACAAAAAGACTGTCAGCAGGTACTATTTGCGATGGGTCCCATCACAAATAACTTTTTAACCACCGACTGTAATTAATGTGTGCGAGGGTAATTGTAATGGGCCCCATCGCAAATACCACCATTTGCGACCGGAAGCCCGTCTCCAATAATCTCTTCATAACTAATCTTTCCTCTATATACCCCCATCTATTTTTTCAAAAATCATTCAGATCTTGATTTCTCTCTCTCTTTATTCATCAGTTTTAAAGAGAATTTTTTTAGTTGATGTTTTTTATACGAGATCAATCAGAGGGTTTCAATATCTTCAGAATATTAACGTTTAAGGTATTTATATTTTATTTTTTCTATGTTTATATTATTTTTTTATGTTAATTTTAATTTTTTATTTGTTCAAATTTAATTAGAATTTATTTGATGTTTATTTATATTTATTTTTATTAAGAATTTGATATTGTTAGTTATAATCATAAATAATTAGTTATAGTTAATATTAATTAGATATAATTAAGAATAAATAGATATAATTATGAATTAATAGATATAATCAGGAATAAATAGATATAATTAAGAATAAACAGATATAATTAGGAATAAATAGATATAATTAAGAATAAATAGATATAATTACAAATAAATAGATATGATTAAGAATAAATAGATATAATTAGGAATAAATAGATATAATTAGGAATATTTAGATAAAATTAAGAATAAATAGTATTTATTAGGAATAATTAGGAATAATTAGTATTAATTAGGAATAATTAGTAATATTTAAATATAATTAGGAAAATTTCGATATAATTAGGAATAAATATTAATAATTGGGAATAATTAGTATTAATTAGGAATAATTAGATATAATTAGGAGTAAATAGTAATAAATAGGAATAATTAGTATTAATTGGGTATAATTAGTTATAATTAGGTATAATTATTATTAATTAGGTATAATAAGTATTAATTAGGTATAATTAGTATTAATTGGGAATAATTATTATTAATTAGTGGTAATTAGTATTAATTAAGAGTAATTAGTATTAAATAGGAGTAATTAGTATTAATTAGGTGTAATTAGTATTAATTAGGAGTAATTAGGACTAATTAGGACTAATTATTATTAATTAGTAATAATTAGGAATAATTAAGAATACGTAGGTATAATTAGGAATAATTACGTATAATTAGGAATAATTAGATATGATTAGGAATAATTAGGTATAATTAGTAACAATTAGGTATAATTTGTAATAAATAGGTATAATTAGTAATAATTAGGTATAATTAGTAATAATTATGTATAATTAGTAATAATTAGTAATAATTAGGAATAATTAGTAATAATAAGAAATAATTAGCAATAATTTAGAAAAATTAGTAATAATTAGGAATAATTAGGAATAATTAAGAATAATTAGGTTAGTATTAATTTGTTATAGTTAGGAATTATTAGTAATAATTAGGAATAATTATTAATAATTAGGAATAATTGGGAATAATTAGTAATAATTATGAATAATTAGTAATAATTAGGAATAATTAATAATTATTAGAAATTATTAAAAATAATTAGTAATAAATATGAATAATTAAGAATAATTACGAATAATTAAGAATAATTAGGATTAATTAGGAATAATTCAAAATAATTAGGAATAATTCAGAATAGTTAGTAATAATTAGGAATAATTAGGAATAATTAGGAATAATTAGGAATAATTAAGAATAATTAGGAATAATTAGGAATAATTAGGAATAAATAGGAATAATTAGGATTAATTAGGTATAATTAGTAATAATTAGGTATAATTAGTAATAATTAGGTATAATTAGAAATAATTAGGTATGAATAGTAATTATTAGGTATCATTAGTAATAATTAGGTATCATTAGTAATAATTAGGTATAATTAGTAATAATTTGGATTAATTAGTAATAATTAGGAATAATTAGGAATAATTAGGAATAATTAAGAATAATTAGGAATAATTAGTAACAATTAGGAATAATTAGGAATAATTAACCATAATTAGTAATAATTTGGAATAATTAGGAATAATTAGTAACAATTAGTAATAATTCGTAATAATTAAGAATAATTAGGAATCATTAGTAATAATTAGGAATAATTAGTAAAAATTAGGAATAATTAGGAATAATTAGGAATAATTAGGAATAATTAGTAATAATTAGTAATAATTAGTAATAATTAGTAATAATTAGTAATAATTAAGAATAATTAGTAATAAATATGAATAATTAGTAATAATTAGTAATAAATAGGAATAATTAGTAATTATTAGGATTAATTAGTAATAATTAATAACAATTATGAATAATTAGGAATAATTAGGAATAATTAGAAATAATTAGGAATAATTAGGAATAATTAAGAATAATTAGGTATAATTAGGAATAATTAGGAATAATTAGTAATAATTAGGAATAATTAGTAATAATTAGTAATAATTAAGAATAATTTGTAATAATTACGAATAATTAGTAATAATTATTAATAATTAGTAATAATAAGAAATAATTAGGAATAATTAAGAATAATTAGGAATAATTAGGAATAATTAGTATTAATTAGTAATAAATTGGAATAATTAGTAATAAATATGAATAATTAGTAATAATTAAGAATAATTAGTATTAAATCGGAATAATTATTTATAAATAGGAATAATTAGTAATAAATAGGAATAATAAGTAATAAATAGAAATAATTCAGAATAATTAGGAATAATTAGGAATAATTAGGAATAATTCAGAATAATTAGGAATAATTAGGAATAATTAAGAATTAATATCTATAATTAGGAATAATTAACTATAAGTATGAATAATTAGCTATAATTAGGAATAATTAGCTATAATTTTGAATAATTAGCTACAATTTGGAACAATTAGAAATAATTAGGAATAATTATCTATAATTAAGAATAGTTACGAACAATTAGATATAGTTAGGAATAATTAGCAATAATTTTCTATAATTAGTTATAATTAGCTATAATTAGCTATAATTAGGAATACTTAGCAATACTTAGGAATAATTAACAATACATAAGAATACTTAGCAATACATAGAAATGATTAGCAATACATAACAATGATTAGCAATAAATAGCAATGATTAGCAATACTTAGCAATGATTAGCAATAATTAAAAATGATTAGCAATGATTAGCAATGATTTGAAATGATTAGCAATGATTATAAATGATTAGAAATGATTAGCAATGATTAGCAATGACTAGAAATGATTAGAAATACTTAGAAATGGTCAGCAATACTTAGAAATCCTTAGCAATACTTAGTAATAATTAGCAATAATTGGAAATAATTAGCAATAAATAGTGATAATTAGTGATAATTAGCAATAATTAGCAATAATTTGAAAAAAAAATTATATTATTAATGTTTACAAAAATACAATTTTAATATTATTAAACTAATAAAAAAATTACAAAATATTAAAATTATCAATATTCGCAACATGGTTTGCTATATTCTTAATATGCTCAAATCTCAAAGGGTCGCCAATTGTCAGGTCATGCACAATAAAAAGTTTATGTCTACCATGTCCAATCTAAACTCTATAATTGTCCTTACATGGTTGATCACCTCACATGTAATATTTCAATCAGACAAACCAAGTCATGTCCTTCTTATCTATAAGAATTATCTCGCAAGAACCATTACATAGACCATTCATTATTGAAAATTTAATGAAAAAATAACGATAAACCCTAAAATATTTAAGGAAGAATGATCTATGTAATGTGTCATATGAGATGATTCTTAGAGATAAGAACGTCATTACTTTGGTCGTCCTATTAAATCACTACTTGCGAGGTAATCAACCATGCATGTACAATTATAGAGTATATATTGGACATGACTGACACAATCTTTTTATTGGGCATGACTTGAAAATTGACGACCCTTTGAGATCTGAATTTGTTTAGATTAGAACAAAGTCTGTTGTGAATATTGATAATTTTAGAATTTTATAAATTTTTGATTATTTTAGTAATATTAATATTGTTTTTTCTTAAATATTGATAATATAATATTTTTTACTAATAATTAGTAAATGAAATCTTCTTGGATAATGAATGGAAAATTTGTAATCATCTCCACAATGATGATTACCAAATTTCCATTCATTATTCAAGTAGTTTTCCTTTTTCTATGTATTGATATGTATTGATAAATTAGTAATAAATATTACTAATTAGAAATAAATTGTAATAATTAGTAACAAATTGTAATAATTAGTAACAATTAGTAATAAATTATTATAAATGGAAATAATTAGGAATAATTAGGAATAATTAGCAATAAAAGTATGAGAAAGATGCAATTAAATGAGATGTCGGACAAAAGAGTAGCATTTAATCCAATGGAAATTGTGTCTCCCTTAATTAATGATAATTATTAAATAGTTGTAATTATTTATCTTCTTTTTCGGACATTGTTTTTATAATTTCAAACTATTCATAAATAGTGATGATTTTAGAATATATGTAGAAAAATATGGAACAAGGATGATGACATCAGTCATTATTAGATGATCGAGCATGGATAAATCAGCGTAGAAATCCAAATGGTTCTGGTTTACATCATGTATAAATTAAGGTTGTTGAACCTTTATTAGCATTTTTAGCATCAAAACTAGAATATGTTTCAGAAGGAACAATTAAGCGTCCTTCTACAAAATGTGCTCTGAGAACATTTGACACATTTGACAAGGTTTGGGGACATTTCTTGTGGTTTGGTTTTCATCCAGATTATGTTTTTTGGTATCAACATCGTGAACGCAGTTCATCAGAAGATCCTAATAACTTGATTCCGGATCCATCATGATTTCAAAAGTTAGCACCTCATGTTGCAGGTCCATTTGTGCAATAAACTAAAACTCATGATGATATTGATTTACCTCCTAAGTTGGCACCATCATAATTTTATGAGTTATTGATTTTTATTGAGGATGCAGTATATCCCGGTTGCGAGATAAGCAAATTAGAAGCAGTTAAAATATTTATGGCTATTAAATCATATAATTCAATGTCAAACAACTGTTTTGATAAGATATTTTCTTTGGTTAAAACACTTTTACCTGATGGAAATGTTTTTCCTAAAAATTATTTTGAGAGCAAGAGGCTGATTCGTAATTTGGGCCCTAGTTATTATAAGATTCATGAATATCCAAATGATTACATTTATATTTTGGCGAAAATTAGTCATTGGATATTTGTCCCATATGTGGAAAATCGAGGTATAAAGAAGCTCAACTAGGAAAGTCTAGATCGATTCCAGTAAAATAGTTGAGATATTTCCCCCTTAAACCCAGATTGCAAAGTTTATTTATGTCTCAGAACACATCATCAATGATGGCATGAAACAAAACCAAGATTTGAACTGTTAAAAGTTTGAATCATCCATCTGATGGTGATTTATGGAAAATTTTTGACCGTCTGCATCTATCTTTTGCTAAAGAATCCCGAAACATGCGGTTGGGTCTTTCTACTGATGTTTTTTGTCCGTTTGGTTCTTATGGTAGTCAGTATTCATGTTGTCCTGTCTTTATAACTTCATACAATTTTCATCCATGGATTTTGATGAAGGAGCCTTATATATTTTTTATTCTATTAATCCCAAGACATCCGAAAAATAATATTGATTTTTATTTGAAACCATTGAGTGATGAGTTAAATGAGTTGTGGAGTGATGTTATTAATACATATGATATTGATGCGATACAAAATTTCATTTTAGAAACAACATTTATGTGGGAGATTAGTGACTTTCTGACATATGGAATGTTATATAGTTGGAGTAAATAGAGTTTTAAATCATGTCCTTACTGCGTGAATGAAAAAAGACATTATGCTAGTCAATGGAAAAAATCCTTGATATTTTGATTGTCACCATAAATTTCGTCCAACCGATCATCCTTTTCAGAGGAACAAATCTCATTTCAGAAAAGGTACAATTGAAAGGGATGAACCTCCAAAGATGATCTCAAGTATAGAGTTAAAATTAGTTTTATTATCATTACCCCCATCACATTTGGACCAACAGTAAACCAACAAAAAATTAATTGCTTTGGGAAATAACATAATTGGATAAAACAGAGAAATTTTTGGGATCTTCCGTATTGGAATGATTTGTTAGTCTGGAAAATGTTTGATGTTATGCATATTGAGAAGAACTATTTTGATAATTTATTTCATATAGTTGTGGATACACCAGGTAAGACCAAAGATACTGTAAAGGCACGATTAGATATTGCCCAAATTTGTAGACGACTAGAAATTGAATTATTTGAAAATGTAAGATCACATAGGTTAATGAAGCCAAAAGCATCTTATACAAATTTTAAAGAGAGTAGCTTATTATTTTGTCAGTGGATTGTAGATTTGAGACTCCAGAAGGCTATGCTTCTAATTTGGGCAAATGTGTTAAGAACGGTTATATTAGTGGATTAAAAAGGCATGACTATTATTTTATAATGGAAAGAATTATACCAATTGGATTTAAGGGATTATTGAATTCTATGATTTGGGATTATATTAAAGACATATCATATGTTTTCAGAGTCATTTGTGTAGAAACAAAAGACTACGATGTGCTAAGAAAACTGGTATAAGATGTTGCTATAATTATATGTAAACTGAAAAAAATATTTCCACTGGATCTCTTTGACTCAAAGAAACATCTGATATAAAATTTGCCACATGAAGCTAAATTTGGAGGTCCAGTACAGTTTCAATGGATGTAACCATTTTAGAGATGCATGTAGAAATTGAAGAAAAAAATATGTAAGAAATCATCACTTGAAGGCTCAATTGCTGAAGCTTATTTGTAGGAGGAAGTGTTTTTCTACTCTCATTTTTTTGAATCTCAATATCCATAAAAACAGAATCGCATGGGACGAAACGAGGGGAATGTTAATGACAAAATAGAAAATTAATTAATAGTTTTTAATCAGCCAAATATTGGTTTTGGTTGAGTCCATGAATGATGGTTTTTAGATGATGAACATCAAAGTGCTCATACATAGGTTCTACTCAACTGTGATGAAATGAAATCATTTGTCCTGTGAGTCATTCTATCACTTATTCAGTAATTTATTTTACAGTATTTTAATTTATTTTATTTTTTAGTTATATGATAATCATATAAAGAAGAAACTTTCACAAATTACAATAGTTTCTCTTAAAAATGCAGAAAAAAAATTTCTCAATGGTTTCAAAAACTAGTACCATAAATTATTTATGGTTTAATATCAATTCTGTTTATGATTTATTATTTTGATAATTTTCTTACAAATTTTCATGTGTCTCAATATGCTAATAAAATTGATAAGAGACTGCGTATATTGAGTAACCCACCATCGAAAATGGTTAAATCATATAATGCATATGTGGTGAATGGTTTTTGATTTTATACACATGCATATGTGGAATAAAATAATAATGAAAAGTGGAGTTTTCATGAGAGGATCACATCACAGAGAAACTGAAATTGTCTTTCATGGAATTTGGCTGAAATTTTTGAGCTATGTTATCAAGGACATAATTACATTACAATGTTTAAATGTCGGTTTTTGGATACTGAGAGAGGTTTGCGCGTTCATCCGACTCATGGAATCGTCAATATTAAATATAAAATTCTTCTTGAAGTAAATGAACCATTTTTACTGGCTCAACAAGAACATCAGATTTATTAGGCAATGTATTGTGCTAATTAATGAGACATGAGCGATTGGTAGAGCATAATAAAAACAAAATCTTAGGAAAATCAGTTTACTCAAACTAAATGTGGATCCATTGAAGTAGAAGGAATTAAAATTTTTCAAGAGATGGATCAAAATCCATCTGATTCATAAAGAGATTTGAATATCGATTATGACACCCCACAATTAATGATTGATGGTTATGAAGATGTTAATGATGTTACAAATGAATTTGAAATTACAGGTGATGCTGAAACTGAAACTCATATGGATATCGATGATGTTGAGGATGAAGATGAAGACATTGACATTGACAGCTATGGAGAAGAGGATGAAGATAAACATTGACACAATTAAATGTTGTTTATAATCATAACTAATATATATATATATAAATGTTATTTTCAACTCTCTACTAATAATAATGATTTTATGTTTCAGATGGACTCAGATCTATCGCATGAGTTTGAGGAGGATGAGCTACCTTTGGATGATGAGGATGTCGGATTAGCTGACCCTCAACCTACTGTTCGTTCAAGAGGTATGCGGAGGGGGTGCAGTCTTTCACAATTGATGATTCTTGACCCTATCCCTGAGCGCCGTCCACATATTGGTTTCTATCCATGCACAATGAGGTATGGTAACTTGTATATTTTAGTTATATTTCATTAATTTATTTATATATATTCAAATTGGTTGATTATTTATTCATTTTTCACAATTTTTAGCATGTTGCTATTGGACAGGGGAGTGCTATATTGCACAGTTATTTTTCTCAGCCATGGATCACATGGGAACAGATTCCCGTTGATGTGTGATGCGACATGTTCCAGCATTGCCTGGTATGCAAATAAATAATTTTTATTTTGAAATTTATTTTATTAAAAAGTTGATATTATAAATTATTTGTAGTGTATATAGAATCCTATCGATGATAGCATGCGTGATGATGTCCAAGTGGTATGGCAGGTTTCTATGCATGACCGTTTCGACTAGTTTTTTCATAATTTAAGAAGGACATCCATTAAGAATGCAGGGGTGACAGAATATGATGAGTCATGTAGAGCCAACTGTCCATAGTACATTCCATCTCACATTTGGATTGGATAATGTTTACACTAGTTGGGTGGTGGATTTCAGAGGAGATATTTAGTGGGATGCCAGAATCGGGGGAGACAGGAGGTGGCGCATCAAGCGGGTAGCCATACATTCAGTTCTCATAGAGAGAATTTGGTAAGTACAGTTTTTAATTATTTTATATAACTTTTAAAATAAACAATTTTTTTTAAATTTCTGTAGGCAGTCTAGCATCCCGATATTATGGAGTTCAACGTTTATTGGAGGATGTACAGTGATCCAGCTACTTGAGATATAAGTGGTGATCGCTAGTATTAGATTGTGTTTAGTGTTACTTTTTCAGTTTAAAAATTAACTTCATATAATATTTTGACAATTTTAATTTTAAATTGGAATTTATGGTGTCGTATGAGGCTGTGAACTCTCAGACACAGGCTGAGGGTCAAGACGAGAAGGCTGTGCAGACTAGTGCTCACCATTTCGATGAGGTGGCATGGATGCAGGCGACTCAGTATGGATTTGAGAATGTCATAGTAGTTGTCATAGACTCTAATTTGAAACCTGGT
This sequence comes from Viscum album, assembly GCA_963277665.1. Classification (NCBI taxonomy): domain Eukaryota; kingdom Viridiplantae; phylum Streptophyta; class Magnoliopsida; order Santalales; family Viscaceae; genus Viscum; species Viscum album. Next base: position 821,068,658 of record OY728130.1, on the reverse strand, counting down.
ACATATTATGGTAATGCAGTTATGTCGGCATCTAGCTCGAGAGGAGCTCGTGGAGAGGCATCATCATCTGGCTCACAGTATCTGGAGCAGTTGCGAGCTCAGGCTGAGCATTTAGAGACTTTGAAGAAGCAGTAAGAAGAGATGTGTCGGCTACAATAGCAGCAGGAGGATCATTACGAGGAGCAGTTGCATCGATGGTAGAAACATCGTCACGATCAGATGGAGTACATGCGCCGTCTGACTTGTAGTTTAGGGATGGAGTTTCCTAAAAAAGCTCCTTCAGCTCCTCCACCTCCTCCAGAAGACAACCCCCTAGTGATTTTTTTATGTTACAAACATTTGAATTTAACATTTATTATTAATTATTTACATTTTTTATATTTTATATCTGTACAAATATTACATAATTTAATTTTTAATATTTTTTTTTATTTTTTTTTGTGAATATTGATAATTTTAATATTTTTTTAAATAATAGTAATATTATTTTTTCATTATTCATAATTTTATTAAATGTTTTTTTAAATTAATTTATTATTTGTGACTGGGCCTTTTGTGATGGGGTCCTGTCACAAATAGTTTAACAAAATATTTTTAAAAACATATTTGGGACGGTTCTACTGGAAGGTAACAAATAATTTTTTGCGACGGGCCCGTCACAGAAAGTGTTATATATATGTATATATATATATTTTGCAATGGGATGAGATCCCATCGCAATTTGTTTTTACGATGGGCCCATCCTGAAAACATTTACATATATATAATACATATAATCAGATTCTTATTAGCGATGGAGATGATTCCCATCTTAAATAATTTTTTTTGCGACAAGCCTGTCGCAAATACTTGTATTTGTGACAACATTTTCAGTAACGTGCTATTTGCGACGGGGCCCCGTCGCTAAAGTATATTTGCAATGGTATCCCATTGCAAATAGACCATCACAATTATTATGATTTCTAGTATTGTTCGCTAAGATTCCGAATCACTATCAGTTGTTCTATATAATAATGATTTTTCTCCAATGGTACAACTTCTGATTTTATTACGTGTGAAGTATCACATACATACGTTCTCAAGAGAGATACATCGAACAATTTAAGAACATGATAGATATTCATTGGAAGAACCAATCAATAGGCTAACTTCTTGAAAGGGTTTATCATTTCATAAGGACATATATACATAGGGCATCACATTCCCTTCTTTCCAAATCTCATTAATCTCTTCCAGGGAGATATTCATAGAACCACCTTATCACCAACTTCAATATCGTGATATTTTCTTCAGTTGTCAGAATAATTCCTTTTTCATATCTGAAATGATATTATGTGTTGTTGAATATATTTGACCTTCTCTAACATTTCATCTACTAGATCAATTTCTAATAGCTTTATTTCTCCAACTTTATCCATGAAAGTTGTACTTCTTCACATCTTTCCATATATGGATTCATAAGGAGCCATATGAATACTAGAGTTAAAGCTATTATTGTAATATAATTTCACCAATGGTATATGTTGATCTCGAACACCATTGAAATCCATAAAAAGGTCTAAAACTATCACCCAGAGTTTGAATTTTCTCTCAGACTGATCGTCTATCTGAGGATGGTATGATGTGCTGAAACATAACTCTGTATCTGGAGCCAGCTGAAGACTTCTCCAGAACATCGAGGTAAACTTCATATCCTGATCAAATGAAATAGAAAGTGGTACTCCATTTTACCTTACCACTTCATTTACATATATCTTAGAAAACTTATTATGATATAATTATTATATAATATAAATGAACTGTGATGACTTCATAAGGTGTTCAACTATAAAATATATAGAACTATTGCATTTGGTTGTTTTGGGATGTTTTACAACAAAATCCATAGTGATGATTTACCATTTATATTATGGTTTGTGTATTGGTTGTAACATCCCTATAGACTTCTTTCACTTAGATTTAGCATAGATAAAAACCAAGGATCAAGATATATATTCAATAACATCTCGTTTGATGAAATCCCACTAGAAATAATCATTCTGGTCCCTATACATTATTGTATATCCTGCGTGAAGAGATAATGAAGAAATATGAACCTCATCACATAGATAATTTTTTAATTATGGTATTGGTGGAATACAATCCCAATTCATGAACATTTTTATTTCATCATAATTAAGGTTTAATTCCAGAACATTTTTCACCTTCTTTTGTAGCTCCACATCCTTGTTCACTGCATCCATTATCCTCAATTGTATAGACGGATGAACATTCATTAAAGAAAGATATGTTTCTACCATTTCATTAAAATTTCAAGATCCATCCATTGAAAATCATTAAATATTGGATATTTTGTGATCCCTATCATGTATTGGATATCATGGTCTTTCGGCTCAAATCATCTTCCACCATGTTCGGTTTCCAATAGTGGTAATGTATTGAGAAGTCATAATCTTTAATCAACATCAACCATCATATTTGCAACATATTCATCCCATTTTTTTGATAAAAATATACATTAAACATTTATTATCAGTATTAATATCACACCTTTAACCATAAAGATAATTCATTTATATCGTTAATGCAATGATTACCACAAATAAGTCATAATCATGAGTTAGGTGATATTTCTAATGGATTTCAAATATCATGAAGCATAATCTATCACAAAATAATTTTGAATGAGAATACATCCCAGTCCCATCTTAGATGCGTCACTATATATCATAAACCTTTATCCACTACAAGGAAGTGTGGGAACAGTAGAACTACCTAACATCAATTTAGATCTTCGAAATTATCTTCACATTTTTTTCATATGAATTTATCTCCTTTCAAAGTCAACATGATGATTGGATTAGATAATTGTGAAAAATCTTTCAAAAAACATCGACAATATCCTTACAAAATAGGAATGATTCATATCATTGTTTCTGTTTTTGGACTCGGCCAACATTCAATAATATCTGTTTTTGATGTATCCATAGATTTCCCATCATTTGATATTATTTGAGGAAAAAATGAATCATTCTGAATCCAAAATTATAACTTGTAAAATTTTTAATAGATATTATCTTTTCATTGGGTCTTCAGTACAATTATCAAGGGTTATTTGTGTTCATACATTCCCTTACAATAAATAATAATATCATCTATAATGACTACTAAAACAGATCAATATATTTTTTGAAGACTCTATTCATTAGATCCAAGAAGATTGTGGGGGTATTAGTGTCACCAAATGGAATCACTATAAATTCATAGTGTCTATACCTTGTATAGAATCCCATATTTGGTATATAATCATGATTGAACCATAATTTATGATATCATGAACAAATATTGATCTTGGAAAAGTATTGATCTCCACATGTTTGGTTGAATATGTCATAAATACGGGGAAAAGGATATTTGTTCTTGATGGTGATCTTGTTTTGTTCTCGATAGTCAATATAGAATAACATCAATCCATTTTTCTTATATAAAAATAAAACGTGTTTTCTCCAAGGTGATGCACTATGAAATATGAATCTCTCATCAATGTTATCATGGACTTGCTTCTATAAATCATGCAACTCAATTGGTTCCATTCAATAAGGTGTCTTTAAAATTTCACAACACTCTGTATGAGTTCTATAGAAAACTCAACCTCAAAATTATATTTAAGAACTAGAAATTACTATCTAAATAAATCATAAAATTCATATAAAATGTGAATATTCTTAATTGTGTGTTTATCCCAAACCATTTGAGATAAATAACCATCATTTAAATGATTCAAAACCCATAAGATGGAGAAAATTTTTATTTGAATATAATTTTCATAATTTCCTCGATATTTGATCATAGATTGATTGGGAATATGAATTGTGACCTCCCTTGTAAATATATAAGAGCTCCATATAGATAAATCCAATCTATTCCAAGATTCATATAAAATTCCACTGTATGAAGGATCACACGATTTGTACGAATCACTTTTCATCAAACTTCAACTGAAGAATAATAATTAAATATTGATGCAACTATTGTTCCATTAGGAGTCATGATAGAAAATTAAAAATATAATTTTTGTGGTAATATGGTGATACACATAGAAAATTATTCAAAAATAAAAGAGTGTGTGGGTAAGAAATAAAAAAACATTATCTAACTAATTTTTTATTGTATGTTTACATATCACCTCTTCAATATCACACACTACATCATCGATAGTGATTTCATGCAACTTTCCATTTTATTTTTCCATAATTTTTTTCTTTTTGACTTTGATCATCATCAATAAAAAATGTATTATGGAATTTGTTGAAATAATGCCCCATTTCTATGTACATTTAGAATTGAAGTGTAGGAGTTTCATTCTCTGTATCATTTTATTTTTTCACAATATTTGATAACTTTTTCAATCACTTTGGCATTAGATTTATTGACAACCTTCATTTAAACACATAAAACATTTATTAGTCCCTTTAATTCAATTACCTACATGTTTCATTCCACATGTTTAGCATAAGGGAAAACACATCTTCTTTTCAGTTTGGCCATTAGATTTTCCTTTGATTTCCATTTTTCTATTTTTATCAAATCCCTAGAACTAAAGGGTTAGTCCATTATCCATATCATCCTTGATAGAACATTGAATTATTTCCTCATAGCTATTAATGATCATTATGTCTAATTCCCTTCAGATACTTGGTTTTTATCCACTAAAGAGTCGATTCATTTTACTCAAATGTTATATAATAATTCCATAAGCATACTTTGAAATCCATGTAAAAATTTCATCATAGGTACCAACTGATTCACTATCCTTTTTCTTATGTTCAAAAAACTCATTTCCCATAATTGTTCGATGAATACAAGGAAAGTAATTATTGAAAAATGTGTTCTTGAACTCATCCCATTGCTTAGAGTCAATTTCATCTATTTTACTCGTATTCATGATAAGATTACACCATTGATCAACTTCATATTCGAAACGATAGACTGCTAAGATCACATTATCAGGTACAAAACATTGTCGAATGGGAAATATCTGTTCAGTGGTATTAATCCATTGTTCATCCACTAATGGAGAAGAAACCCACTAAAATAAGGTGGATGTTCCCTTATGAAGGACACAACAGAATGATGATCCCTCCTTTTCATTTTGGAAGTCCTACATGATTTATATCTTGAGAACATTGTGTGATAATATCTATAAAATTCTACATTCGATCTATAATAACATTTGGTTTCTCTAGAGGAAAATCATTTCATTTCACTTCACATTCAACATTTACATGATTCCTTCAGGTTCCATCCATTGAATAAATCCAAGAAGAATCGTTTGATAAACACTAATAATGATGGGAAAACCACATAAATAATAAATTTAGGACACTTTATGTTTTATCATATGTTATTCATGGTCATTTCTAATTCAATAGTATTTTATCCTATACTTAGACATATCCTTAAGGTTATAAATATGATTTTCTCATTCTAGGTGTCAAAGGATCACCATATCATTCTTATGATACCAGTTATAACTACCCATACATTACATACATGTATTTTTCTTAAATATTGATGTATATACCTTATAACATTTAAAAATTCCCTGATAGACCATATAGGTATATTTTATTTAGAAACAGGGGAAAAATAACTAGTTAATAAAAAATATTCATTGTCTCCTTCAAATTTCATCATAACTGGACTCCTTTATGATATAGCATACTAAATACCCTTATTCATGACCTAGGTAAATGGAACTTTTTAAATAATGATCTAAAATGCTCAGTAAGGGTATACAAGTGAAATATCAATAATATCATAATCATATGACATGAGAACCTAATATTTCAATGACTTATACTGCATACAAAATATCATTATATAATGTCATGTGATAAATGTTTAAAAAAATTTATATAAATAATACCAAAAGTCATAACATAATACATGATGTTTATTAGAATACTCATAAGCATAGAAAAAATTCATTTTAGTTAGGGCTCACTGCCAATATCATCAAAGCAGATAAATTCCATTACTGAACTGAGTTTACATGCCTTTCCATCCATGTATTACTATAATTTGTTAACTTTGCATTCCATTAAAGTATATATAATGATATTTATATCAGTACCCAATACATTGTAGGGAGATATAGGTCCCACCAATCTCATAATTAAATCATTCTTACGTGTTCCACAAAAACATAATCATTCATCCTAGCATAAACCAAGAATATAAGGGGTTTCGTAAACATCATTAAATCACAACATAATCTATGTAAAACAAATGGATTTTGTAAATATAATTCATTAATAAAAATGAATAAATAATGGTATTAATTGGAATAAAAATATAACCCTATTTAAAAAATTTCATCTTAGATGGAAGGTAATTTTTATATAACACATGAAATTTAGTCTTGATGAAAATATTCATTCTTCTTCAAATACATTTTCATTCTCAAACCACCAAACTATTTGAAAATGAATATTTTTTAATAAAAATAACCATGAAAACATTTCTGGGAAGCATCATTGACATAAAGTGTGTTGATACTATAAAAATCCATTCATTCTGTATTTCCTAAAAAACATTCTCCATGTACTTTTGTGAAAAAAGTAAAATAGTATCTAAAATCAAATAACTACACTCGATTCATTTCATAACATTTATTAAAAATTAATCGAAGGGTAAAATTAATTTTATATTTTTTTATAATAATATAAAAAATATTAAATAAATAGGAAACATGTATTTGGATGATAAATATATCCCAGAACATACTTACGAATAAACAATCTCAGATAAAATGCTAATTTATGATTATCCCTTACCATGTACCTTCTGTTAGCTGACGGTGTTTTAACCAGATGTATAATGGTTAAAGTATGTTAATAATTTATACCAAAACAATATATATATTTGTGATATAATATATGGTCATATTATATTATTTTTTTAATAGTCTTAAAATATTTACATTATTTCGGGTGTTACTGGTATGTTTTTCCATTCTTATTTTTCATTTTAAGCAATGCCTATTACAATTATGATGTATTTTATTTTTATACAGAATAAAATTAAGTTCATAATTATTAATTTTACTCATCATATAAATTTTATTATCATTCATGAATTACTAATGTTGAGAATGAATCTCACATCATTCTAGAGACGGTAGGTCGTACGTATGCACGAGCAACGAAATAATTTCCTTGATGGTTTAATGGTATAGAATTTAACTGTATTTTTATTATAAAGAATAATTATCATGTCATATTCTTTATTTACATCCCCTATACTCATTAGCTTACCTATCCAAATAATTTATTAGTAGATAATAAATTATACCATGATGTGGAGATAGTAAGCTATATGTATGCCCACATGGTGGTATTGTTATTTGTAAGATGGATAAAAGGAGGTATATGGTTTTAAAATAATTATAATAATATATCAGAATGTATAAAATACTAAAGATATTAAAATAGTATGAAAACATCATTACAATAGTAAGTAGAAAGTAGATATGAGTTTTCAAGGAGGTGATAAAACAATAAAAAAATTTCTGAGTATCACCGTTTGATTTTCCCAAATGGTCTTATTATGATGGATTTATTCAAAATGTGTGGCCTATAGGATTATTAAATTAAATTTCGGAGAATAAATAGGAATGTTTTTGTTGATAAAATGGATATTAGAGGTGTTATTAAAAGTGAAGGAGAGTTTCATGTTTATAAGAGAGAGGAGGGGACGCTTTGGAAATTCCAAAACTATAAAATAAATATAAATTATTTTTATGTTAAATTGCCTCCAACGTGGAAATTTTTTAAGATAAGATGAATATGTGTCTAAATAATCTAATACAACATAATTTCAATAGGTTTTGATTTTATTTTAAACCATATCAATTTGATTTACCGTAATTTAATCTATTTAATTTTAGTTGCGGTAATAATATTCCATATAATATATAGTTATAAATATTTACATATGTGTTGTCAGTTGACCATAATTTGATATTTTATATCATTTTTTATTTTATAATTTTTACATTGTAATTTTCAAATATATATATTTTTTAAATAATTTAATAATATGTTATTTTTATAAAATATCAATAAAGTCAATTTTGAAAATTTTAATTTATTTGCCATTAAAAAATTCCACACAAAAGATAACATGAAAAAAATTATTTAATGTACTACCAAAATGTCCTAGTCATATATAAAATTTCTTCATAAAAATTAATTAATTGAAATTATATTTCATATATATTTTTTAAAACCATTTATTTTATATTTCTACTATTTAAATAAATTATGATTCACTATTGTTTCATCGTTAATAGTAATTATTTAATCTATAAAAATTATAAATAAATTTCAATTATTTAGGTAATTAATGTATCTTTCCAAATACTGTCTATAGTCGATATTATCTCCAGCTAATCCATATTTTAAAATTAATATACTTATATAAAATTAGACTACCATTGTTTATCACATTCATTAGATTTTATTAATATTCAGGTTTTATTCATGGGTTTGTGAACATTAAGTGATTACATTTCAATAAATTGATGATAAGAGGCGAAAATAGTCATACAAAAGGATTTTTAAAGGTGTTAATGTAATTTTATAATATTATTTTACATTTCATTACCCAATTTACCTTCGACCATGGAAAAAAATAATAACCAATGTTTCTATTCACAATGCAAAAAATTATAAGTAGCCTTTAGACATAATTTTTACCTAGATATTCAAAATATTGAGTCAATTTTAAAAACATCAAAATACATAATATTTAGTAATTAATTTAAAATCAACCTTGTTGTCGCAATGAGTGAACAAGTTTTTAATATTTAAAAGATTACAGTCAATTGAAATGTTAGTACATATTAATTCATTATAAAATTGAATAAAATGACATACATTATATTTCATGATAAAATAGATTATAATTTTAACTTATAACCATTATATATAAAAATTTAACCATATAAATTACTAAGATGAAAAAAATTTGATTTCACTAAAAATTTGGGGTAATTTTACTATTTAAAAAAACATTAATGTTATTAGAAATTCATCCAATGTAATTGTGTATATACCATATTAAAATATTTTTTTTTGTTTTTATATAACAATTATTTATGTTTCAAAATATTAATTTTAAAGGGGTTATCCATTATAAGGCGTAATATTACCCATAAACAATATAGTTTTTTATTCAACAAGTTAGGTTTATTCACACCATATGATTAAAATATCCATTAGATGAATATCAATAATAATTTATTTTATACAACACTTATATATCTGATAATATTCATTACAATTAGTAATTAGCTCATACATTAAGATATATAATATATATTTTTCATAAATTATTGATTACCGAGGAATTCAAAAGGCATTTTTATAAGTTAGTTATACTTATTAACTCTAACATAACAGCTAAGATATAATTGTAATATAAAACTAAGGGAATTTTATATTTCATTTAAACTCATGATTACGTGCAACACATGGTACTAAATAATTAAAATTATTTAATGAAAATATTTCAAAAAAACATATCGGTGTAACATTTACATCCATAGAGGGCTCAATAGGTACTTAGAAGTTTGGTATATATAACTTCCACTCTTAGCATAATATGATAGAAATATTCCTATAGAACTTATACAATATAACACCAGTAAGGAAATTGTCTTTCTCTAAGATAGATCACAAGGACATTGTAATGGTCAAAAGAAATCTCATTTTTATAGAATAAATTAAATCATATTTTATTGCATTATATTTACCACCATGTTGATGTAATAAATCAATTTTATTAGTTTCATATAGTTTTATCAAAATCCATAAATATCCCACCATTGAATTTGGAATATATTTTCCAAAGGATATTCTTGTGAATGAATCTATATATTACATCTCACAACCATGATGATTTTCATGAAAATTACTTGAATGAATTTAGGTAGGTTGGTTTTTAGAATGAATCAACTTGAAGATCCATGCGTTATTGGGTGGACTCCCCAATCTTGAAATCCTAAACTGAATTATCCCGAAAATTGCCTCTAAAATTTTATTATGCAGATAATTACTATTTACCTTAATACCGACATTGTCAAGTCAACACATTAACTTTATTAAGATTACTCAATACTAAAAAAGTGTCCCTTAATACAGCCGAGCCAAAACCTTAACAAGGGTTTCATATTAAAAATCAATATGTAATGTGATAACTACCACAATAATTTAGTTGAGGGATTTCGTTTAACTTATGTGTAGATATTCATAATTTTTATTATTCATATACCAACTAATATTATGTGTACTTTTAATAATTAATTTACCATTCTTGATAAAATAATTTATTTATTATAATTTTATTTTATTTCATCTTAGCATACTTTTTATTTCATTTTTATTATGTAATTACTTTTGATTATAGAATAAACCATGCATTGAAAAAATAAAAAAATAAAAAATATTTGGGAAAAAAAGTTATGTGTTCATTATATTTTAATATATAATTTATTTTATTGAGTGGTAGATAAAACATCCTCGAACATATTGGAATACTTTTATGAAACTGTCTAACTCGATTTTATATATTTCTCCATTAACTTATATATCTCCATTGTGGGTTACACATCATATGAGATCATGAAATATCTCCACTTCTTGGTAGATGCTTACTTTACATGTTCGTACTCAACCATAGGCATGGGGAACAATGATTTCCGGGTAAAATAAAACAATCCTAGGAAACACATGCCATTAAATAATAGAGGATAAATGGATCATTCATATTTCATGATATTAAATTTAATATTAATGTTATCACAAAACCCATGTTGTTATTAATGAAATAAAATAAAAACCCCAACACATACATTGGAGAATAGAGTTCATGACCAATCAAAACATGAAATTAATTTATATTAAACATTTCTTAAATTCATTTCAATTCATTAAACAAAAATATAAAGTTACTAATGATAATTTGTTAATATAATTAATTAATAATTATCTTTATAATATTTAAAAATATTCATTAAGATTATCATCTTCTATAATTTTAAATAAATTATATTAAATTATTAATAACATGATGTTTACTGACTGAGAGATCGACTTTTACCCTAATGGAAAGATCATATTCAATACTATAATTTAATATATACATATCAAGTAACTAAGGCAGCACAATGAGTAACCATTTCGATCTAATTATACCCATATCATGATTTTTACCCTTACACAATGTGTGACATACTATATGTATTGTAACACCCCAAGCTTCCTCGGTATGTTTCCTTTCGAATAATGCAATGGCGTGCATTGTACGCAACTTCGAGATTTTAACACACCATAACCAATCATACTAGCCGTTATGAATAGTAATACCTACTTTTTGAAATTTTATAAATTCTATCTCTCAAAATGGACTTCATTTTTGGATTCGGAATATCGAAATTAGCCTAGGGTGAAATTTTGGTACTTTTCGGATAACTTTCATATTTTGATAAATAGTGAAAATTACTAAATTTTAATTAAAAACAACTTTTTTAATCAAAATAATTAATAGTGATAAATTATGAATTTGAGTGGTTTTAAAATATATTTAGAATAAATTTTTACCATATAATAAAATGTGGGTCAATGAACATAATTTCACATTTAAACTAGACAAAAACAAGTGACAATATTTTGATAGTTATTATCTGTAAAAAACACGCTTTTTGTTTTGACAACGGGAATTTATTTTAAATTAATTTCTGCCACTTCTGTGTTTTGAATTTAGAAAAATGGATTGCATATTTGGAATCAGGATTTCCAAATTGTGTAAATAGGTAACTTTTATTTTTAGACATTTTGAATAATTACTGCGGTAAATATTTTATTTACCATGGTTAAAGGGTAAATCCGGTAAATAAGGGTTAAGAAAATAATATTATAATAATAACAAATTACCCTAAAACGTGTCCTAACCTTATTGGTGGGCACATACCCGACCATGGACATCCTTGGGTCTATTTGGGGACCCCTTGGATCCACTTGTATGTGGTAGGGACACATTATATTAATAAAGTTAAAATAAAAAAAAAATGGCATAAGCTTACGTCTTTTAGAAGAACAATCTTTACATAGGGTTATACATGTTGGATTTTCGATTATAAATATTCATTAGAAAGAAAAAAAGATTTCATACATAATGATATCTTATTTATAATTTTTAGACATCAAATAATTTAAATTATTAATGACACAATAATGATACAATGTTTACCTCATTAATAAATCATTTAAATAAATAAGATTATAATGATTAAAATATTATATAAAACCTGTCCAATTCTTATTGGTTGATGTTATTTAGAAAATGGGTCATCTTATCTTCGACCTCAATGATTTTTGGACCATTATAATCCGAATATAATTATATTATAAAGTAATACTTTCACTCTTTCCTAAAGAGCCCCTCCTCTCCCTTATAAAAGGAGACCACTTCTACTCATTCCTCACACCTCTCAAGCCACTTGGATCGTCCAAACCCTGCCCAAATACTCTCCCAACTTCCCTCACTACAACCTAGAGGCCTTAGTTTGATAATAAATCCAACCTAAGGAGCCCTTTTGATCAAATCAAAAGGAAGAACCCGAAGAAGAGGTAATGTTTTCACCACCCCTTTTCAAGTTCCTTTCTTCTTCCACTTCTTCTTTCATTGTTCTTACCATTCTAAAATAATAACTCCAGTATCTCACATATACTGTGATGTTATTATAAATATGGTAAAACCATATTCAGTATTCTATCCACCCTTTGAATAACATGTCACCATACGTGCGTACGTACGGCTTACCGTCTCCACGTCGTGGTGTAATTGTTATTCAATATATTATTATTTGGATGGGTATAATAATGATGTGAAACTCATGTAAATAATAAATATAACATGTTAATTATTCTGTATATATGATATAACATCCTTTTATATATTATTTTAATATCAAAAGAATGATATTGTCGCTCGTGCGTACGTACGGACTACCGTCTCCACAAACCGGATAAGATTCATTCTCCATCGTATCCATTCAAGTATAATTATCATTTGATGATTTAAAAATAGTATCTAAGGACTTGATATAATTATGGATATGAATAATATACATCCCATTAATAACGAATATGGCTCACATAACAATGAATATAAAGTAAAATGAACCTGTTAACACCCGAAATAACGATAATTCTAAGATATTATTAACAAATCAATGTTAAAAGATCATATATGATATCATATTAAAGTAAATTATTCTTGTATTAATCAATTACAATTATTTCACCATTATTCAGGAGGTAAACCTACCATCGACCAAGGAAAAAGTACAAGTAAGGGATTTTCTTATCTCACTTTCAATTCTGTGAGATTTCCATTGTTCGCCACTAAATTATTGAAGGTGGTGTATTGTGTACTGCCATTAGATATATATTATCATGATTATCTTTATATTCATGTTACTCTGTAAATAATTTGGTGGTTATATATTTTTGGCCATACGACTCAGTTGATTAACGTGGTAAGGGATTTTCTTATCTCACTTTCAATTCCGTGATATTTCCATTGTTCGCCACTAAATTATTGAAAGTGGTGTATTGTGTACTGCCATTTGATATATATTATCATGATTATCTTTATATTCATATTATTCTGTAAATAATTTGGTGGTTATTAACTTTTGTCCATACGACTCAGTTGATTAACGTGGTAAGGGGTTTCTTATCTCACTTTTAATTTCGTGAGATTTCCATTATTCACCACTTAATTATCGCATGTGGTGTATGTGTACTGCCCATGATTGTATTCATTGTGTAATATACTTTAATTTATGGGTATTTACATCATCTGGGTATGACACTTTTTTTATGGGTGTATGTTTCGTAAGTTTCCTAATCGATAAGGGAATTTGAAATTTCAATTTCCACTCATTTGGCTTTACGCATATTTCATTGATTATATTACTCCAAGATTATGTGTGGAATCACTATTCATTTGATTATGTCATAATTTCCACTCCCCTTCCTGTGGATATACGTTTTATACACATAATCACTCCATTGATAATTCTCAAGTCATTGATATGAATTTGATAAGAGTAATTTTAACTCATTCTCCATTTGTTGAGTTAAACATCCAATTCATTGGTGTTGTTTTTACAAGAATATGTGTGAATGTCCTTTGATTGTTTTACACTGAATATCCAATCATATTTAGTGTATTTATATTTGTCACACATAATTATGTCGTTGATTTATCCTTAACCTAAGGATACAACCTTTATGAGAGATTTCATCTCAATTTACATTCCATTGAGACTTCTTTGATGATATACACCAAATCACTTTTATGTGGTGTATATAATGTACTTTGACATAGTATATCATGAATCCCTTTATTCTAATGATATTACAAAGTTTTGATTACCTCAATTATTTGTATTCAAGTGTCTATTTTGGTTAGAATCTCTAACCAAAATACCATTTTTAAATGTTTTAAAGACTTATTCATCTAAACCTTTCTCATTAATGTCCATGTTTTAAAAATGGTTTTAAGGATTTATTTATATGGACATTAAATTTTAGAAATTAAAACTCCTTTTAAAATGTTTCAATGTGATATGGGACACTTTGATTCAAAAATCTACTTTTAAATGGCTTCTTTACAAATAGTGTGACTTTTAAATGTTTTCAAAAAAAGGGGGATATTTCTCTCAAATAGTTTTGATGATTATTTTCATCTATGTCAACATCCTTCAATATTCTTGATTGAGGTTAATGTGATACAATACAATCTTCCATATTATATCGAATGAGTTATGTTTGACTGTGGATGTGCTGTTTTTATACCATTCATGGTTTCTGGTAAAAGTATTGACATTTCGTATGCTATTTTTAATACGAATGTTTATGTTATGTTTAAACATGTTCATATGAGGAATGAATTGGACTTAATAAGTGACGGGTGGAGCCCGCTATAGCTCCTCGATGCATGGGTAGGTCTCATGAGACAAACTAGTATTTTGGCACAAGGCCTTGGAAAAATCTTATTTGTAGTCTTGGCACGAGGCCTTGGCTATGTGGTTATGATAGTATGGAATTATGCATTCCATCATTATGAAAGTGGTTATTGATATTGCATGTGATCATTCGACTAGTAGAATATCCATGTGAGTAAGTAAATGGAATTATTTCATTTTACCTTTTCCATTTTATGCTGAAGTTCAAGTTTAAAAGGCTTTTGTTGTAGTTATAAATTGCCTTAAGTGTTTATGCTTATTTATGAAAACTTCTGCTATAATTTTATCCTTACTGAGCATCTGAGCTCATCCCTTTCAATGTTTTATTTTTCCCAGGATTATGTAGAAGTAATTTATGAATGACCTGCAGGGATAGTATGAGGGGAAATGAAGACAAGATGTTTTTTTATGATGTAATGTAAAACTTATGGATGTATCTAGTGTTTCCAAGGCTACTAAACCAATCGGTCTTTCGAGATTTGATCTTTCTTGTGATCATGCCAATGTTATGTAATAATGCACCGACTCTGGGTAACTAGGGTCGGGGCGTTACATTTGGTATCAGAGGAAGTTTAGTAAAAACCTTGGAAGCTGGATTTAGATAAACTCTGATTACAACACGTAGACCTAAGATGAACTTTGATGATTATTATAGAAGAAATTCCTAGAATTTTGGTATTATAGAAGATTTTGTGAGTTTTCTGCGCAATACATCCCTCTCTGGATACGAGCAGGTAGAGGTGGCTCTGGCATAGATGTACGTAGGGGTAAAACCCGGAAACACCGCTTTGAGCTAGACTCGAACAGGAACTGGTGCACGACAACGGGCCTTGCTGCACTCTTGGTTTCGACACTCCCAGGGGATATTCTTTGAAAAATTCACAAGATTAGTATAAACCATTATTAAGGGAATACAAAAAAAATGCCCCTAAGAATATATGTCGGCAAATAGATAGTGGATAACCTATATTTAAACATAGGGTACCCCAAGTTAGGATATATTGTTCAATTACAAGATTATCCTATTATATCTATTTTTTTACATTCTTATTAGATAAGTATTCAAAAACCCTAATTGTATTTTCTTTTGTTAGTTGAAACATGGAGGGATCAAGATCACGAACAAATCTTACCTCTCTTCCTGAAGAACTACTTGCAATTATTATCCAGAAGTCATGCGCAGACGATGTTGAAACTTTTTCAAATGTCCAAGTTACATGGAAACAACTTTATGAGACATCCAATACCTCTAGCATTGCACGATTCTTTCAAGGATCAAGTACCGACTATGGGATAATGTTGCACTCTAAACTTTCTTACCACGCTAAGCGTGGGAAGTACCATCAGGGTCTTTTCAAATTATTCACTTTATCTCAAAATTACGATGCACTAAATGATTTTCTAGATGCTGCAGAAGAGGGAGACCTTCGAGCAGCCTATATGTATCAAATTATATATTTATGTCTTTTGGGATATATGAAAACTGATTTACCAAAACCTTATTTTGAAATATTTGAAGATGAATCAGTGAGAAGTTTTCTAAAAAAACATGTTAAAGACGATGTCTCAAAATTATATATAAGAAATACCTATTTTTTATGATGCATCAATGCTTCTATCGATATAATCCAAAATGGATGAGGAGTTTTTGGGTAAAGGAAGTAGATGATTTTGAAAAATTCCTGAGGTACCATTGTGACACATGAAAGCATTCTACCAAAATGCAAACCCGCCTAGTCTCTCTAGAGTTCATGTTGTGACCCACATATCTCTAGTGACAAAATACATGCCTGACCCAACGCATGTACTCACCTATGAAGAATTATAACTGGAACCCGATCTATCTTATTGTCGAGAGCCTATCAGAATTCTTCATACCAAAGATCAAGTGTTGCGAAACCGGATGACTCGTCTGGCAAAAGATCTATGGAGAAATCATAAGATGGAAGAGGCAATGTGGGAACCCGAGGAACATATGATGAAGAACCTATGTGGAAATAAATGGATGGTGAAATGATTAAAAGTGTTATTGCTCTTTATTGATGGGATTACTTTGGAATAATTTTCTCTTGTATGTGTAAACCTGCAATTTATCATGTGAAAATGATATTTGAGGAAGAATTATCTTTTCTGTTGCAGATATAGTTATAAATAACCATTTGGTCTTACATGATCATTGGGTTTGAGGAATTTATAAGTTATTATAATTTGGGATGAAAATGCAAGGTATGAGACAAGATTTGTGGTTAAATTATGTTATGGTATTTTGAGGAATTTATCTCAATTTGGTAATATTATAAAATATAGTTTTTGAAAAAGGACAACACGTAGACCGTGTGACAACCCGTCGCGTCGGACAAAGCTGTGGGAATCGAACCCACAACCAAAGTGCGATTGGGATTTATCACCTACCACTGGACTACGTGAAGTCCCTGGTTAGTGTGACTTTTATTTAGTTAAATGATTTTATTGATCAATAATAAGTTGATTTGGGTTCTTATGTATTATCAAATGAATACCCTTGGTATAGGAAAATGATTTGGTGATTAAGTGATAAATGTTATTTTGGAAGATGTTTGTTTTGTTAGGAACACTATATGCCCAAGGAAAATAGAATACAATGAGGTTTCATTTGTAGAGTAATGGTGGATTTTTATCTACGTTTTTATTGTTGATTTATAGTGATTTGGGTTATTTATGGAAATGATTAACCTATAATAGAGAATATGTGATGATGTTAATTACTTTTAAGTATGTGACTTTAAGAGTATTTGATGTCATTTGGAGATACAATGTAACATGGGAGACTACATAATCAAATTCTTCTATGTTTTGGGTTTCAATATTAGTTTGGATTATATTAAAGGATTTTAAGGACAATTGGTTATTGAATGGTATCTATTTATCTTTGTGGTATTGTTGGTTTAATTTTAGAAATTAAGATTAGTGCATATTTATCTCAAGGAATATCCTTTTTGGGGATCATTAGATCATTCACTAACCATTTTGGTTTTGATTAATCTTCAAAGACAATGTAAATATATAGTTTATCCTGCATAGATCATGTGATTCTATAGAAGTTTATTCTATCTCTTCCAGTGTGACCAAGTCTTCTTGAATACTCGTCGTTTAAAAACAAATTGAGTTAGTGGTGGAAATTTATTAAAGAATGAAACTCTACTTAAAATGTAAGTATATCTCATAATGTTCTTAGTCAATATCATAAATGAATTCCTCGTCCTTATGTAATGTAACATAAAAAAATGTTGTATGTTTACTTCCCTACTAGGAGACTAATGGTCGTTTGTCCCAACACAAGTTTGTGGTTTTCTTATTGTCAACTTTCTCCTGATCATGATTTATATCCCTCTCCATAAAAACGTGACACTTAGTTTATCAACCATATCCATGTTTTCCTACATGGAATCCGAGTATGGGTTATCTTAGATGACCCTTATACCTCTCTTTCTTTCTTTTAAAGTGATAGTTTTATTGACTCTTTTTCTGATATGGGACTTTCCATTATATTCCCAAGCACAATTTTAAAAATTCCAAGGACACAATTTATTGAAGGAGGGGAGAATGTAACACCCCAAGCTTCCTCGGTATGTTTCCTTTTGAATAATGCAATGGCGTGCATTGTACGCAACTTCGAGATTTTAACACACCATAACCAATCAAACTAGCCGTTATGAATAGTAATACCTACTTTTTTAAATTTTATAAATTATATCTCTCAAAATGGACTTCATTTTTGTATTCGGAATATCGAAATTAACCTAGGGTGAAATTTTGGTACTTTTCGGATAACTTTCATATTTTGATAAATAGTGAAAATTACTAAATTTTAATTAAATACAACTTTTTTAATCAAAATAATTAATAGTGATAAATTATGAATTTGAGTGGTTTTAAAGTATATTTAGAATATATTTTTATCATATAATACAATGTGGGTCAATGAACATAATTTCACATTTAAACAAGCCAAAAACAAGTGACAATCTTTTGATAGTTGTTATCTCTAAAAAACACGCTTTTTGTTTTGACAACGGGAATTAATTTTAAATTAATTTATGCCACTTCTGTGTTTAGAATTTAGAAAAATGGATTCCATATTTGTAATCAGGATGTCCAAATTGTGTAAATAGGTTACTTTTATTTTTAGACATTTTGAATAATTACTGCGGTAAATATTTTATTTACCATGGTTAAAGGGTAAATCCGGTAAATAAGGGTTAAAGAAATAATATTATAATAATACAAAATTACCCTAAAACGTGTCCTAACCTTATTGGTGGAAACATACCCCACCATGGGCATCCTTGGGTCGATTTGGGGACCCCTTGGAGCCACTTGTATGTGGTAGGGACACATTATATTAATAAAGTAAAAATAAAAATAAAAATGGCATAAGCTTACATCTTTTAGAAGAACAATTTTTACATAGGGTTATACATGTTGGATTTTCGATTATAAATATTCATTAGAAAGATAAAAAGATTTCCTACATAATTATATTTTATTTATAATTTTCAGACATCAAATAATTTAAATTATTAATGACACAATAATGATGCAATGTTTACCTCATTAATAAATCATTTTAAAAAATAAGATTATAATGATTAAAATATTATCTAAAACCTGTCCAATTCTTATTGGTTGATGTTATTTAGAAAATGAGTCATCTTATCTTCGACCTCAATGATTTTTGGACCATTATAAACCGAATATAATTATATTATAAAGTAATAGTTTCACTCTTTCCTAAAGAGCCCCTCCTCTCCCTTATAAAAGGAGACCACTTCTACTCATTCCTCACACCTCTCAAGCAACTTGGCTAGTCAAACCCTGACCAAGTACTCTCCCAACTTCCCTCACTACAACCGAGAGGCCTTATTTTGATCAGAAAGCCAACCTAGGGTGCCCTTTTGATCAAATCAAAAGGAAGAACCCGAAGAAGAGGTAATGTTTTCACCACCCCTTTTCAAGTTCATTTCTTCTTCCACTTCTTCTTTCTTTGTTCTTACCATTCTAAAATAATAACTCCAGTATCTCACATATACTGTGATGTTATTATAAATATGGTACAACCATATTCATTATTCTATCCACCCTTTGAATAACATGTCACCATACGTGCGTACGTACGGCTTACCGTCTCCACATCGTGGTGTAATTGTTATTCAATATATTATTATTTGGATGGGTATAATAATGATGTGCAACTCATGTAAATAATAAATATAACATGTTAATTATTCTTTATATATGATATAACATCCTTTTATATATTATTTTAATATCAAAAGAATGATATTGTCGCTCGTGCGTACGTACGGACTACCGTCTCCACAAACCCGATAAGATTCATTCTCCATCGTATCCATTCAAGTATAATTATCATTTGATGATTTAAAAATAGTATCTAAGGACTTGATATCATTCTGGATATGAATAATATACATCCCATTAATAACGAATATGGCTCACATAACAAAGAATATAAAGTAAAATGAACCCGTTAACACCCGAAATAACGATAATTCTAAGATATTATTAACAAATCAATCTTAAAAGATCATATATGATATCATATTAAAGTAAATTATTCTTGTATTATTCAATAACAATTATTTCACCATTATACAGGAGGTAAACCTACCATCGACCAAGGAAAAAGTACAAGTAAGGGATTTTCTTATCTCACTTTCAATTCCGTGAGATTTCCATTGTTCGCCACTAAATTATTGAACGTGGTGTATTGTGTACTGCCATTTGATATATATTATCATGATTATCATTATATTCATGTTATTCTATAAATAATTTGGTGGTTATAAACTTTTGGCCATACGACTCAGTTGATTAACATGGTAAGGTATTTTCTTATCTCACTTTCAATTCCGTGAGATTTCCATTGTTCGCCACTAAATTATTGAAAGTGGTGTATTGTGTACTGACATTTGATATATATTATCATGATTCTCTTTATATTCATGTTATTCTGTAAATAATTTGGTGGTTATTAACTTTTTTCCATACGACTCAGTTGATTAACGCGGTAAGGGGGTTCTTATCTCACTTTTAATTTCATGAGATTTCCATTATTCACCACTTAATTATTACATGTGGTGTATGTGTACTTCCCATGATTGTATTCATTGTGTAATATACTTTAATTTATGGGTATTTACATCATCTGGGTATGATACTTCTTTCATGGGTGTATGTTTCGTAAGTTGCCTAATCGATAAGGGAATTTGAAATTTCAATTTCCACTCATTTGGCTTTACGCATATTTCATTGATTATATTACTCCAAGATTATGTGTGGAATCACTATTCATTTGATTATGTCATAACTTCCACTCCCCTTCCTGTGGATATACGTTTGATACACATAATCACTCCATTGATAATTTTCAAGTCATTGATATGAATTTGATAAGAGTAATTTTAACTCATTCTCCATTTGTTGAGTTAAACATCCAATTCGTTGGTTTTGTTTTTACAAGATTATGTGTGAATGTCCTTTGATTGTTTTACACTGAATATCCAATCATATTTAGTGTATTTATATTTGTCACACATAATTATGTCGTTTCTTTATCCTTAACCTAAGGATACAACCTTTATAAGATATTTCATCTCAATTTACATTCCACTGAGACTTCTTTGATGATATACACCAAATCACTTTTATGTGGTGTATATAATGTACTTTGACATAGTATATCATGAATCCCTTTATTCTCATTATATTACAATGTTTTGATTACCTCAATTATTTGTATTCAAGTGTCTATTTTGGTTAGAATCTCTAACCAAAATACCATTTTTAAATGTTTTAAAGACTTATTCATCTAAACCTTTATCATTAATGTCCATGTTTTAAAAATGGTTTTAAGTATTTATTTATATGGGCATTAAAGTTTAGAAATTAAAACTCCTTTTAAAATGTTTCAAAGTGTTATGGGACACTTTGATTCAAAAATCTACTTTTAAATGGCTTCTTTACAAATAGTGTGACATTTAAATGTTTTCAAGAAAAGGGGGATATTTCTCTCAAATAGTTTTGATGATTATTTTCATCTATGTCAACATCCTTCATTATTCATGATTGAGGTTAATGTGATACAATACAATCTTCCATATTGTATCGAACGAGTTATGTTTGATTGTGGATGTGCTGTTTTTATACCATTCCTGGTTTGTGGTAAAAGTATTGACATTTCGTATGCTATTTTTAATACGAATGTTTATGTTATGTTTAAACATGTTCATATGAGGAATGAATTGGACTTAATAAGTGACAGGTGGAGCCCGCTATAGCTCCCCGATGCATCGGTAGGTCTCATGAGACTAACTAGTGTCTTGGCACAAGGCCTTGGCAAAATATTATTTGTAGTCTTGGCATGAGGCCTTGGCTATATGGTTTTGATAGTCTGGCATTATGCATTCCATCATTATGAAAGTGGTTATTGATATTGCATGTGAACATTCGACTAGTAGAATATCAATGTGAGTAAGTAAATGGCATTATTTCATTTTACCTTTTCCATTTTATGCTGAAGTTCATGTTTAAAAGGCTTTTGTTTTAGTTATAAATTGCCTTATGTGTTTATGCTTATTTATGAAAGCTTCTGCTATAATGTTATCCATACTGAGCATCTGAGCTCACCCCTTTCAATGTTTTATTTTTCCCAGGATTATGAAGAAGTAATTTATGAATGACCTGCAGGGATAGTATGAGGGGATATGAAGACAAGATGTTTTTTTTATGATGTAATGTAAAACGTATGGATGTATCTAGTGTTTCCAATGCTACTAAACCAATCGGTCTTTCGAGATTTGATCTTTCTTGTGATCATGCCAATGTTATGTAATAATGCACCGACTCTGGGTAACTAGGGTCGGGGCGTTACATGTATGGTTATTTTAATGTACACTGTAATTACAAAAATCATATTCCTATATGGTGTCTCGTAGTGTATATATATATACATATGGAATGTTGTTATGTGTGTCAAGTTGTATAGTCTATACAATGGGTTTGAAAAAAACATGCCATTAATATACATCGAGTGTACCACTGTCAACTCCATTAATGTATATGGTTTTTACAATGATTATACGCATTTTATATTTATAGAATTACATTTATAATAATAATTAAATGTATTTATTTATAGATGAAAAACAAAAAATCAGTTGGTGTGTACCGAATGTGTAATCCCCTTTTACATGATGTGTAAACAGGTCACACACCCTAGATAATGGTACCAAATTACTTATCCACGTGTTTACTGCCAAAAAATGATTATCTCTATACACACCTCGCATGATTTGGCCTTGATAAAATGGTGCTTCCAACCAACTATATGTCATAAAATCCATTTTGGGTCACTCCAATTATATTTATAGGGGCTCTACATGTATCTCTTGAAGGTTATCACATGATACATGGTGTTTATATCTCTTGACATTCCATGTACTTTACATGATGCATTGTTTCTTGGTTGGTGGTTAATACATGGGGGTAATGTCACCATGTACATTAACCACACGGTTTCCATGAATAGAGATAAGTTAATACCATATAGGGTTACACTGTGTGTAGAGTGTAACATCGTAGGTAAATAAAGAACATGAGAATTTTCATATTTATTAAAATTTTGGATTTAAATATTAATTATACTTTAAATGGGACATTATGTTTAGTGGAGGACCCGATACACAATAATGAGTTTCTTTGAAATCTTACGTTGCACACTAATAATATAATATTATTATTTTAAGTGGTATTTAACACCTAGTCGTTGAATTGGAAAAAAATGAATAGAACTAACTACAATATTATTATACATGATTGTTAAATGATTTTACATTAAACCAATTAAAGTTAGAGGCATGAAATAAGAAAATAATTCTTTTTTAAGAATAAGTACACTTCTATTCACAAAAGGTCGATTTACCGTCTTTTGATGATGAACCCACTATAAATATAATTTTGGTTACATTTATACATTCAATTTGACCAAATAAAATTCTTATTTGGAATCGGGAAAACAAAATTTATTTTGGGTGATTCTTTGGTATTTTTCTGAAAAAATTCATTTTTTAATGAATAGAGATAAATACTGTATTTTAATTCAAAACTATCTTTTAATATAAATTTTTTATATGCTTAAATTATTTTTTTAAATAGTTTTAAATTTTAATTAGATAATTATTTTTACCATTTAATCCAATGTTGTTCATTGGATGAAATTTCACTTTGAAACTGCAAATAAATTAGTGTCACTCTTCTGATATATATTATTTCATAAAAACAAGCTATTTGTTTTGACAATGGAAATTAATTTTAAATTAACTAATTGTACTTCTATGTGTTTAATTTTGTAAAATATAAATCATTTCTGATGTTGGAATATCAAATATATCTTAGGCTGTATTTTTTGTTATTTTTCTAAAAAGCATAAATTTTTTATGTATAGTGAAGCCCCTAAGTAGTAGTAAAAAAACTGACTTTTTTATTTAAATGAAAATTTAACACTTTTGTGAATTTAATTTCAAAAATCCAACATACGTGGTTGTTGTTATTAAGCAAAATGTGGTTCAACAAGATTAAAATAATTTTTTGGTGAAAAGTAACTTTTAACATTAATTTACCACAGTTATATGTCTATAGGGTAATTCAAGGAAAAAAGAATATTATAATAATAAAAAATTAACCTAACACTTCTCCTAAACTTATTTAATGAGTCATGACCAACAATGGAAATTCTTGGGTAGATATTTGGACCCCGTGGAGCCTTATGGGAGTGATAATTTCTCTTTAGATTAATTAATTTAAAGTAATTACATAAATGACACAAACAAATATCTTTTAGTAAATTATTTTTTACATGGGGTAATATAATTTATCATTATATATATATAAATTCATTTTATAGATAAAAATTATTTCCTATATCATGGTATTTTTTATAATTTTTAGACATCATATAAATAATATTATTTATGACACAAAAATGAGACAGTATTTGACTCAATATTAAATGATTAAAATAAAAAAGATTATAAATATACAAATAACATCCAAAACCTGCACAATTATTATTTTATGAATTTATTTCAACCATGATTCATCTTATATATGATCCTAATGAGTTTTAGACCTTTAGAATCCTAAATTCATTAGATAATAAAATTATATTATCACATTTTCCTAAAGAACCCCTCCCCCTTATAAAAATATCTCACTTTAAACCAATTCTTCACACCTCTAAACACCATTTTATCATCCACCACCATCCCAAAAAATCTCTAATGGTCCCTCTCTTCCACCTAGAAGCATTAACTTATGCATAAGTCACTTCAACAAGTCATCTGGTTCAAACCAAATGCATTTACCCGAAATAAAGGTAACAATTTCGATTAATTTATTAATTTTTATTTTAATTATCCAACCCATAAAATCTTAATTACTTCCTATTATAATGAAACTAGTATCCTCAATATATTAGGATGTTTTTATGATAGTTACTCGAACTACACTTAGAAACACCTCCATCTAGTGGGTAACGAACATACTTGCTATGTGGGGGGGGGGAACTAACACCTCACAAAATGATGATTGTTCAATTATATCCTACCGCCTCTTATGATGGCCATTATGATG
Source organism: Viscum album (assembly GCA_963277665.1). NCBI lineage: Eukaryota > Viridiplantae > Streptophyta > Magnoliopsida > Santalales > Viscaceae > Viscum > Viscum album. The sequence goes on along the minus strand of OY728130.1, from coordinate 821,042,866 downwards.
GAAATTTATTTATATATGATATATATATTATTTCTATATTTTCATTATGATTATTTATTTTTAATTCATATCATACCTTTATGGTTTCCATTATGAGTAAACACGATAATTTCATTCTAGGAAGTGCAGACTACAACCCTCTCAAAGCGATATAATTCATTCATACAATATGTGGGATGAATAAAGGATGGATTTAATGAAATTATATATGATATTATACTTCAATTATAATATAAATTTTTATCATTATGTTTTCGTTTAATTAAAATATGAAAAATAAATGAATGTAGCATTCATGCGTACGTAAGGTTTACCGTCTCTATGAATGGTGCATTTCATTTATTATCTCCAAATGTTATGTACTATTATAAATAAATATATATACAGGATATGTATGATATATATTATATCTAAATCATTAATATCATTATGGAGATAATGGAATCTTGACCACATGGACAACTTGTAATTATATGGTGTACATTTTTGACTCAAGTACCAAATATTGAAAAAATGACAATTATTAACTAATATGATTAAATGAGGATTATAACATGGTAATATGTGATATAAAAGGAATAATAAACTTGAAAATGTGTTCTTAATCAAGTATGAATTAACTTATGTTTAATATTCAGGATTAACAAGGAAGAAACAAGTCATGTCGGACACGAGGTAAGGGGTTTCTTATCTCACTTTTAATTCCATGATATTTCTATTTTTCGCCACAAATTTATAGAATGTGGTGCATTGTGTACTGAAATTTGGTATATAGTATCATGATTATATTTATAATCATGACATTTAATGAATTATTTTGTGGTTATTAACTTTTTTTCATATGACTCCATTGATTACAACGTGGTTAGGGATTTTCATCTAACTTTTTTTCTAGTGAGATTCATGCCATATTTGCCACTATTTCTATTTGTGTGGTCTATATACTATACACTATTATATTAATTGGGTAATATACTTCAAATTATGGGTATATACAGCTTCATGTTAGGATCCTTCTTTCATGGGACGTATGTTTCATATGTTACCAAATCGGAAGGGAACCTATTAACCCAATTTCTATTCCTTTGGTTAATATTACAATTCTTAATTATAGCATGCTACAATTATGTGTGGAACAACTATTTATTTATTTATGTTGGAATTTCCACTCCCCTTTCGATGGATATACATTTTATACACTTAATCACTCCATTGATATATTCTCTAGTCATCTATATAAACTTTATAATAGTAATTTTAACACAATTTCCATTCATTGAGTAAAACATCCAAGTTGTTGTTTTTTTCTTAAAAAGAGAATGTGTGAATGTTATATGGTTTATTTACACTAAATATCCAATCATATTGAGTGTATTTATATTTTTCACACATTTTTATGTAATTGATTTATCCTTAATCTAAGGACACAATTTTTTCGTATCAATTTACATTCCACTGTGACTTCATTGTTGTTATCAACCAATTCACTCTTATGTGGTGTATATATTATCCTTTGCAATGTTATATCATTAAACCCATTATTCCCATGATATTATAATGTTCTTATTAAATGTTATTACTCAATTATTTGTATTCAAGCGTCTCTCATTTTGTTAAAAAAAAATTAACTAAAATATCATTTTAAATGTTTTAAGGATTTACTATTCTAAATATTTTTCATTAATTTCCATGTTTTCAAAATGGATTTATGTTTTATTTTTATAGGAATTAATCTTTTAAAATGATAATTCTTTAAAATCTTCAATGTGTTATGTGATAATTTGATTCAAAATTCTCTTTATAATATGTTTTAAATGGTGTTGAAAATGTTTTGATAAAGCATTGATTATTTAAATATATTGATTTGATATATTGGAATATTGAAATGTTATCTTTCCTTTATAGTTGTGTTATGTGTTATTATTAAGTTATGGTTATTGGGCATTTTTTACGTATATGGGTGGTTTCTTGATAAAACTAGGGCGGGTGAGCCTGAGATAGCTAGCTCCCCAATTCATTGGGTAACATGACAGAGGGATACATTAATGTTTCTCCTATAAGATTTACGTAATATACTGGGATGGGTATTCCAAATGTGACTCCCTATATAGCTGTGATTGCTTCAATTTAAGTATGTTATGAATTCCATAAGATACCTCTATGATTTATTATTTCTATATGTTAGTCATAAATCTTATAATTTCAAAAGGTATGTTATGATTAAAAAATATTGATTTCATTGATTTGTATTTATTAATGGGATGCTGTTTTCTTCCTTATTTTTTAACCCTTAATGTGCTTTTTGTTTAAATACAACCTTTTTTGAAATGTTTTCCACATGAATTAAAGATGAATAGGGTCAAGGATGAGATCAAGGAAAAATCATGCTATCTAGAACAAGGAACTAGTCATGATTCTTTTAATGATTTTTTATTTTATGAAAAATTGATATTGATCAGTAGTGTCTACATGTCATATTCATGTTGTTCTGTAATAGTTATGTATTAAATCTTTAAAACTCTATACCTAAAAAGTTCATCAATGTGAATTCTTGACATAATTCAAGATTATGTAATGTTTAAGGATGAGACCTTACACATGGTATCATAGGGAGGTTTAGATAACATTGGAGGTTAGGGTTTTCATTATGCATATGTGACATTACCATAATGGTTACGATTTTAGAAGGAGTCGTAATTATTTTAGATAAAGTGAATGAGTTTATGATACCACGAATAATTATATCTCAGTATTTAACCTCCTCATATGATATTATATGTGTATTTTACTGATATACTCACACTGATCTTTTGGGTTTCATTAAATGGTTGAATCTAGTTGGCACCAAAGTAATAGTGGATTTGAAGAGAACTGTGATGGTTTTCAGAATGAGAAATTGAAGGAAATGGGAGCTGTAATGAGAACTCTTTTGGATATTTTCACCCAACAGTCTGGACTCATTATTTACAACCTAAATATTGGAGATTTTTATAAGGCATCACATATGTGAGAAAAAAATCCCCATGGAAGTTCATGCAATAATCATAAAGGTAAGTATGTTCAAACACCTACGTGTCAAGGATGTGGAAATGAACACTTATTAAAATTGTTCAAATTTATGGTAAGATGCTATAGATGTGTAAATGATGTTCATAAAGCAAGAACCTACTATGGAAAAAGACATCATCCAGCTGAATCAAGGAAAGGGAAAGAAGTTCTGCCTATGGGATCAATTGAACGTTTTAAATGTGGTGTGTGTGGTCATTATACAAACAGATGTCCTATGAAGAAGTTTTATGAATGGGATAACTAGGATCATACAAATATATGTTTACCAATGCCTAATTCCATTCCAATTTATGATGAAGAAACTGAGAATAACCAATGAATGGTATGTATTATTTCTTAACATATGTTTTGATATTATTGAATCTAAGGATATGATTCATTATTTTGATTGTAGGAATGATGTACATCAGAATAAGTTGGAATGGAATGGTTAATGGATCATTAAGAATGTAGAATAAGTAAGAAGTAAACAAATAATAGATTCATGTGTTATGGTAGATTTTAAGAATATGAAATACTTAAAAGTATTAAGGCTCTTTTGATAGTGGGATTACATTAGATGGATATTTATAGTATGTGTAACCCTAAAGTTTGAAATATGAAAATTTTATTCAAGGAATAATTATCTTTTAATGGAGTACCTGATACACAAAAATGAGTTTATTTGAAATATTACGTAGCAAACTAATAATATAATATTATTATTTTATATAGTAGTTAACACCTAGCCGTTATATTCGAGAAAATGAATAGAAATAACTACAATATTATTATACATTTTTTTAAAATGTTATTACATATTTCAAATTAATGTCAGAGGCTTAGAATAAGAACAGAATTAGACTTTAAGCATAAATACTCTAATATTCACTAAAAGGACGATTTAACACCTTTTGATGATGAACCCTCATTAAATCTAGTTTTGGTCGCTTTAATACATTCTATTTGACTAAATAAAATTATATGTATGAATTGGGACATGAAAATTTACTTTGGGTAATTTTTTGGTATTTTTCTAATAAAAATCATTTTTTAATGAATAGTGAAATATATTGTATTTTAATTCAAAACTATCATTTAATCTAAATTATTTATATGTTTAAATTATCTTTATTAATATTTCTAAAATGTAATTATATTATTATTTTTACCATTTATTCCAATGTCGGTATTTAGATGGAATTTCACTTTGAAATTGGACATAAATAAGTTTCAATATTTTGATAGATATTGTTTCTTAAAAATATGCTCTTTATTTTGACAAAGGGAATTAATTTTAAATTATTTAATTCCACTTATATGATTTTAATTTTTTAAAATATATATCAAATTGGAGTGAGAAATATCAAATTATCTTAGACTGAAATTTTGGGAAATTTCTTGAAAAACATCATTTTTTGATAAATAGTGAAACCACTAAGTAGTAGTTAAAAAAACCGACTTTTTCATTTAAATGAAATATTATAGCTTTTTTGAATTGAATTTTGAAAATATGACATACATGGTTGTTTTTATTAGACTAAATGTTGTTCAATAAGATGAATATATTTTTGTGGATAATAGTAACTTTTGAATTTAATTTTCCACAGTTAAAGGTATATAGGGTAATTCAAGTTAAGTTGAATATTATAATAATACAAAATTAACATAACACGTATCCTAACCATATCATATTAGTCATGTCCAACAATGGGAATCCTCGTGTCGATTTTGGGACCCCATGGAGCCACATGGGAGTGATAATGTCACTTTAGATTAAATAATTTAAAGTAATGATGAAAATGACACAAACAAATATCATTTGGAAAATTAATTTTTACATGGGGTTATATAAGTTATCATATAGACTATAAATATTCATTTATAGATTAATGTATTTTATACATCATGGATTTTTCTATAATTTTTATACATCAAATGAATAAAATTATATATGAGACAAAATTGAGGTTGTATTTACCTCATTAATAAATGATTTAAATAAATAAGATTATAAATATTAAAATAACAACCATAACCTATCCAATTTTTATTGGATGAATTTATTTCTACCATGAGTAATATTATCTCCAACCTTAATGAGTTTTGGACCTTCTGGAACCGAAATTCATTATATAATAAAATAATATTTTCACACCATCCTAAAGAACCCCTCATCCCCCTTTTAAAAATCCCTCAGTTCTAACCCATTCCTCACACATATCATGACCCTTGGATAATCTATCCCCTGACTATATAATCTTTCAAGATCCCTCTATTCCACCTAGAAGCCTTACCTTAGGCAGAAGTCACTTCGATAAGTCCTTTTCGTTTCAATCAAAAGGGAGTTACCTAAATTAAAGGTAACTGTTTCACTTAAATTCGTTTCTTTTATTTTACTTCTTCAACCCATAAACTCTTTTAATTCAATTATTTTATAACAAAACCACTATCCTCAATACTAGGATTTTTTATGATAGGTACTTGAAGTACACATACACACACCTCCAACTAATGGGTAAAGAACGTAGTGTTTCTGTTGTTGGAAAACTAACACCTCATGAAACGATGATTGTTCAATAATCACCTACCACATCTTATGGTGGCCATTATGATGGAAAAATATTTATATATGATATATATCATATTTATTTTTACTTTATTTTTCAGAATTTTTAATTTATATTATACCTTTATGATTCTAATATGAGTAAACGCTGTAATTTCATTCGAGGAAGGGTGGACTACCGCCCCTTCAATGTGATAGGAATAATTCATACCACACATGGGACATATAGAGTATGGAGTTATTGAGATTATATATGATATTATACTGAAATTATAATATATAACTATGTATCATTATTATTTCATTCAACTAAAATACGAAATAGAAATGAATGTTGTGTTCTTGTGTACGTACGGTTTACCGTCTCCATGAACAGTGCATCTCATTTCTTATCACCAAATATTATATACTATTATTAAATATATATATACTCGATATTTATGATATATATTATATCTAAATCATGAATATCATTCTGGATGTAATGTAATCTGGACCACATGGACAACATGTCATTATAAGGTGTTCATTTTTCACTCAAGTTCCAAATATCGACAAAATGATCATTATTAACTTAAATGATTACATGATGTTTATAACATGGTAATAAGTGATATAAAAGGAATAATACACATGAAAATGGTTTCTTAATAATTTATAAATTAACTTGTGTTTATTATTCAGGAAGAAAAAGGAACAAACAAGTCATGTCAGACACGAGGTAAGGGGTTTCTTATCTCACTTTTAATTCTGTGAGATTTACATTGTTCGGCAAAAATTTATTGCATGTGGTGTATTGTGTACTGCCTTTTGGTATATATTATCATTATTATAATTATATTCATGTTATTCTATGAATATATTGGTTGTTATGAACTTTTTTTCATAATAATCGATTGATTATAACATGGTAAGGGATTTTCATCTCACTTTTTATTCCTCTGAGATTTAGGCTATATTTTCCACTATTTCCATTTGTGTGGTGTAAGTACTACCCATGACTGTATTCATTGTGTAATATAATTTAATTTATGGGTATTTATATCTTCATTTTATGATACTTCATTAATGAGATGTATGTTTCATATTTTACCAAATCGGTTAGGGGACCTATTAACCAAATTTCCATTCCTTGGGTTAATCGACAAATTCTTAATTATGTCATGTTGTAATTTAAACTCCCCTTTATGTGTACATAGGTTTTATGCAATTAATCACTCCATTTATAAATTATCACATCATCTATATGAACTTGATAAGAGTAATTTTAACTAAATTTCCGTTCATTGAGTAAAACATCCATGTCATTGGTTTTGTCTTAAAAAGAGAATGTGTGAATGTTATTTTACTAATTTAAAGTGAATATCAAATAATATTGCGAATATTTATATTTTTCACACATTATTATTTAATTAATTTATCCTTAATCTAATGATACCGTTCATATAAGGGATTTTGTCTCAATTTACATTATATTGAGAAATCATCATTGTTATGCGCCAATTTACTCTTATTTGGTGTATATAATGTCCTCTTCCATGTTATATCATGAATCCCATTTTTATCATGATATTTTAATGTTATTATTAAATTTTATTTCTAAATTATTTGTATTCGAGCGACTCTCATTTTGCTGAATACTCTTTATCTAAAATATCATTTTTTACTGTTTTAAAGAATTATTCTTCTAAATTTTTTTCATTAATGTCCACATTTTCAAAATGGTTCTTAGGAATTTTTTTATATGAAAATTAGTGTTTTCTAATATAATTCCTTAAAATCTTCAAAATGTTATGTGACCCTTTGATTCAAAAAATCAATTAATTAAATGTTTTAAATGTTATTGAAAATGGATTAATAAAGCATTGTTTATTTCAATATATTGATTTGATATATTGGAATGTGGAAATGTTATCTTTAATTTATAAATATGTTATGTGTTATTATTATTTTATGTTCATTGGTAATGTTTTACTTTTATGGATGGTTCCGTGACAAACCTAGGGTGGGTGATCCTGAGATAGCTCTCCAATGCATTGGGTAACGTGATGGAAGTAAACATTAATACTTCTCTTAATATATTTTGGGAATATACTGTGACGATTATTCCAAATCTAACTCAATATTTATCAGCGATTGATACAATGTATTTTTGTTATGAATTCCATAATTTTCCTTTTTTATTTTTAATTTATATGGGTTATTCATAAATCTTATGATTTCGTAAGGTATGTGATGATTAAAAAGTGTTGGTTACATTGATTTGTATTTATTAATGGGATAATGTTTTCCTTCTTTATTTTATAAAGCATAATGAGATTCTTATTCTCATACCATGTTTTTAAAATTTTTTCCACATGATATATAGATGAATAGGGTCAAGGATGGGATTACGGAAAAATCATGCTTTCTAAAACAAGGAAGTAGTCATATTTCTTTTTAGAGTTTTTATTTTAGGAAAAATTTATTCTGAGTAGTAGTGTTTACATGTAATATTAATGTTGTTTTGTAATAGTAATGACATAATTCTCTGAAACTCTAATCCTGAAAAGATCATAAATGTGAATTCCTAACATAAATCATGATTATGTGTTGTTTAAGGATAAGTCCTTAAAAACATAACCTACACGCCATATACCACAATTATATTTGTGTTCCAGATAGTGGTCAATATGAAAAGTTTTATAATGTTGTGTACCAACCCATGGATGGTGTGTGGAGATTATAATTTCAAATCCTTTTGTGGGTAACTGAGGTTACATGATGTATAAGTTTTCATTAAATTACATGTTTCCATGTAATTAATCTAGCATTATTGGAACCTCTATATGTGATATTCTATAAATATTCATCTTTTTTGGTATATTTATTTTCATTTTAATCTATGATAAATTTCATCTCTACATTGTATTAAAGAATGATGAACTAAAAATGTAACCACATAGAAAATACTGGAAATCAATTAGCCAAATAATAAATAATTAAAAATTATAAAATTAACCTATGATACCACTTGATGGTTCAAGGGTGTTGAATATAGAATAAAATAATAACCTCCATGATTCATGTGAACTCCAATAATGTATTGACCTCCCAAAAAATAATATTTAATGTGTCTATTTAAATCATGTAATGAGCCATTAACTCTTATCCTTTTCCCATGATATATATATGGGATATTATAATGGGAATAAAAATGATTATAATCTATTTGTTTCATCATTTAAATAGAAATAATTTCACCATATTCCCAATGGATTAGGTTGTCCTGGCTGAGCCACATAAATTTTTGTGATTGTTTTCGTCCTTCATCTGTTTTTGTGTGTGTGAGTGACTATGACTGAGAGATCATTATTGTAATAGAGTGTGAGATTATGAAATAATGACGGGTATCATAGGTGATTACTTACTTAATAAATAAATCATAACATCTATCATATTTCCATTCATTACATCATTATAAAACCGGTCCAATAATCACATGACAGGCACTCCACCTCCTACTACATCTCTATGTGGCGAACCAAATTGGTGGAAAATATCTTGAAATCCATTTTTGGTCTTTTAAAATCTATAGAATAGTTGTTTTATGTTGTTTACTACTCTAAATTTAATGGTAATATATTTTTTTTTGAAAATTATAAATTAATTTTGATTGGATTTATAATCTTGAAACCAAAAGTGTCATGATACCACCTGAGGAGTCTATTACTGATAAAAATTTTCGTATGCCATGATATTTTTTGAATCATAGTATGATGTCCAACAGAAAACTAGAATATGTTAAATTTGATGGGATAAATACCTCTTATCATGTCGAAATCAAAATTTCTTTATGGACAACCTCAGTAAGAGTAAGATATTACCATAGAGGAAAATCACAATAATATCATTAATGGAAATTGTTGAACACATCAACAATAAATCCATTAGAATAATATGAATCAATTTTAAAAAATATCATCAATATCATTCTATTCAAGAAAATTAAGAAAAGAACATGTGGAATCTTTTTTATTAATTACCTCGCCTAAAGAATTAAAATGTAGCTCCATGATAAAATGAATTTTCTTATATTTTAGTGTCAGACCATTAAGTCTATGATTGAGCACCTAAATTCTTTTTATAAAATGATATAATTTTTATAATGTTTAGTTTTATCGATCAATGATGAAGATATGATCCTTTAGTTTTTTAACTCTCTACCATAGAGTTTGGATAAAATAATAACCTCACTTATATACAGTATGGTAAAGGTAAAAATTATTATTTTATTAAATGCATTAAATAACAATTATTCCAATAGGAAGGATTAGTACATCAACATATTTTCTACATACACATAATTAATGACAATAAGAGGATGATCGTCTAGAATAAATCCATATAGATTTAATATAGGAAAATCAAAATCAAAATCTAGTGTTCAGTCTACCTTCATATTCCCAAAAAAATAGGACTGTGTATATTTTAATTATAAATATTACATGTATAATGATTGTACGAATATTGGGAAAGAAATTTTAATGTTTATACAAATAACGTAAAATGGTTATGAAATGAAATTCTTAATTTTGTTGATGATAAACTATTTAGGAGGATAGATTATTTATTTTTGTTGTTCATTCCAAATGTTAATGAATTGAAATTCTATTCAACCCTTAATGGGTAATATAATGTTGTGATGATTATAGGGGAAATTAAATTCCCTACCATATGAGTGGTATTAGAACAATTTTTTTAGGGATGAATTACTATACAAGTTGATTCCATACAAATTTGAGACACCAAACATAAATGTATAAGAACCTCATATATCTAGGAGTAATAGATGTTCTTAGCTATTGAATAAATTTTAAAGATAGATTCAAGAAAGTGGTTTGTTATACATTCCTTGTGATGCATGTTAATTGAAATTTACTTTTGTATAATTCAAATTTTGTGACTATTATTGGTGGAATATTTATATCATATGTGAGTTATCCAAACTCCTCCAGATTGTGGCATATGAGACTTTAACATAAGTGAGATAAGGAAATATATATCATAATGCTGAATTATTTTTTAGAAGCTACCAAGACTGTAAAATCGAATTTTGGGAGCATTATGTGATGGTCAAGAAATGGAGAGTGCGTTTCAGAACAAAAATGAATTTAAAAAATTAAACACTTGACTAAATCAATGCCAATGTCTGGGGACAATAAAATATTTATTCATAATGAGGAAATAATTATTTTATTATATTTATTGATAACTAATCATGATATATATTGGGGTATAGCATGAATAATAATAATGAAGTGTTAGATTTATAATTTAAATGGAAGAATATAATTGAAAATAAGATGAGATGAAAAATAATTAGATTGATAATAGATAATAGTAGATAGAAAATATCCAAAAAACTGAAGAAGGTTCATAATGATGAAGGTACTGTGATAGAGTTTACTATTCCTGAAAAACCAAAAAAAATGATTAGTAGAGTAGATGAACCATATGATCATTTAAAAGATAAAATGTACATATTATCCATCAGGTTAACAAACATTATTGTAAAATAATTGATTTATATAGAACACATTATGAATAGATTGCTATCTTCTGTGATTGATGATTATATTTCAATAGAGGATTGATCAGGAGTTAATATTCCTGATTATGATGAGATAACGTTTTTTGATGTAGTACCTAATTTATTGTCAAAGAATCAGAGTTGGATCCTAGATAAAAGAATTATTTTTATTGGTGGAATTATTAATGATCAAACTAATTTCCATCCATAGGATCCAAAATCATAAAATATCATTTGGAGTGATGACATCCGATTTGATGAGTAAATAATTATAAAGTAAAATTATTATAAAAATAGATGGATGAATAATATAGTGTTTCTACTTAAGTGAATAAAAATCCATTGTATATTTATCACAATCCATAAGATATAGAGTGTAATGATCATATTGAAATCTCAAAGGAAGAATATGGTTCTTTACAGATGAGTAATCAAAAAATTCTCAATATTTCCTCTGGTAGATCATAATAGATCGCATAGGAACCCTCCAAGAATGATGATATTGTTTTTATGATATTTCAATAATAAAATATGTTGTTCCAAATATATTTGGATATTTATTGGATATTAATGATATCACAATGTTTATGTTATGTATTAAAAATAAAATGACATCACTATATCAGAATCATACATGGGATCTAGGCCCTCCGTCGAAGTAAAGTAATGTGGTTGGGTCAAAATGGGTGTTTAGGAAAAGGTAATATGAAAAAAATAAGATAAATACTAGGTAGATGGAATTATATTTTGATGATGTATTAGCATAATAGAACGGGATAGACTACAATGAGGTATTTTATTTTATTTTTAAGATTTTTTCTATCAAACATTTATTGGAGTTATTTTGATGGGTTTATCAAAAGTTAACTCAAATTCACCTAAAGGTGACATTTATCTAGTGTTAATTGAATAATGGGATATATATATATAATATAACCTAATTATTTTCATTTACCAGGATGTTGAAAATTGTTTTATTGATTGAAAAAATCATTCCATGGCAATAAACATTAACTATGACTGTGTTAGAAGAAGTTTAATTATTTTTTATTTTATAAAAAATATTTCCATAGTTATTTTTATCATTATGATTACTTTTAGAAACATATGTATGGTTCATTTATCTACATACATTTATATTTTGATGATATATTTATTGTTTGTAAATATTGATGGAGATTCATATACTGAAATCCCAGCTAAACTAAAAATTTGATATCAAGGATCATGGAGTAGTAATTAATATATTTTTTGATTGAGGTCAAACCTAATAGATTTAACGATGTTGTTTCCCTCATATAGAATATGTTTTTGATGTAACAACATGAATTATTTGACATTGATGATAAATCCAAGCTATTATGCACCCCATTAAAATGTATTTTGTACATAGTGAATCACTATCTCTAAAAAACTTTAATGAGAGGAAATAGAAGGATCATGTTCCATATGAATGTGTTTTAGGATACCTGAGGTATTAAATAGTGAGTACAAGACTAGATATTCCACATACAATATTCATGATAATTCAATATAAACATGACCTTGGAAAAGGTCATTGGATGTTATCCATTTAAATTATATGATAAATTAAAATATATGAAGACGTTGGATTGATTATTTTGAGATATAAAAATATTTGAAGATTTATTTTAAAATTTGTTGATTTAAATTATGAAGTATACATAGACATGATTTGGATCATCCTTTACAAAGCTATGCACTACTTTAACAAGGTTATCTTGTTGTACACAGGGATTGGGTTGGTTTTATAGATAAACTACGAATTTTAAGAATGGATTGTGCTTGGACCTAACTATAAAATCAATTCCTATTGTGAAGTGGATTACTTATGTAAAATTTTTTGTGGGTAGAATCCATGAAATATGATTTTAAGGCATGAAAAAATCCATGATGTGAAAAAAGCTCATATTATAAATTTATCATTCGATTTTTTAAAATAAGGTTATGAATTTTCTGTTGTAGATGTAATATAACCCATTCATACTAGGAATTGTGAATTCATGACATGAAATGTTACTAAATATATATACATTACATAAAACATTTCTAAACCTTCTATATTTCAATTGGACGCTCCACTGTTGAACCCTAGGACTTGAATAATAACTATTGGGTGGTTTCTCTAAATGCAGATCTCTATTGTTGGCTATTTTAATCAATTGAATTCATGGACACTCCTCACATGGTAATAATTATCTTATATATTTTTGCTCCAATATTATAGTTTCATATAAATTATTAGGAGGTATTTCTTGTATTTTTTTATCATATGAGGATTCTTCATTACTCCCTTAACGATTCATTATGTTTTCATATACTCGAGGCCACTACTCATGTTAGTTATAGAATGGTGTATGATTTTCTTTAGGTATGTGTCAACCCTTCCTATCCAATGAGACAATTGTTTATAGAATTTTATTATAATATATGATAATAATTGTGAGATAATATGTCCAATTTTATTGATTTTCATTTCTGATCATGGTGTATGGATCCCACTATTGATAATGTGCAACCCATGTTGGAGGTAGGTGGTTCTATCTCCATCCTAAATTATATGAACCACAATTTTTCTTGGATTTATAAATTGTATTAAAAATTAATTAGTATAATTGATTGATATTTGTGTGTAAATTATTTTTTTAATATTGATTTATCATTTTTGTGTAAAAGAAATGTAATTTTTAAAGGGTTGTGAAATGAATAGTAAAATTAGTTTTTGAAGACTTTTTTTTAATGAAAATGGTTTTTTATTGTGAAATATAATAAATCCCATTCAATGTATTTAATAAGTGTAGAACATTGGATCCCCTAGCACATAGGTGGAGGTTGTATTATTTGGGAACATCATTCTATATTGTAAATGTTTTCACTTTTTGGGGCTTTCTTCCAATACTATGTTGATATTCATTTGGCTCTGGGAAAAGACTGAAATGGTAGGAGTGTTAACATTCTTGGGTGCTCCACTATTTTAGAAATAATGATGCATTGGTTCTAGGGAATTTTAGTGTGAACTAGTGATAATTGATTTTAGAGTGACCTATATAACTTGATAGTATGTAATAATATGTTTTTTTACCTTGTGAATTAGTTTTTTACTATTTTGTATTTCATATGTCATTTTTCGATAAATGTTAATGGTTTATTGGAAATTATGATTCCAAACTATTTCACCTTGAATTTTTCATAACTGGGTAAGAAGGGAAATTGTTTACCATCATTTGTATATAAATCTATTTAACTATTTATCATGACATTTTTACTATAAATTATTTATTTTTGGATTATTATAAGAATAAATGATATAGAATAGCACGTGGGGATCCAACTGATCAGGTATAGATCAAAACATTTAAATTCGATTAGGAATGTCTAGACCATGTATTTTCTATTGACATAATAAAAAGATATGAAATATAGAGAGGGGATAACATTTATATCAGCTAGGTACAAGTAGATAGAATTGGGATTGTGGGATGATTCCAACAGTTCACATTGAGAAGTTATTTCTAGATTTAGATATCTTTTTTGATTATTTGATATGCACTATTCTATTTTCTTTGGGTTATATGAATACCATTTTCTTTCATTGTTAATAGATCATATTTTTCCCTTTTACATATTCTTTCTACTGTGTATATATTGATATTCTATGTATCTTCTCTCATGTAAGTTGAAATCATTCATTCTAGTTGTTGTTTGATGCCAGAGTGGTAGTCTCCATCAGCAAGGGATCAACAACTCCCTTTGAGTAATTTGAGGAACAGTTTTCATAGTAGTTTGAAGTTTATATTTGGTATGTTTTTTATAAATTGGAATCACATGAATGTTGTTATTAATGTGCTATTATCTTGGGATGTTTGGTATATATGACATATTATTATCAAGATTTGAGGGGTTTTTTGTGGTGAGTTAATGGCCATATATTTCCTTATAATTCCTCATGAATCCATGTGATTGTGGGATGTGAGTCTTATGAGTGGATTTTTGACCTTAATTTTAATTTATCGTCATGGTTTACTAGTTTAAACTAAGTATCTACTATTTTTGGATCATTTCCTTGTTTTTAAGTGTCTTATAACTATTCATTGAGATGTCTCCCATGGCATTGACATGATGGAGTAGTAATATATTCTCTTCAATGGAATCCTTTTTTGATTAAAATCCTTTAGAGGGTAACATAATGTAGTTTTTTCAGTGTACTAGAAATTACCTTGCTTTTACAACTGATTTTTTGCGGTGATCCTAGAGATGGAGGATATAATGATCAATATTGAGTGTTCCTTTCTAAGAAACCCCCATCCTTTAGGGTTTAAAATGAACTCCAATTGTTTGTGTACAAGATATATAAGATCAATCAAGACTAGGAAATCCTAGATTCATCTAATGATATCAAGGGTAAGAGAAAAATTTGAATAATTTAAGTCCCAAAAAAGTGGTTGGGGGATTCCATGTATCCTATAAATTTTCATGTGGGAATGGATTGGAAGGGTATCATGAGGCTATTTTTTAGTAGTTATACCTAGAGTGTTTAATGATTGAAAATTCTATAGAGTTACCCTCTTTGTAATTGGGGGAGTTCTTAGAGTTTGGGTAAACCAACTAATTTGTGAAGATGGTTCATTTATCTCTAGTGGTGGTAATGAATGATCTGTTGAGAGAATAAAAATTCCTACATAGATCAAGACTATATGTTTGATCACATGTATATTTTTTAAGCTTAAAAACTATTTTGAGACAATTGATAGGGCAATGATGGTGGAAATGGATATGTCATGAAATTTTAAAATCCCTGGGTTTTTTCTAAAATCAAATAACATGATAATCACAGGGTGGTAGTCATGGTTCCCCAATGTGGGATTCCATTTCAACATTAAGAGAATCTTGTATAATTTCAATGACTATGTATTTGTCTATGAATTCTATAGAATTTGTATTTGTCTATGTAATTTCCTATTTAAAATTTTGGATATTCAGCACCGTGGGTCACAATGGTGCATTCAAATGATTCAAAGTATAAAGGAATCCATCCATGTGACTGAAGATTAATGTATGTTCATGAATTAGTTGACATTAGAGTGGAGGTTAAAATGTGCCCAATGATAGTGATATGTACAATTACTTTTTCATTTTCTCTGTAAAAAAACTCTATTTGTAATAGATGCTACATACTCGTCTATATCTCTCCATTTTAGGGGATGTAATAATACTTTTGAAAAACCTCATGTAATTTCTTATGGAGATGGTGATTCCACTTGTAAATTGTAAGGATTTAGGGTTTTGATGTTCGTCTTATCCTCTTATGATGTATGAAATTGAGTTATATTGGGACTTTCTAGTTCTCAATATAGTTTTTTTCAATATCATCATCATGATAAATTTTCATGGTTCTCAACATTTTGTGATTTATTGTTCTTTTAATCATGTTTCATTCCATTTATTCACTCGGTTGTCTCATGTGATTTTGGGAATTTGGAATCGAAGGTATGTCCATGTAGGATATTCACACCGAGAGCCTAAGTCTCCTTTTTCATCCATAGTATTTGAGCTTGATGATTATTCCTCTATTATAAATCTTTCTATGGTTTTTTATTACCCACATGTTCTCTTTTCTCAAAAGTGAGACGTTTCAATTTATTTTTATGAGGACTATTAAAAGCTAAATCTAGTAAAATATTATAATAATTACCCCTTCCAGGTATAGTTGACTTTTTTGATCAGGGAAGGGGGATGAAGTGGTTTTGAAAATCAATATTTTGTTGTGTAATAATCAACTCATAGATTGAGATTATGACATTCTAAAAACTAATTTCATGAGTAGGTATTGCCATTGTTAATATCTTATGATGCATTTTGGTCTAAGTAAAGATCTTGAATTTTTTATTTCTTTTATGAACATGATATTCAATTATTAACTTTACACCATTATTATAATGTTTTTTCATTCTCGAAAATCATGTGAGATTTTAAGGAATTTTTATGTGGTGGAATTAAATTACAGATAATAACCAAATTCCTTCATCCTTTCCAGGTGGCATCATATCGATTTTATTTATGGGATAGGAACTACCCATCATTCCCCATATTCTAAATGTATCATGAAATTTTATTTCCAAAAGAATGTGGTCATTAAGAAAGGGCACTAACATTGATTAGTGACTCACACTAGTCAGAAGGATGGGAAGTAAGGGTCATGTATCCTTTTGGGGGGAATTATTACATACTTCAGGACTCTCTTATATATTTAATAAATATTCATAAATCCTTTATTAAATCCAAATTATAGAATGAGTCTACATTTTGGTCACATTTTATTGATATAAAGTATTGACATTGGAATCATCTATATATATCCCTGACACTTCAACGATGGATACATATATATATATATATATATATATATAATGTTCTCTAACAATGGTACACATTGTTCATAGATAAAATATTTTCATATGTTTTGTTATCCTGATGCTAGTTTGAAGACATGTAGTTTGGTGATTTTGAAGTGATCATCATCCCAACATATGAGAGTTGTTTTTTTGTATCCAGATTATGCCAATGATATGGGCTTGCTACATATCTTTGTGAATGGAATAAAAAACATGGATGTTCAGAGACAATTAATAAGACATGTCGTATATTTCGAGGTCACGTGATGAGGAAAAATCTTTGTACATTGATGTTTTGTGTTGAGAACATATAGGATGAAGGTTTATAGAAAAGGATCATGAGACACTTATAGTGATGTGGCTTGAGGGACCTAGAAAGCATGTGGCCTCCTAGGAAGGGGAATGATCTTACTAGATATGTAGTCTAATACTTATGGTGATGAAAATGGCCCCAAAATAAAAAATAGACCTCTACTTTGGATATATCCCTACAGGGGAAATATTCCATAGATGATGAGTGTGAGTATGAGTGTTTGGTTTGAACATAATTTAGGCTTCCAATGTACCCATATTAGAAAGCAATCGAATCCCACATAGTTCTTAATGTTGGGGATTATACATATGTTAGAGGCCCCTTTGGTCCCCTCATTGATAATTTGAACCTTTTAGGTGGTGATAACATGGATCTAGATTATACTAATATTGAAGCATAAGGTAGGGAATGAGGAAGACCCAAAAAAAGAATATCTTCCAATATAATTATTTTATATTTTATATACTGAGATCATGACTAACATCTATGACCATGTGATTCATACATAGTTTGAGAATCACTAGTATGTATAATATTAGCCAGACCACACAATATCTATCATCCGTGAGTGGAAGAGGGTGGAGATATGGATGTTGGGGGGGGGGGAATGCCTCAAATGAAATATATTTGGATTACTATTTGATGGATTACCTAGGGTGAATTTTTCTCAATGTATCCTAGTATACATGGATGAACTCTTGGAAGTGGAGTCGGGGAGAGAGAAATGACTTATATTTGATTCTATATAGTCCAGTTTCCAACCTTGAGGTCGTATCACTATCCCAAATGTTGGGATTCGAATTACTTGGAGAATATATAATCAATAAAACCTCATGGATCCCACCAATTGGTTTTGATAAATGAGTGTTATCTATATCTAAAATAACATATAATTAAGATGGCATAATGATCTTCCATGTGATCTTAGCACATATATCTGGGGGCATTGGAGTAGGACCTATATTGGGCCTCCTTAGGTTTGAGATGTATGGAAATAGGTTTCCATCCATTGATGACAACAAATAGGACTTGAAGGGTTGATCATGTAGGTGAATCATGGAGAAGCTAATGGGGCTCTAACATATCGATGACTTGTGGAATCAGAAGGTGATTAACATAGGGTGGATATGGGTAGAAAATAATTGATTTTACATAGAATACCTTTTTTTAGGATCAAATATCCTAAAAGGTACCTCTCTTTAATTATCTTCACCCTAGTGAAGGTGGAAAATCACATATGTATTTCTTATTTCATGCTATATGGGAACTTCAATCCCACTACACTCCCTAATTTATTTACCTCTCAAGTCATGGAGGTCTTCCATGAATGTTCTGTGGACCTCAGTAATGGAATATCGAGACAAGATCATCAGAGCTTATTTTGGTATTCTTTTCAAAAAGATTGATTACTCCAAGGTTCCTATTTATAGGAAATTTTTGGACCATGGGAGAAATAGTTTTCTTCCACTACTAAGTTGTTCTAGGTATCACATAGGTTTATATTGTTCAAGCCTCTTTGTAGAACATTTACAGGCCTAAGTGATGATTTTGGGAGTTCATGCATGACTTCCAAAGTGATTATGGTTGGATCATGACCGAGATTACTTGGATGAATACATGTGATCTGCTGTTTTTATTATCTATTACCTGAGGTATTTCCCTTTTAATCGTCTCATCCTTTTATAAATAATGGAGATTAAAAAATACTCCCCCCCTTCCAAATTGGATTAAATTGGATGTATAGGTTATGATCCAAAGGTAGATAAGTATATATTGTCCTTCATTTATGGGGACTTACATATTTGGGTATATTCATGATCATGATTGATGAGAATTACGAATTTAGTACAATGAAAGGGAGGTATAATCTATTGGAGTGCACATGTATGTTTTGTGGTTGTTCATGTAGGTCATCAACATAGGTCAACCATGAAGTTTTATATGTGTCTACAAATAATAAATATTTCCTAATGATTCTTCTTATATCCTTTACACTATTTGGCCACAATACTACCTTCACCATGATAGTATTCTGAATAGAATTTATACTAAATATCCCCTCATGGACACATGGTATTCCATCATATGGGTGAAGTGGGTACCTTGGAATGTTACCTATATGGGGTCACTTGAGTGAGTAGATTCTGTGAGGTCACATGGGTGAGTGAAATGCTTGATGTCACATGAAAGAGTGAATTTTTTGAGGTTCCATGGGAATGAAACAAGAATGAATTCACATGGGATATTGACCTTTATGAGGTTTCTCTATTTTCATATTTTAAAATTGTTCTCTATACCATGACATTAGAAGTAATGAAAATCAATGTGATTCCTTTTAGATACCAAATTTATGCTCATATGGTTAGAATTTTTTATTAACAAGATGGAAAAATTATCATTGGGGAAATGGATGTCATCATTCTATAATATTAGAAAAAATGTGACACCAATATTATAGAATTGTAAAATAATTTTAAGAAACATCACTTTGAATACCCTAGGGGTGACTATCCACCACATTAGATCTAAAATCTCTTTAATTAAAAAATTACCTCAAAGTTAAATAATTATATGCTAAATTATTGTTTTCAAAACTACCCAAATATCACCACAACCAACATCTAAACCATGGGTATATATATTGAGATGAGGGAACAATACCCTTCAACATCATCACCCATAATAGAAGTTGTGACCTATATTTTAATCTTTACACTACTGAATCAATTATGAACTACTACCCTTTTATCTTTCATGCATCCAAGAAAAACCAATAACAATACTTGAAGGAAGTCTAGGACAACTAGTTAGGTAGATTTGTTAGGCCATATTCGGTGTGGGTGTACTGGGTGTACTCGAATTGTGATGTTTTTTAGGTCGAGCATAATGAATTTGGCATTTTTGAGGCTATTATGGTGGCCCAGGTATACGTGTATAATAATACAGATATTTTCCATTGGCTACTAAGCCGATGGACCCCATATAGGAATACTTTTAAGATAATATATGGAGTGGCCAGAAATAGTTTTTGGGAAATCTAAAAGATCTTATGAGTTCCAATTCTAAAATATATGTATGAAATGTTTATAACCTAAAATAAATGTCATATGATTCTAAACAATATCCTATTATGTATTTCTAGCTATTACATTTATCCTGGGACATTATGAATGAAGACTATTTTTTGAGGGGTTATTTCCATTCCAAAGCATTGACGAACTATTTTTTATAGCCCAAGGGGATGGAACCACATTAAAAAATCAAATAGTATTTCATAAAATGGACATGTAGAGAATTAGAAAAATATTTGTATACTTGATGGGGGTACACAACCAAATCTTATTTACCTACCATGATACATCATATTAGATTCTAGGTAATTTGATCTGGTATCCACAGGTTGACAGTTTACAAGTCAAATGATGGTTTTAGGTGGGGTACATCTTTCATGATTGACAAGTTAGAAGTGGGGAGGAATCTATGATTGTATTTAGTCATATTAGAGAGGATTCTCTAGTTCTTGTTTCTCATGTTTTTAGGGAAGGACCCATTTATAATTTATTGTCCATTTCACGTACAATATGTTTGGATTATAAAAAATATAGTTTCCTATGATTTGTTGAATGAAATCCATGTATATGAAGGTCAATTTCAGACATTCTTTATGGTTTTTTCTGGTATCCAACCCCTGTCTTTTAATGATGTTATTTTTTTATAGAAATTTAATCTAATGAAACATTTCATGTTCCATTTATATGGGGATCCATCCACTAAAAAATTAACTAGTGAATGAAAATCTATCGATTAACTGTGTTCATACATGATTTCAGTAAAGGATGATGTTCTAGTTTCCCAAAATGATGTTGATGATTTTTTAAAGCCTATTCTCATAAAATATTTATCAGGAATTTTAGTTCCTACAAGAACCAACTCTATCCCCTCCCTTTCATGCTCAATCATATAATCACCAAATAGGGTCCAAAAAACGTTGGGCCCTCAAGGGTTTCGAGGTAAAACAATAGGTAATTAAGATTCATACATTGATTGAATCCATTTTTTTGACCACCTAGTATACTAATTCTTGGATTTCATCATATCCCCAAATGGATTTGACAGAAAGTGTCCCTTGAGATCATTCCTTGAAAAATATTACATAGGGGTATCATGATAGAAAGGATCAAACCAGTCAATAGAGTCATAATGATGTGTCCCCAAGATCTCCAAACTGACCACATGACTACGATTGGCAGTTAGTTATGATTAAAAGGCCTAAAATAATTATGGTTGATCCTAGATGGTTTGGATTCCACCATTAATAGAAAATGCATGCTCCAGCTACCAATCCTTTGACAATAAGAGAGGGATATGAGAAGCTAGTGTAATAGAACAATGTTGGTTCTTCTTCACATCAAGATAGAGAAACCATTCATTACAATTGGCTAGGGGTGGTATTATTTTGTATCGACAATCCTTAAAATGCTAAATTTATGTGAAAATTTTTATATGATGTCTTATAGATTCCGTATAGTGTATATGGATGTTTCCCACCTAACCACCACTTTATTGATAACCATGTTGAGGTGGTAATACCCAAATGGGTGTAATAGATTCTCATTTATTCCACTGATAATGGGATCCCTAATATTAGGATATTGTAGGATACGAAGGTCTAGGGTGTTATAGTAGTGGTGGACTAACAGTTCACTAATGAATGGTTTGAATTCATTAATCAGAAATAATATATTTTTCCTTCTCATACTTATTCTAAATTTTTGTTAAATTTTTTATTAAAAAAAATTTCATTTCTGGTAAAAGTGTGTCCCTAATTTGATGTTGGTGGAGGGATAATTATATGGGATCCCATTACTGAAATATTCCCCAAAAGGAGCCCGTATTGTGGAAGAGGGCTCAACTTCTAAATTAGGGGAACTATCATCAGGTCTAATGTTCATGGGAGTGGAAATGTCAAGAGAATGTTATGAATTTCTTACATGGTTATAGTGTTGTAACTGGAACATAAAATTCAACCTCTATTGAATTTTATGGAATGATGTACATTGAAGTACCTAATAAAGGGTTTTGATATCCATAGTGAGTATTCACAACATCATGTAATCTTGAATTTTATAAAAACATTTATTACCATGATTCCTGGTGTTAGGATCCCCTCACCTCTCAAATCTCAAGGGTATCATAATTAACTCTTTTCGAACTAATTTGGGTATTAAAACAAGTCATAGATTCCTAGGGGAAATTTTCTTCCTTTTTACAGGTGATGAGTCAAATTTTGAGACAACATTTATTTTCTTTTCACTGCAGAGAAGAAGGTGAATCCATTTAATTTTAAATGAGTACATTAAGGTGTCACATACCGACCAAGAAATTTTGTTCCTTATGATTGTTTAGATCTATTTCATTTACTAAAGTACCATTACATCATTACTACAGGTACTTCCACCATCTCATTAGAGGATAAAAGGGACCACATAAGATCTATGATTTTTACGATTTTGATCTGGATTTAGATAGCATTGTGATGGTCATACCTGTTCAAAAGGTGGAGGATCGAACTGATGGTGGACCAACATTAGGTTCTGAATTGAGTGTCTCAAATATACATTTCGGTGAGGCTTTTACCAGATATGATGGATTGAAAATTGAAATACTGACATTAGAATAAATTTTTTTCAGGATTTTTATTTTCACATGTCCTAAAAAGAGTATGATGAATTACAAAATAAAATTTATTGAAATGAGTTTTTCATAAATTTATGTTTTAGAACTTGATTGAACTCCTTATTTAGTTTCCTAAAATGAATAATATTTTCTGTTACATACTTTTTTATACAAAAACTTTCCTTAAAAATCCTTTATCAGGGCCTTGGGGTCCCACCAAATCCCATTGTTGAGGGAGCACTAGCTTAAGGTGTTTCCGAAGTGGTACATTTTCTTGATCTTCCCTTACCTGGTCATGTTCTGAATCATAATTATTCTACTCCCCAAGAGATCCTATATCAACCCACTATGGTTATGGATTCTAAAGAGTAATCCTAACAAGATAATAAACCATCAATGTGTGGGTGTTATTAATTTCTCTAATCACTATTTTCCATTCCCTTTAATATCATCCAAAATTGGTCACTAATTTCTAACATCATTCAGTTCCACATATCTTAATGAATTAACATAATATTTAGTCCTCCTACCTAACATAATAGACTATGAATGTTGTTGGTGATCTCATCATAGTCAGTAAATGTGAATTCACTTCTATATGTGAACAAATTAGAAAAAACACCTCCTCCCACGATACTATATCTGTAGAACGGTAAGAGTCCTATGATGCTTTTTATGTATGTTTTCGATCCAAACAGCCGGAAATTTGGGAGCCAGTCTCAAAGACGCCTATGGATGATAAAACATCACAAATCCATTATCTCCCTAGAATGTTCAACATGTGGTGGTATGTTGTATTTTGTACCACATGGCCAAAATTACTTTGATGGAGATTTTTTTCAACTGTATAAATACCATGTGTCACAATAACTCATTTTCAATGAATTAATACTTGCAATAAAATATGATCTCAGAGGTACATTATCCTCAGAAGAGCTCAACCATTACAGAAAATTTTAAGTGTGTAAAAAATGTTTTTAAATGTATTTTTATTAGATATTTTACATCTAGAATGTTATGGACATCAACGAATGGGATCTTATTAAACATCATCACTTCTTGTATGTGGATCACATTGACTTAAATACTACCATTGTGATTTTGGTGGAGTTAAACCACCATGTTGGGGATGATGAAACTACAATAATAAGTAGAATTTGACATATTGTGGATGATTCCTTGGATTCCCTCCCATAATTAAAAATAAATTTGGATGGCCTTTTGTATAGAAGGATAGAGGGACTCTAATTTTTAGATGCTCTAAATTTTTCCCCATTATTGAAAGAAAGTTATCCCTTAAACCATCAACATATTTTTATCTATTTATATTTTAATTATGACATAACACTGATGGTGGTTCATTTAGTGAAGATTCAATATCAATGTTTCTTTATCATGATGATAGAAATTGGAGGTCACCCTAATTTTTCAATTGTATTAGGAACTAGAAAGCGTTGTTCAACTATTTATATGGTCACATGAAATAGTGTTAAATATTTTTTTCCATTGTATCATCCACTTTATTTTTAAAAATTTGTATATAATGGTGACACAATGAGTAAGAATTGGCATTTTACTAGGCCACCCATTTGGGGGTTTTACACAAAAAATTTTAATTCCTTTTCTTTTATTTATTTTCAACTTTTCTATTTTTCCTATTTCATGTGTAGTGTGCATCGAAAATAGTAAGCCTGGAATGCTACCCAGGATTCCTCTTCAGTGTTTTCAAACTGGTGATCATTAATTCACATTCCATTTTTAGTTTAATGTATTATATAATGGACTAATTCAATTTGTGCTTTTGGTCTAACACCTTTGATAATGAGTTTGGGTATGATGATCTAAGAAATTCTTGGGGGCCATGACATCTCTAGTACTTATCTGTTTTGAGGTGGGAAATATAATGTAATGATATCTTGATTTATAATTTTCAAGAAATTATTTGAGAAAAGAATATATGTAATGATTGAGGGGAATGTTTTCAAAGGGGTTTCCAGCATGATGTTTTTTTGACTTATGGATATAAAAGAGGATTGTCAAAACGATGGAGTTGAATCCAGTTGATAGGACATTAATGGAAAATTATGAAAATCTAGAATGGTTAATATTATAAGTATTCATGCATAGGTGTCCTATGTTATCATAAATTATATTATCAATGGTCAAGGAAATAATATAAAGATTATAGGAATCACTACATGTCTTTATTAAACGAGAGTCAACTTGTACATGGTTCTTCTATGTGGTTTGGTGGATGAAAGGCTCCAAAATGAATGGATCCTCCCAGACGAGGGTTAAAATATTATATAGTTTAATTCCATGAGGTAAGGATGTTGGCCATATTATTTGAAATAATAGTGAAAGTACATTGAGTGATATAATTAATTTTTATTTAAAGATTAAAAAATTATTTTTGATTTAATATTTCATGGTGATATGACCTAGAATGTTTCAACAATTATTCAGCAAGATGAGGGAGTGTTGGAAGCCTCAATCTTGAGAATGTAAATCCAAAAATTCATAAATGATGGTTATATGAGGAATAACAAAAGATAATGTTTTAAAAGTTTTCTCAAAATGATTTTATTTGGGAGTAATGATATTTAATAAGAGTATCATGAGTATGAAGGATCCTTTGGTTGATAGACCTTTTGTGGGAGACTTATCCCAATACAGACAACAGAGTATCAATTCATTGTAAAAAATGTTTTCATTGGTATCATGAATTCTATAACCAATGCATAGTAATTTATTTTGGTTATCCATGTTTTACTCGATGGAGAGTTTGATTATATAAGGAAAGATCATCTATTTAAAAGAAATATTTTGTTATGAAATCATCCTAGAAAGGGGAAAATGATCCCAGTGAAGTACTGACCCTCACATAAAAAGGAGACATAGTTTTATTCTCAGTAAATTATAGATAATATAGGTCATATTATATAGGAATACATATACATCTCTATTAAAGTGGGATTCAATCCACATGTAGTTCAAGGATAGATTCCCCACACTCATCTATCTAGGGTTGGGAGAAGGCATTATGGTATTGAAGGGTGGTTGACCATACAATTCAACATCATTTCATAAATATATTTATTCTTCCTATTATTTTTATCATTTAGGAACATGATAAACATAGAATAAAATAATATTCCTCAATCATATAGAATTATTTTACCAAGTCTCTTAACCCATATGATATGTGCTCACTATGGTAAATAAGGAGTGGAAAATGTTTCATTCACCCCACATAGGTGATTAAATGAAATGAAATTTGAATTGTTATTTTTTTGTAGATTGGAATGGAATTAAAATATATATGTCACTAAATATATTATTGGATGATAATTAATCCTTATGTAGTTCTTGGATCATATTAATGTGGAATAAGTGGTAGGTTAAACATGTAATTTTTTTCATTGGGCGGTATGGGTGAATGATGTATTGTAGTGTTAGGTCATTAAAATAGAACCATAAATATAAAAATGATCAGAGAGTTATGGTTTACTAGATAGACGATGTTCTAACACAATTTATTCATAATGGAGGAAAATGTAATCCATAATCAGGTCTTCTCGAATCAGAAGAAATAATTAATGAAAATTATGTAATGAGTGACCACATATCTTTTTTAAAATGAGGTATCAAGATTGATGTGTTATGGAATTAATACTAGAGAAGTGGTTTCTCATGAGGGTGAATGTTTTTTCTCATTTGTAAGAATTTTAGGGGGGTGGCGGATTATTAATGTTGTAATGGGGTGTATCAATTCATTGTCAATGAAAATGTATCCTCTTGTATCATTAATTCTATTACTAATCTCTTTGGAATCTTAGGGAGAATATTATTTCCCTATACATAGAGTATGATGTGGAGAAGGGATGAGTCCTAGAAAAAAGAAGAATTTGGACTAGTATTTTTTGTGGATTTTGATGTACCTAAAATGATCTGGCTCATATAAAGGGAAGGGGACATTTTCCATATGTTGGGGATTTTCCTAAGCTATAAGGTAAGTGCATAACTATTTATCATGTTGAGATATTAATCATGAAACATGTACTTATAGAATGGTGGATTTGTGTGAGACTATCACCATGAATTATGATCTTCTTAATCATGAATAATAATGTTAAGTAGTTTCACATCTTGTCATAATAATGTGAACCGCGCAGTTTTATGTCATGTGGAAAGGAAGTTGTCCTATAGTATAACATCATGTCACTCTAACATTAGGATATGTTGTTTAGGGTCCCAGAGATCAGGAAGTATATCCTTATAGTTTTTGGTCCTATGACTATGATTACATGTCATGATTTAAATTCCATATGACGAAGGCCAAAGTATATGATTACATGAATTATTTATTGAGGAATTTTAAATATGTAAGGGACATAACTTGATCTCTATCCATAATGGTCATTGAATAAGCTCTTCTAGAGTATTCTATGTGTATGGAATTAATTTCATCCCAATTTGTCTCAATATTTTAAGGTTTTTACCTATCATAATTAGGGTATTGAGTACTAGCACCATATCTCCTTATAAGAATGATAATTGGATCAATGTATTTTAAAAAAGTTGTTTTATCTGATTTTGGTTGTCATCAATGAAATACAACATATAAAGTCTTTTCAAATCAATTATAATAAATTTATCTAGTCATATTTGTGATTTATTATAAACTGAAAATTGAATTTATATGGAAACGTGATGTGGGGAAAATTAGTCCTTAACGAGATAGACTACTTATATGTTATATTTTACTAAATATGGGTTATATGGTGTTAGGGTGAAGGTAGTAGTCTAGTAATACTACAAGGCCCAGAAAATATGTATTTTAAATTCTAATTTATATTTATCCACCACCATTAGGAATATATTTTATAAGGCCATGTTGATGTTATTTATCATTCCACTATCCACTATATGATAATGATATAAATGGTTAAATTTGAAATTATACTCTGGATATTACTTTTCCAACTCATCAAAGTAGATATTTAAGAATTTTTCTTATAGTATCATTTGAGGGTAATATATTATACTGATGATATTTTCTCTCATAAAGATGATATTAATTTTGATCATGATTTCATTTTGGGGTATTGGGTTATTCCATTTAGCAGAGACGTCAGTAGAATGGTGGATATACATGAATTACTTTTCAGTGACTGGAGGATATAACCCTTCAATATTGATTCACCAAGAAATATACCCCTATGTATTTGGTTTTTTGTAGAATCTGTTGGGGATGATAGATGATATTATGGGCCTAATCCAACCAGTTATAAGGACCTGTGGTTTTGGAATGGAGTTAGCATCATTTGTTTCTTCTATGTCGACATTAAAAATGGTGACACCATTTGGTAGTGAAGAAAACTAATAATGGCTTTATCCTAGTCTAGATTTTCTAATTTTGTAACTACATTCTTCAATGTATCATCTTGGGAATCTATGATCATGGGAAATGATTCAATATTGGCTCCAATGAGATTTATAAAATAATTCCATAATCATTTTCATTTGGTGTATTAGATCATACTTTTTGATGTCCTAATCACCAATAATCAACATGATTATCACTCTGAATTTTATTTTACCTTCATGTGTTCCATTTTAATTTGTTGTGATAGTTGTAGACCAATAATGAGAGCCTACTATTCATAATTATTTTTTATTAAGATTTTTAACATTATGATGGAGTAAGGAGAGAAAGACAATGTTGGAGAGATGATCATGACTCCCAAAGAAACATTTATGAGCTTGGGGTCTTCCACTCTCTTACCAATCAGTCTGTTGGATGCATCATCGAAATACATCTCTCATATTCCGGGAAACTATTTACAAAAGATTATATATTAATTTATAAATTCAATATTTAATGATTTTGTTTCTATAGATGTAATTATTCCAATTCCTACTCTTTTACAACATTCTATGTCATTAAATTAATGTCAAACAACTGTTAGATGAACACCGACAATGAAAAACATCATGTAAGGAGAGAAAAATTTAGAATGTATTTGATTAAGTAATTTTGAGAGACCATTTGTAATTTTTTTGTTATATGTAGTGAGTATGATTCTATAACATTATGGTTAACACCAAATATCTCTTATCTAAATTTGAATGGATTGTCTATGATTTATGAATGGTTCAAAATAGATAATAGTGGATATTTTAAATTATAGTTTTATTCATTTTTTTCATGTAAATAACACAATGATCATTCGATGGATGTCACAAATAGAATAAGTGTATTTCTGTCAACAATAGGTATAAGCATTGGTGGGCCTGTAAAATATTTCTCGGAACTACCGAATACTCCTTGAAAATCACCAATGTGATGATATGTGATCCCCTCTATCATAAAACTATTGTAAGGAAAAAAACTCATGTGAGGTTGGATATAAATTCTAGAATATTGGAATGGAGCCATTGAATTCTCTTCAAATAATCATGTTTTTTATGAGGTAACATATAAAGGTTAGACTTTTTCTTCTTGTGACCAACTTCTATTCCATAATTATGCACCATGAGGCTTAGAAACATTCCCAATGTATCTTTGAATGAAAATTTTAATGTAATTATTTTCAGTCTATGTGGTCATGCTTTATTGAATATAGACTCATGTATATCTAATCAATTAGAACATTTTCGATATTTAACCACCATATCAGAAAAATGGAACTCAATAGTATCCCCCCCAATTTTATTAGAGAATCTATGTATGGAATGTTACTATGTAATGCTAACATCCATCAAAATAAATGGAATTAAACAATATCAATATACCCCTTCAGTGATTTTAATTTGGTGGATTCCTCATCTTAAGGGGAATAATGAATTGGTTGGACCCATAATATACATCCATTGATGAAAGAGAATGATATCTAAATGTTGCATGAATCCGCAGTTTTGTGATTAGTATCTTGATATCATATCGATTACACTGACAGTTGAGTTCCTAGATGTTGATAAAAACTATAATTTCCAATATGTCTTCATTATGGGGAATATATTTGGTATCCATTTGGAATAATAGAGTTCTCGAATTAAATTGTCCTTGATAACCATGTAAAATTAATCCTCAAAACACTATAACATCAGTGTAGAAGGGGATAAGTGGGACTTGATGTAATCTAGCTGATGAAGTGTTGGTACATGAATGCGTCTTACTAAAGATCCATTACCAATAGAACCCCTCTATATATCCATATCATTTATCTTGTTGACACATGAAAGGATCTGGTGTTTCCATGTATAACCGAATCATTTTCTTACTCCGTGAATGAGATAATTGTGGAAAAATCTTTTAGAATATTCCCTAAATTATATATTTCAGTAGAAAAAACCAATCTTCTAACTCTTGATGACACAAAAATCCTCTATGAGTTCTTCATGAAGGGCTTTCGATAGACTCAGAGAACCTTATATAAAAAAATTGGGTAGAACAGGGAAAAATTACAATAGAATGTCAAAATTCATGGCTACTGTTATGTGCTTCCAAAAATGACGACTCTCATTCATAGAAAATGTTATATAGATGAAATTTTTCATTATAATTGGATTTTAAGGCCATATTATCCATATAATTATATACTGAAGATTTCTCCCTACTCCTCGAATTCGATCAGAAAATTACACCACCTCTGATCGATCTTATCAGATGAGCAGGTCAGGATGACCACTGGCATAAGTTGGGTCATTCCTACTTTTTCTAGGCTTGCTGGAGGGCTATCCTACATGTTTTTATATTATAGACAGTCATAATATTTACATGGATATATTATTATTTCTATTTTGTCTATGGATTCCCCTATACACATAACTACAACAGCTACTTCTTCTAGTTCCCTAATAGGGTGTACATAACTAGTGCATAATACCATACACCTCAGTAGATAAGGGATAGATTATTTGAATTATATTAAAGTTACTAATGATTACTCATCGATTTTATGAGAATCATTTCTTATGGGTCAACACTTGTGGTACCATTTGGTGAGATGGTTCTAATGTCTTCTAGGGTAAAGGCATAATGTCTGAGTCATTCATGGATGGTTTTCAAATATAAACAAGGTCATTTTATTTTACATGACTTTTTATACACTAATTACACATCTTTATGGCTACAATATGGTTGTCCATGAAAAATATGGAGAAAATGGGGCAACATTTGGTTGATTCAGCTACAGCTTCTGGATACAAAATTTTACTTTCTTATTTTCTAGCTCATCATTTAATTGAAAATTTGTTCACCTTTCCTAATAACGTACATTTGATGACCTTCTTTCTCATATATGTTAGTTAAAACACATTCTATAATCCCAAGTAGTTTTCTGAATCAATCTTTCACTGATTTTCCCCTTTTTATAAGATTTTTTTTAGAATCAGTGATTTCATGATGGTGTAACACAATGTCCAATTTTAGGGTAAATAGTTTAAGAGATCATTGAGACCAACCAAATTGGGGCTCTTGGGAATTGGGAAGAAAATAAAGTTATTTTAAAAAGACTCTATCAATTATCCATTGAATTTAAGATCATTGAAATAATAAACTCCATTCATCTATTCATATAACTAATTTTTCCTATATCCCATCTACTCATCCAAATGAAGAGGGGATTTTTTATAGATCATTGAATGAGGTTCTGAATGATATATTATAGACTTTGGATATTTATTTGGAATAGTTAATGGAATCATAAAGATGATGTTAGCTACGAAATTCATTTTTCTATTCCATTGAGATGATGTAATTTGTTGGGAAAAGGCCTTGGTTCAAAATACGGAATCATCCAATCTCTGAGAAACTGCAGAAAGATCATGAAAAACCCACATGTATATTTCCTTTGGATAAGCGATCGTGGGATATTTATATAAATATTATCTATAAAAATGGATAATATAATTTATAGTGGTACTGTAGGTTAAGGGAAGAAGTTATCCCCTACGTTAGGGATATAAAATATGAGACCCTCTTATTATCTCATTGTCTGTTGTTTGAGAGGTCAATGATAGTTGTCTTCTATAATGTTGGGATGAATTGAATGAGAGAATATCAAAAATGATCATCCAATATCACCATTATGAATGTTGAAAATGGTATTTCATTGAATAGAAAGTCATTGTAAATTTATCACAAGTTAGTTGAGTTTCCCCACTATTTTTATTCAGGGGTTCCCATACTGGGATCACAATGTTTCACAAAAATTGTCAAATTATGCTCTGGGTCCCCCATGGAAATAAACAGTAGAAATGTAGAGATCCAACAGTTTGGTTGGGGAAGGTTCTCATCAAACCATTTAGGGTAAGGCTTCCTTTATGGATGTAAAAGTGTGTATTGTTCTTCTAAAGATTTCAATGATCAATCTACCAAAAGCTAAATTGTATTGAGAATACACTTTGAGATGTTTTGATAAACCAGATCTTGAATAGAGGTAGGAAAATTTAGTTCGGTATATATCCTATTTTTCAATACTTAATGTTATCACCCTATGTGGGATAAACTATGATGGTTTTTCTTGTTCATTTATGGTTCTTTCCTTTATGGATGGAATTCCTGATACCCAATTGCAATCAGGTGAAAATAAAATTTATTTCTAGTCCAAAGGTTTAGTGGGTTTCATTCTACTCTATCGTTGATATGATGAGCTATTCATATTGAGGTGTTTCAAGCAATTGAGTGAGATAATGATCCACTTAAAAGAAAATGACTTGCATCGAAATAACCTCTAAGTAGTTATGCACTAAACATACCCCTCACATGAAATTCAATCTCATATTACATAAACCTCTCTTTCATCATGAGTGATTCAGATAATTTTGGAAGAAGATGGGATGTAATAATATCCTTTCCTTTTTCCTTGGAAGAAGAACTCTGAGGGGGTATTGGTGGAACCTTTATATAAGACCCCTTGTTTTATAGAAGTTTTTATTTATCAATCATGAACCTTATAAATTTATCATAGTGTGGAACATGATCCATATTTAAAAATCATCTTTCCACTCACATGTGTTTTTTTCCTGATTCCATGGAATCCACAAGAGTAGATTCGAGGACATTCACCAGTGAATAATGTGTTGTATGTGCTATATTGGAAATTGAATGTTTAGAAGGATGACTAATCCTCAAACATCTACTAAAGTGTATGTGATCTTCATGGGTACAGGTTCCCTTAAAAAATCGCTTATTTTAGAAATTATTATAGATATTATTCCCATCCATCCAAGATTAATTTATATAATAATGTCAAAGGATGATCCCATTGGAATTGTAATACCAATTTATCATATGCTCACTTAATGGTGGAAATGGGTCACATGATGGGAAAATCCTTGATGATACTTTTTTTTGGGATCCCTTTAAACATAAAAATATTGAATTCCATTTAGAAGTTTGTTGAGGTATAAAATACCCCATCCCTATCAGTAGGGGTTTCTCTTGTTCAACTATTTTCTTTCATCGGCCATAATTATTTATCCTTTATGGGATAAATCATCTTTAAAATTAACCCAGCCATATGTACTTGTGATGATTGTGTATGAAATTAGTTTCTAATTCCATGGTGGATCTCTTTATTTTGGGTATCTTTATATGGGAATGAATGGGGTTCAATATATACCCTTCACATGAGCATCTTTCTTCCAATGGAATCAGTCATATCAGACAATTTTCTTCCATTACATAGCAATATTTCTCAGTGTTCCCCAGTGATTGATGCATGTGTCTTGTAATATCCTTATTAGGTTGTGTCCTACGTCTCTGCGGCATGTTTGTGGATGACCAATTATAAGTGAAGTATTTTTTTGAGTGTGGATTACTTATTAGAACTAACATGAAGTAATAACATTACACGATTTTACATATAGTGTGTTCCACGTACTGGAAAGCAAGATGAAATGAAAAGATTCATATTTTTCTGCATCCTCTGATATGGACATTGGGTGAGTCATTGACAATCTGTAGAAATAATTTCAGAAATTCATTCAGAAATGTAATTTAATGATCCTTCCTATTATTTTCCAGATTTTGGGTCTCATATAACTGGAAGAGATCCAATTGAAATTCAAAACAAATCCCTTTAATTACATTATTCCCTATGTATACACTTTTTAGGGTAATTAATTCATTTTCATGTAATGAAGAGTTTCGTAGAGTTTCATAAAAAACTTTTTCATCAATTATTCTAATAGTACCTCTAAAATATTGATTTCAGAATAGGTTTAGGGTCAAAACATTATGGTTATATTGATCATTGCCTATTTTCTTCCCATTAGTAACAAATACTATTATTCATCAATTGAATATTCTTCAATATGATCTGTGTAGAGTGGTAATTTCCAGGATTTGTTTTTTGGATTGTGGGGGTAAATAAGGGTCTCTTCTACTGTATTAAAATGGAAATTTTCCATGGGTGGTTCAGAGAATAGTTTTTTCTATAGGGTAAAATCTTTTTGAGAAATGATTTCTCTTTTCCATGATAAGGAATGAGGCATGAATGGCCTCTTTTTCACATATTCCTTTTGGTAATAGATATTTCATATATTTTATTTTGAATGCGGAAGAACAACATGATGATATGAAGTTCCACATTTGGGAGGAAAGATGTTTCAAAGACCGTCCTAGGGAGGACTATCATCATGTTCGAACATCCATATGAAAGAGGAATTCCTGCAGCATATACCATGGGATGTCCTTTGGGTAGGATGATAGAAAAGATGGGTCCTAAAAACTATTTAATATTCCATCCATTAAGAGGCTTACCATTGTGATATTTAGGATATGGGTTCCTATGATTGATTAGCTTTTTTATATGGACTAATGCTTCATGGTATGATTTCTATTGAGGTCCTTTATACCATTTGCCAACATTGTTGTGGGAATGAAAATTTAATGACACCAACTATCTCTGTAATTTGGTAATATATCAGTAGGATACTTACCCACATTAGAAAAATATTTGAAGCTCTCTAGAAAACCATAATTGATATTATTGGGGTTGTGGACCGGCCCTTTATTTTCTAATCACCCTTGGCAAGGAATAGTTTTTGGATGCTCTCTTATGGAATATTGGGGTATTTGGTGAAAGGTGGGGGTCACATATATGGGGGTAGTTTGAGTGGCTTGGGTGCTATTATAAAAATATTTAGACATGTTTATCATAATTTCAATGGGAAATATGCATTCAAAGAGTGGCTACATGACTGGAATAGTAAACTATTGTTTGAAAGAGTATGTGGGCCTAATTCAGTTGTCTATTTATCATAGTATTTTCCAATAACCAAACATAACATGAAAAGGGATATGTGTTATTTTTAGAGTGACTCTCACATTTTGTTAAGAAGTCACCCCAATTATGGGGATGGGTTTTTGTGTCTTCAGGGTAACAACCAAAGTTTCCATCATTATATCATAATAGGTTTTTATGATGTGGGAAGGAATTTATGTTTTACATTTCATAATTGGTAAGATATGTGTAGGGAATTAAGAAATCAGAATGGGTATATATGACCATTATGTGTTTGGATTAGGCATGTAAGATTGCTTCGATCCTCTATTTCTTGTTAGTATAAACATAATGTCTTTATGTCCCGGGGAGAGGGTATAGGTATTCCCCCAACATGGTTCAGATATTTTCTAGTTGGATTCTATAAGTGTTTCCAGATCTTGTTGAGAGGTGTGATAAACATAAGCAGTGATTTTCATCTTCTCATTAGTTGCTACAATAGTTTTTTGACAGATTCCTTTGGTTTATGAAGAACTCTGTTTGAATTTTTTAGGGTTACATGTTTGGATTTCAATCTACTCATAAGATTCCTCCATGTTTTATTTGATGTACTATCTTGTTGAAACATAATTTTATTGGAAGACATGATGTGCATGAGTATGTATATGGCCTTCTCAGAGCATTTCTCCATATTATGAGGGAAGGCTTATCTTGTAGGAATAGACATGTGTGTTTTTTTCTATTTGTTTGACAACCACCCTTGGTAGGCTACCCTACCTACTCAGGTGGCAACGATCTAAGCCATAGCATATAGGGAGACATCCCCACCATGCAACGAAAATGATATCGTGCTACATTGGTGGTGGAATCTTCTATAAGTATCCACTTGGTGGGACCCAACTATTATTTTTATGATTCCATTAGTGTATTATTTTTTATCCCCCATTGGATAAGAGAGTAATATATTATTTTATTCTTTGGAAATGCTCCAAAAATGATTTCTAACATAAACTAGTGTTATCTACTTCTCAGCCACCAGTCATCATCATGTAGATGGTTGTCAGTATTCATATATTGTTTTGTCCTATAGATAAGCCTCCAATGATAGCACAATACCATTCTAGTGGTACTCCCAGATCATCTCATTTGAAATATATTATTGCAAATTCCTGGTTGGTAATGGGGTCCTCAGGATTGATGAGGACCCATCTTGGGATGCATACAATGTGTATGACAATGTTAGTTATAATGAAATAATTGGATTTATAGGGGTTCTAATTAATATAAATTTATTGTATTTGAAAATCATAAATAAGAAAACTCCATCAAAGGAGTGTCAAAACAGACAAACACTTTCATGTAATCAATTTTTTAAAATCTATTTTTAGACTACATTAATTTTTCTATAACATGAAGGGGGGATGGAATACTTAATACACAATCATGTTGGTTATGGATTCACATCTAGTACACCATAGTTTTTATTCTTGAGAATCATATGGGGTTAGAATATAATTTTGTGGTGGTGGTGTCCTGAGCATCATATAAGACACATATTTCTACATCATTTCTAGGTGGTATCAAATAGGTTTTACTTGCATAATTGGAAACACCCAACACGTCCATTATTAGCGATATATCATAAACCATATTTCCAAAGGTAGGTGGTCATTGGAAAATTTCTCCAAAAATAATTATAGACTCGCACTGTTCGAGAATATGGGATTCCATTATTAAAACACCTTATTGGGTGGAATTATTTCCCACTTCAAAACCCTTTGACATATTTTAAGAATATTTATAAATTCATTATTAAATACCAAATATATATCGTTTCTCCATTATACTCATAATTTATTTATATTATGCATTAGAATTAGAATCATCTATATATATATGATTCTCTTCATCGATGGAGAGAACGGTATGTTACTAGGGTTCCCAATCAATTATACACTTTGTTCAATTAATAAATATATTATCTCTTTTATTATCATGATTCATTTTTAAGCCACAAATTGGGGTGCTGTGGAATTTTTGTTCATCTCGGAAGATGTGAGTTGTTTTCAATCAGTATCAGGCCCATGTGATAGACTTCCAGTATATCCTTGTGAAACGAATCATAACCCATATACATTGGTGTCACTTAATGGAACACATCATAAATTTTAAGGTATTGAGATGAGGACCAAACCATGAAATTTACCTTCATATGGACATTACATATTTGAAGAAGGCATCAGTCCATAGAGGGTGTAAGACTTATGACAAATAATCATGAGTGAAATGGATGGGATGTGGCCTCTTAGGTTGGGTAAGTATCCTATTGCGAATGTAGCCTAATAAGGATGGTGATAGTTCCAAAATAAAATATGGAAATATGATTTGGATTTAAACAAAATACGAATATGTAATAGATAATATTATGCTGAATTTTATTCTTTATATTTGAAACTCACTATGGCTTGCAACGTATCCATTTTAGATAATAATACAATCCCATGGAGTTTGGAATGTTATGACTCACACCTATAGATGAGGACATTTGAGTATCATCATCATGGATAGGTCCCTTTGAGGTGGTGATAACATGGTTGGGGTCAATATTGAATTAAACACCCATTGAATTGAGATAGTGACATCGGGATAGGTAACCATTCTTGAGGTGAGTATTTGATCATCCATATGTCTTTGACATCACGATCGCGTTGTCGAGCGCATCAAAATAGATGTTTAGTTTTACAAGAATTTCTGTAGTATAGTAGGAACCCAAGGTCATCTATCAATGGAGCTTTAGATAATTAATTTCATAAAAAGGTTTTATATAAAAATAAAAGGGAAATAAGATTAGAAAAACATGGGTTTTTATGTTTTATGAATACATTAGAAAATTTAAAATGATAAAATAAAGAAGAAATGAGCAGAATTAATTAAGTCTGATCAACCCGGGAAAATATAATGATTATCAACCTTCATCTGTTTAGGAGATTGGTTTATGATATTTTAATCCATGTTTTTTAACACATATGACAAGGATATTACAAATTTTAATCAATTATACCACCTTGTATTCATTCAAAATCACAAAATGATTCACCATATAATGCCGATGATTGAGTAAATTATATTCGACATCATTTCTGAAACTCACCAAGGAAACACATGATGTACTTGATATGATTTAGATGGTTTAATTTTATTTATTTATGTTACAATTAAATGAAATTTCAAGACCATGGAAGTGTTTATGAATGTTAAATTAACCAATATGAACCACACAAACACCAAAATTTAAAATAGGGAAGATGAAATGGTGAACGATGTATGAAACATCACATGAAAGGGTACCCAGAAACATTATCATATCTATTGAACATCACATAAAAATAAATAAATAAATAAAATAAGAATATTTTATGATTATTTATAACACAAAAAACATGTAATTTAAAATACCATCCAAATATTACAAATCAAATCCTCATATTTACATCACATCCCCTCGAGTGATCATGGGGAGTTTAGAAATCCTTGGGAGGGGGAATAATGATATGTTTTTTTATAAATTACAATAGACTAAATATCTTATAGGGATGTTGATAAAACACATATGGGATTACAAAAAATTCAAAACCATGCATCCTTGTCTAACATCCAAATGTGGTTTTAACGTTTCGAATTTTTACGCAAATTGGTAATTGGTTTTGGGAACCCTGATTTTATTAATCCTTTTTGTCCATTGTTTTGGTTATTAAAAAATGATTAAATAACATTGGAAAAGAATTGTTGTTTAAAGACATGTTTTAAATATCCATGTAAAATTTATAATCTAGATGAGTTATATAATAACGGATATTTTAAAAATATAGGGGACAACTTTTAACTCCGTGCAGATTATTTATATTGGAAAGATCAGTTCATTTGGAACTTTGAATTGATGAATTGGGGTTGGGTTCGTACATGATAGTTATAGACCACAAAATTTTGGATCTATTATCATCCATTCAACCAAAATGCATCCCTATATTTAAATAAGTGTGCGGTTAATTCCACTGATGTGTATGATCATGCGCAGTTCTATCCATTCATCTTGAACAATGTCATGGACCCTCCAATTCATCTTCAACTAAAATGTAATTACCAAATGAAGTATCATTTCAATTTTTAATAGTGTTAAATACAATATAATATTAGCAAAAATGAATTTCAATTTTCTGTTAAATTAATAATTTCCAATACAAAACAAGTTTAACACAATGGTGTAGGGTTGAAATAAAATAGTAAATTTTTCTGTGATCACACCACCACACCTAAAAATTTCACTCCTGTGAAATGTCTTATATCCATATCAAGTAACATTACTAAATAAAAGGATCGAAAGAATCAAATATTTTTATTAATTAAATATCTAATGTGTTTTTTATGTAATAAAATTTCAAATCATTTTACATCTCTCACATTCGAATTTCTTCAACATCTTTTTCTCACCCATTCTACATGTCACAACCTAAATCACCAAGAAAATTTTCCTCCTCACTTAATTAAAATATGAAATTTGTGTTATATATTTCCATATAGTTTATATGATCTTATAGTATGCATTCTATGATTCCCAGTTATGTACCAGAAGAAACCAGTGTGCTACTCAAGAAGGTTTCAAATAAGTTTTTCTAAGGTTCAAGGGTTTGTATGATTTAATGTATAAAATTTTGAGAGAGAATAAGAGTGTTTAATATATTACATAGAAAACATTTCAAAATTCAAAAAGTCGTCACAATTATTGTACAAACTCACCCTCTCACAATGTGTATCACCCCCAACACTCTGTACCCATTATTCATCTGTGTGGTTCATAACCACGAATATAATAATAATGAGTAAACATCTTATTTTCACAAATTTTTTTATTTTATTTTTTTGATGATCATGATTATGTTTTTTTTATATAAATTTTTTTATAGATAAATAGAGAAATAGGTGTAAAACAATGATACAATATATCTTGTGAGCCTACTGCCCATTGAAAATGTAGCCATCCATTATATCATCCCATAATAATTATTATATCCCTATAATTCAAATGGAAACACACTCCACCCACACTTTATGAAACCAAAATTTAAATATACCTAGTATATGGGTAGGTAGGGATAAATTATCTTGTAATGCGGCTAACTAACAAGAATTTTGGTGGTCTATAATGCTTAAGATGTGTAAAATGTAAGGGTAGAGGAAAATAGGGGTTAACTGTAAAAAGGT
This sequence comes from Viscum album, assembly GCA_963277665.1. Lineage (NCBI taxonomy): Eukaryota > Viridiplantae > Streptophyta > Magnoliopsida > Santalales > Viscaceae > Viscum > Viscum album. The sequence goes on along the minus strand of OY728130.1, from coordinate 821,001,780 downwards.
ATTTTGAATGATGGATTTCCACTTTAATGAATGATGGATACACAAATATAATGTCTTAAAAAATAATCAATGCATGTTCAAGTCTCTTTAAATGACCCGAGACTCTCATAGAAGTGATTAAAAGAAGTATACACAAATAGGATTAGGATTTATCTCGACCAAGGGAATAAAATTTTGGGCAGTGCTAATGAGGAAAGGGTTTCATAAATACATTAAAACCCATTTAATTATTTAGAAATTCCAATTCTATAAAAATATCCCATATTGTAATTCATTTGAAAAATAGTTGTCCAAAATCAATGTAATTTTCCACCCAATCAACTCATGCATGAAAAATGATTTTTGATATTCTTTTTAACATAAATGTATATATATATATAAATTAACAAAGAAATTAAAAACAAAAACACATTTTTTAATCCTAACTATGACATATCATCCACCACCAGACCTAAAAATTACATTATCCTCAATATGTGAATTTTAGATAAATAGACATGTAAATAATGATAGGGAGAAGGGACAGTCTACAATGTTATGTCATATGTGGAATCTATCAATAAGATTTCCTCCACAAGACACATTGGAAAATCCTCATATAAGTGTTTCAGTCTCTTCCCATTGATAGTAAACCATTTTCCACTCATCTCATGAAAAACCTATATAGTACCAAAAGGGTGAACATATGTAACAAAATAAGGAAAAAGCCACCAGGAACAAAGCTTACATAGGTGGATCATAATCCTAGAAGTTTACGTGAGGAAAATATCACTAATATAGAACTTCCGCTAATAAATCATGTTATTAGGGATATGATTTTTATTACCTTTATATATTTGAGAGTTATCATATTCATCAAATCTAATTTCTTTTAACTATTGAGTTTGAAACTTCTTATGTACACATGTATATGAAATATTCATATTACATTTTTTTAACAGCCCAATATACACAGTGTTATACAACCACTAAGAGATGACAAGACATTCCAATCCTATTCATGTATGGTAACAATGAAATTGGGGTTATAAAAGATATATTGCATTCCCAAGGTGATTCATCCAATAGAAAAATACAATCCTTCCCACTGGGTTGTACAATGTTTTCAAGATTATCTTAACTTTAGGATTTGAGATTTCTACTTGTCTGTTATTTTGTGGTGATATGAAGTGGATAAATTAGGAGAAATTCTATAATTACAAATAAAATGTTTCTTGTTGGGATTTTAAAATTGTGAACCCCAATCACAAATAATGAATCTCAACAATCTATGACAACAAAAAATCTGAGATCTCACAAAATCTACAACCACTAGAGATTAATCAGTCCTCGTGGTCTTTACTTCCACCCATTTAGATACATATTTAGCTTTTGAAAATATGTACCCAAATCCAAATGAATCTATAAAAGGCCCCAGGAAGTCAATTCCTCATGCATCAAAGATCTCATAAAAATAACATGGATTGTTGGGGGTATGTCATTACTCTTGGAGATATTCCCTATGAATTGGCATTGAGTACATGACACAAATAACTAATGGTAATGATTATACAATTTTTTAAAATAATTTCTTGAGTCTAGGACCTTTCAAGATATATTTTGAGAGCCAAAGTGGCCCCCACAAACCATATTTTGGACGAAGGACAAAAAATATGTGAAATAATGGTCAGAGACACGCCGACAAACAACATGGTCACTTAAAATTCTCCCCAAATATGGGAATTACAAATGTACCATCTAGAATTATATTAATGACTATGGGATTGGGATGCATAATAATAGTGGGGATCCTAGATTATTATAGAAAAATCAAAATGTTCACATACTTGGGGGTAAGGTCCACCACATCAAAATGGTTCTAATATAAGGCCCCATCCTTAAACCTTACTTAATCTTGAGTTATTACAAGATTACACATTGAGGATCTTTTCAGGTTTAGAGTTTTATAGAATTAGATCACAAAACTCACATTACATTCCACATTTACACAAAGTGGTTACATAAAAGACAGTATTCATTTTTTCCATCAATGGAAAAATATTTAAAATAAAACATGGATTCTATCTTGACACATCCTTGACACTACCATCACATCATGTACCTTTCCCTTGACCTGTGAAAAACATTTCAAAAACCTGGGATGGGCATAAAAAGCTCAGTAAGGGATAAAAAAATATGGAAAAGAAACATGAGTTCATATATACATAAGAATGAAATCATACATTACCCATAAAACATAGGCACCTTAACATACCTCATCAAATCATGAATAAATCATAGAAATCATAAGACATAAAAGGTAACTTGAGGCATTCATAACATTCTTACGTAGGGAGTAACCCTCTGGGTTACGTTTAGAATACCCACCATAGCATATTTCCTAAATATCTTCAGAGAAACCTTAATTTTTCACTCCTTCGCGTTACCCAATGCATTAGAGAGCTATATCAGGCTCACCCACCCTCAGTTTATTACGGAACCACCCATCTTCATAACAATTCCCAAGAACCATAACATAATCATATCACATAAAACATGAATAAAGGAAACATAACATTTCCACTTTTCAATAACAAGATATCAATACAACACATTGATATAAAAACATTATGAAAACCATTTTAAATACAAAAATAAAAGAAAAGTAAAACATGGTATTTATTTTCTTTTAAAAAAATGTATGGCTTATAGAGGAAGCCAAAACTCAAATAATGGTCACGGCGGTAAGGAAGTCGTTGTCACCGAATACGTACAACAAAAACATTCCCTTTTGTCGTTTAGTAAAACGCTTCGTATAAAAAAGATTCCTTTCGAATAAACGTAAAATTCAAAGGGGTTTATACACAGCATAAAATAAGGTTGTGTATAAAACAAAATATGCTTCAATGAAAGGAGATTGAGATGAAGTCCCATACAAAGATCATTTTTTAAATAAAATACATCTATTATGTTTATTCACCATAAGTACACATAAAAAAATTACAAATACAAGATAGGACATAATAATATCATGAAATAATTTGAAATTAGGAGATTAACCCAAAGAACAGAAATTGGGTTAATAAGTTCCCTTACAAAATTTTTACAGCCTAACGGCGTCACTACAAAATTCAGAAAATGAGTTGGTGAGAGATAAAAATGATATCTAATCACTTGGTCATAAAATATAAATCAATAAGGATATATAAGAACATATCCTAACAGAATGTTATTTGAATTAAAAGACATAACAATATAAGTCTTTTAAAAAGCGGAGGGTGAAAGGTTCCCTTACCGACATGGGTATTTTTCGAAACATACACCCCGTGAAAGAAAGACAATACAACATTGATGTAAATACTCATAAATGAACGTATATTACACAATGAGTAAAATAATGGTCAGTACATACACCACTCAAAGGGAATTGCAAGAAATTTAGTATAAATCTCACGGGAATAAAAGTTAGATGAAAAATCCCTTACGAAAACTCGGCAGCCTAATGGTGCCACATAAAACATCCAAAAATGGATTGATAAGATCAAATAGGGTCTCTCATAATATTACAATAAAATGTACAGAAAAAGGACTATAAAATAAAATCCTCCATCATAACAAAGAGGAGCTTAAAATAAGTGACATAAAGGAGTGTACTTAAAAAGAAAGAGAGAGGTTAGATCTCTTACGAAAATTCGGCAGCCTAACAGCGCCACTCAAAACATCCAAAATGGATTGATGAGAGAGAATAGGGTATCTCATAATATTAACATAAAAATTACAGGATGATTAATATAAAATAACATCCCAATAAAAAGAAAGATTATCTTAAAAGGAATGACATAAAAGTGTGTACTTAAAAAGAAAGAGGGTAGTAGGATCCCTTACCTCGGGTCCGACTTGACTCGATCGTTCTTTAATCTCCTTAATAATAAACGAGAGTTAATTTCTACTTCCTGAAGAACCTTTTTCAAGTTCATTATTCCTTTTATATCACCTATTACCATGTCATCAACACTATGTTATTATTTAAGCTAATAACGGTCAGTTTAACGATCATTGGTACTTGAGTCAAAAATAAACTCTTTATAATTACAAGTAGTTCATGTCTTAAAATATCCATTATATCCAGAATTGTATTCATGGTGTAGATATCATATATATCATATATATCCACTATATTCATGAATTTATAATATTACATAACATTTAGAGTTAAGAAATGAAATGCACCGTTCATGGAGACGGTTAGCCTTACGTACGCATGAACGCCACTTCCTTTTCTATTTCATATTTAATGGAATTAAAACATAATGATACATAATAGAATTTTAATTCCAGTATGGTATAATATATAATATCATTAAATATATCCTTTATACTTACCACATATGGTATTAACGAATCAAATCACTTTGAGGGGGCGGTAGTCCGCACTTCCTAAAATGAAGATATCGTGTATACCCATAATGGAAGCCATAAAGGTATGCCATCAATGAAAAATACAGAATATTAAGGAAAACATAAACATATTATATATCATATATAAATATAGTGACATCTTAATGGCCACCATGAAAGGTGTTAAGAGAATATTGAACAATCATCGTTTCGTGAGGCAGTAATTCACCATCCACAGAAACAGTATGGTCTTTAACCATTAGACAAAGTTGTGCGTAAGTGTAGCTCTAATAATTAACATAAAAACATCCTAGTATATTTATTATACTGGTGTTGTTACAAAATAAAGTAATAAAAAGAGTTTATGGGGGTGGAGAAGAAAAATAAAACAGAAGGACTCAAGTGAAGACATTACCTTACAATCGGGTAACTCCCTTGGTTTGAGCTCAAAGGCTTCCTTGGGAAGACTTATGACCAAAGTGAAGCTTATAAGAGTTAGAGAGGGATGTGGAGAGACAAAATTGGCAGGGGATTGCCGATCCAAAGGCTTTTGAAGTGTGTGTAAGGAGGTAGAGGTGGGGGCCTTTTATAAGAGGAGAGTAGGGGCACTCTTGGAAAGTAAAGAAATGTTACATTATTTTAGAATGACTTTTGGATTTTAATGGTCTCAGATTGATGTGTTTCGAGGATAAGGTGATAAGGGTTTGAAATCCACTAATACAATAGGTTTTTTTAAATCTTTAGGTCATAGAGTTTTCATTATATTTCCATTTTATTTAAATTGTTAAATAATGAGGTATCGCTACATCATCATGATGTCATAAGTAATTTAATTTATTTAATGTATAAAAATTTAAAAAAACTACTATGATGTAGGAAATCATTTTAGCTTTCCAATGACTACTTATTGTCAAAAATCAGACTTGTATAACCCCATGTAAAAGTTTTTTTAGTTAAACAACTAATGTTTGTGACATTTTAATTATAACATTAAATAAAAAGGTATTTATGTCATTTTCCAACCAAAGTGGCTCCATGGGGTCCCCAAGATGACCCATGGATTGTCTTGGTCGGCCATGACTCATCCAATGATGGTAGGACATGTTTCTAGATCATTTCATATTATTAAAACATTATTTTTACCTTAAACTACACTAATTACCTCTAATCGCGATAAAAAACGTAATAAGTTACTATTCACCAAAAAATTATTTTAATCCCATTGAACCACATTTTACTTCATAATGACAAAAATTTATGTTGGATTTTTTAAATTCAAAACCCAAAGGTTGAAAATTTTCATTTAAATGGAAAATCAGTTTTTATAAGTACCACTTAGTGGTTTCACCATTCATCATAAATTGATGTTTTTCATAAAATTACCAAAAATTCATCCTAAGATATATTTGATATTCAGAAATAAAAAATTATGTCTATTTTTCAAAATTAATTAAATATAAGTTACATTAATTTATTTAATAATTAATTTCCGCTGTCAGAACAAATAGTGTGTTTTTTTGAAACAATATATATCAAAATATTGACACTAGTTTAAGTCAAATTTCAAAGTGAAATTAATTCTAATGACCACTATTTGATTAAATGGTAAAAATCTATTCTAATTACACTTTAAAACCAATTTAAAAGATAATCTAATCATATAAATAAATTAGATTAAAAAGTGGTTTTTAATTAAAATACAACATTATTCACTATTCATTAAAAATTGAACTTTTTCTGTAAAATACCTAAAATTTACACAAAGTAAATTTTGATGTCCCGATTCAAATGAAGTAATTTATTTTTTCAAATATAACAAATAAAATTGTAAAAAAGTCGATTTAGAAGAGGTTCACCATCAAAAGGCGGTTAATCGACCTTTTAAAATATATTAGAATGTTTACGCTTAAAATTGGATTCATTCACATTTTTAATCCTCTAACATTTATTGTAAAAAGTAAAACAATTTGACAAACATATATAATCATTTTTTAGTTAGTTTTATTCATTCTCTCCATCACAACAGCTAGGTGTTAACTACCATTTAAAATAATAATATTTTATTATTAGAGTGCAACGTAAGATTTCCAAGAAACTCATTGTTGCGTGTTGGGTATGCCATCAAACATAGAGTCCCCTTTAAAGTTATATTAATATTTTATTCAAAAATATGGATAAATGTGAAAATTTCATACTCTTTATTTACCTGGGGTGTTACATCTAATGAGGGAAAAATTATCCAATGGAAATAGAGGAGTCAAAATGATGGTCCAGTAGTGTGGATATCATACTAATGTGCTCAGCTACAACATTTCCACTCCCCAATTATCTTTAATCCCATGTTCAAAATAATGTATGAGGCATATATACCAATTGAGGTGGGGATTAGATTCAGGTTTCTTTAGGAGGAAATGAACAATAATCATGATCAGAAAACAAAATCAGTTTTGACCCAATAAGATATGAATATAATTTCTTTAATGCTAAAAAATTGAAAATGGTTATTTTTTAGTGGTCATATAGATTTCTTGGGAAGGTTCAAGGTTACTTGAGGAATCCACGATGACATGAGGAGCCTTCTCAAACCATTGTGATAATACCACCCTAACTACTAATTTAGAAGAGATACCCATAAGATTGAAGGGCGATCCAAGATTTGTGGTTGGATTATGGTAGGTGAAGTGAGACTTACATTTTATGAATTGAATGAATCCTCAAATTTTTACCTAATAAAAACTCAGAATCTTTTCGTAATAAATGCTAAAAGGGATGTGAAATCATAGCAATGAATTTAATCATTAAACAGTAAAAACCATATTGACCAATGAAATATCCAACATCAAGAACACATTTTGGAAATAGAAGCGTTGAAATTAATTCAATTTTTAATCTGACCACTTGAATCCAATCAATTTAATTCACATGACCAAGAACTATCCCCCGCTCAACAATAAAATTTCATTTATCATAATTTAATACATGATCTTTTTCAGTGCTACGATGGGGGACAAAAATTAGGTGTTTAAAATAGTCATAAAAACAACATCCATATAACATGAAATCTTCCATAATGATATCTATACAATTCGCAATGTACTCAGAAAAAATACCCAACATACATCGTTGGATAGTACTAGGAGCACTATATAGACCAAAAGTCATCCTTCGGTATGAAAATGTACCAAATATATAACTAAATGTTTTCTTTTATTGATCCTTTGGGGATATATGGATTTGGAAATAACTGAATAACCATCAAGGAAACAATAATGGAACATACCTAACATAATTTATAACATTTTCTCAATCAAATATATTGGAAATTGGTCCTTTTTTGTTTCTTGATTGAGTCAATAGTAGTCAATACAGACTAGCAAAATATTTTTCACTTGTGTTTAAACTAATTCTGTCCTTTAATTTTACACAGCCGTTATTCCAATTTTTTAAGCAAATTTTATTATGGGTTATCCCATTTTCTTTTAGATATTGTGTAAATGATCCCAAAAACAAATAATTTAAAAAATTTGAATTTTACCACTTCATTGAGAGTGGCATTCAATAGGTATTGATATTTCCTTATTAGCTTAGCCTCATCATCTAAAACTATATGATACATATAAATACATGAGATAATCCTTGGAATATCAACCAATGTAAATCAAATTTCCTTTTTACCCTCACTCTAATTGGTCACACTGTTTTTATTCCAAATTTAGTGAGAGAATATTGATAATAAGGATAGGAAATTAGTAAATAACCATAAGATAGGCATATTTTAAATTATAAGGAAGTGGTGTTAGTTCCATAAGGTGTGGTTTTCTGGATTGATGGAGTGGATTTAGGGGGAGAGAGGTCCATGAAAATTTCTATATGATATTTTTTATTCTATAAGGATACAGAATCAATGTAAGTGATATTTTTAGAAGCATATACGGTGATGGGTACCTCAAAATGAACATAATAATCAATTAAATAATGTAATTTACACTCTTTGGAACGCACAAAACACAAAAAACATGAATCAAAACTCAAATAATACAAGCATTATGAAGAAGAAAATGAATTAGAGTATTGGTAGAGGAGTGAATTGTGTGTGTGTGTGTGTTGTTTGTGACCAATTTCAATGAATAGATATAAAGAGTAGAGTGCTCTTCAATGAGGTTTTTCATGGAGTCATGATTGTTAAAATTTAATGTTTATCCACCGAACTCCATGAAAATTGTACCATTGTGGAAATTTATGATTATATTTACTATTTTTAAAAATATCCATCCACCTATGAGAGGTTAATGTCTTTAGATACATGTATTATCCATCTCTTCAATGTATAAGATGGTAGGGAAAATGAGATACTTTAGTTTTATGAGGACATCCTCGACCACTCTTTATGGGTCTGTTGTGCACTTGATGTAAATTTTCACTATGATTCTTATCTAATAAAGCTCTCCAACCAGCAAGGAAGTGTACACAGGGTATGTAATTATATTAATTAATATCCAAAATCTATTATAGAATCTAAAAATAATATCTCCCCTATGGTGAAAGGTATCATGAATGTTTATAAATCATTGAATTTGGTTGGAATTACTAGTTGAATCAAGGGGGAGAAATTCTTTTAAATGTTGAATCACTCATTCCACTTTATAATTTAATTTTGGGTGCAATTTTCTTTATGAAATTTGGCATATCACATGATTTTGTTTCTACATATAGTAGGGGAATGTTATCTTATAACATTTTAAATGTATCAATTATCTTCATTTTATATATCATTGAAAAAAGTTTCATATATTTTGAGATTATGTGGGGGAAAATAAGAGGAATGGTTTGATTAGTTGAATCCTAAATGATAATTTTATATGTATTATTGTTTTTTTCTTTACCTAAATCATTTTAAGGTAATGAAAAAGAGATTTTAAGTGAGATACTTACATATTGTAGAGAATATGTAGAAGTAAAAACGTATTTGCCCCTAAAAATATTAATTTCACATACATTGGCCATGTCTATAAGATTAACAATGGGTTGGGATGGCAATTTTCTAGATCACTTCTTCTAAACAGCACCAATGTTGTTTTCATGTTTTCCAACATAGGTTTGAAGGTATTGAGTATCTGAATGCATGGTCTGTTGGATCTGGGGTTTTTTTTTTGGTTTTACATCATCATCAATATTTCCATGAAGATTAGTTAAGATTTGGGATGAGTAGAATGATGTTTCAAAGAATTAGATGGATAATAAGTCTTCATACCTTGGCCTTATAGATACCAATTCTTCTTGGGGTTTCTGGGTTTGTATCCTTGTTAGAACTATGGTTGTTATTTCCACCATTGATTTTGATTTGGTCCAAATGGTTCCTACATGATGGGTGGTGCTTACTGAAACAGACACCTTGAGAATAGTGTTTCACAAGACTCTGATGAATCTTGGAGTTTTGGGTACTGGTTACAAAAATGATTGTTATTTGAACAAATACCACAATGTAATGGAATAGGAGGGGGTTTTCAATTACATGTTCTTGAGATAATTACCTTATAAGGTTATTAATCTCATCACGATTAGTATCATTGTCTCTAGATATTGATGAATAACATTCCTCACAAACTCCTAAGGTGGGTTCAATTGCTCACGTACCAAATTGTTATGAATTTTGAGTCATTTTGACTATTATGTCATGAGTGGTTGGAGGAGTTTTACAAACTAGGACACCAGCATGTGAATCATCATTCATTTTATGATCCATAGGGATAATTACCTCATAAAAGTATTGGATATATAGTTTTCATTGTTCTTGTGGTGGGTTTATATTATGTAATGTCTATCGAATATCTGACAGTATTCCCCAATTGTCTCTCCATGTGATTTCATAATGCCATAAATTTCCTTCCTAATTGATGCAGTTTGGGAGTAACATAAGGACATATCTAGAAAGTGTATGTTCATTTCATCGTATCCCCTAATTGTGTAGCTAGATAATATATCCAGACATTGGATAGACCATGAAGGGAAAAAAGGAATCCCCAAACATAATGAGATCCTCGGACAAATTTTGGGGTTTCCAAGTGGAGAACAAAATTTGAAAATCCTCATGGTGCATCTGAGGGTCCTCTCAATGAATACCATAAAATTTTGGAAATACTTGGATGTGACTTGATCTTAGATCAACTATGGAAGATTCTTCATGATATTGGATGCATGTAGATTGGTACTCCAAATCCAAGGTGGCGAGTTCTTTTAAGGTTCAATTATTTGTAGCCATTATTTTTGGGGATTGGTTTGGTTTAATTTTTTATTATTTTGGGAACAATTGAGGTTTAGAAATGGTTTCATCTACGTTAGTTGATTGTCCTACATTGGATGTCCAATTTTTTTTGGGATGTGTATTTTCAATTTCATGGTCTATTAAAAACCATTTTAATTTTCTTGATCGGGTTAGGGAAACATGTTTTGAATTTTGTATGTTTTTTTCTATTTTTCTTGTTATAATGGATGATGGATAAAATAAAAATATTTAAGAATAATTAATGTATAAAATAAATGGAATGATATATTATATAATTATATAGAGATGGAAAATATTAGAGAGTGAAATAGGGAAAATAAGGGAAAATAAAAACAATGAAAAATAAAACAGGGGGATATTTAAATGCGTACAAAAAGAAAATAAATGCATAAAAGGGAAAAATGATCATGGATCCTTGGAAATATTAGAAAACATTTATCTGATTGTCAATATTGTCAAATTTTATGTTTTTATTTACTTGAATTTTTACAGTATAGTAGGAACCCTAGGTCGTATCTCGATAGATCCTTAGATCAATTATTTAAAAAAAAAATGTTTTTGTTATGAAGATAAAAGTGATATGGGAATTTTGAATTATAATACTTGGGGTTTGATGTTTTCGGAATATTTTAGAAAAAGGAAAATGATACTACAAAGAATAAATGAAAAGAATTAATTTAGCGTGATCAACCCAGGAAAATATCATGATTCTCATCCCTCTTCACATCAAGGGATAGGGTTATGATGTTTTAATCCATTGATTTTAACAACTATAAATATAATATTTCATATTTTTAACAAATATAACTCCAATGTTTATGACAGAAAAAAAATTGATTCACTGAATACCCCTATTTTTTTATATTGTGTTCAAATTCATGACTGAAACACACCATGGCAACACACGATGAACTCGAGGAGATATAACGATATTTATTTTATTTATTTGTGTCATAATTAAATGAAAGTTGATGTACATGGATGTTTTATGTGGGTTAAATTAACCATTATAAACCACAAAAACAATGAAAATAATAGTGGGATGATGTAATGGTGAACAATGTATGAACATCACTTAAATGGTTACCCCAAACACGATCTTATGAGTTGATCATGACCTATTAATATATAAATCAACAAAATAAGAATATTTTATGATTAAAAATTACACCCAAACCATGAATTTAAAAGACCATTCAAATACTAAAAAATCACAAGGTTTATATCACATCCCCCTGAGTGGTCATTAGGGGTTTTGAAAGCCACAGTAGGGGTGGAAGAAAGATATGTTTTAATAGTACTTACCATAGAATCTAAAAGGTTTAAGGATGATTATATGACTCTTTTGGGACTCTAAAATGGTAATAACATTTTTCCTAGTCAAATATCCAAATGGGGGGGGGACCATGGTGGACATTTATTTTCAAATTGTAAGGTAGTTTTGGGAACCTTAATTTCAAGAATCCTCTTAGTCCATAGTTTTTGGGAATCCAAAAATTCTTAAATAAATTTTTAAAAAGATATAATTTGTTGCAGGACACCATTTATATATCCATGTCAAATTTGGCATCCTGATAATGTATATGATAAGAGATATTTCTAAATAATAGTGAATTTTTTTTGACTTTGTGCTGATTCATTCGATTTGATAGGTCGGTTCGTTTGGGCCACTTAATTGAAGAATTTGGCATATTTTCATTCATAAATGTTTTGTAACACCCCAAGATTTTATGAAAAATAAATTTTTTAATTTCATTGATGTTTTGTGTTGTATGATACAAAAAAGGATCTTGTACTACATCCATACCTAACTTGTCTTGCATTACATGCAATCACGACCTTCCACGATAGCGTATGTTGTACACAATACCAAGTTTCACTATACAACGATATGTTATATAAACTAGATATTATGAATAGTAATACCCGCTTTTTGAAATTTTATTTTTCAAAATGAACATCATTTTTTGGATTTGGAATGTCGAAATTAGACTAGGGTGAAATTTTGGTATTTTTCTGAAAACATTCAATTTTTGATGAATAGTGAAAACACTAGGTTACTATTTAAAACCCAACTTTTTATTTAAATAGTTATTTATTTTATTTAAATTTATATTATGTCAAAATTGATAAATAATACTTATATAAGTTCAATGTAATTCATTGGAGTGATTTTATAATAATTTTAGATATATAAAAATTTTATTGAACTTTTCACAGTATTTTACCCACCACCTAGGAGAATTTGGAAATTCACATAAAATTTAATTTTACCATTTCTGTGAGTGGAAATTCGAATATCAGGGAGACACGGTTAATATCATGGACTAAAATATGGTTCAATAAGATGAAAATAATTTTTGGTGAATAGTGAATGTTTTCTTTTATTTACCACAGTTAAAAGTAAATAAGTTAATTAAGGGTAAAAATGATATTATTATTACCCTAAAACATGTCGTAATTCTATTGGAAAAGTATAATTCGACCAAAAACAACCTTAGTAATAATATATTACCATTTAGGTCCACATGGATTAGATTATGACATTTATTATTAATTTATTTAAAGAAGGGTTAAAATATTTAAAATGAATGTTTAATAACTAATTCATTTTTAATATTGGGTTACATATAAGATAAATTAAACTATAAATATTCATTATAATGCTAAAATTATTTCATACTTAATGGTATATTATTTATAATTTTTTAACATTAAATGATTTAAGTTATATATGACAAAATGGTGATGTAGTAATTACTTGAATAATGAAATATTAAAATAATTGATAATATGAATACCGAAATAAATGTAATATGAGACTATTTATGTATTATATTTATTTTCTAGGTTAAAATGACATGTTAGTATTTATTTAACTAACTTTTTTTGAACTAATCTCGCTGTTATGATTTTCACAAAAACCAATTACCAAAGAGTGTCAGAATTGACAGAAAATAGTTTTTAAAACAAATATTATTTTATAAATTGATATAATATTCCTAAAAATCTAAGGTTCATCCAAATGACATAGAGAATTATATATATATAAATAATGAACCACTTGGGGTTCTTTTGGCTTGTAACAGTATGTTTATTAACTGTATAGTGTCTGAAAACAAAAAGACACGGTAAAAGTTAAATTATTTAACTTAGAGTTAAATCTAAATGATAAGGATAAAATAGTAACATAAACTTGTCTAAAACTTATTGTATGAGAGGATATCGACCCATCCCCACCTTATATTCGAAATAAATCAATTATGAGCTATTAAAAACCGAATATACCTTTGTTATAAAATAATATTTTAAGTTTTCCTAAGGTTCACCTCTCCTCCCTTATAAAAAGGGAACCCCTTCCCTCTTCACATAACACCTTTTTTAACCTCAAAGCATGGAAAAACTCTGCCCATTTCTCTTCTAAACTTACCTATAAACATTTTGGAGGTTCTGGGCTTCTCAAAATACCAACTCTACTTCCATAATAGGAATCTTAAAGGAGGTGCATCGAAGAAGAGGTAATATTTTCTTCTGATTCTCTCAAGTTTATTTCTTCTTCTACTTCATCTTCTTTAGTTGTATCATTATAATTTAATAACATAAATATTAAATATATACTGATATGTTATTATAAATATGAAACACACCTATTTTACATTCTATCAATCCTACGAAAAATGAAATCACCGCGCGTGCATACGTACGAAATACCGTCTCCACGCTGTGGTGTAATCTGTTTTCGACCACCAAATTACTTGGATGGGTATAATGGTGTAAATAAATAACTATATATTATTATTTTAAATTCATACTGATTATGAAATTTTATACATACACTTCAATAAAATTCCACGATCATGGAAATGATATCATCGCTCGTGCGTACGTACAGACTACTGTCACCACGATGTGATGAGATTCATTCTCCATGTTAACCATTCATGAATGATTATAAACTATATATAATGAATAATAATGAAATATATGACATAATAATGATACTGTATTTATGTATATATATATATATGTATTTTATCATCTTAATTCCATTAAATTCAATAAGGAAATAAAAACAGCGTTCATGCGTACGTACGGCCTACCGTCTCCATGAAAGGTGTATTTCATTCCATTTATCGATCTATCATATATATATATGTATATGTTGAATATATATATTATATATAAATCATGTTTTAAATTCTGGAATTATGTAAATCAGGATATAATTAATAATATCATGACCAACAAGTCGAAACACATACAATAAATGAAACGATTTTACCCAAATCGCTGCTTTTACATAAAATTTACAAAAGAAATGGTAATATAAAGTCATAAGTAAACCATATATGATATCATAACAATTAATATGATTCTGTAATAAGTCAATGACATTATTTAAATCATTATACAGGAGGTTCGGATACATACGAAGCATATCAGACATAAGGTATGGGATAATTATTTCAATCTCAATCTTATCCGAGATTGTTTATTCATAAGTATTTACTGGGGTGATATATTTTATCCATTCCCATAATATTTTTTTCATAATGTTTTTAATATTATTCCATTTATTTTTAATGTGATGTGTACCCCTATTTGTCTTTTACT
This sequence comes from Viscum album, assembly GCA_963277665.1. Taxonomy (NCBI): domain Eukaryota; kingdom Viridiplantae; phylum Streptophyta; class Magnoliopsida; order Santalales; family Viscaceae; genus Viscum; species Viscum album. The sequence continues at coordinate 820,986,506 of OY728130.1, read as the reverse complement.
TTGTGTTATGTAAGGAATCTTTCTTTTTTTTACCATATGAGAAAGTTTTTGACTTTTCCGACAAAAGTACGAGAAGAATGTTATTTTTAAATTATACAACATGAATGGATTTTTACGGTTTCATAATGATTTATTTAAATGAAGTTTAATCTAAAAATGTTTATTAATATTTTCAAAAAAATACTTTTCTTTTATGATTGTGTGGCATTTTGTGAAAAGAAAGTTATTTTGAATAAGAAAGGATATTATCCTCAAGAATTCATTTCAAGTGCTTTATCAAAACCATTTTCTATCTAAGATGACATTATTTCATAGGTGTATGTTTCATGTATAATTTATATATGATTTAACTGGTTTTAATTATATTATGATGAAATTATATCCATGTGTTTTATAAGGATTATTTTATGACAGGATGATGTTTATGAAACCCATTTTATTCTTTAGGTTATGTTGAATATTTTAAGATTATTTTGATGAACAAGTAAGAATGATTTCATTATGAGATGGGTGGGACCTATATCTCCCTCCAATGCATTGGGTAAAGATTTATATCTCATGAGATAGACAGGGCTGGAACGGTAAGTTATTTTGGTTCAGTGTTATAGGACTGAAATGAGGAGTGAACTCAATTCAGAAAGGGACGTTCTCCACTAAGATAGTTTTTGCAGTAATTCCTTGGCTACTATGGAAATAATATCATGTGATTATTGGTTTGAAATAATTACATGTCTTATTACCAGGATATTTTATCATGATTGATGGTCCCTTATGATATATGTCTTACACACTTCCAAGATTCATGTCCTTGCTCATGATTTTGATGTTTAGATTTTATGTTCAAGTTTTTGCATTCAAAAGTTTATGGATTGTTTTATGTTCTCTATGTTTTCCCTTACTGGGCATTTGAGCTCACCCTTTTTTTATATTTTCGTTTCCATATGATTTAAGTAAATGTTTTAGGTAGGAAAATAAAAGGGGAAGATCTTTATAGTAAATGTTGAAGATATTTCACCATGATTAGAAGATTATATTCTGAGTTTCCAAAGACATTGAACAATTACGGTCCTTTGGTGTATGTTTTTGTTATGTATTAATTATTCGGAAAAATTAATGTAATGTCCATGTACGTCATTCTTTGGGTCTCTACATGTTTTATCCCATGATGTTTCAAATTTTCGCTGAAATATTATAGCCCAATTGTATGCACCAATTAGTAGAAGCGAGTGGATTAGTACCATAATGTGCTTGGATCCTATGATGTTTATTCCATTCCTCTTGAACTTCATCATGGGACTACCCAATTCATATCCAACTAAAATTTAATTGTAAAAAAAGTAAAATTTCCCTTTTAAACAGTGATAAATTAAAAAATTGAATCAAACATGAAGGGAAATTTTATAATCACTATATAATTTCCAATAAAAAACTAGTTTAAAATAGTGGCTTAAGGTTTATTAAATTCAACACTACCTACAGATCAAGGTAAGTTAATAAAATCTTTGACACTCCGGTAGTAAGAATGTTCTTCTATATGTGATTTTTGAATTGAATGATAAGTTAAACTTGATGGGTGCTTCTTTCTCAATAGCATCTGAAAGAATGTGGGGATGATTCAGTTATGGTTCTGACCAGTGATTGTTTATCATAATATCTCCTTCAATCAACTATGTTGTGAAAGAAATTGGATTTTGATTCTTTAGGATTCATAGAAAACATGGTTGGTGGGGGACTATTTCTAGTTGGTATCTTACTTTTATGGTATTTTCTACCTAAAAGATCACTTTTTCATCCCATAAACATTGTGGAGTAAAATCTTTTATCATTTTAATATTTATTAATGGGAATTACACATATAATTATGAATATGTATTATAATAGGATACGTTATTCTAGTGGATAGGTATAAAACATGATATTACTAATTTTTTGTCCCACAATTACTCCAACTAGTACATGATGGAAGGGAACCCAAAGCCTATTAGTCTGGTATAGTCTCTTAATATGATGGTTTTCATAGGGGATATGTTTTCCCAGGACATCATTATAAGATTACAATAGTATCTATAATGAAAAAATGTGGTCTTGGTGGTGATTGATTAATTAAATGAAATCAAGTAAGATTATTTTTATTAGAGACACCACCCATGTCGAAAAACAAGGAAATATATACATGAATGAGATTGTGAGGTTTTATGGGGTTCTATCTTATGTTTTCCCGAAAAAGGATCAATGGATCACTTCAATATTCTGGAAGACTATCTAAGAGGTGATGAGAATTCTTATCAGGTTGAGTACAGCTTACCATCCAAAGATATATGTTCATATAGAGCATGATATTTAGATCCTCGAGGATATGATCTAAAAATGTTCCATGGATTTTTTTGGGTTATGTTATATCCACCTTGTATTTCTCAATTATGCACATAAAAAGTTTTATCAGGAGTGGATCATAATGGATGCCTTCAAGGATTCTCATGGTCACCCATGTATATCATCTCTCTATTGGGAAGATGTTCGAGAGGTATCTCATTCGTAACCGAGTTTCATTTAAGGGATTTTGGAATGGATCCAAAATTTACATCGACACATAGGTATATATGAGAGTTAACATAAATCATTTTGTAATTTGTGGAATCTTCCTTTGGATTTTTCAACTGGTGGTAGGTTTTTCATGAATGGTTCTCTTTGGCTGGGTCACTGTTATCTCATCAAATATTTGAATCAAGAAATGTGATATGTTTAACCATATGATACCACTGAGTTTCTTGAGAATTTTTTATATTTGATGGATTTTCTAGTATAGATTAACAGTATTCATTATTTTTCCCACATATCTCACCATTTGAATTACCATCCTGATCCCGCACTTTTTATGAATTTGGAAGGGATTGAGTTGTATCTAGATGATTATTGCATGAAATACTAGTGAATATCATTAATTATGAGATAAAATACTTTTTTACAATATCATTCTATTGGAAAATTTTATTTTATACTAATGATTTTATTATCATGATACTAGGGTGTACAAATAATCAGCAAGGGGGAATGGCCTCACCTCTTTCCAGAGAATCTTTCATCGACATGAGATTCCTAGGATGAAAATTAATATGGTTGGGAGAATAATAATAGCATAATTAAATGTATAATAACTTTTAAATGTATATGATGTTTCAATTTGAGTTCAAATGGGAATTAGAGAAGAATTAGTTATTTTCAATGGACCTTGTGTTCAAAGCTAGATTCATAACCGGTACGCCCATTGAATATGACTCATGAGGTATGTATGTAGTATTCAATATTACATGAACTCCTAGATTGAGAAATCCAAATAATCTATGAAATGGAAAAAACTCATGTCGTTAATTCATCATCTAGGGTTTTTTAAAGAAGTTGATTCCTTTTTGACATCAATAAAATACTTACCTTTCACACTAGGTATATGGGGTTCACGAAATGTAATGATTCTTCCCAAAGGGGTTTTAAATGTTTAATGTCCATCTCTATTATCATTATGTTGGAAAATCTTCTATGGACCCCTAGGACTAAAGCAATTTCACTTGGGTGGTTTCACTCCTTCAATATTTCTCCGCTTTCATTTTTTGTCCATCACATAACTAATCCCTCAAATCTTAGTAGGAATTACAGTAACTTATTGTTTTGGTAGTTATGATGGGTTGTGTTTTTTTATTTGTGGTCATGATATGTTTCTCTTTTATCACCTTACATTTCTATTGTGTCGTTTTCTTTTTATGGGTGCTATTTTAGTTGGTTATTATGTGACACATGACTTTCTTGATGTATGATTCAATACAAACTCTCCTATGAATTTTTTAATGGAATTTTTCTATATGATATTAGAATAAAAGATAGGTACTCAACTAATTACTCTTAATTTTCTTTTTATCTATGTGTGAGTTTTTACCATTATAGGTGTATTTTTTCCAGAGATTGATGTAGGAGTTTTTATCTCTGGGATACGGTGGATGACCAATACTTTCCCTTCATTTTTAATGTTTTTAACAAATTATTTTTAATGAATTGTTGATTTTCATAAATTTGGTTTTCATTAAAAGATATGGATCCCTTATTTTTTGTAATATAAATTCGGTTTTCTAATCATTGTAAATGGAGTACTAAATGGGGTTTCAATGATTATTTTTCATGAAAAATGTTTTCTAACATTGTGGAATGTGATTTTAAATTTGAAAAAAAAGTTTTTATATGATTTTATAAATGAAACATAAGGGATCCATTGGTAAATAGGTGAAGTGTTTAGTATTAAGGATTCCACTATGGTATATACATGGTTTTACATTTAGGGATGTTATCTCATTCTTATATAGAGATGTGTTTGGCTCTAAGACTTCACTGCCAGGGTAGGAGGGTCCCCTTTCATGTGTGGTCCTATATTCTTCAGACCTTTATACATAAGGTTGATGTACATATAGTTCAAAATAGGCATTATTGTTGTATGATTGACCAATCTATCATGATAGTATGTTTTCCTTTTATTTTGTTACATTTTTTCAATGGTTATCTACTATTTTTTATTTAATATACTTATTATTGATAAATGTAGTATTTTTGTTTATAATTAATCATTAATACAATTTTACATATAAATTTTTAGAACTATGGATAATGTGCAGAATGACTATCATGATTTTTGAATGAAATGGTTTAACTTTTTATTATTCCATGTTTTCTATAAATTGAGAATATTGGGATTAATATATATATATTATATATAAAACTTAGTTCAGATCCGACTAATCATATTTAAATCACACCCTCCACATTCCTTTAGGAATGTAATGACCTTTTATTTTTATTTAATTATGGATAATAAAATGAATAATATTGAAGTATCAATTTTTATGTCAAATGGTCATAGAAAACATTTGTCATGAAGGTGGGAATATTCCCACATATAATATTGAGTTGTTGTTTCCAGATCTAGTTTTCATTTCAGGTTTATAAACATGTACTTATATATTTATCTTTTTGATTGAATTGATATCATTTTCCTTATATGTTTATATAATATATTGTTTTCCTTCCACTATTTCCTTCCACTATGTGTATATATCTATATATGAATTTTTTTTATGATGCATGAAATAAATCACAATGGTTGTTGATTGATGCCCATATGATAGGTACCAACTGTTGGGGTTATGGAATTCCTCTCAAGAATGTAGCAGATCAATTTATCTACTATTTTTGATGGTATATTGGTTCATTTCGTTATTAGTGGAGATCATCAATTGGTTATTTGTTTCACTATGAAAAAAGCACAGATGAGTTGGAAATTTACTATATAGTCAAAAACGATATTGTATAAAATAGACATAGAGTATATGATAATAAAAAATATTTAATGGGAGATATATCATTACATGGGATATTAAGTAACTTAAGCATCAACCAAGATAATTTTAATTTATTTTTTGGTATCGGGAGTTCAATTTTCCTTTAAAAAAATAAGATTAATAATATTCCAACAAAAAATATTGATTTTTATTTCTACTTCATATGAGTTATTATAAATGTGTTGTTTATCTAACAGGGTAATATTATGAAAATAGATACCCTAGAAGACATTTTGATGAAGGTGTTCATAGTTATCAATTTCTAAAACTTTTTGGACTTGATCAATATCAATAATACTAGAATAACTTGGGAATTAAAATTTATAGTGTCCATTTAAATATTTTAATTTTCATTAAATACTTCTCCTCTAACCCTGATATTTTTATGGGGGATTATCCTGATTATTGAAATGATTGTAATCTTTGTATTATTCCATTTTATTTAAATAGTCTTTCCTACATTCCCCCATATAGTTTTTGATATTGAGTAGACCATGTTAATTTTTTGATCTTCTTTTCTTTCTTCATTTTATTGACTAAAACATTTAAAATGATAAATTTTCCATAAATAAATATGTGTAATGTTATATTAGAAAAGAGGTATACACATAGAAAACACAATGTGACAAACTATGATTTAATAAATTAATGGAAAACATTAAATTATCAAATAATTAAATTGATAAATAATCCAATTATTAAAATGGTAAAAAATATATAGTAGAAAAAAATTAATTATAAAATTTGGATATTCTTGATATATTGGAATCATCTCTACGAATAAAAAAAATATTGAAAAAAATCAAATATTAGTAAACAAACAAATATTTTTTAAATTTAAATATAGAACATTGTGGATTTTTGAGGTGAATAATTAATGAGGTAATGAATAAGTATTTAAAGGAGATAATTTTACCAATGTAATAGTAAAGTGACTATTATAATAGTTACCTAACAATTCAGAATAGTAACAGAAAACTTGGGAATATTAACATGATCATTGGAATAGTAATTTGACATGAAAAAAATAAAATTTAATATAAATAATATTTATCTTAGGTAAGCTATGTAAATTTAAATATTTTTACTCCATAAAATTAATTTCGTGATTAAAAACTCAAAAAAATAAAAGAACATTTTAATATCTAGTAATTTAAAGTCTTATCTAAAAAAATAAAAAATATTAATGATAAAAAAATGTAATATATAATTATTTTATTAAAATTTAGATAATTTTAGAAAAAATCATTTAAAAAAATTAGGGTGATTTTTTTGTTATTTTTCTAAAATACTTATATCTTTAGCAAAATAATATAAATTTTTTATATCCATTTTTTATTGAATTACATCATTAATAATGAATAAATGACCAAATAATCTATCTAAAATGACTCTCAGCCAAAAAATATTTATTTTAATATGTTAAATATTAAAAATCAACAAACTAGTTTTCCAATCCAAAAAATTTCATTTCCAAACCTAATGTCAAAAGTATTTATTTAAAAAATTACCCCAAATTCCATTTTTTATAGAAAATATTGAATTTGAATTATTAAATGGTGTTGAATGCTAAAAAAATTTAATTAAATTGATATATTAATCATTATTTCAAAATAACAGTATTATAGGGTTTATTGTGGACATAGTATTTTATTTTATATTTTATTCTAGAAATACCGCTCTCCCTCCCCTTTGAAAACCACCCCTCCCCCACTTTCCAAAGACAATGATCTAAAAATATTCCCTTTATTAATACTTTTTATGCCTTAGTGATGTGATAAATTAAAATAATTTACTTCATAAATGTATGACTAAAATCATACAAGAGATTCAACTTCAAGAAAGAAGTATATTTTTATCAGATATTCATTAATTTTCATCCTCTCTTTTCATTTTTACCAATATATTTCCAAGCAAAAAAAATATATTATTAAATATATGGCATGATAAATCTATATTAATGAGGTTAACTTATTATAAAAATTATAGTCTTGAACTAATTATATTTCATACCTATATTTCTTCTTCTTTGGAAAATGTTCCTAATATTGGTCAGTTAACCGCCAATGAGGTCATTTTTAACTACTTTTATATAACCAACCATATGGATAGTTATAATAATTTTATATAACATATAAATTTATATATTTACATATTTTAATTATCTATAATTTTCATTTCATATGTTTTCATTCCCATTAAAAAATTGTGAAGTTTGAGAAAATGGGATATTTTTATGGAAAATATGATTTCAAAATGATTCAATTTGAACAAAAATGTATTAAATATAATTGAATAATATTAATTGATAAATATTTAAAAATTTATAAAAATTCACTACAGGTTAAATGTTTAATAATATTAAATGTTTTATTCAAGAGGTGGAAAAATAATGAAATATAGAAGTATTTTTGGTGAGTGTATTTTCACCCCCGACATTCTATTTTGGCATAGTCCATCCATCTTGTAATTTTTAGTTTTATATACTATTAATATTCCTTAAGTAAAATTTCACTATTATTCCAATTTATTTTCAGGGATATACATGTTTTCCTCCAACCCAAAATTATTTTTGATCTATATTCAATTTCATTCATTAATGAATTTTCTCCCCAAAACATATATTTGAATCATCATGAGTTGTATATTATTTTCTCAATAATTATTATATTTATCACTGAAATATTTTCCCTTATTCATTTTTGAGTGAAATATAATATTTATTAAATTATTCATTTTAAAAACCATATGAAACCAATTCCTTTCAATGGGATATTTAAGGACTATATTTGTTATACGTCCTATGTGGTAAGCATGATTATGATATTTTATGATTTTATGGGTGGGACTATAATAATATATCCTTATAATTCATAATGAATTGTTATATATCTTTGGATAAAATTTTCTCTATTTGTGAACATGATTATAGAATTATTCATAATGATGATGTTATAATTTATGCTGATGTGTTATGCATGAACAAAATGTTATCTTTACAAATAATTATGTGTGGCAATAGAAAAAATATGACATGATGTTTAATTTTTATAAATATTCCATAGTCTGTTCCTTTATAAAATGTTTCACTCTTGAGTATAATAATTTATCTATGACTATTACATTACTTTTTTATTATTCTCACCCTCGTTCAATTGATTATTCCCATTATTAATTCCTAAAAGGGATTTTAGATCAACCCTTTATTTGATATATATCCTCTTTTCATTACATGCACTAAGGATAAAAAATAATTTTTTGAAGGATACTGATGAAGGATTTAAATAAATTATTATAATTTTTTTGTTGGTAAATAAATCATTAAAATATTATTCTTCAGTTCCTAAATAATTGGATCCTATATTTTTATTTCTATTGTTTTGTTTATTTTAATAACTGTCTACAATCATTTCTGAAAAATTTTGGGTAACAATCATTGGTATCAGTGATTGGATTAGTTAATTTTTTTAAATTGGATTAATATATACTCGTTAAAATAACATGTATACATTTATGGATATGGAAACATCCTACATATTTAATTTTTAAAAAAAATTGGCATAACGGTCAAACAAGATATAACTTTAGAGTGAATTTTTATATATAAATAAATTATTCATTCATAATTTGTTTACTAACATTAATTTTCATACATTTTCTATTGTAAAGAATATTGGAATATTTTTAGAACCACTCCAATTACCATGTGATGAAAAATGAAATGAATTTTCTAATAATATCCATTATGCAATAAAGGGGTGAGTTCTATACATTAAAATATTACATACCCACCTGAATAAAGATATTAAGAATAACCTAATCCATATATAATTTCTTCCTACAACCTAGAAGGAGAAACAATCCATTGATTTTATTATATATTAATTAACACCAATGTTAATCCAATCATTTTATCCACTTCTTACAGAATATTGGGTTAACTCCATAGATAATATCTTTTTTGTGATCTACTCTTCAAAAATGGATATGGTGACACTGGTCGTATGAAATTTAGATGGAGAAGTCAATAAATGGTGGGAGTTGATAAATAACTCCAAGAAAAATGTTTAAATAGAAGATATGCAGTATAAATAGTTTATGAAAATATTTATGAATAACTATTTCTATATAACTCTTTGAAAAAAGATGGGAGATACATATTATTGAAGGAAAAAAGAAAGGTTAACCCTTAATTATTTATATGATAAAATCACAAGTATTTTATTATATTCAGTATGATTATATGTGAAAATGTAATGAAAAACTTATAGATTCATTACTGTTTTAGAACCACCCCATTGAATAGGTGCATCTATTCATGACTTTGGGAGTTACATATAATCGGTTTTATGCACTCATAAAGTAGAGACATATTATAGATAATCATCCAATGGTTATAGTTATAAAAATATATCAATTTGGTGTCATTTTTATGGGTCAAACGACATAACATGAAACATGATCAAACCACGAACGCGTCAAAATCATGGAAAGATGTATCATTAGAATTTCAGAAATGGGATGTGGAAATTCAACAGGTCTGAGAAAGAATGACACCATGATTTAAACTGTTGAATATACATGATAAATCCATCCAAAATAATTGAGGAAATGAGGGAACCACTAAATTCAACACACATGGTTCAATGCTTCAACGGTAGGGAGCAGGGTCAGTAAGAACAGAAGTGCCCTAAAGCACTCCTCTTTGAGGGTAATCAACATTATAATCCATAAAAGTAAAAGGGGAAATGAAATTATTATGAAATAAATATTGTAAATGTGGATTGTGAAAATGAAATCATATAGGGTACACTTCCTATCCACTCAGGAATGGATTTTTTTTAATTTGATTCTAGTTATACACATTCATTTATATCCTATATGTTTTCTAGAACTATTGAATCAAACCCATTATTCCATGAATTTTCAATATATATTAAAATTCCTATGAGTGTGATCATTGAATACCATATCCCAAACAATAATCTTGTTAGTGTATTTGGGATGGATCATCCAATGAAACTCATAATACATCCCATAGTAAAAATTGAAACAATAATTGGCTTATATTGTATATAATTATATATAGAAAACATAGAAATCCAAAAATTGTAATTATCTTTTTATAATATGAATTATCTCAAGCTCTTATACAAATGTAATGAAGATCATGAATCTCAAATAGAGGATCCTAAAACGGTATGGGTGTTGATACCCTATAGAGAAGCATATTTTTTCCAAATGGTCAGGTTAACAGAAGTAATCCACCGCTATGAAATTTCCATTTTATGGTAAATCACTAATTTATTTGAAAATGTACTTCATTGTATTTAATAGGATTGATAGTTTTATTTTTCAATGGATCTTATAAATATTTCCAATCCATTATCTAAATTCTCACACATGATGACCCCAATTGAACTGGAGTCGTTAAACAAGAATATATTAAATAATTTAGAAAGAGGGATCATATGACCCAATGCATCACCTTGGGGTATACTATTTCATTTTTTAAAGAAAGGGATCAATCAATGTAGTTGGGTATCGATTACTGGGAGCTTAACATGATCACAAAAATGAATAAGTATCCCCTCTTAGGGATTCATGTAGTGTTTGATCAGCTACAAAAATATCAGCATTTTTCAATGGTAGATCTTTATTTTTTATCAATAGTTATATGTTAACAAGGATTATATTTTGAAAAAATGTTTTCTAACATGGTATGAAAACATTGAGTTCATAGTGATATCCTTCAGAAACTCTAATTCTCATTGGTTCTCCGTGTATTTGGTGAATATTATCTTTAGGGACATCTTCAAAAAAATTGAGGTGTTCCACATCGATAATAATATCATTTACTCTATTATCAAGGAGTTATAGCAATAGGATCTAAGGATTTTGCTGCAATCATTATGAAAGGATTAACTATATTCGATGATTAATAATTCGTACTTTGGAATATGAAGATTTATATTATTGGGGGTAGATTATCACAAGTTAAATAATTTCAATAGACCATTCAAAAAAAATGTAAATTGAGGAATGAACCAAACCCATTAGATTCCTGGAAATCCATATTTTTTGGATTATATTGGTGCTACTGCAAATTTTGTTTATAAATTTATCTGGATTTTCTATCCTAATAACTATGTAAACATAGAGAAGGCTAAATTATTAATGGATGGATGAATGTAGGGAATCATTAATGAATTATTAAATGGATGTTCATGAAACATGTAATCAAAATAATATCATGTGAATAAGGTCTTTTAACATATAGTGATCCTCTAAAGTAAGGTTGTGGTTGTTTACACAAGTACAATGACAAAGAGATAGATTAAAAATCATGAAAAATTACAAATACATGAGAGAAACTAGAGAACACATTATCTAGACATAGAAATTGAGATCTTTATTATGATTAATTTGTGGTACTAGCTCTATGGTTAGAGGTGAAACATAAATACTTATAATAGGGGTATAATGTACATATTCACATTGTGGGAGATCAAAAAGTATCAAATAATATTGTTAAAGCTAATAATGGACTACAATTTATCAATTCACTATTATACGGGAAAGGAAAAAAATGTAGTTAATTCTCTTTTTATAAAAGAACCTGTTACTCTATACATGATACAGATTGGGAAAGAACCTATCTTTATTGATATAAAAATGATGAATATGGATATTATAATTGAAGGGAATATATCCTAACATTAGAAAATTATTTCCCAACTATATATATATGAGAAGATTGAGGAGGCATGTAGGTGTGATATTGAGCTTTAAAATTAGTGATTGAAGTAATGGAAGAGAAGCTTAATGAGTTAAAAATTGAAGAATATGGTGTGATTTAGTTAGGATCTAGGACTATTATACCTTTATCCAAAAATAAAGAATAATATATTGGATAATTCACCTAGGTTTATTTTATACATCATTAGACGAAGTACCAAAATATACTTCAATCTATGAGAGTACATCAATTGGGAAAACACGAATAAAGATATCAATGAGTAAACAAAAATGATCTTGATATGTATGAAATGCGAATCAGAGAAATAGAATTCCAATTTTATTCTAAATCCATTACTTATACCCAGGATTAAGTTGTATAACATTACAATTTACCTCAGAACTAGTATTCCCAAGTCATCTAATGGAAAAAAATGAGATATGGGTTATTATAACCTTGACTCCCAAAAAATTCCATGTCCATCAATTATTTGTAAGATTTATCACATGAAAAATAAAATGATATTTGTAATGTATGTGGTGAAATATGAATGAGTTGAAAATTTTTATCATCAATAATCATAATCAAAGTTTCATAGCAGAATTCAGTAGTAGTCTTAAACAATATTTGAATACATAATAGATTTTTAGTATGTCATATCTCCCCCAAACTGATAGAAAAACTAAAAATACTCTTACGAGTCTTGAGGAAATGTTGAGATAATAACCAATGGAATTTAAAATATCATGGGAACAATATATCCCATTAGATTTTTTCTAATTCAACAATATATTCCACTCACATATTCAAATGATTTAACATGATGGTTTGTTTGGGAAGTGATTTCAAACAACAATTTTTTTGGGAATAAGTGAGATAATGAATGATACATGGACCTAATATTAATCAATAAGATAGACTAGGTTCATTCCATCCTAATATATATAAATTTTACTCAGAGTTGACAAAATAGCTATGTGGAAAACCATTTAAAGTACTTTGATTATGATATTAGAGTATTTTTTATTTAAATATCTCTATAGAATATTTTCATTTAGTTTCGAATAAATAGAATCCTAGCACTAGGAACATTGGCCCCCTGAGATCGTTGATCACATTAGATCAATGGACTATCAAGTTTCATATCCACCAAATATGGCTCATGTTCATGTTTTTTTTTCAATGTATCTATCATGAGGGAGTACATAACTGAACCCTAACAAATGATGAGTTCAGAGGTGGTACAAGTATAAAATGATCTATTGGATGAAGAATGGTTGAGGAAGATATTGGAAAATTGAGATAATATTCTATGCAAAAAGGTAGATTAGATTATTAAAGTGTTTTTACCGAACTGTAAATATGAAGAGGTGAAATGGGAACAAGAATAAATATTGAAATAAAAGAACCCTAAACCATTCAAAACTGAGAATATGAATATATATTTTTGGGAATAATGTTTTTAATGGCGGTAATAGGGTAACAAACCAGAATTTTAAAATGATAACAGTTTAATAAATTAATGTGTGTTATAATATATTAAATTAGTATGATAATAAGATATCATATAGGGAAAAGAATTCACTACAAACCGTTAATTAAAAATAATTATCTTTTTCAAAATCAATCCTTTTAAAATTCTAAATATTTTAATGGAAAAAATATATTATTTTCAAACTATAATATGAGAAAAATTCACGATGACCGTCTTCAATCATTCCACCCATTAACAACACTATATAAATGAAACAAGATATTAGTAAAGTAATAATAATTTAAGAAAAAGTATATATAGAAAATTTATATAGATTGAGGTGAATAATTAATGTAGTAATGAAATAATATTTATAAGAAGTTATTTTATAGTTGGAATAGACATATAATGGTTGGAATAGTTATATGACAATTGGGAATTGCAACCTGATTATGAGGAATAGTAACCTGACTGTTTTAATTTTAATATGTCAAAAAAGAAAAAAAAAGTAATATAAATTATATTTATGTTTGATTATTTCGGTAATTATTATTATTATAATACTATAAAATAAATATAAATATTAAAAAATCAAAGAAAATTTAAAACATTTTTACTAAACTATATTTTAAAGTATTTCAAAAGAAAACATAATTTATAAATAGAAAATAAAAATAACCTAAAATAAATGATTAATATTATTATATTTTTTTTATTTTTTGAAATATAATTTCAAAATTTTCCATGGGTGATTATTTGTTATGTTTCTAAAATACAGTACTTTTTAGGGGAATTATAGTAATACAGTTTTCTCTATATCCAATGAATATTGAATTAAAATATTCATGACGAAATAATGACCTAATAATTTATAGAATATGAGGCCTGAAAAAATATATTTATAATGATAAATTTTTCATTAAAATAAAACAAAATTTTTTATAAAAATATATATTACTTCCAAAAGAAAAATGTCAAAATTATTCCTTGGACATATCAATTTTTCTTCTATACCACATTCATTTTTAATAAACTAGTGATTTAAAATTATTAATTGGTTTGAAGTCATACTAAATTTTATTATATATATGTATGGTTAATTATAAAAAAAAATATCACCATTATAAGATTCAACTTGGTCATATAATTTTATTCTTAAAATAACCATGTCCCCATATATAAATAACCAATCACCCTCCTATTGGAAAACAATACAACCTCACATACCATATCCCAAAATCTATTCAAATCCAATATAATAATCCATTATAAACCATATCTATGTATATGAGAAAACCAAATCCACTAATAAAGGATCTTTAATGTTGCATAAAAGAAGAATCATTAGGAAAATAGTATGTTTTTATTAAATCCTCTATCATTATAATTATATATTCTATTTTTCCATATTT
Organism: Viscum album; assembly: GCA_963277665.1. NCBI lineage: Eukaryota > Viridiplantae > Streptophyta > Magnoliopsida > Santalales > Viscaceae > Viscum > Viscum album. Next base: position 820,971,503 of record OY728130.1, on the reverse strand, counting down.
AATTCATAACCAAATATTATAATATAAAATATTAATTATTTAAACATTATTTTAATTACTTTATCCAATTGTAAAATTTATATTTTTATTTATTTATGTTTTATATCTCTTTTTCTCCTCCTTTTTATAACATTCTTAACAAGGGTCTATTAATTGTCAATTAGGATGTTTCTATCTTCTTTATATCACAAGATAAATTCATGGATATACTAAATATTGTATCATATATAAAAATAAAAATAAAAATATATTTATTTTATGATTTTGTAATTGACATTACAATGGAACTAATTAACATGTAAAGAATAGAAAATTCAATGAAAGACAAGACATTTTTATGTAATAAATCATATAAAAATGCTTAAATTTAAATCACCAAAATTAATAAATAAATTAAAATTATTATACTTTACAAATATTGAAAACGTAAAATAATTACCTTCATGTTAAATTCACTAATACACATATTTTCATATTATGGATGCATAAAAGTTACGAAATAACGAAGGACTTAAGGTAAGTAGACTATCAAACCCAACTCATTTTCTTTGGGTTATAAATTTTTCCCATAATTATCAGTATGGATAATCCCATGATATTACTTATATAGTATTTATTTGTAATTCAAATATTTGTTTGGGTAATACATATTTTCCACAGTGTGAAATTGATAATTTAACAAAATATAATAATTTTTTAAATTTAATTTCATTCCAAAACACATCACTGACTCATCTTGAGTTATTATTTCTTTACAAAAGAATGATGATTTTAATGATAGATATGTTTTTCCATATTAATTTGGAATTCTCAATTACTATTCATGAAATTATTCATTATGAAATCCTTAGGAAACTAATTTTATTCCATGGGTTTTTTCTTGAATATTATAATTAGATATTCTATATTGAATCCATGATTATGAGAATTTATGAAACGATAGGTGGTCCAAGAATTAAATATCCCTAAATTTAGCTGGGTAATTTAATGTATATCATTATATTATATGAACTAGGGTTGAACAATATTCTTTATTTATTCACAATGAAGATGTTTTTTATGACCATATGTTATTCATGAACAAGATGAAATCTATTTCCATAACTATTAAGGGTATTTGACCAATAGGACATGATATTTTATTTTCATGCAGATTCCACATTCCATTCCATTGAAAAATGTTCCCTCATGATCATTAGAAAGATAATATGGTTATGACATGATGATTTTTATTATTCTCACCCATGTACTATTGATTCATTTCCATTATTCATCCCATTACTTGGATTTGAGCTCATGAATTTCTATTATGTATATCCCCTGGTGAACACATATTATAAGAAAAAAACGAAATTTTATAAATATAATGAACAAGGATTTAAATAAATGTGATGTTTTATTATGAATATATGGATTATGAGCCTAAATTTACCAAGAGAAAAAATATATGGATCTCAGATTACTATCAATATTATGTAATTTATATAAAAAACAATGCAATAGTCATGTAATAAAAGGATGGATATCTATATTATTACAATTATATTAATTCTTGACAGAGAACATAAGGTCATTATTATAATAGAGTGTGATATGCAACACAATACAGGTAAAAATAGGAGTTTGTTGGGTGATATCCAATAATGTTTTTCATCAGTTTTAGTAGATATAATATGAAGAACTTGATGAAGAAATACCATAATCATCATACTAGGGATCCTTTTAAAATTTAATTTGTAATTACAATAATATATGAATTTCCAATATTTAAAACTCTTATTATCATTGATCAACTTGGAAACAGCCATCATATTTTTTTCTTTGTGGTGGAAAATACAAACCAAGATCCCTATAGTTATATCTATATATGATCTTTGAATCTTGAGACACTACCATTGGTTTTCCATGTGATAATATCGAAGAACAAAATTTCATTTTGATTCAAAATAGAAAACGATATGAAATTTATATTTTCTAATATTATTCTTGAGGGGGAGGGGAAGAGATTTATTTATGGAATTAGGGAATTATCTAGAGAGAATTCATTGTTCATAAATATTAATTTCCCCCCAAAACCATATAAATAGGATTATATAATTTGTGTTAAACTATTATTAACATTATAAAATCCCTCAGTTTAATTGTTTATTTTAGTTAAACCTTATATAATATAAAAATAATAATTTTATTATGACATTCTCATGACATATTCTAAACTAACTAATTAATATAGAATTTTTCTTGGGCCCTCTTAACTAAACCCACCAATCCTTCTCGATATTGTTCAAATAGTGAATAACAAAAATTTAATTGAATAAATAAATATTATTATATCATTCATTCATTTATTCAATAAATATCACATTCAATAAACTAGTGAATAAATATTTATTTTAATATTCATAAAATTAAATAAATTTTAAAATAAAGTTTTCACATGAATGGTGAATAGATAAAAAATTATCAATTACCTTGTAAATAATTAACAGGTGATAAATAAATATTATTTTTAGGAATGCTTTAAGAAATATTTATTATTTATTAAATTATTTAATTATTATTCTAGAAACATAGAATGCAATTTATTTATAAGATTAAATTTAATGAAAATATGATCAATATTTTTTATTTACATAGTGTGTGAAACTCTAAGATATATTTCTAATGTAATTATTGAGAATTTCTTAAATTCAAATATCAAAATTGTACAACATGTCAGGACACCTATAGACAAATAATATAATATTTTATTTATAAGAAACAAATATAAACAAATATTGTGCAATATAATCTACTTTACTTGATATCTCATTAAGAAGGTTCCATAATTTGTTTCATTGACCTATATGGTTGATTTATATTACCATTAATAACTAAATTGAAATATTCTATCCATCATCATGGAAAATAGATTAATCAAACTACACCATTATAATCAAAGGACCAAAAACATATTATTAAATTAACATTGAAGAGAAATGCATGTTCTGAAATTACTGAATTAATGTTATATCTCTTATGGTTCACCTAATGTATTCTACTTACCTACAATCATATATCATAATGGTGCCTGTGGGGCATGAGTGAGTTGGTTAATGGTGGTGGCGTCCTAACCTTGAGGTTTTGGGTCTGAGTCCTCGCAAGACAACACACTCTATATGCTAATAAACCTCTCGTGGGCCCCACTACCCCTTTGGGTACTGGCCTAATCCCAGGGGATGGCCACCTTGGGCCTCGCTGGGGACGTGCGGTGCACAGGTGGGGAGGCCACCCCAATACCTCATTACCCAACAACACGTTTTATGAAAAATAAGACTCATGGATCTCATTTATGGATCCAGCGATGTAGCATGGTGATGGATCCTAGATACAAGCACTAGTTCTTGATTGCAGATGGACCCCCCCTTCCTGGAGGTGTTTTAGAGGCATAAAATTAAAATAAATACAATCTTATGCATGGAATACACTAATATTCTTAAAATATTGTTTTACTGCCTTTTGATGGAAAAACTTTTTTAAATCAAACTTTTGACAATTTTATAATCTATATTTGTCAAAATAAACATATTCTTTATGATTGGGACATTGAAATTTACATTGTATAAATTTTTGGTATTTTTCTGACAATGTTCATTTTTTTAATGAATAGTGAAAAAATATTGCATTTTACATCGAAACTGCTTTTTCAATTAATTTAATTATATGGTTAGATTATATTTTTAATTGGTCTTAAAGTGTAATCTGAATACATCTTTACCATTTAATCCAATGGTGGTCATTGGAATCAATTTCACTTTGAAATTGGACTTAAACTGGTGTCAATCTTTTGATACTTATTGTTTCATAAAAACACGCTTTTTGTCATGATAGCGGGAATTAATTATTAAATTAATTAATTTGACTTATATGATTTGAATTCTGTAAAATATACATCATTTTTGAATTAATAATATCAAATATATCTTAGGGTGATGTTTTGGTTTTTTCTGAAAAACTTCAATTTTTTATGAATAGTGAAACCACTAAATGGAAGTTAAAGAAACTGATTTTTCGTTTAAATGAAAATTTGTCACTTATGTGATTGGATTTTCAAAAATTGGACATAAATGGTTTTTATTAAGAAGTAAAATGTGGTTCAATGAGATTAAAATAATTTTTCGGTGAATAGTAACTTTTAAGTTCTTAATCGCGATTAGTGGTAATTAGTGTAGATTAAGGTAAAAATAATGTTTTAACAATATGAGATGAGCTTGAAACATGTCCTACCCTCATGGGATGTGTCATGGACGAGAAAGAAAATCCATGGGTCAACTTGGGGACCCATGGAGCTACTTTGGTTGGGAAATGACATAAATAACTTTTTATTTAATGTTAAAATAAAAATGACACAAACATAAGATGTTTTACTAAAACAATTTTTACACGGGGTTATAAAAGTAATATTTTTCATTATAAATAGTCATTGGAATGATAAAGAGATTTTATACATCATAGTATTTTATTAATAATTTTTAGACTTTAAATAAATTAAATTATTTATGACATCATGATGATGCAGCGATTACCTCATTATTTAACAATTTAAATAAAATGGAAAGATAATGTAATATCTAAGACTTACACATGTCCAAAACCTATTGGATGAGTGTATTTCGAACCCTTATCACCTTATCCTCGAATTATTTCAATTTGGTACTTCTTAAATCCGAATACCATTTTAAAATAAAGTGACTTTTCTTTACTTTCCAAGAGTGCCCCTCCTCTCCTCTTATAAAAGGCCCCCAACTCTACCTCCGTACCCACACTCCCAAAGCCTTTGGCTTGGCCAACCCCTGCCAATTCTGTCTCTCCACATCCCTCTATAACTCTTTGAAGCCTCACTTTGGGCAGAAGTCTTCCCAAGGAAGCCTTTGAGCTCAAACTAAAGGGAGTTACCCAATTTTAAGGTAATGTCTTCACTTGAGTCCTTCTGTTTTATTTTTCTTCTCCAACCCCCTAAAATCATTTTATTCATTTCTTTTTTAACAACTCCAGTATCTTCAATATACTAGGATGTTGTTATATGAAGGATTCGAGCTACGCTTAGACACACCTACATCTAATGGTTAAAGGACATACTGTTTCCGTGGATGGTGAATTTATGCCTCTCGAAACGATGATTGTTAAAAATTCTTTTAACACCTTCAAAGGTGGCCATTAAGATGTCAATATATTTAGATATAATATATAATATGTTTATGTTTTCCTTAATCTTCAGTATTTTTCATTTTGGGCATACATTTATGGTTTCCATTATGGGTAAACGCGATATCTTCATTTAAGGAAGTGCGGATTACCGCCTCCTCAAAGTGATTTGATTCGTTAAATACCAAATGTGGTACGTATAAAGGATGGAACTATGATATTATATATGATTTATACTGGAATTATAATATACCTTTATATCATTATGATTCCATTCTATAAAATACAAAATATAAATGAAAGTAGAGTTCATGCGTACGTACGGCTTACCGTCTCCATGAACGGTGCATTTCATTTATTACCTCTAAATGATTATGTAATATTATAAATGCATGTATATACTGGATATATATGATATATACATCATTATTATAATTACGGATATAATGGATACATGAACAACTTGTAATTATAAAGGGTTTATTTTTGACTCAAGTACCAATGATCGTTAAAACGACCGTTCTTAACTTAAATAATTATATAGTGTTCATGACATGGAAATAAGTGATATAAAAGGAATAATTAACTTAAAAAAGTTCTTAAGCATGTATAAATTAACTCAAGTTTATTATTTAGGACATTAAAGAATTATCGAGTCAAGTCAGACCCGAGGTATGGGACTTCGTCTCAATCTCCTTTCATTGAGGCATATTTTGTTTTATAAACAACCTTATTTTATACGGTGTATAAACCCCTTTGACTTTTAAATTTATTCAAAAGGAATCTTTTTTTATACAAAGCATTTACTAAATGACAAAAGGGAATGTTTTTGTCGTACGTATGCGGTGACAATGACTTCTCTGTCGTCGTGACCATTGTTTGAGTTTCGGCTTCCTCTATAAGCCATACCTTTTTTAAAAGAAAAGTAAATATCATGTATTAATTTTCTTTTATTCTGGTATTGAAAATGGTTTTCATAATATTTTTATATAAATGTGTTGTATTGATATCATGTGATTGAAAGATAGAAATGTTATGTTTCATTTATGCATGTTTCATGTTATACGATTATGTTGAGGTTCTTGGGAATTATTATGAAGATGGGTGGTTCCGTGATAAACTATGGGTGGGTGATCCCGATATAGCTCTCCAATGCATTGGGTAACACGATGGAGTGAAATGTTAAGGTTTCTACGAAGATATTTAGGGAATATACTATGATGGGTATTCCAAACGTAACCAAGAGGGTTACCCCCTACGTAAGAATGTTATGAATTCCTCAAGTTACCTTTATGTTGTATGATTTCTATGATTTATTCATGATTTGATGAGGTATGTTAAAGTGATTATGTTTTATGGGTAAAGTATGATTTCATTCTTATGTATATATGTACCCATGTTTCCTTTCCATATTTTTATATCCCTTACTGAGCTTTTTATGCTCATCCCATGTTTTTTTGAAATGTTTTTCACAGGTCAAGGGAAAGGTACATGATATGATGATAGTGTCAAGTAAGTGTCAAGAAAGAATCCATGTTTTATTTTAAATATGTTTCCATTGATGGGAAAGAAGAATACTATCTTTATGTAACCACTTTGTTTATATGTGGAATGTAATGCATGTTTTATGATCTAATTCTCTAAAACTCTAAACCCGAAAAGATCCTCAATGTGTAATCTTGTAATAAATCAAGATTAAGTAAGGTTTAAGTTTGGGGCCTTATAGTTGGTATCAGAGGTCGGTTTAGATAACTTTAGGAGTTATAATTATATTAAATGATTATCCAAAAATATTTTTTTTATGGTCAAATTGAAATGATATAGCATATGAAGACTAGCATGTTGCTTCATCTAAGATATGTTAGTTCAGATTGGTTTTCCGCAGAGGAAACAGGGAAGCATTGCTAGGAAAGAATACAGAAGGAAATAACCTTCCGAATCAGCATCCTGAGATGGTCGGAATTGGAACTGAACACTTTGTTGCAGTAATGGCGCAGTTGACTCAAGCGATAAATGGTGGTGGTATCCATGCACGAGATCAGCCAGATCAACCGCAGAGGAACATGTCAGTGGTGGAACATTTCATGAGGCAACACCCCCCATCATTCAGAGGATCATCTGACCCTATACAAGGTGAAGGGAGGATTAAAGCACTGGAAAAGATTTTTGATGTCATGGGGTGTCAAGACAATCAAAAGGTTAGTGTTGCTATTTACCGTTTGGAGGGTGAGGCAGATCAGTGGAGGTCTATGGTTAAAATTATCAGGGACGCTGATGAGATTGATGCTCTTGACTGGGATGAATTCAAAGGTATGTTTCTTGAGAAGTATTTTCTTAAGTTTTTTCGACTTAGGATGGAAAAACAATTCTTAGAATTGAGGCAAGAGGAAGACTCAGTGGATACCTATGAAGAAAGGTTCACTCGATTGGCAAGGTATGCTCCAAATTTTATCCGAGACCTTGATAGTAAAATTAATCGTTTTTACTCAGTATTAAAGCCAAAATATCGAATGGCATTAGCTTCTCATGAGTTTAAAAGTTATGAAAAGCTTGTTCGATGTGCTGAGAAGGTGGAAATGGACTTTTCCGATGATCAAGTGTTCAATAAAAACCAGCAGAAGAAGAGATAGAGGTGGCAGGAGAAAGGTAAGAATTCATCAAAAAAGTCTAATGGTAAGAAAACTAAGTTTCTAATTTTTGATAAATGTGGCAAAAGGCATGCTGGGGAATGTAATCTGAATTCTGGAATGTGATACCGATGTGGTAATATGGGACATAAGGCTCGTGATTGCACTGAAAAGGATCAAGGTGAAGGGAGGACCAAATTTGATTTAAAGTTATCAAAATGTTATAAGTGCAATGAGATGGGTCACTATGCAAACGATTGTCTGACAAAGTGCTTGAGTGATGGGAAGCAGTTAGACTACAAGTAAAAAGGGATGGTGAAATCATTTGCAACTACTTCAGTAGATTTCGGGCCATCAAATGAAGTTGTATCAGGTACTTTGTTTGTTTTTTCAGATTGTGCCAGTGTTTTGTTTGATTCGGTGTCTACACATTCTTTCATCTCTGAAAACTTTTCTAGTAAAATGGGAATACCATCTCACGAAATGAATCCTGAACTTTTGGTAAAAACACCTGGGGGAAATGTTGAGGCAAAAATAATTTATAAGAATTTTTCTATCCTTATCTGTGGAAAGAACCTACTTGCAAACCTTATTGTTCTACCTCTAGTAGAGTTTGATGTTATCATGGGTATGGATTGGCTCTCTATTTACCATGCTAAGATTGACTGTAGAGCTAAAGAAGTTTCTTTTCAAAAAGACTTTCAGTTTGTGTACAAGAATGAAACCTTGCTGTTGATAACTTATCAAGAGGCCAAGAAACTTGTAAAAGATAGAAATGAATGTTGCCTTGCACACATCATTGAAAATAAAGGAACTGTTCAGATTAATGATGTGCCAGTGGTAAATGAGTATCCTGATGTTTTTCCTGATGAGTTACATGGAATAGTACCAGATCGGGAAGTTGAGTTTACTGTTGACTTAGTTCCTGATGCTAAGCCAATTTCAAAACCCCCTTATCGAATGGATCAAATTGATCTTTTTGAGTCGAAGGAGAAATTGCAAGATTTATTAGAGAAAGGTTTCATTCGACCTAGCACGTCACCATGGGGTGCTCCTGTTTTATTTGTTAAAAAGAAATATGGTTCAATGAGACATTTCATTGATTATAGGGCCTTGAATAATATTACTTTTAAGAACAAGTATCCTTTGCCTCATATCGATTATTTTTTTGATCAGCTCCAGGGAGCTCATTATTTTTCAAAGATTGACTTGAGATCGGGGTACCATCAGCTGAAGGTAAAGGAAGCAGATGTTCCGAAGACCACGTTCCGTACAAGATATGGCCATTATGAATTTTTAGTAATGCCTTTTGGGCTAACCAATGCACCTGTTCTATTCATGGACTTAATGAATATAATTTTCCATGCGTTCTTGGATAAGTTTGTTGTGGTTTCAATTGATGATATTTTGGTGTTTTCTAAAATTAAAGAAGAGCATGAAAGACATTTAAGGGTTATCTTGCAAACCTTAAAAGATAAGAAACTGTATGGAAAATTCAGCAAGTGTGAGTTTTGGTTGCAACAAATTTCCTTCCTTGGTCACATTGTTTCTAAAGATGGGATAACTGTTGATCCTGCAAAAACAAAAGTTGTGGAAGACTGTCCAAGACCCACAAATGTAACTGAGATTCGTAGCATCCTTGGTTTGGCAGACTATTACCGAAGGTTTGTTAGAAATTTTTCACAGTTATCTAGTCCAATGACTATGCTAACTCGGAAGGGTGTTATGTTTATCTAGACAAAATAATGTGATGATTGTTTTCAAGAATTGAAAAGAAGATTGGTGAAATCTCTAGTTTTGGCACTACCTTCCAGGAATGGGGAGTTTGTTATATATAGTGATGCTTCATTGAAAGGACTTGGTTGCGTCCTAATGCAGAATGATCCGGTAATTGATTATGCTTCACGACAGTTGAAAACTCATGAGGTAAATTACCCTACACATGATTTAGAATTAGCTGGTGTTGTTTTCGCTTTAAAAATATGGAGGCATAATTTGTATGGAGTAAAGTGTGAGATATATACCGATAACAAATGTTTAAAGTATATATTTACTCAGAAAGATTTTAACAAGAGACAAAGGATATGGCTAGAATTAATCATGGATTATGATTGTATAATTCATTACCATTAGAGAAAAGAAAATAAATTGGCTGATGATTTGAGTCGAAAAAGTAATGCTTCATTAGCAATGTTACATTTGGAATGTGATCCTTTGGTTATGGATTTGATGAAATTTTTCATAGAAGTTGTTGGTGTAGAAATTTATTCTATTTTGTTTCAGTTATCAGTAAGAGAATCTCTATTAGATAGAATCAAGAAAGAACAGAAGCAAGATAGTGAGTTGTAGAAAAAGGTAGAGCTGCTTCAGAAGGGTAAGTTGCCGGAATTCAACATTGATAATGATTGTGTTTTGATATTTGGGAAGAGATTGTGTGTGACTTGTGATTCACAGTTGAAAAGAGAGTTGTTATGTGAAGCTCATAGTTCTCCGTTTTCAGTTAATCCTGGTAGTACTAAGATGTATAGAGATCTGCGGGAGTATTACTAGTGGGATGGAATGAAAAGAGATATTGCTGATTTTACTGTGAAGTGTTTGAATTGTCAACAGGTTAAAGCAGAGCGGTAGTTACCGAAAGTGATGCTTCATCCTTTACTAGTGCTAGAGTGGAAATGGGAGAATATATCCATGGACTTTGTTGTGGGATTACCGAATACATCTCGAGGTAATAATGCAATATGGGTAATTGTTGATCGCTTGACTAAATATGCTCATTTCCTTTCTATACAAGATACTTTTTCCCAAGATCAACTTTCCCGTTTGTATCTGAAAGAGATATTCAGGTTACATGGAGTTTCTCTCTCCATTGTATCTGATCATGATCCCAGGTTCACTTCTAACTTTTGTAAAGGCTTTCAGAAGTCATTGGGTACTGAATTAAATTTTAGTACAACATTTCATCCTCAATCAGATGGGTAGTCAGAACGAACAATTCAGACCTTGGAGGATATGCTACGATCTTGTTCGATGGACTATCAGGGAAGTTGGGACCAACATCTTTCTTTGGTTGAATTTTCATATAATAACAGTTTTCATTCCAGTATACAAATGGCACCATTTCAGGCATTATATGGGAAGCGGTGTCAAACTCCAGCTTTTTGGGATGAAGTGGGTGAAAGAAAGCTGATGGGACCAGAATTGGTAGAAGATATGGCAGAAAAAGTTTAGCTAATTCAGAAACACATGAGAACAGCTCAGAGTAGGTAGAAGAGTTTTGCAGACAATAGAAGTAAGGTTCTAACTTTTGATGTAGGTGATCATGTTTTTTTCAAATTCTCACCATGGAAAAGTGTGATGAGATTTGGTAATAAAGGAAAGCTGAGTCTATGGTTCATTGGACCATATAAAATTCTGGAGAGACTTGGATCAGTTGCATACCGGGTGGCTTTATCTCCGAGTTTATCTTAGGTACACAATTATTTTCACGTTTCGATGTTGAGAAAGTACATGCCAGATCCATATCATGTTTTGAGTCCAGAGGTAGTTCAGCTGGAAGAGAACCTATCTTAAGTGGAACAACCGGTCCAGATTCTTGACCACAAGGAGCAACTGTTACGAAATATGGTGGTTAGTCAGTTAAAGGTTTTGTGGAAAAACAACATGATGGAAGAGGCAACATGGGAATCTGAAAATGCAATGATGGATAAGTACCCCCATTTATTTGATAAGTAAATAAATTACGGGGACACAATTTTCTAAAGGGGGGAAGGATGTAACATCCCAAGTAAGTAATGAATAATAGATATTTTTATCTATGTCTATTAATGATTAAGATAGTGTTTTAGAGGCTTAAAATGAAAATAAATACATTCTTATGCATGGAATACACTAATATTCTTAAATGATTGTTTTACTGCCTTTTGATGGCAAACCTTTTTTAAATAAAACTTTTTACAATTTTATAATCTATATTTGTCAAAATAAACATATTCTTTATGATTGTGACATTGAAATTTACATTGTATAAATTTTTGGTATTTTTCTGACAATGTTCATTTTTTTAATGAATAGTGAAAAATATTGCATTTTACATCAAAACTGCTTTTTCATTTAATTTAGTTATATGGTTAGATTATATTTTTAATTGGTCTTAAAGTGTAATCTGAATATATTTATACCATTTAATTCAATTGTGGTCATTGGAATCAATTTCACTTTGATATTGGACTTAAACTGGTGTCAATCTTTTGATACTTATTATTTCATAAAAACACGCTTTTTTTCAGGATAGCGGGAATTAATTTTTAAATTAATTAATGTGACTTATATGATTTGAATTTTTTAAAATATACATCATTTTTTAATTCAGAATATCAAATATATCTTACGGTGATGTTTTGGTTTTTTTATGAAAAACATCAATTTTTGATGAATAGTGAAACCACTAAGTTGTAGTTAAAGAAACTGATTTTTCATTTCAATGAAACTTTGTCACTTCTGTGATTTGATTTTCAAAAATCCTACATACATGGTTGTCATTATGAAGTAAATTGTGGTTCAATGATATTAAAATAATTTTTTTATGAATAGAAACTTTTAAGTTCTTAATCGCGATTAGTGGTATTTAGTGTAGTTTAAGGTAAAAATAATGTTTTAATAATATGAGATGAGAATGACACATGTCCTACCCTCATTGGATGTGTCATGGCCGACCAAGAAAATCCATGGGTCAACTTGGGGACCCCATGGAGCCACTTTGGTTGGGAAATGACATAAATATCTTTTTATTTAATGTTAAATTAAAAATGACACAAACATAGGATTTTTTACTAAAACAATTTTTACATGGTGTTATACAAGTCATATTTTTTAATATAAATAGTCATTGGAAATCCAAAAATATTTTCTACATCATAGTATTTTTTTTATAATTTTTAAAATTTAAATAAATTAAATTATTTATGACATCATGATGATGCAGGGATTACCTCATTATTTAACGATTTAAATAAAATGGAAAGATAATGTAATAGCTAAGACCTACACATGTCCAAAACCTATTGGATGAGTGGATTGAGAACTATTATCACCATATCGTCGAATTATTTCAATATGGGACCTCTTAAATCCAAATACCATTTTAAAATAAAGTGACTTTTTTTTCGTTCCAAGAGTGCCCCTCCTCTCCTCTTATAAAAGGCCCCCACCTCTACCTCCTTACCCACACTCCCAAAGCCTTTGGCTCGGACAAACCCTGCCCATTTTGTCTCTCCACATCCCTATATAACTCCTTGAATCCTCACTTTGCGTAGAAGTATTCCCAAGGAAGCCTTTGAGCTCATACCAAAGGGAGTTACCCGATTTTAAGGTAATGTCTTCACTAGAGTCCTTTTGTTTTATATTGCTTCTCCAACCCCCTAAAATCTTTTTATTCATTTCTTTTGTAACAAATACAGCATCTTCAATATACTAGGATGTTGTTATAAGAAGGATTCTAGCTACACTTTCACACACCTACATCTAATGGTTAAAGGACATACTGTTTCCATGGATGGTGAATTTATGCCTCCCGAAACGATGATTGTTCAAAATTCTTTTAACACCATAAAAGGTGGCCATTAAGATGTCACTATATTTATATATCATATATAATATTTTTATGATTTCCTTAAGCTTCTGTATTTTTCATTTTGGGCAAACCTTTATGGTTTCCATTATAGGTAAACACGATATCTTCATTTAAGGAAATGCGAACTACCGCCCCCTCAAAGTGATTTGATTCGTTAAATACCATATGTGGGACATATAAAGGATGGAACTATGATATTATATATGATATTATACTGGAATTATAATATACATTTATATCATTATGATTCAATTCTATAAAATACGAAATAGAAATGAAAGTAGCGTTCATGTGTACGTACGGCTTACCATCTCCATGAACGGTGCATTTCATTTCTTACCTCTAAATGATTATGTAATATTATAAATTCATGTATATACTGGATATATATGATATATAAATCATTATTATAATTCTGGATATAATGAATACATGAACAACTTGTAATTATAAAGGGTTTATTTTTTACTCAAGTACCAATGATCGTTAAAACGACCGTTCTTATCTTAAATAATTATATAGTGTTCATGACATGGAAATAAGTGATATAAAAGGAATAATGAACTTAAAAAAAGTTCTTAAGAAAGTAGAAATTAACTCAAATTTATTATTCAGGACATTAAATAACGATCGAGTCAAGTCGGACCCGAGGTATGGGACTTCATCTCAATCTCCTTTCATTGGGGCATATTTTGTTTTATACACAACCTTCTTTTATACGGTGTATAAACCACTTTTACTTTTACGTTTATTCAAAAGGAATATTTTTTTATACGAAGCGTTTACTAAATGACAAAAGGGAATGTTTTTGTCGTATGTATGCGGCGACAACGACCTCTCCGCCGTTGTGACCATTGTTTGAGTTTCGGCTTCCTCTACAAGCCATACATTTTTTTAAAGAAAAATAAATATCATGGTTTAATATTCTTTTATTTTGGTGTTGAAAATGGTTTTAATAAAGTTTTTATATCAATGTGTTGTATTGATATCATGTGAATGAAAGATGGAAATTTTATGTTTCCTTTATGCATGTTTTATGTGATATGATTATGTTGAGGTTCTTGGTCATTATTATGAAGACGGGTGGTTCCGTGATAATCTAAGGGCAGGCGAGCTCGATATAGCTCTCTAATGCATTGGGTAACGTGAAGGAGTGAAACGTTAAGGTTTCTCCGAAGAGATTTAGGGAATATACTATGATGGGTATTCCAAACGTATCCAAGAGGGTTACTCCCTATGTAAGAATGTTATGAATGCCTCACGTTACCTTTATGTCCTATGATTTCTATGATTTATTCATGATTTGATGAGGTATGTTAAAGTGATTATGTTTTATGGGTAAAGTATGATTTCATTATTATGTATATATATACCCATGTTTCCATTCCATATTTTTATATCCCTTACTGAGATTTTTATGCTCATCCCAAGTTTTTGTGAAATTTTTTTTCACAGGTCAAGGGAAATGTACATGATATGATGATAGTGTCAAAGAAGTGTCAAGAAAGAATCCATGTTTTATTTTAAATATGTTTCCATTAATGGGAAAGAAAAATACTATCTTTATGTAACCACTTTGTTTATATGTGGAATGTAATGCATGTTTTATGATCTAATTCTCTAAAACTCTAAACCCGAAAAGATCCTCAATGTGTAATCTCGTAATAACTCATGATTAAGTAAGGTTTAAGGCTAGGGCCTTATAGGAAATGGCGTGGGAGGCACGACCATGGGAATCCCATCTTTTGATGTACTGTTTGAGAGACTAAACTAGGACCTCAGGGTTGGAGTGAGTCATGTGGATTCAGCTTCTCCAAGAGGTGGCGCTGGGCAGGATACTATAGTGGCACATCTCGAATGAGGGTGTGTTTCTAATACTGGGCATAGTGATAGTGGACTCAAGTAGTGTGTTGATGGTACTGGGTATAACTTTTCTGGTCTGAATAAGGGGTGATGCTTTTGAATTCTGATGATTGTATGAAAATCATAGAAGCCACTCCATGTCTGACTAGTAAGGGTTATAAGATGCAGCTGAAACCTGCTACTTTATGGAGTACCATTTATACTTGTAATATGTTCCGAGAATTAGAGCATGAATATGTATATCAAGTGGAGGTGGGTGATTCAATGATAGAATGTAATAGTATGTAGCTTGTTTCAATTGATGCAGTGAAAGAGGTGGATGTTATCCAAGAGATTGGAGGGAAGCCTGAAGAGGTATATCAAGTGGAGGGGGGTGATTTAGTGAATGAAGTTAACACTACACATATGGTTTCAGTTGATGCATCAAATTAGGTGGATTGTATACAAGAGATTGAAGGGAAATCACAATGTTTGTTTTTGATTGACTGTAACAGGTGACATGAACAGGCCCAGTGGTGGTTGATAGTTTCCATGATGCCCCTGTAATAGAAAATTGGGGGAATGTCTCGATTAGTGATAAGGAAATCCATAGTGTGATTGATAGGCCTTTCTATTTTGAGGTTATCAAGGATGGGAAGAGGAAGTTTGGAAAATAGGTTCCAATCACAACATGTAGAAGTAAGAGGAAAGACTACTCTGATTTGGTGAATCCACTGTTCACTAGGTCCTCTTTCAAACAATCTCCACCAGATTTGAACTCGTTGGGGAAATTGAACCTTAGAGGTAAGAATGCCAAGATCATAAAACAGTATGAAAGCTCATAATGGGAGTCGACCATTATAGAAGGAGGCTCTCGTCGGGGTTGTAATTGGTATGATGTTTATGATCATTAATCTGTTTTCTGAATTGTGGTACCTACTTGCTGTACTTTTATTTTTCTTTAATAAATATTTTGGGGCCTACTTCTGACTGACTTTCCTGGTATATCATAATGGTTTTGATGAATACATTAAAATAATTGATTCATGATATCCATTAATAATAATATAATATATAACGAACAATAAAAATATCCATATATAAGAATATATGAAGAAACATATATATTGATGAATTTACATTATAATTTAGGCCCACAAAACACCATTCTCATATATTTCCAACTGTGAAAATCGTGGTTGTAATTCTCATTGTATTATGGGAACCTGTAAACTAATAATCAAAAAAACCACATGTTTCGCATCTGATAGATTTCATCTAGATGATAAAACAAATTTTTCAGAATATTTACAAAACCTATCCAGGTTCTCATTATTGAAGGGATTGTTTATAATGTTTATATACATTTACAACATTATATCATTTTTTTCACATAGATTATGAGTCATATTGTAATAAGATAGTCATTAATATTATTGTAATAAAAGGTCAAATGTTAGTTGTTTGTAGGGAACTAACTGCAATATCCTGAAACTAAATTTCACTTTTAACCACTCCTAGATAGAATGAAACCCCAATTTCACTTGATGTCCTTTCGAGATACCATAAAAAATACATTTTATTCCTTTTTGGATGTCCCAAAACACTAGAGTAACCTTTATTCCCCTTGTGATACCTTATACATTGAATAACCTATTGACATTCTTTGACATCATGAAAATAATATATAAGATTAATTCTTGTAGAAAAACCCTAAACACAACGAATCATTTTTGAATATCTAAGTAACAGAAAATACCTAAATAGCCTTACATCATTTTCGGAGAAATTAAACCTATTGAAACCATTAATACTTCTTTTATATCATAAAAATCTATTGTAACACAATGTATTCCAAGGAAACCTTATACCAAGAAATAAATTGGATATTAATTTGATGGATGGAAAATAACGAGTAACCGTAAGTCCACATCATTGACCTTAAACCCATAAGAATAATTTTTCCTCCATAGAAATCATGAATCTATAGTGCACCATTTAGTCCTTCTAGGGGACATCAAACCTCTACAAAAAGCATGCATTTCTGATGGATTATTTGAAATGAATTAGATGCCTATCACAAATAATTATTCATATAAATCTGTTTATGTTTGAAATATCTTCAATCATATGTATTTTATCAATGAACATTTGTGATGGAAATTAATTTTTTTGCAAATGTTTCTTGAAATAATTCATATATTGTGGTGGGAGGATGTTTCTAGTGATAGAATGAATTGTCCATCAAAAATGACCATAGAATGAAGGACTCATTTAAAATAGAGTTTATATTATATTACAAATTACCGTGCCATGAAAGACATAATTGAGATGGAATGAAGGGGGCATTAAATATAAGTTTAGAATGGCCATTTTCTACAATAGACTCTATATTTCACCACAATTAAGCTTAGTGTGAGAGACATAAATTTTAAAAAATGTATAGTACATTACAAAAAGGTTTCATGATTAGAAACATATAATTCAGTTGGTTGTAAAATCGTGTGGTGGTACATTATTTTTAATATACTATATTTGTTGTAATTATTTTTGAATAAGTAAGAAAAATAATTTATGGATAATATTATTTGTGACTGGTGGAAACTTCTTCAAAAATTACCCTCAAAAACGAAATTACCCATAACAAATATATTTTGTAAATATTTGAAAATATTAACCTTTATCCAATGGTTGAATCCATTAAAAATTCTTCTGTATTAAATTATTCTATAAATACCAACTTCAATTACAAATATTCATTTTCCCTTGATTTCTCTATAAGATATTATTGTTTCTCTATGAAATTGTATCTTATATTAAAAAACTACAATTTATGATTATCACATTAGTTCAAATGTATTTTTAAAAATAGTATTTAAATTATATTTATTTTCATATTATGGTTAATTTTTTTATACAATGTGTTGTGACATTTTTTATTTAACTAGTTTTTTTGCATCTTTTTAAAATAATTAAATTTTTTAATATGAAAAATATAATAAAATAGTACAATTTAAGATTATTGTTATTATTATTTGTATATTTAATATCAGTTGTAATTAATAAAATTATAATTATTTAATTTAATTTAATTTAAATCAAGAATGAATGAAAATATTTTATTATTAAATATAAAAAAAATTAAAAATATATATAAATGTTATTAAATCTAGAGGCGATTATAAGCCACAAGCACAAACCCACCATGGGTCTCAATTAGGACATGAAACATCTATCCCCATTAGAACAAAAAGGAACCCACAAGAATCCAAAAAATTATCATGTCCTCAAGGACATAATATGAATAAAAAGATATTATAAATTATAAAAAATAAATTAAATAAATTATTCTACTTACAAGTGGAAAAAGTCAATAGAAATAATAATAAATTAATAAAAACAATATGAATAATAAATTAAAATTAATTATTTATTAAAAAAATTTAAATTAATATAAAATATACATTGTTAATTAAAATTATGAAAAAAATATTAAATGTAATATTTAATAAAAAATGAATAAGAATTCATTTTTATAAATCAGTAAAAAATACCTAAATTAATCTAATATAAAATATTGTAGTTATAATTAGAAAACTATCATAAATTTAAAATGAATAATAATAATAATAATTGAATAGTCTATATATATTATAAATTTTAGTAATTAACTAAAATTAATCTAAAGTAAGATATAATTTTAAAAATTAGTAAATATTAAGAACATAAATATAATTTAATATCAATAAAAATTCAAAAATGAACAGTAATTAAAAATTATAAATTATTATCAATTTCAAAAAATAATCACAATGAATAAATATATTTAAAAAGAATATATATATATATATATATATAATGGAATATGTAGAATCCTAAATTAAAAATGAATCGTCATTGGTTATTAAAAATTAGTAGAAAATTTTAAAATCATTCAATAAAAATTATTGACAACTAAATATTATATTTATGTAAAAACAATTAATAAATTAAGGAATGAAAAAATTTATTAATAATTATTATTTAGGTTGATTATAAATTAAAATGTTATATTATTATAAAATACTAATAATAATTCATATCAAAATAAATTATTATATTATTATATTATTAAGGGATACTGTAATTTGATAATATAATTTATTTTAAGTGAATAAATTTTTTAATATATTTATAGAGATAATTGAAAATTTTATATAACTAAAATAAATAATAATTCAATTTAATCTAATAAAACATGTAAATTAAAAAAAATTATCGAAAATAATAAATATTTATTAATATATGGTAAAATAATAAAATATATAGAAATTTTTAATAATTATTATAAATAAATTTTTTATTATAAATTATCATTAATTATTAATGTTTATAAAATATTAGGAATAACATTAAAAAATAATAAATTTAATATTATAAATAAAAAATTATTAACATTTTACAACATATAATAATTAATAAATAATAGTGTATTATAAGTTAGTAAACATTATTACATTAGTAGAATTTTTTAAAAATTTTAACAATTATAGAACTACAGTCTATCATAAATAGTTCTGCATGGGTAAGACTCATCTTTAACTAAAAACATAGTGTCCAGCACAATATATAATACTTATTAAGAATTTAAAAATCATTTTATCGATAATGGGTATAATATAGTTTTTTAATAAAATATTTTTATGCGAGAAAGACTCTTTTTTAAGGAGAAAATTAATAAAAAATGTAACACCCCAAGAATCCGTGGTACTCTTCTACTTGCATAATACAGTAGCGTCTGTTGTACGAAACATCGAGTTCTAACACACACCACAACCACTCAAACTAGCCGTTATGAATATTAATACCCACTTTTTGAAATTTTATACATTTTATCATTCAAAATGGACTTCATTTTTGGATTTAGAATATCAAAATTATCTTTGGGTGAATGTTTTGTACTTTTCTGATAACATTCAAATTTTTATGAATAGTGTAAATTAATAAATTTTATTTAATTTTTTTTAATATAAATAATTAATACTTATCAATTATGAATTTGAGCGGTTTTAAAGTATATTTAGAATATATTTTTACCATTTAATCTAATGTTTGTCATGGGATATAATTTCACATTTAAACCGGACATAAATAAGTGTCAATCTATTGATAGTTATTGTTTCTTAAAAACACGCTTTTTGTTTTGACAACGGGAATTAATTTTAAATTAATTACTTCCACTTCTGTGTTTTGAATTTACAAAAATGGATTTCGTATTTAGAATCAGGAGGTCCAAATTTTGTAAATAGGTAACTTTTATTTTTTGAGATTTTGAATAATTATTTTGGTAAATATTTTATTTACCATGGTTAAAGGGTAAATCCGGTAAATAAGGAAACAAAATAATATTATTATAATAATAAAATACCCTATTGGTTGATAGAGTTCCGACCATGGGCATCTTTGGGTCGATTTTGGGACCCCATAGATCAACTTTTAAGTGATAATGACACTTTATATTAATTAAATTAATGTAAATACAAAAATGAAATAAGTATATATCTTTCAGAAAAAAATTTTTACATAAGGTTATATATGTTATATTTTAAACTATAAATATAAATTATATAGCTAAAAATATTTCATACATAATGGTATTTTATTTATAATTTTTAGACATTGAATAATTAAATTTATTTATGACACAATAATAATGCAATATTTTCTTTATTAATTAAAGAATCAAATAATTAGTAATATAATTATTAAAATAAATATAATTTGAATGTTTTGATTCCATCCACGAATTTTATTAGTTACTATGACTTGTTAGGATTTCCTAAATGAATTTGTTTTGAATTTATAATATTGATAAAACATTAACCAAAATAAATTATTAAATATTGTCATAATTGACATAAATGAGTTTTTAAATCAAATATTATATTATTAATTGATATTCTATTCCTAAAAATCTACGGTTCGGACATAAAACTTTTATAATGATAGGTGTATCATTAGTGGACCACATGGGGGTCTTTTGGTAGTATATAGTATGTTTATTAACCATATAATAAACAAATACTATGTGACATGGTAAATTTCAAACTATTTAACAAAGAGTTAAATATAAATGATAAGTTTAATATAGTGACCCAAACCTGTCTAATATCTATAGGATGAAATGATTTAGACCCATACCCACCTTATAATTTTCATAATGCAATTTGGAGCCATTAGAAACCAAATATGAATTTATTAAATACCCTCTGAACTATCCTCCCTTAATCCTAGAGTCCTTCCTTTAGGCAGAAATCAAACCTATGGATCCCTTTTGATCAAATCATAATGAAGAATCCGAAGAAGAAGTAATTTTTTCACCACACATTTTCAAGTTCCTTTCTTCTTCAACTTCTTCTTTCTTTGTTGTTTGAATTATAAAATAATTACTTCAGTATATTCTATATATTATGATGTTATTATATATATGGTACGACCATATTCTGTATTTTACCCATCCATTGAATGACATGTCACCATACGTGCGTACGTATGGCCTACCATCTCCAAATCTTGGTGTAATTTATATTCAATACATTATTAGTTGGATGTGTATAATAATGATTTTTAATTCGTGTAAATAATAAATATAACATGATAATGATTCTGTATATATGATATACCATGCAATTAAATATTATTTTAATATCAAAAGAATGATATTGTCGATCGTGCCTACGTACAGACTACCCACTCCACAAACGTGATGAGATTCATTCCCCATCATATTCATTCAAGTATAATTCCCATTTAATGATTAAAAATAATTTTAAGGACATGATATCATTCTGGATATGAATAAGATACAACCGATCCATAACAAAATCAACTTATGTAACAAAAAATATAAAAGAAAATGAGTAAGTTAACATCCGAAATAATGATAATACTAAGATATTATTAACAAGGAAATGTTTAAAGATCATATATGATATCATATTAATGTATATGATTCTTTTATAATTTAATAACAATTATTTAACTATTATACAGGAGGTTAAACTACCCTCAACCAAGGAAATGTACAAGGTAAGGGGTTTTCACCTCACTTTTTATTCCCATCAGATTCATGCCAAATTGCCACTATTATGATTTGTTTCATGTATATACTTCCCATAATTGTATTCATTGTGTAATACACTTTATATATTGTGTATCTACATATTCATTGTATGATACCTCGTTCATGGGTTGTATGTTTCGTAAGTTAACAAATTGAAAATGGTTAATTCCTCAATTTCATTATTATCTGAGATTGGTTATGTGTAAGTATTTACTAAGGCGTTTTTATCATCCATGTCCATTTTTCATAAAAATGATTTCAAAATAAATATTTTAAGGATTTTTTATAGGTAATATTTATCACGATCAGAATTTTAAATGTTTTAAAGATTTATCTTTCTAAATATTTTTAATTAATTTCCATGTTTTAAAAATGAATTTAAGGATTTATTTATATGGCCATGAATTTTTTGAAATGATAATTCATTCAAAAAGTTTCAATGTGGAATAGGAAACTTTAATTCAAAATTATCTTTTAAATTACTTACATTATAAATGTGTGACTTATAAATGATTTAAAAAATAGAGATATTTATCTGAAATAGTATGGATTTCATATATGTCAACATCCTTTGATGGATTTTAATCTAATTTGATGTTGATTTATTATGATACAAACCTTCCAAATAGTATTGAAGGTTTTGTGATTTGTTTGATTGTGGATGTGATATTTCTATACCATTCATGGTTTATTGTTAAAGTATTGACATTTCGTATGCTAGTTATAATACGAATGTTTATGATATTTTTAAACCTTTTCATATGAGGAATGTATTGTACTTAATAAGTGATTGGTGGAACCCGCTATAGCTCCATGATGCATCAGTAGATCTCATGAGACAACTGGACCGGGAAATGGCCGAGGCCCTTTACCTATTTGATTTATGGTTCTGGACAAGGCCTTAATCATTTTTTGATGTCTTGGACGAGTCCTTGACAAAATTTTTCAAAATGTACGGCATTATACATTCCCTCATTATGGAAATAATAATGATGGTTTGGGTGTTCATTCGACAAGTAGAATACCCTTGATTATGTTTTATTATAACATTATTTACTCAGCTCATATTCTTTCAAAAAAAGTGTTCATGTTTATTATTGGTAAAGACATGTGGTTTCACTTTTTCACCACGCCTAAAATTTATGTCATCTTCCGCTGTATTACTTACCCTTACTGAGCATTTGATCACACCCATTTCTTATGTTTCATTTTCCCAGGATTCCATCAAGTGTATTATGATAGATATGAAGGGTTAAGCTAAAGGTAATATTGGCGTTCTCAAAGAAAAATTTACATTGTGTTTTATATTTGAAATTTTAATTTAATGTTAATGTATGTAATCTATTTCCAATACTACTAAAATGATCGGTCCTTTAGGAATTGATTCCTTTTAGTCATGCCAAATTATTAAAATAATGCACTGACTCTGGATAACTAGGGAAGGGGTGTTACAGTTTGTATCAGAGGATGTTTATCAGTAACCATGGAAACTAGATTTAGATAAACTCAGATTAGAGCAAATAGCCCTATGATAGAATTTGAGTATTAGTATAGAAGAACTTCCCATGATTTTGGAAATGTAGATCTTTTGTGAGTTTTCTGAGAAATACATCCCTCTCTGGATATGAGTAGGTAGATGCGGCTCTGGCACAGATGTAACTAGGGGTAAAACCCAAAAACACCGATTTGAACTAGACTCGAACAGGAACTGGTGCATGAAAACGGGCCTTGATACACTCTTAGATATGACACTCTGAAGGGATAAGCTTAGGATAATTCTCATTTTCTTTACAAACCACTATGAATGGTTTATGATTATATACTTACTCAATGAAAACATCTTTATGATTATGGATTATATCCCTAAACCGTTCAATTTATGTTAGTTATTTTACATGTTTATAATTATTCATTGAAATTCATAAACTAACCTAGTGTATGTCATTATTTTGAAATGGAGACCAGTAGAAGGAATGTGAACTCCAGCAATACGTATGATCCAAAGAGTAAGAATGATCATATCTTTCATGGTATTAATCCCAAATTTAGAAGGGAAGTAGTCTCTCATGTATTCTCAACATATGAATAAAGAATATCATGTGTTAATAAGATACTTAAAAAAATCTCTGAGTCCTATGGCATTGAAGGGAAGTAAGAGAAGAAATATATTGAAGAGAGAAAGATGGATAAAGGGAAGAGGGAAAAGTATAATTCTCCCATATGTGATAACTATGGGATGAAATACCCTGGAACTTGCCTAAAAAGAATGGGAGTTTGTTATAATTGTAGAGAAAAAGGACACCATGTACGTGACTTTAAGGGTAAGAAGAAGTTTTCAAATGTACACTACTTGATCTGTAAGGAGTTGGGAAACTACATGAACCAATGTCCAAATCATTAGAGTATGCCCCAATTGATGTTATTGGATAATAAAAATGTTAAGATACTACCACATATGAGGAAGAATTATTAGAGTTCTTATGTTGTTATTATAGAATTATGCCATTTGACTGTTGTATCAACAATATACTGGTTAAAATAATTATGGAGTATATTAGGATTGTACTGCATTACTATTTCACTAAGGATTTGAGATTGTGTCGAATAATGGAATGTGACTCAATAGTAGGTTAAATTTTTGGAAAATATATGATTGAGAGAAAGATAAACCATAATATGGTTCTGATAGTGAGGTAGTGATTTTGGATTAATACATGACTGGTTTGGATAAATTATATTGGATATTCTTGACTACCTTGAAACTGATTAATGATTTGTATATTGCATCATTGTTGGAGTTTACATCATTTTTTGATAGAAGTATTATATCCATAATTCTATAAGGAAAAAGGGATCATGAATGTAATCAATAATGTTTTATGGAAATTCAGGATGTTGTAGTGTTTTAAAAGAATACATGATGACGGTGTTCCCATGTTATTAAGTGGAAAAAAGTATCTTAATTGTGTTTACCTTCCTTATAAATTTTGGGTATATGAATTATATATTCATTATTTCGGAACCCTATACAAAGAGGATAAATAGAAAATTATTTTTATGTTCAATTATCAGTTAGAGCGAAATATGAATTTGTGGTATAAATTAGTCAAAGGATGGGTCTCTACTTGTCAAATATATATTTTTAATCTCTTATTCTATGTAGAAATTACTTCTTATATTTTATTGAAGGTATCATAAAACCAAAAATCTGTTATCCTAATACCATATGTTATGTTGAACCGCTGGAATTTTAAATGATCATAGATTGATGAATTTAAGGCCCTCAATTTTACACTTTTTGTGATTGATGACCTCAATCACTACCTAAATATATTTACATTTTCTTCCAATTATATGTCTCTAATTACCACCAATGTTCTCCTAATCGTGATCATAAATTGGTGGTGACCCTTTAATTTCTCATTTCCTCTTATTACTACTAAATTTCATTAACCTAATTTCAGATGTGGGTTTTCCCAAAGATATTTTATATTTTCAACCTTTTATTTTTTAAAATTATTTTCAAATTGCAAGGATTAAATTTATTGAAGGAGGGGAGAATGTAACACCCCATGATTCCATGGTACTCTTCTCTTTGAATAATACAGTAGCGTGTGTTGTACGTAACTTCGAGTTCTAACACACACCACAACCAATCAAACTAGCAGTTATGAATAGTAATACCCACTTTTTGAAATTTTATATATTTTATCATTCAAAATGGACTTAATTTTTGGATTTGGAATATCAAAATTAGCTTAGGATAATGTGTTGGTACTTTTCTGATAACTTTCATATTTTGATGAATAGTGTAAATTACTAAATTTTAATTAGAAACAACTTTTTTAATTGAAATAATTAATAGTGATAAATTATGAAGTTTAGTGGTTTTAAATAATATTTTGAATATATTTTTACCATTTTATCCAATTTTGGTCATTGGACATAACATAACATTTAAACTGCACATAAACAAGTGACAATCCTATGAAAGTTATTATTTCTTAAAAACACGATTTGTGTTTGGACATAAGGAATTAATTTAAAATTAATTTCCGCCACTTCGGTTTTTTCAATTTAGAAAAATTGATTCCATATTTATAATCAGGAAGTCCAAATTGGCTAAATAGGTAACTTTTTTTAGACATTTTGAATAATTACTTTGGTAATATTTTATTTATCATGGTGAAAGGGTAAATCCGTTAAATAAGGGTAAATAATAATATAATGTTAATAATAAATTACCCTAAAACGTGTCTAAACCCTATTGGTTGATACATGTCTGACCATGGGCATCGTTGGGTTGATTTAAGGACCACATAGATCCACTTTTAAGTGATAATGATACTTTATATTAATTAAGTTAATGTAAATACAAAAAATGGCATAAGCATATATCTTTTAGCAAAAAAAATTACATGTGGTAATATATGTTATATTTTCCACTATAAATATTCATTATAAATCTAAATATATTTAAAACATAATGGTATTTTATTTATAATTTTTATACATTGAATTGTAAAATTTATTTCTCACACAATAATGATGATGTATATTCCTTATTAATGAGAGAATCAAATAATTAGTATTAATAATGTTAAAATAAATATAATTTGAATGTTTTGATTCCATCCACAAATTTTATTAGTTATTATTACATTTTATTATTTGGTAAATTAATTTTGTTCGAATTAATAATGTAGTTAAGACTTTATCAAAAATCAATTATTAAATTTTTTCAAAATTGACATATATGAGTTTTTAAAACAAATATTAATTATTAAATGATATTCTATTCCTATAAATTTAAGAATCGTCCAATTGAATTATGTAATGATAGGTGTATCATTAATGGACCATTTGGGGGTCTCTTGAGGTATATAGAATGTTTATTAAACATATAATAAAAAAATACAAAGTGACATGGTAAATGTCAAACTATTTAACTAAGAGTTAAATATAAATTATAAGGATAATATAGTAACCCAAACCTATATAAAATCTATTTGATGAAATGATTGTGACCCATACACACCTTATACATTTCATAATTCACTTTGGATCCATTAGAAAATGAATATGAATTTATTATAAATTAATACTTTATGTTTTTCCTAAAGAGCCCCTCCTCCCCCATATAAAAGGACGCAATGTCTAAGCAATTACTTATACCTTCAAAGACTTTTGGTTCGGAAAAACTGTGCCCAATGACCCTCCCAAATATACTCCCATAATCCTAGAGGCCTTTATTTAGTCATAAATCCAACCTACGTATCACTTTTGATCAAATCAAAAGGAAGAACCCGAAGAAGAGGTAATGTTTTGACCACCCTTTTTCGACTACATTTCTTTTTAAACTTCTTCTTTCTTTGTTGTTTACATTATAAAATAATAACTACAGTATCTTCTATATAAGTTGATATTTTTATAAATATGGTACACCCATATTCAGTATTTTATCTATCCTTTGAATGACATGTCACCATACATGCGTACGTACGACATTCCATCTCCACGTCGTGGTGTAATTGTTATTCAATACATTATTATTTGGATGGTTATAAAAATGATGTCTAATTAAAGTAAATAATAAATATAACATGATAATGATTCTTTATATATGATATACCATCCAATTATATATTATTTTAATATCAAAACAATGATATTGTCGCTCGTGCGTGCGTACGGACTACAGTCTCCATGAACGTGATGCGATTCATTCGCCATCGTATCCATTCAAGTCTAATTATCACCTGATAATAAAAAATAATTTTTATGTACTTGATATCATTCTGGATATGAATAATATACAACCTATCGACAACAAACATAGCATATTTAAGAAAACATATAAAAGAAAACGAGTAAGGTAACACCCAAAACAACGATAATACTAAGATATTATTAACAAAGAAATGTTAAAATATCATATATGATATCATATTATGTATATTATTCTGGTATAACTTAATAAAAATTATTTCACCATTATACAGGAGGTTAAACTACCCTCAACCAAGGAAAAGTAAAAGGTAATGGGTTTTCATCTCACTCCTTCTTCCCGTGAGATTAATGTCATATTGCCACAATTACCTTTTGTGAAGTTTATGTACTGTCCCTAATTGTATTATTTGTCAAATAAACATTAATTTATGTGTATTTACATATTTATTTTATGATACCTCTTTAATGGGGTGTATTTTTTGTAAGTTACCAAATTGTTAAGGGTTAATTCCTCAATCTAATTATTATCCGAGATTGTTTATGTGTATATATTTACGGGGATATTTTTTTTTCATCCATGACCATTTTTCTTACAAATGACTTCAAATTGAATATTTTAAGGATTTTGGAAAGGTAATATTTATGAAGATCAGAATTTTAAATGTTTTAATTGTTTATATTTCTAAGTATTTTTAATTAATTTCCATGTTTTCAAAATGATTTTATGGATTTCTTTAGAAGGACAGGAATGTTATGAAATGATAATTCTATCAAAATGTTTCAAAGTGGTATGGTACAATTTTATTCAAAAATTTATTTTAAATTACCTACTTTATAAATGTTATACTTTTAAATGATTTTAAAAAATATATATTTATCTGAAATAGTTTTGATTTCATATTTTTCAACATCCTTTGATGGATTTTATGCTTATTTTAAGTTGATTTATTATGATACCAAACATCAAAATTGTATTGAAGGTTTTGTGATTTGTTTGACTATGGATGTTCTATTTTTATACCATTCATGGTTTATGGTTAATGTATTGACATTTTGTATGCTAGTTTTAATACGAATATATATGATATTTTTAAACCTTTTAATATGAGGAATGTATTGGACTCTATAAGTGATGGGTGGAGCCCACTACAGCTTCTCGATGCATCGGTAGGACTCATGAGACAAATAGATGTGGAATTGGATGATTCCATTTTCCAATTAGATTTATGGTTTTGGATGGGGCCTTAATCATTTTTAGTCGTCTTTTCCGAGGACTAGAAAAAATGTTTCAGATTGCCTGGAATTATAAATTCTCTCCTTATGGTAATAATATTGATGGGTCATGTGGTCATTCGACTAGTAGAATACCAATGATTTTGTTTTATTAGGGAATTATTTACTCAGATCATATTCTTAGCATAAAAGTATTCATGTTTATTATTGGTAAAGACATGTGGTTTCAATTATTCACCATGATTAATATTTATGTCATTTTCCGATGTATTACTTACCATTACTGAGCATTTGAGCTCACCCATTTATTATGTTTCACTTCCCCAGGATACCAATTAGTGTATTACGATTGATATTCAGGGTTAATCTAAAGGGAATAATGGTGTTCTCAAAGAACTATTTACATTTTGTTTTATGTTTGAAATTGTAATGTAATGTTATTGTATGTAATCTATTTCCAAGTCTGCTAAACTGATCGGTCCTTCAGGACATGATTCCTTGTAATCATGCCAATGTATTAAAATAATGAACCGACTCTAGGTAATGAGGTTCAGGGTGTTACAAAAAAAATGATAAGATTATATTAAAAATAATAACTAATATCAAATAAATTTAAAAATTTAAAAATTAATATAAACATACAAACAAAATAAATCATTGTAAAATTATAATAACATTTAAAAATTACTAATTCATAAAATATTTATAATTTTATATTAAACGATTTTATTCTATTAAAAAATATATTAATTACTAGTAATTAAAAATATATATTAAATTAATTAACATTCTATTTAGTGATAATAAATTATATATTGCTTATATATAATTTTAAATAATATACTAAACATTATTAATTTATAGAAGAATAAGGATATATGAAATTGACATGAGGTGATTTTATAAGATCCTAATTGGATATATCATCACAAAAATCAAGGCCGTTCTATTGTAAATTATGTTTTTATTGAGGGGATAGAAATATAAATATAATTTTCATCACTAAATTTGGAATTTGTTTCAGAGCAATGAATAATGTAATTTTTAAGAAAGGTGATCTACGGAGATTTGAAACATTTCATAGTACCAGAGCTCATCTATTTAATTACATATTTTAGAATGGCTATTTTATTGATATCAAAATGGTGAATGTAATTTAGAATAAAATAAAACATAATTTTCTTGATCCATCAATATTTCAAAAAAATATATAGGACTTTACTAACTCATATTGTCATGAAACAAAAACTCAAAAAACAAATTTTAATATTGTATTGTATTTAGCTCAATTTTATTATTTTTTTAAATTTTATGAGGTGTCATATATATTAGATAATATATAATAAAATATAGAGCTATTAAATAAATATTGCTATTAATTATGATTTTCGAATATCGAATATTTGTTTTTTTCATATATTTTCATTTCAAAAAACATTATTAATCGATTGGAATACACATCCAACAAATTTCTCTTAGAGAATAAATATTATCTCTAATTAACGACTTATTTATAATAAGTGAATTGCTTATTCAAATGACTGCATCGTATAATATTGTGAATATTTGTCTATGGTTATTTAGAAAACAATTATCCAATGAAGGAACAAATAGGTACAACAATGAATGTTTCTAAGTGATTATATTTATCATATGATATATTTTATAACTACAAATAGATTGGATCATCTATTTAGATCTCAAATAATAGTTACATTGATTACATGGAAGTGATCCAATATTTTTTTTAGTAAAATCATAAATATTACATTACCAAATGATTCATTGGAACTCTTTGATCAAATTCATCTTTATATTATTTGGTATCCTCATAAATTTTGTATAAATCCTTCTAATTATGCTATATATATTCTTGGTTCTTATGAAAATCAATATACCTATTATCCTATTT
Source organism: Viscum album (assembly GCA_963277665.1). Taxonomy (NCBI): domain Eukaryota; kingdom Viridiplantae; phylum Streptophyta; class Magnoliopsida; order Santalales; family Viscaceae; genus Viscum; species Viscum album. The sequence continues at coordinate 820,940,244 of OY728130.1, read as the reverse complement.
TCATAACTATACAAAACTTACCTCCCTTGAGATTGATCATCAAATCATATATCTATTTTATGTTTTTAATTCATGGTTATCCAAAAAAGAATATCAATATTTATTTGATTATACATATTGATGTGTTCATTTTATATTTGAGTGATTGTGTAATTTTTTCGATATATTTGGTGAATATAAATTGACATTAAAATGATAATTACTAATAATATGTGGTGACATTACAGAGCATGGTATTTTATTTTGATGGAGTTAAAATGCTCCAAAACAACTTTTAATACATGGAAGAAACATCATTAAATCTTCTTAATAGAGTAATACCATTTTATTTCAACTCTAATCATAGATTTATTCTTGTAGATCATACTTCTAATAAAATCTAAATAATTTAAAATAATTAGAATAATAAGAGATGAACCTCCATCAGTGATATCAGTTATTCAAATAATTTCTATAATCAATTCATTTAAAATTCTTACTTTTGGATAAAAAATCTATCAATATAACATAGGATGATTTTGTAGGGTTCACTACATGATAAAGTGGAATTTTTGAGATCCAACATCTTGATATGATTTATTTTTCTATCACATGTTATATGAAATTAATATTGTGAAAAAATTTATAGATAATATATTTTATACCATAATTAACATAATTGGAAAGTCTAAAGATAATATAAAGGAAAAATTAAATATTTTCAAAATTTGCAGGCTGATAGATATCGAGTTATTTGAAAATGGTAGATAATAAAATTTAACGAAGATGAAATTACCTTTTTCATTTTATATAGAAATTATTTTTTATTTCAATTAATTATTTATAAATTTATGTAACCTACTGGATATGGTTAAAATTTGTCTCAATGTGTCAGAAATGATCATATTATTAGATTATAAACAAATGATTTCAATTTCATTATTTAAATATTACTATATTTTGGTCATTAAGGGTTGTTTAATTCATCAATTTTCCTTTTATAAATGAATATAGAATATTCTCTCCAATGCATGTAAGTGAAAAAATTCACTATTATTCATGTTTTCACTTAAAAAATACATAGCTTTAGTATATTTTTAAATTAGTAAATATATTTTCATCAACCGTATTTAAATCAATGAACCATTTAATACTTTATCATTCATGTAATGTAAAATTTTGATGATGACATTATTCTGATGGTTGTACTTATAAAACATATTTATTTAAAAATTGAATAGTAATGTACATCACAACGCATCAATTGAAGTGTAAATTTCATAATTATAATTTTAAGAGGAAATTTGATATTTATTATCTTATTATTTTATATATGAATATCCTTTAAAACAAAATAAAATTTGATAAAATAATGGAAAATTTGTTGATTTGATGATCCATCTGTTATTAGTGTTCAATTAGAATGAGGTTATTTATAGGTTGAATAATGAAGGATGATGTTTAGATGATGAACAAACTAGGAATCATACATATTTTATTCTTAATTGTGAATAAATGAAATGAGTTGTGAATTTTTTTTTAAAATCTATTAAAAGAAAATTTATATAAATTTTTTATATATTTATATTTATCATATCAAAAAATAATTCACAAAAATTTCCCCAACTACTCATAAATAACACTAATGGTGTATTATTTATAATTATTTGAGAAATTATAGTTGGTAAATCATCTGAAATTATTATTATTTATTTTAGAAATTATTATATATTATTTATTTTTTCAAGGATGAATAAATAGAAATAAAATTTATAGTCAATTATGTGCACTGAGTAATCTGCTCTCTAAATTGGAATAATTTTACTATGCATTTGTGGTTAATTGATTTTGTTTTAATAAATGCACATATGGTGAATCAAAATAATAGACGAATAATGATATTTTGTTAAATGAAAATCATCATTTTGAAATAGATTATTAATTTTTTAAAATGTTGGATTAAATAATTGAGTTATATTTTTTATGAAATAATTAAGAAATTCTATTTAAATTTTTTTGGTTTTATAATAATCATTTGTTATTTATTTATATTCATTTAGGAGCTTTTAAAATAAAATAAAATATTTCTCTTTAATAAATGAACCAAGTATTCATGTATATCATGAATATAATTTTTTTATTTAAAATAATTATAATACATTGAGAGATATAAAATACCAGCAGAGTTTGTTGAAAAATAATCTCATGAAAATAAATATATGAAGAATGAAATTGGTTATTTGGAATTGAATATTATTGAATATTTTAATGGAACATCACTAAATACATATCATACTTGATGGGATATAAATATTAATGAGGGGAACCTATAATTAGGGTATGGAAATTTTGTTAATATCGATAATGCAATGAATGAATTTGAAATAATGATGGATGATGATATTGAAGTGTTCATGGAAAAAAATGATATCACAGAATAATATGATGACACTAACACTTATTAATATGAATACAAAGAGGAAGATGATTATAGATGCATTTCCTTTTCATAATAGTTATAATAAACATATATTATTATTTTTTTAAAAAATTATTAATTTATTATGATTAATATATGTATTAATATTTATTTTCTGGTAACAATATTTTCTATTAGTTTATTTTATAAAATAGGATTCATAATATATGAATTATATATATTTTTATATATAATGAATATTTTTAATAAAATTTATTATATATTTAAGATCTCATAATGGATGTTCTTAGAGATCATGCATATATTAACTGAGGATGTGTTGCCTGGTGATGACCCTCTTATTTCATCATCTGAGGCTGTTAACATGACACTAACTACCTATAATGGTTGAGGACTTACCCAATTAATGATTCAATATCTTATTTTTATGTGGTTCCATCACTTGATTATGATCCTTGTTGGTGGAGGTATTTTTTACTTGTAATTTCATTTATTTTTCATTTAAATTATTTTAATTATTAAATTTGTAACATATTATAATTGTTATTATTATTTCTTATGTTTTTAAATGTATCCACTAGAAATGATACTTCTATATTGAGATACTATTATTGTGCTCTATGGGTTCCAGGGGATCGTGTTTTTAGTGACATACATAATCACATGTTCAACCACTGGATGATATATAAATAAACAATATCTTTCATTTTAAATATTAGAAAATCATAATTTAATATTTTTTAGATATTTTTGTGGTTTATAGTCTTATGATGATGTTATCATGATACCCTTCATTCATTATTCATGGATTGTTTTTATGTGTACCTTTTTTCATCATATTTTACATAACCCTTGGGAGTGAGCAATTTATAGAGAATATAATACTATCATTGATAATTTATGAGTACCCCATTGGACTAATTACTATTTTTTCACAATCATGGGATGGATTTTGTACTTACTAGAAATTAGATACCCTCAATAGTGGGTTATCATCTGGTTAATAAAATTAATGGAGAATGGATTTCACACACAACGATTAGAGTTGTAACATTAGTATACATCATTGAAAATTGGTATGATATATAATATACTCATAAAATGAAATAAATTTGATAAATTTATTTATTTTATGGATGATCCAACTATTATAGAGTTTTTTTGTAAAAGATAATTTAAATGATTGATGTACAATTTAGATTTCTAGTGAGATTCAAATACAGATTGTGAAAGGTATTTATTATTTTTATTTTTAATTAATATAATATATTTTTTTACACTTTAAATTTATATTTTTATTTATCCAAGATAAATATGAGGTCATGAATTATTATATCTGGTACGGTTAGGCTAAGATTCATGTTTGAGATAATGAGGCCTCTTAGGAGTCTTGGTTTTTTGGTGTAACATGGTTGTTATTAATGATGAGATGTATTGAGAAAGGTCGGACGATTGATAAACTTTATTGATCTATATTATATAATTAATATGGATATAATGTTATGTGAACATTTATCTATATTGGTGATCATTTTGGATCAACATACTTCGCTAATGTTTAGTTTTTAGTGAAAATATTTCCATAGGATGACCAATAGTATAAGTAGAGTCATTGATGACACCATGAGAAGCATGAACAATATTATAAGGAGTAGAATGATTATACTATTGAGTATATTCAGTGACATTCATGACATTCCTGGATTGAGGTCCCTCCGTATAAATGATATGATCACCTTCCACATAATTGAAATTATTATTACATTCTTTTTAATGTTTTTATTATATTTATCATGATTTTATAATGAATTATTCATAATGATTCTATTTTCAACTAGATTTTATTATTTTAATTTACATTAAATTATAATTTATAAATATTTATATCAAAAATACTATTTTCAATAGAAATACAAATCCATTGAAAATAAAATGATTAATAATATTTTTATGGGTAAAATTTTACCATCAGAAATAATATTTGAAATGAAATTAAATTATCATTACAAATAACATTTTTGAAGGAAATATGAATCCCCCAAAAATAATTTTGTAGTAAATTATATATGTAGGACTTCATGATGCACCAAAAATAAACTTTTTTAGGGATTAATATTTTTTCCATATATATAATTTCCCTTATAGTAATTTAGATGATATGATGAAAATAATAGTATTCACGATGAAATTTGGAATGATAAACGATTTTTAATGTGTTCTAATGGTAAAAAGTGATTTGTTTAGAAATCCATATCAAATTACCCATAATAAAAATTATTATCTCATATATTGAACCCATTATATCCTTTAATCCTTACTAGATAACATAAAACTTTAGAGTAACCTTAATTAATATCAAGAGACATTAAACCCATTGTAACTTTTTTGCGTTCCTGGGTGGTAAAAAAATTAACCCCAACCATATGTCATCTTAGGATACCTTAAACCTTTCATAACCATTAATTCTTCCTCGGGGGAACAAAATTATTATTTAACCATTTTTGTTTAGTATCCATCAGAATTGGTAACCATAAAAAAATAATTAACTTTATAAAAGGATTTACTGAAATGATCTAAATTCATTATGATAAATTACTTATTCATTAAATATATTGTTCCTAGTGGAGATTATTCTAGTCATCGATTATATCGTATTGGGATTGCTATTTTTTTTTTCTAAAAAAATTACGTTTTTCCATTATAAATGCCTTTCTGATTTAGTAATACCTCATAAAGGAAATCATTGTAAGCATTAATATTCCACACTATGTTTTGGGTATTCGACTTCCATTTACATATTAATTCTTATGAAAAATATTTATTTTTCATTTTCCAACATAAATATATATTTCCTTCCACACCTATCATATTTTTATTTAAGTATATTTAAAATAATATTTTTTATTCCTTTAAACTATTTGGGATACCTTAACCCATTAAAAAACTTTAAAATATATTTAATTCTACCATTCTATGGGATTATATTTTTATATATGTGGATTTATACTTGAGATATATTGATTTTTAAATTTAAAATATGGGTAAATTTTTGTTTTAAGTTATAATTTTGAATTTTTTATGTTATCTTTTGAAAATAATTTCTCAGTTACTTATATCTTTATATTTATCTCAACATTATCAAAAATTTTAGAATACTATTTTTAGGATTTATCGTTAATTCCTATATATTTCTTATCAATGTATAATTTCAATTAAACTACTATATATTGAAAACATATTTGAATCAATTTATTTTGTAGAACTATTCTTATCCTTACTTCATTTTTTAAAATGGTGTTTAAACCATCCTTTTCCTTATATACTATTACAATAAAATTACATAAAATGAATTGTCTTCATAAATCATTAAAAATTTCGTTTATTTAATTCAGTAATTTTTCTTCTATGTAATATCCTTATGATAGTTATATTATTTGAAAATTTTTAATGATATATTGTAACACATTATAAACTTAAAAAAATTAATTAATATTTTGAAAAAATTATTTAAATCATTATAAATTATATTTCATCCATTGTGTTTTGGAAAAGAGATCACTATGAGAGGATTCATTCAACATTTACTTTTTATTTATTTATCATCAAATATGATAAACACATTTGTTCTTCTAATTGTTTTGTATTGTTAATACCCTATACTCCTTTCTTTCTATTAAATGGTGTTAAGGAACACATACAATCCTTTTTATTAATACTGGAAAAATATTGATATAAAAATATATTAATATATTATTTTTGGGAAACTATTTAAACTTAATATTAATTGTTGATAATCATATTATTATGTTTTTTTTTGAATTAATTGTATCATATAAATATTTCATTTCATGTTTTTTATTCCCCGTGAATTTATTTTTTGAAACCATTTTATTTATATGATTTATTCAATATATGATTTAATAAAAAAAATTCATGTTTCACACAAATTCAATGTCTAAACATTTTTTCATTGGTTGGATCAGAATTATATATTCATACAATGAATTGATAAAACATTATATTTCAAGAGATGTTAGGTTATATGGAATGTGATGTTATCATATTCTATTATATTAATGAAAAATGGGCAATATATAAATATATTACATGGACATGTTTGGAAGAGATGTTGTTGTTTTTGAATCCATGACTAATTCTATGAAATGGGGTTTAAATAAGAGGAAATGTATCTTCCAAAAATACATATCAAAGGGAAAAATGTAATGTATATATCATGGGTAAACAACATGATATTTTAATCATACCACTATTAATTTATTAAAATGTCTTTTGGACTATATGAATTTAGATATGGCCAGGTTTAGAATAGGTGAAGATATCTTGGATCATATCATTCATTTTTTGTTGAATTTATTATGCCCAACACATGAACACTCTATTATAGGATATTTGTTTACACAATATTTTTTTCCAATAGAAATATTTTTGATTGAGATAATATATCATTAAAAACACATTGTATGATAAATATTAATTTAGTTCAAGGAACTGAGATAAAATATTTCAAATGGATGATTAAAAACACATGATTATCAGAACAAAGATGCAATAAATTATAGTTTCTGTGTTACGAAAATAAAATTATCTATATGATTGGATTATATTGTAGTTATTCAAATAATATGAGGTATAAAGGATATTTTATAACTGTATAGTGATTTATAAAAATTTTAATTGAGTAATTAATATTTATCTTACATTTAATTTTCATAAAACATTCATTTCATGTGCACAAAAGTTATTCTTCAGTGGCCTATTTTAGGATTACTTAAAAAATAGTTTTTTTAATATATAATTTAATAGATTTATTTGGAATTGCATGATGATTAAATTTTTTGTAAAAGTATATATATTTTTTTGATAGAATAAATGTATTTTTGAATAAATAACAAAAATAAATCTGAAAAAACATATAATAAATTCTTATACGTAAATATTTTGAATGAATTTTTTATGGAATAGTTTATATACAAGCTACATGATATGATTGTAAAGTTGTTTCAAGGAATAAGATAAAAAAGTACTCATTAGATCATGTTTTATAACCACTTACCATTGATAGATGCAAAAATAACATTTATTTCATAAATTTCTTGATTCATAAAACAATTTTTTATTAGTGTCTAATACATGTTATGGAATTTCACGTAAATTTGATTATATTTTTAGGTGTAGTTCACAATATTCTTATAAAAAACATTGTATAGAATTTTAAACATTACATATAAAATTTTAAATCAATAGTTGGGTACTATGGCATAAAATAATATATTTCATATTAAATTATTGAATTATTGAGTTTGTGGATCATTTTAGGTTAAAATATAACAAATTCATTTTCATCAGTATTTTTTTGTTGGATAAGAATAATGTAAAGAAGGTTATTAAATGACCAAACATGTTAAGTGAAATTTACAGAACATTTTGTTCAATGTATGTTGAAAGAATCCATAAGATATTTAAATTTATGTATAATTTTGAAATGATCTAAAAAAATTACCTTGATCGTGTATGATGAGTTCTATTATAGCTTCTTTTAAGGAATTACATGAATTGTGTATTTATAAAATGTTAATGATTTTTTATGGTAAATTTATGTTTTTATAAAGAAATACCAATGGTAAATTTTCATTTTATTTTCATTGATTTAGTTAGATTATGTAATTAATGAGGAATATTGTGTTAATATATTGAACAGAAAATATATAAATGATGGAAATTTTATAAATTATGTAAGGCTTTAGAAAATAAAAAGGGAACTGGTTGGACTATATTCCATATAATATGTATCTAAAAATAGTTTTGGTTCCAAATATTACTTAATAGATTTAAAAATAATTAGTTTTAAATTATTTAGGAATATTTTATGAATAAATTCGGTTTATTTTAGGAGGAAAAATTTGACAGATATGAAAAAATATAAATATTGTTTTATGATTGATGTATTTTGTAAGCATAGATATCCATGTGATGCATATCATACTATATGATTTGGAAATGTCACAGAATGTATGGAGAATATTATATATATGGTATGCACGAAGGCCCGAAGGCCTTATTTTTTATTAATTTTTTGATAACCCCAATTACAAGAGATGAGTGGGAACCCTTATAGGTCCCGTAGGTTCATAGATTACAAGGCTTGTAGGCTAAGGAGATTACATGACCTAAACGTCATAGGGAATTCAACCAGACTATCTACAAGGAACTGCCTCTCACCAGCTTATGCATTGTGATAGGAGCTCTCCACCTTTGCATGACCATCTGGCTTTGTTTCCCATTCAAGCACAGGCTAGTCTCGAGGGCAGAGCCATACTCTCTCATTCTAACAATTGACATGGCTCTACTCTTGTGAGTTCACATTCCTTGAATCCTTTTCTGGGTATACACTTTTTTTGAAGTGTCTATCTAGGGAAACTGCATGTGGCCTAAAGGAATTGAGGGCGCCTGAAGGCATTAATGGTTGTCTGAAAGCCTTAAATACTCCAAGACCAAACCGATGGCCCATGGTGAATAGTTTCATCTGCTATAGTACCGAACAGTACCTCCTACAACGTATAGTTAAGCTATAGTACCAGCACAGTCTACATTTATGCTACAATACCCGTATAATCTATATTTTTTCTACAGTACCTACGACATTATGATTGTCATATGATATGTTATATAAGGGTCATTAGGTACTACAAAATCATATAAATGCTTTACAATGTTTATGAATAATTAAGATGCTTCATTTTTGAAATGAAATAAATATTCTAATTATTGAATCAATTAATGATCATAATCATTCTAACAGACATTTGTCAGGGTAATGTAAGTTAGCTACTATGAATAAGAATTTTATTCTCCAATCTATCATTAAATATTGAGATACTATATAAATAACATATTCAACCTTATATACATGATATGCCATAAGACAAGTTGCACCATGTGAGCTCATGCTGAACTTCCCAAACACCATAGGCTATCAATGAAGAGTGAGACTATACGGTTATATAATGGGGAGATTATACCTTTGGATATAGAAATCTATAAATTATAATAGAAACCATATGAAATTCATCATCAAAATAAGCAGTGGGATAAAAGGGATCATCTATACTATGTTCCCATAACAATAAATAACAACTCACATGTTGCAATGAATATATATTGACAGATTTATAATGTTTTGGGAATATATAATCAATATCCCTTATGTGTAGATCATGTAAAACTAATACCAAAACATAAATGACTGAAGATCACCCAAACATAGTCATAATTCAAAATCTAGAAGCATATCTTGACATTAACCAAGGTATCTGGTTCTTCCATCCCATATAAGGATATACCCTACATGTGTATATGATCAAGAGGCCTACTCAGGTAATACAAGGACATGTTTAGTATCTTGGGTGTGGGTATAACTATGTTTCCCACCTCTAATGGAATCCTTTACAAATAAAAAATATATAGGAAATATGTAAAGTTTTATTCTCATAGTAAATAAATAAATAAATTTAAATACAATACATTTCAAATAAAATAGTACTATCAAATACACAAAGGAGTAAACATATATGTTTTAGCTAGAGTAATTAGATCTATAAACAGAACAAAATAATATGGAATCAGTAAGATAATCTAATTCATAACCTCAAGAGGCATCAGATCCAACCCACATTATAATCCATTATGACTCATCACATCAAACCTACAATGTATCAATCTTTTCAAGTGGATTTACATACAAAATATATTATAATACTTCACAAGGTATCACCTCTAAAAAATATCCAAATCTCTTAGGAGGAAACAAACCAAACATGAAATATCTCATATCATTTATGGTTTTAATTACACACAATTAAAATCACACATTTGACCAATGTCATATATGTCACGTGTATAGAAATAAACCAAACCAAAATATATCAATCCTTAGAAGGAATTTCTCTCTAACCAAATCATAAAGAATTATCAAGTCACTTGTCATCCATGGTTCTAATTTCAACAATACCAAAAACTATAATTATAGGTTTCAATAAACCAAACTCAAATGACAGATAAATTTCCATAAGAAAAAATGAATAGATATTTTATGAATGTTATATTTTATTAAGAACCATATTCCATTGAATATGTTAATCAACACATATATCTGAAAAGTGTCACACAGATTGTCCACTTAGACAACCAAGGCTCTCGTAACTCCCAGGACAGAGTCTCACATTCACAACAAGTTCATAATTCATATTTATTCAAGGCCAACTCCATGTTAGATTTATAAGATAATTCAACAAATTTAAACAAATGATTCTAGGGTACCCATAATGGTTTACATGTTGTATAATGATCATAACACACGTCATAGATCAGTTAATTTATTTACAAACACCAAGGTCAAGGCCTAATGCTCAATGATCAAAACACCCTTTATCATAACCACGATAACATCATGATTTAATTAATTTATTAGAGAACATGATCTAGTAGAATCACATAATGGATGAAATAATGTCCATCTCACTCTTAATGTCAATCTAAGATAGTCCTCACATTCCCAACATATATATATGTTTATTTCGTGGAATACCAAATTATATAGGATATTATAATGAATATAGAACACTCACACAAATATTGATCAAATAGTACATTTGGCATATAGGTAATGTGAAGGGTATGCTAGGACAAGACATAATCCAGACACCATAAATCAACTCAATCCCTCAATCGAAGGAGGCTAATGAAAAACATAATGGATCTAATATTTTTTAACCAACCAATAAAATATCCCAATTGGGTTCACCAGCATTTTTTATAATAATTATATTTAATAATATGACCATTAATGTTTCAGGCATCAATTTTTAATTATAAATGTGTAAATCCTAGCTATATGTATCCTCAACCAACTGATATAATTAAAAGGAAACAAATTCGTTTAATTTTAGATAATCATACTATTATCACTATTGAATTTCTTCAATGCACTTTTCAAGAAATTGAAGATGTAAACCACACTAAAACACTAAATTTTTAGGTTGAGTAGTGGTTCACCCAAGTGAGATGCATAGGCACCCCTAAGCAGCATTGACACGTATGGTACCTATGAATAAGTCTATGCATCAGGCCAATGAATCAACTTTCACAAGCGACCAATGCAAGAGAATGTGTGAGACACTATTTCAAGATAGCATGTCCACCCAATGTCCTATATTTTCTAATTAAACTAACTATGGGGCCATCATTTAGATAGATTAAAATTATTGAAGTCCAACCAAAGATCGGTTCTTCTTCGTGAATTGTTCATGCCCTCTATATCCTTGATTGTATATTTTTAAAACCTGAAGAGGAGGGAATAAAAAAGTGATATTGAAACTACATTATTACTTGGATTTATTGTAAAAACCACCTAGTTGAGGTACCCTCTCATGCCATAATTAAACGATGACTAGAGAAAGGTTCCCTTACCCTAATGGTGACCTATACATGTTACCTATGGAAAATCCAATGGATACCCTTAAAAGATTGATCATGGACTCTCCAAAGTGTATTCATTGAGGCAGTCCATATCCTAGGGTTCTATCAATTCACCTAGGCCTACCTACATGTAGTACCCCCTCTATGATCCACATTGGTTCTCCCTAATGTCCATCAACACGAGAAAATATTTAGGGAAACTAAAAATACATCCATGGTGGGCCCTCTCATAGATTGGATCCCTTATCTAAGAGGGATAAACTCAAAGCCTCCAATGAAGCCATTGTACATTAAAACACATGGGAAAAATTGCACCATAATGTATCCCATTTATATTTTAATTTCTACAGTTTTTGGTTTCACACACTTTCCCAATTAGATGGTTAGGATCCTCGTGGTGTTTTTGGAATTGGATATATATACGGTCATGTGGAGCCCTTCATTAGGGATAGTATTGGGGAGTTTCTAGTCTCGGATAAATGGTTTATGATCATGTTCCTCCACTCTCATATCTGAGACCTAGAACATATAGTTTCAAGTATTGAGGGAGAGGATTATGCTCAATTTTCCATTAATCATGGAATGAAATAATCATCCTTCTCTAAAGAACAAATTTTTGAGAATCCCATCTAGATGAGTCCCCAAGAAATTATCGCAGGAGGTTTTACTCTTGCTCCTCTCTTTCTTCTAGACAATGGATCAAAGAGGGATTAGAACCCAATCCATCTCCCCTATCTCATACTGCATTCCCTAATTAGTCTCTACACCATGGACTCATTCCAATGTAATATGTAGAGAGGAATGATTCATAACCTTTCCAGCTTCCACCATAGACCCAACCTCCTCAATCAGTGGGAGAGGGGTTAGAGGAGGAGAGTACACTCAACACCCCCTCCCGCACTATTTGGGATTTATCACTATGACCAATAGTTTATAAAATTAAAGTTTGTGGTTTTTTGGATAATCCATTTGCCCTTTTTTATCACACCGAGACTGAACAACCTGGTATTAGAGGTAACGATGATCACAACATCCACATGAACAATGCGACATAATGAACTATGAGAACTCTGATTCCTGCCATTTTTTGAAATATGGGACACTTTCCTAATGCCCAAGCTTCATACCGAATCATCCATCAAATGGGAAACATTACTCCTTAATAAACATCCTCTTCCTGAGTACAGTGCTATCATAATTACCATATTTACGGTAGCCTCCTCAAGAAGAAGACATGAAATACAGATTCAATCAATAATGAGTTGGGACATCAACCATGGTCGATTTCTATGGAATAAGACACATCTTATCCAATCAATGGTTCATACTAGGTTGTCAGTCCTCCCAATCTTCTTGGGCATTGATTCACATCCATATGGGATGCATAGAAATATTCATGATTTCCAAACCCAACACCCAAAATAAACCCTATTCAGTCTATTCTACTTTCCTATAAGGGTCTAATTCAACCTGGGAATCCATATTCATACAAGGTTCCTTGGGATCCTTTGAAAAAATCCCCGCACCAAACATTTATTATGCATCTTCCTCTTTGATGTAATTTCCACATGAATTTAAACTATATTATTGGTTCTTTATCACAAGTACATAAATGGTATGATGTTCCCCATTAAAAGGATCTAGAATATGCGGGTTTTGATTCATTTTATATGTATACATATGAATCCAAATTATTATTTCAATCCCAACACCCAAAAAACAGTCATCTCTATAGATCAAACTATAATACAATGTGCCAAACATATTGATTAGGAACCCCACATCATAATCATAATGACTAATAAATCTCTACGTGATACTTTTAATGATAACATCAATAGATAACCTCATATAAATATAAATATATCTTCATTGATTAAACTCCATGGATACATAAACATCATTCTATGATAAAAACATGATAATAAATGATTTTTAATTAAAGTTAAACCCACATAATAAAAGGGAATTAATCAAGGATTCATGAATATATCTTAAATGTATAAGAGATTCTCGGTGTAATAAATAATTCCCCCCAAAAATGTTTGAGGGGCCCAACCTATCATCCTCTCATCCAATGTGAGTTCTTAATAATCATTGTCCTAAATCCCTAATGGGAACCTACCATTCGAAAGCATGTACCTTTGGATATTGAACCATTGTGTTTCCAAATCCATAAATAAACTCTTTTGGAACGGTTCTGAAAAATATAATCATCATGTGGTGTGAATTTCAGGGGCAACAAAAAGTACTGAGTCTGGCATGTATCCTTTACTAAGATGATAGTATCACTCATCTGTTATATCCCACTCACATGATAAAAGTGGTCTAGAAAAGGAAAATAAATCATGCTTCTGTTTAGTCAAATGAGATGCTACATTGATGAAGTTTCCTATTTTGTGTCTTTTATATATTTGAGCACTTATTTCAACAAACTTCTATCAATCCAATGGTATCAATCAATCCTTCACCAATGAACTCTTTGGTTTCTTCAAGAACCTATTCTTTATCCATATGGAGAATTCCATCACCAACTCATCATATTTGTTTTTGGTTTTTTTACAAGTTGGTTGTTTAATACCATCAAAATGGAACAATATCTACCATTAAGTCTACCCTTTAAGACCTCCAGATTACAGAACACCACAGATCATCTAGTTAATGAAGACCGATGGTCATGACAGAGACAATGAATAACTCTATTTTCAACTATTTTAAAGACTATCACCAGAACATGAGGAATATCCAATCTCTAATAATAGGTAAGTGTCCAGATACCCTATATGACCTCATCAAAGTGACACAAGGTCCTTCTCAATGGATCCTTCCAGTAATCACATTTCTAACGTCACGCAGTAATGAAGCCCCCAACATGATTGGGATTTCTTCCTTATCTATATAGACCAGTTTCATCAAACATGGTCCTAAAATACATCCACAGGGGGGATAATACTATCCAATAGAGAGCATGGTAACATCTCACCCCCCTCTAGAGAATCTCAGCAACACAATTTTGTGGAAATTTTAAAATAATAACATACAACCGTCTGCCATCATTCAATCGTCTTGTGAAATCACTAAGCCACATTCTATGAATCAAATTAATAATAACAAGAGGCATACACTGAGTAGTAATATACACCTAACTGCATCGATAAATCCTTAAAATATCCCCATCTGGCAGCCCATGGAGATGTCAGTTGGATGGTCCCGACAATAAGAAGGTTGAAAATCATCTCTTTTCCCCAAACCACAAGTGTTGTCAGTATCCACTGATAGGAAACCGGGGAGAGGATCACATACATACATATACTCCATATTCAAGAGTGGAATATAAAACTATTATATTAGATTCAGTCACCATGAATATCTTGTAAATGGTGAAGGGACAGACACAAATCCTTTCCCATATCTTACAAGCTGTCCAGGACATCATAAAGTTGATGAAAGTAGTACCCAAGGGACAGACAGAAAACACCATCCCTAAAATTGGGGTGGGTCACTATCATGTCACCCTAGAGAAGATACATAGCTCTACACCCATCAAAGAGGTAAATGGCGAAAACAATTCCATTTTATATGGACAACAGAATCAAGAACATACACTCTCTCTAACAAACATTAATCATCATATCCTAATGGGAACTCTAAGGAAGGCATAAATACCATCCCATGAGAAACAATTTTCTGGTAAATTGACTCAAATTTATCATAATATAGAATCCATAAATATAACTCAACATACATGATCCAAAAATCAAGAGTCGATCTATGAATCAGCTACACTTATCGATGGAGCTATTAAAGTACAAAGTCACTAATCAGTAGAGTCTAAAGATGTTTCATTCTCATTACGAAATTATAGAAGCAGTAGATGTAATTTGAAAGGACCTATTTGGAATCATATTCATGAATGATAACTTCATAATGATAATATAATCAATCATGATATATTATCCCCTGATGATATCATTGAAATACTTCCACATGTATAGAAGATGAAGAATCAAGAGGGTTTTACCCTTGTTGTATTCCACCATGGTGTTCCTCCTTAATGATGTCATTAATTTCAAATGTTATAATTTTAGTTTTGTTTTCCATTTTCAATAGAATTATTAGATTGATAATGTAATAATAGGAATGATCTTATATCATGTGGCACATAAAAAACTGAGGTCAGTCATGTCATTTGATTTTTCATTGGAAGGTGAAATAATTTCTCAACCAGAATATAGTCCAAGGATTCTTTCATTATCTAAACCTCCTTTGGATAACATTTCATTTATCATAATTGAGGAAGCCCATAATGATCTCATTTCTTTTGTTATTGTGTCTGGGAACCATCCACTCTATTCAGATCATGGTGAGGGTCATATGGTGAAATGTGATGAAGATACAATAAAAACGTTGAATGAGTTAGATAAAGATGAAATGTTAGTGAATTTATAGCCTTTATTCCTCCCTTCAATTCATCATTCGAGATTACTTATTTGAATATTGAATGGAAAATATCTTTCTAAACATATAAAAAAATATTTCCAACTTAAAGGAAAAGTTATTATCATTCTATAAGTATAAAAATCATGTTATGTTAATAGAAGGGATGTAGTGCCAAATTTACATGGGAGATAACTTGGATCTATGACATCCAATGATCGTGAAATAATAATAATACCTTCAATGTGCTAGTCTTATTGCATTAATTAGGTTGCAAAAACTGATCATAGAAACCCTATCTAGAATTCATATAAAATGAGGGGGTCCACATTTAGTATTTCGTTTTACTACAGTCTCTATCCATTATATCCTTCCAAAGAGTGTATCATGCAATTTTATAGACCCATCCTAACTCAAACAAATAGAATATATTCAAGACCATGGAAATGATCAATGAGAATAGGCCCAATTGACTCCCACTGATATCGGGTTACAATGTAGTAGGATATTGAATTAAATTTGTGTCATCCATACGAGAAAATTAAGAATGCCTCCATCTTAGAAGAACACATCTGTTAGATAGTGCAGATGTCAAAAATAGAACAATGGTCTTCCAAAATATGAAATTTATGTATATTCTAAATGATTCACTAATCCCATATAAAAAACATCATAAAATCATAAGGGAATCTATGTTAATATTAACTACAAATATTTCGGAGCAACCCAAACACACTAGGATGAGGTATTTATTAACTCAATCCTTATGGTCTACCAATATTTCCAAATGGGCTATGAATGTGGAATATGAGGAGACCTTACCCATAAGGATGGGGGATTTTTCACCTCAACAACCAACTCTGCAGGAGGATTTATTTTTATCCAAATTATGGAAAACATAGTAGTGTAAATCATCCATGATTTTCTTATCTTGTGATCCATAATTTTCACATTCAAAACACACAATAGAACTATATGAATATTCCCTTCAGGTTACTATCCACCAAATAGTTCCCAGATAATCAATAAAAAAGTGTATAAGGCCTCATAAAGGGCGAATAAAAAGGATTTCTCACAAATAAACTTATAGAATTCTCACATTTTGTTTCACATCCATTAACATCAACACCACTGTCATCGCATATTTTTTAGAACACTTTACTAATTCTGGGGAGACAAAATAGGTAGTTTTTGTTCATGATGTGGTCTACACTGAACAAAAATTAAATGTGGTGTGAATAGATAACACCATAGGACTTCCCATAATTTTGGAACTCCCTTAACTAATCCACCTTCAAATCATTTAAAAAAGATGAATTTTAAGGGTAAAATCATATCATTCATCCCTTCTGATGATCCGAGAACCCTTTAATAGGAAGAAATATATTCTCATAAAGAGGAAGAGATGAATTTATTGAGGAGGAAAAATATCATTTTTCTGATAGTCATCCTTCCTATTATATATGTTCTATAAAAAGATCCTCAACCATATCTTAATGTCATAGAACCTCATTAAAGGGATTTTTTCCCAAAAACTAATCCAGATCTAGAATATTTTCTCAATGTAGGGTAACAGCCACCAATATATTTGGACCTCACACTATCAAATCATGAATTAACTCTAATTGTTTTGTAATTAGAGAATGATTATGAATATCCTTACAGTATTTTCCCTCTATGTTTCCCAGAGAGGATACTAGCAGTTCCACCATCGGTAGTCTTTCTAGTCGATGCACCCATTCCTAAACACATTTCCCAACCTGTCTAGGTTAGAACTCTACCATACATTCAATAAATTATAGTGAGAAAAATTGAGTCACTAATGGATCTATTGTAAACCATATAGGAATGACTTGCACCATTATATCCTTAAAATAATCCTTTATCTGAATGGGTAGATCTATATATTTCCCCAAAAAAATTTTGAATACAAATTTTTTTTTATCATTGGCTAAGAGACCAAAATCAAAACTTGGTGCATTTTTTCTTCTTTTCTGATCCCATGATGGGAACCCCTAAGTAGAATGTTTTGGTGAAACATAGGTGCATTGTGGAATCACTATGAGGAACATATTTTGTTTGGTACACAAGTTTTCAGTCTCGGAAAATTATTGGGTGGGAAGATCTACATTATAATTTCTTTTTAGAGTTCATGTCAATGCTACATACGAAAACATTATTTGATATCATAAACTAAAAACAATTGGATAATGAATGGGTATCATATTTCATTACTCGGTGGAATGAATTGATATAATTTCTAATCCTACCACTCCCTCAATATGATTCGTTTCCCATCTTTATAGTGAACCTTTGCAATGTTTTTCACATGACATTTATTACGATGAAATACATAGGAGGGTTTTGTGGAATTAAATTAACTTGAAAAAGAAATGAAATACCTCACATAGACCAAATAAATTTCCCAAGTAATTAAATTAAGTCTTACAAGGATAATAAGAAAAGAAGAGGATTTTTAAGTTACAGTTTATCAGGCCCATATACACGCTCCTATATCAAATCCCACAACATAGTGTATGGCTCAAAATCATGAGAAATAGAATAAATGAAGTCCTTTATAGGATGATTAAATTGATTAGAAGTATAAATAGGTTGAGGTGATTAAAAAATTGTACTATTATTTTAAAAACAACTATGCCTCCTTATACTCCATCACAATAATGGAAAACAACTTGGTCATGTTTCCAAATCCTTGGATACCTAGAAAATAACATAATGAAGACTCCCAAACTATATCCCCTTCCATAAAATGATAGTACATGACAAAAAACGACTTTTTTCTCCAAATACCTCCTAAAAAATATGAGTAGTCTAGAAAATTGTACCAAATAAATTAACTTGGTCAGGTTGCATGAGTTTCTACCACCAATCTATTGAAAAAAGGAAGGAAATGAAGTTAAGTGATAGGGTGTACATATGTTGGGTTTATTGGATAATCATAATTTTTTTTAACCAGAATAATTCTATTCTCTAATTTTTTTTGAAACAACATACTATTCCTCCAAACACATCCTCTATAACACAACAATCTCTGTCAACATCTTAATCCTATGATGGCCATTACACTAATAACTGACAAGAACAAATGGGTAAGAGTAAAATGATTGAATATTAGACTATGAAAAATTCAAATCAGTCCATAAATTTAAAATACATAATGTTATCTCTACCAAAATCATGGGCACCGTCCCACTAAAGGCCATATTAACAGTTGACCCATAAGAAGGAATATTCATTAGATGATGAGTTTATTTTCTGTTCCACTAATATAATTAATATATTTTATCCCATATCACATGTTGATTCCTAGTATGATTCCAAATTTCCCACTATTTATTAAGGAATTTACGGATGATTTCATTATAAATGATGGTGTAGGGGAGGATGTGGTCATACCAGAAGTCACTACTTCAACCATGCCCCTGCTCGAGCTGTCTACACCACAGAAACTCATTGTAGAGATCTCCAATGAGCTCAAATTTAATAATGGGATTATTTCATGTATGATAGTATCCACACTATCACAATCATCATGTATGGTTGTTTATTGGATGTTTAGTCACATGATAAACCTTATCATGTTGGCAGATCAAGTCGACATAATCCACCAAGAGAAGAATAACATTATACTCCTACTCTAAGGGGTAGTCTATCAACTTAATAAACATCATCCCCAAAATCACATTAAAAATAACACCCCCCATGTAGGGATTATCTTGTATATAGAGAATATGTATGAAATTTTCAATCAACTATCCCATGTACTAGCTATGTTATCAATCTTGGTTTCCCTAATTCTATCAACATATATCCAAGAAGAACTCATTAAATCCTTATAAATCCCTAGATAGTTGGATGTTTTCATTTTTGCTGCAGAAGTGTATCATATCGAGAATAATCATGATGAATTCCATGTAGTCATCCCATTCATAGGCAAGGATGAGGATTATTTTTAACAATGAAACTTTAGGCCTTTTTACATATCTATTTGAATAAACGACTTCAATATCTAATGAGTCTTTATTAACAATTTATTAGGAGTCGCCCTTAGTATACCCTAGAAATATAACTAATTGGGTTTGAATTATTCTCACTTACATCCCTCCACTTTGATGTTACAGGGCTATTCTAAGAATGGGAAAGATCCTCTTAGAGAGATCACCCACAAAACTATGTTTAGGGATCTCATGTCCGGTTGAATGTTCAAGGTTATTTAGTTAGATAAAACATTCCATTCCCCACTGAGTTGACCTTGGAATCACCCACATTAATCCATTCCATCATCATATAACCAATGCCTCATTAAGTGTATCAATGGAAAAATTATGAAATTACCTAGTGGAAAGGTCCCATTCAAATTCCATGAGTCACAATACATCAATGAAGAATTCTACGAGAATGGAGGAAAACAATCCATGTTTGATTGTTTTTACAAGATTAAAGACCAAAATATCCCTGAGATGATCCAAGCTATCCCTTTGGTGTATCTCAATGTTTATTATTCAATTCCCATTAAAAATATTAATGAGGTAGATCAGAATTCAAGTAGTTATTCAGTAACTTCTGTGATGTCAATTATGATAACTTGGCCCGATGACAGTGAAGAATTTATCAACTCTCTGAATGATAATGAAATATTGAATGAAAATTTCATCATTCCTTCCTATTTTCTCCATAGAGGCCCGATTTTATTAGTTGGGATAGAAGAAGATATCATGGGAACTAAAGAATGTTATCAGGAAGATTCTCTGTCCATATTTTCCCATTTAGTGCTCCAAAAAGAAGACTCACCAATGATTTATCTAGGAATGATGTATTCATCTTTTATATGTCAAAATTGTCAATCCCCTATTCCCACTAAGGAACTTGGTTCATAACATACACCCAAAGATAAGGAAAATTAGTTAAATCATGGGAATAATAATAAGGGGAAGACATATATGATTCCCATAAATCATTTTTTAACAGAATAACCACCATTGTGGATTACCTCATAGAGATAAATCTGAGAAAAAAAAAATGATCCATGAAAATCTCTAATTAGTGCGTCAATTAATCCTGTAGTATAAGAGGTGTATACCTCATTCCTGAATTAGAATTTGTATTTTTTTCCCCAATATTTACAAATGTATTCCAATACATGATGCAAATGTGGCCACCCATCCCTTGTGTTTTCCGGATTATCATCGGGGGTACATGAAAGCATCCATACATATTCAACCTTCTCACACCTCTAAAATTGATGCTCTCTTGAAAAATATCATCATTTATATCATTATATGAGAATAAAGTTAACCATAATGGATAGAAAACATTTTCCTATAAGATAGTAATAATGGGAATATAAAAAATTTCTTTCATTTCAAATATCGCAACTAGAACTATCCAAAATGTGACTTCCTGGATTGGATAACAAAACTAATAATTGATGGAATAACCAGTTATCAAGCCCTCTACTCAATGGATGTCTATTTAGGGTAAACTAAATTTGGATACACCTATAAGTCTAACATTTCATAGCTTTCAAATCCCCTCAGGGAGTATTCTTCTAGCTAGAAATTCATTTATCATAATGAATGTTAAGGCCAAGTACCAATGGGACATGCATCACATCCTCAGACCCTTCAAGGGGATTTTTTTAGAATGAAACAAGGATGATATATTGATCAAAGTCCCAACAATTTTTTAACAACTTGAATAACCTATGATCCATCTTCAACACAACTTGACATCATACCATAACGTTGAATCCCATTGATGTGATTTTGGTGTAACCACATGGAAATTTCATGACATTGTTTTACACCATCACGTCCTCAAATTTGATCCTTAGAAAAACAAATTCATCCTTGAAATGACCCTCAACAAAACATGAATTTATGGATAAAACATCTAGGAACCTTCTCATATATTCGACAGTTCAGATACAACCATGTAGGTAATAGTTTTTCTATCACCAGATGGATGAACATGGGGTTCACATATCAGTGGCCCATGACTTATTTAAATAATTTTAAACCCACAATAAATATCTAATGTTTCCATTAGTGATAATGAAACCTATTAAGGTAAATCCATGAATTC
The DNA here is from genome assembly GCA_963277665.1 of Viscum album. Taxonomy (NCBI): domain Eukaryota; kingdom Viridiplantae; phylum Streptophyta; class Magnoliopsida; order Santalales; family Viscaceae; genus Viscum; species Viscum album. The sequence goes on along the minus strand of OY728130.1, from coordinate 820,917,788 downwards.
TATATGTGAAAGTATTATAATAATCATTGGGTTCATTCCTAAAAAAAATAATGATTTTGGTAATGAAAATATGTTTATTATATCAGTCAAACCATGATTTAAAATAAGACTTCTGCTTCAGATATCAAGAAGATCTTCAGATCATTAATCACTATAGTTCAGAAATTGTGGCACTTACTGAAGCACAATAAGATTAACTTGGTTTCTCAAAATAGACCACAATCATTTATCCTCATTCAGTATATGATGATTGGGTGTCCTGCACATTGAGTGGTTATTCTAAATTAGTTCAACATACTATTTGTGCCACATAATGTAGTGAATGTCCACACATTGGATGAATTTATTGACGAATAATTTCTTCATCCGTAGAAGATATATCATTAAATACTAATCTTCCAAATGAAAAGATATTAACTTTTTGTGGTGGACCACACAATTGAAAATTTATTTTGATTGTGCACCCAAGAGCTTAAAAGGGAAGATAATGAAAGTCCCTAAACTAAAAAACATTGTGTTTTGAATTGTTACTATCCAAACAAAGAAGCACTGTTTCCATACTGCTTAATTTTATCTGAGGGTTCTAACAACAATGAGGAAAAATATCATGCTCCCATTTCAAGCCTTGAATTGGAACATCAAATAATGGTAAACCATCTAGATGTGAGATGTGACATGATGTTATTAATCATGAGAATCAAAGGATACTACACCATAAGTAAATAGGATTTAATTTTCCTATATGATTATATATAATAGCTAATGGTAGAGTTACCATCATAATCAACATTCACTCGCATCCCACAATCATAGAACACTCAATCTGATTTATTTGTATTTTTAGTCATTGCCCTGGAAGATCCAAACCAAGTTAAAACAATCATTAACATCACCCATCGTCAGATGGACACACCTTTTTTTCAAGTCAGAATAGGGGAGATCAATTGAATTAACACTATCAGAGATTCATATATTCCTTCCATGTGATGGATTATTCCAATCATGTAATTAATTTTGGACGGGGTTCCCCAATGAGACAGAACTATAAGATAGAATATCTGGCGGTGAGTACCCAATTTCACTCTTTATGATGGCTCATATCACTAGAAAGAAAACTGTAAAAGAGGCTCGGATACTGTCATTATTATATGATTCAATGGAAAATAGACTATATCTGTTATGGAAGATGTACAAGTAGGAGAATGGGGGTTCCACCAGTTAGGGTATGGGATATTTGAAAAAATCCAATGGCTTGGATACTTTTGGCCGACGATTTGTCCGAATTGTACTAAATTCTCCATGAAATTTAATTTAAGAAAAGGGAATTCCAACTTCATCCATCAACCCCTTGAGTTTCAATATACAACCAAATACTCGTGTCCATTTTCCCTGTAGGTAATGGAAGTATTGGGGCCATAACACTTAGCCACAAACAAGCAGTTCCTGTAAATCCTTACTGCTACCTTTTCTTCTCAAAATGGGTTGAGGTAATACCCTTAAATGAAGTTGGGGAAAAATATTTGGAAGATTTTTCAATTATAAAATTATTACCATATTTGGTATCCCTCTTACTATATTGATAGATAATGGCACCAATTTCTATTTTCCTAGAGTGGAAATTATATATCAATAATACAATATAAAATCCAAACATTGATAAATGTATCATGCTTTGGATAATGGATAGATAAATGTCTTTAATAATCAACAGTCAATCATACTATAAATTATGGTGGGAGAAGAAAAAAAATTGTTGGCCTGATAAGCTCATTGATACATTATGTGATTACCGAACTGCGACTCGTACTTCCATGCCAACAAAACCATATTTCTGGTGTATAGAGTATAATAATTCAATCTCATCACATTTCAATTTCCATCTCTCCATATTTCCACATGTGACAAGATATCTGTAGATGAACAATCCAAGATGTGACTGGATGAAATGGGTCAGTTGTATGAATAATGTTTTCAATCCTTTCATAACTCAGAAGCCTACCAGAATCACATAGCATGATCAATTAACAAGAAATTCTATCGTTGGTCATTCCTACATGGATAATTGTAATTTTTCTATATTACTGCAATGATACATAGGATAAATTATTCAAATCAAATTCCAATGATGGAGGGACCTTATACCATTCAAAAATTTAACTCAAACAGAGCATATTCATTGATCTCAATAGATGGAAAAGTGATCACAACTCTGAACAATGGAAGGTTCATGAAGAAATAATTCATATAACCACATGATGATCATCTAATATACACAACATTACAATTCAAAACACTATATATATTTCCATAATACAAGACGTTAAACTGTGTCATTGGTCCTAGACATACTATCCAAAACTGGTAGTTATCATTTATCCTTACCATATGACATTAATATATAGGATTTACTTGTTTCTTATTTTATATTAAGAAACCCTATAATACAATGAGTTGAAACTCCCAAAGGTCCCTTGAATATGGGGAAGAAAATATTTGTTGATACCATGCATAAGCCCCACTCACATCATAGCCACTATGTTGTGAAACATGGGATAATATTTCGGTATAACCCCCCATGTTATCACATCATTATTTCATGACGTTAAACATAAAATTACTTTTTATAACTATGTTTGTATTGATTCTAATTACCATGAGATATGTTGTGACATGAATATATCAAATCATGGGTCCAAATATCACCAAAATAAAAGAAAAGGCTCCTTCACTCCTTATTTGTATAAATCATACCAACATCTGGAATGTCTATTAGAACAATGTGTGGCTTGATTATCATGAATAAGGATATACATATTGAATTCACGATCTCCAATCCTGGGTCCTTCCATTATTAATGAAAAAAACTCATATTCTATATAAATGAAATAGATCTTCACAGGGAAAATTTCTAGTATATATGACTACAGTCCCATGACAATGGGTTGAGAAATAATTCCTAAAACTCATGTTTCAATTCCAACCACCATAATAGAGTAATTTAAATCCCTTTACTAACTTCAAAAGCCATTTTATGTGGGGATCCATCTTCAATAATTGAATGTTTATTAATTCTTAATTTTGCAGGATACATAATGATTCCAAATTTTCCAATCATGGGATCAGATGAATTGAATAAACAAAACTCCATTAATTCCCTATGCATGAAATAAAACCTTCAAATGAAATCTATTTTTAGAACTAAATGATGATTGATTATTTCCCAAACAAAGAATGTGTTGATACTTGGGTCATGTACCCCAGTCCAGTCAGAACACATTCTATTTCATATAGGATCATCATTGTCCTTTCTTTATAACATTATATTACATGACATTTAATTAACTATATATGACTTGATTCTCATCAAGATGAGGTATGTTGGGATGCTATGATTGTATCTCCTGGACCATCCACCACATAATTGAAATGCACATATCCATCACTTGTGTTACCCTTGTGTTGTAGAAGAAGTCTTTACCACTCCTTGTTTCTCACACCAATGAACAATAATGCAAGATTATTGGTTTGGTAAAGGAGTTATACACATAAATAAGATGCATCCTTTACCATTGGTGTTATCATGATCCTAGAAGAAAGAACCTAAATTGAACACATGATGTTCTCAACGAATTAAATTAAACTACAAAATATGCTTAAGTGCAACGTGTTGATTTATTATTTCCATAGAAAGATATGCAGGGAAACATGGGTCATACACCTTGTTCCATCCACGATATTCCCTTTCAACTCATTATTACCCATGTCCTTACCTCAAGTTGATAAACAATATGGTTCTTCAATAATTATGGGTGTATTGATTCTCACCCCTAGAAGATATGTAGTGACATACAGATCTTCAACCTTGGTTCCAAAAAAATCACAACATGGGACATTCCAATACTCCCCCATGTACCACTCAATTCTACATGAGGATATCAAATACAAGTTTACACCATATGCATGAACATGTATCCAAACACTGCATTTCCTCCACACATGAATTCAACTAGTATGGATTGACTTTATTATTTTAACTATTTATGGACTGATTCTCATTCAATTGAGATACATAGAAACATTTATGCCTAAAACCTAGAATGATCCATGAGGAAGAAAAATTCCTGCTCCCATATACAAATAGAGTTCAATACAAGAGATATTTTTTTGGGTACCCAAATTTAGCATCCCACCATGGAAGAAAATATTCCTCCCTTCAACATATGAGAAAATTTATATATAAGGGACTTCTGAATAAAGTCCAACATTAGTCCAAACACTTCTTTTTTGATCATACACATCCCTTCCACACACCGTACATCTAATTTTCAACACCTTCAGATCATCATAATCTTTTTACAGATTCAGGAGGCCAAATTTCTTATACATGAGAGATAATTTTCTTAATTGTGATGTAATATGCCCTAGTTGTCTTTGAATAAAATAGTTCACAAAATGGGGTTTTAATCAAAATGATATTACTATTTAACTATACAGTAAAATCCTGACTTATCCTTGCATAAAAAATCCCAGAATATGGGATTCTCAATTAGTGGTAAATTTTTCATTGCGAGAAGCCTCTTTTGTCTCTAGTTGTTTTGAAGACAATATGATGGAACTAATAATTCAGATCAATCTATCATCCCATACACAATTATACCATGTTATCTCTCTCTTGATAAAAAAACCTCCAAAATCATGTTTTAAAATTTCATCCCTCATGATTAGAATATATAGGAATGACCTTGTTCTAACAAGGAAACACACCATAATTCATTTACATGATATTATTCTTCTAGTCATACATCCTATGTCTCAAAGAACCACATTTCTTAAGCATGGATCCGACTTATGTGAAGATACCATTCAACCAATTCATGGAAATTATGACTTGGAATACAAATTCTATGTTTAGGTAAATTCCTCCCCAAACCAAACTCTTTGCCTTGGGAGATCCAAATCTTCAAAACCATTCATCAACCATTAGTCATAGGGTGTCAGAATACATGTGACCTCTTTTACCAGAATATGATTTTTTTTCCTAGTGTTCCTTATATAAAACATCCATCAAAAGGACATTTTTATCTGAATGATTCAACTATATGGATATGTAGTCCACTCCCTAGTTATAATTTCATAAAACATCCCAAAAATTATGCTTTATAACAATTAGTTACTATTTCCTTGGGACAAAACCTCTATAATTTCAGAATCTATTTCCCCATATCAATATTTGGATATAGGAGTCCCCAAATAATAGCTTAAAACATTCCACACCCCACCCTAAATAGAGAATCTCATTTCCACGTAGATTACTAGGAATGCGTGAATCATTATATTTTAGGCCAAAGCTAAAGACCTTTAATTATTTCCCTCTAATGTATTGGTGGAATAATAATAAAATACATAGAATAATTTTCTAACTGTATAACATAAACCTATATATAATAATGCATTATCCTTAGGATTTTAAACAACAGAGCTAATAACCCAATCATATAAAAATAAAGTAGATGACAACTTCAACCATTTTTAGATAGGGGAATTCCCCCTGACATTGACCAGTTAAAAAATGTACCTTCCTCCACATGATACAAATTCATATGGGAGTTTTTATCATTAATTTTAAATTCAAATATATATATTTCCTTCATTCTCAGACACCTCCAATTGGAAAACCATCAATCATGATCTTGTTTACTCCTAATAATAATCTTCATCCATCAATAATTGAATGTCATAATTATTTATAACTATATTTAAAATGTATGTATTACACTCCCTAGTTATCCTTACACAAAATGAATCATATAACAAGTTTTTTCTGAAATGGATTCCACTCTTGACTAAAAAGTACATGTCTTAGTTGGCCTTCCATATAATGGCCGAAAAATGGGTTTGTTATCTTCCATTATATTTATCATTAAGAGATACATCCTCTAATCTCTATCATATTGTATTAGATCATGGAACATGTGTAATTGTGGCTCATGATTCCCAACTAGATATAAAATGAATATCAGAACAATTACATCACAGATCCATGTTTGTGTCATTATTTGAAAATCAATGGTCAATGTTGTTTTACCTTACACACTAGCCATATAAGTCTGGCATGTATTAATTTAAACTGTCCAAAACAAATTTACCACAACATAGAAAACACAAAATGATAACTCTTGATAAAAGTCATGTCTCCTCTTGTTAGACCTGGAATCTATAAGTATTAGGAAGATAATAATAAATAAAAAAGCCTTAAAACATATGAGTCAAAAAAACCAAAAAAGGATGGACTATGAAAAATCCAAGTCTTCCCTAATGAGTCTTCGTTATACTAGATTTCGGAAAAAATTAGGGTGATTACAAAAAAAGTGAAATAATGTTTTTATGGTTTTTCATATGACCATCGAAACAATAGATCTATATTTTCTAGTCCCTATAGATTAAGAAACAATTAGAGAATCCATACACACTAGATGTATCTCCAAAACCCATAAAATGATGTTGTAATGTGTCAAAATTACAAGAATATACTATATAACTAGATTCATTTCATTCAGGGTGAATCTAATTATAATGTTGATGTATCTTTTCAAAAAACCATGAAATGTTTTCTATAAAATTTTATATAGAAATAAATTTATACATATTAATAGAACAAAAAAATTTAGTGTATGTGGGGGTTTCCCCATGTGAGATTCATAGGTACCCCCATGTTGTCTTAGGGCATAGGGTACCTACACATTAGCCTACATTTCCGGCCTACGAGTTGGCCTGCACAGTCGTCTTGTATGACAGCCTATGGGAGACACCTACTCAAGATAGTCCCCTCTACCAATGTCTTATATTTTCCTATAAATACTACCATGGTGCCTTCTTTGGGATATAATGAAATTAATGAAGGAAATAAATTATCTATCCCCCCTAGTTTTTTGATCAATAACTCTATAACCTTATTGGTGGATTTATGAATCCTAATGAAATTGAAGTCAAAGTGTGATAATGAAACTAAAGTACCTGTAGGTAAACAACTCCCACATAAGGCACTAACTCATCACCTTATAATATAAAGACTATCCTGAGGAACCCTTAGGGAAACTTGGACCTTTGTGATTCACCTATGGGAACAATAATGGAGACCCCTGAGGGATTGATTAAGGTTTCACCCATGTGTAGTCACATAGGTGGTCTATAACCAAATGTTCTACCATGTCTCCTAAGACATACAATGTGGAGGACCCCCAATGCAGTCCACATTGGTTAGACATAACCTCTAACCTATATGATCCATTATTTTGGTCTTATTCAACAGAATCCACTGAAGGAAGTATCCTTTTTGGATACCCTGTATGAGAGGGATAGACTCAAAGACTCCACCAAATCCTACTAACTTTCAATCCCATGCGAATACGCACACCAACTTGTCTCCCATTTGGATTTTTATTTCCTGAGTCAGAGTGTTCTCACGTTGGTCTTATAAGATTGTTAAAATCTATTGGTTACATTTGGATTTGTATATCATTAGTCATGAGGACCACTACCCCATGGATTGGGTAAGAGATTTCATATTATTGGATACAAGGGTTATCACCATATCCTTCCCTTCACATCTCTGAGACTCAAAACCTTCATTTCATACTAGGGATTGTGAGGATTACACGTTTTTTTCTTTGGCATGTAATGTAATCCTTCTCCCTTTCTACATAACCAATTTTAGGGAATCCCACCTAGTGTAAGACCTTATCCTTTCTTGAAATAGGATTCACTCGTTCTCATCTCTACCTCATGGCCAATGCATAAGAGATGGGATTGTGACCTTAGCCCTCTCCCCACTCTCTTCATATATTTGGTAATCATTATCCACACCCTAGATTCATTATATGTTGAAGTGAAGAGAGGGAAGTGTTGTAACACAAGACACCTCAACCATAGCCCCAACCTCTTCCATAAGTAAGAGAGGGGGTAGAGGTTGTCTGAGCACTCAATGCCCCATCCCTCTATTTTTGGGATTTGTCACCTTGTTCACAAGTGGGAAAACCCAGAGTGTGTTACTTGTTGTATCTTCCATTTACCCTTGTTTCTCATAGTGAGCATGACTAATGTGGGCTTGGAGGTAATAATGATTAAAACATCCTCATGATGCACACGACATTATAACCATTAATAACTATGAATCCACTATATCTAGGAAATGTAGCATTCCTTCCTAAGGACTGAGGTCCATACCATATATTCCATGAGATGTGAAACTAAATCCCTCAATGGAAATCCTCATCATGAGTATGACTTAATCATAATTACAATAATTTGGGCATCCTCATCTTGATGAAGTCATAGAACAAGACTTAAAACAACCATGAGTTGAGATATCCCTCGTGGTCTCTTTCCAGGGTACCCTTTTTCGGAATAGGCCCCATATTATCCTATCAAAAGGATATACTCCCTTAGAATAACGACCGAACTATGTCAAATTTGATTCCATTCTATATGGGATATGTAGAAATCCTCCATGAGGTCCCAACTGAATATCTCAAATCAACCATTTTTTCATTATTCCACATTATTATCATGGTTTAATTTAGCATTATAATAAATATTCATCCCAAATCCCTATCTTGTTTTAGCATAAGTTCCACACCAAACATTAAATATGCACCTTGCTCATAGATGTCATTTATACATGATGATAAAATGTATAGTTGGGTCCTTATCACATGACCTTTAAATGTATGATGTGAATTATTATGTGGCACTAAACAACATGGGTTTCCAATACCATTCAAAAGGACATGTATGAATTCCATATACAGGTTCTATCCCAACACTAAATCAACTCCAATCTCTCTAGATAACAATATACACCAATGTACCATACTAAGGGGCTAGGGAACATGAAACTTCATAATACTGATCAATGAATCTCTATGTATTACATAATAAGATACAATAAATGGAGAACCTTATATGTATACTAATATATCTATTAATGAAGAACCTCATAAATGTAAAAAATTATTATATGATCTACTTTTAATAATAAGTTATTTCTAATTTAATGAAATACCATGTCATACATTGGAATTAATCAAATATTCTTGAAAATAACATAAATATATAAGATAATAATAGAATTTAGAATATTTACCCCTAAATGGTGTGGTGAGATTGAACTCACTTTCTATTGACCGAGGTGAGTTATTATGAATCATTGACCAAAATATCTACTGAGATCTGGCCTTTGTAATGTAGGTCTTGTTGGATATAGAAACATTGGGTGTTTCTAACTCTATAAAGAAACCATTTGGAAATTGTATGGAAATAGAAAATCTTCAAAAGGAACAAATTCTCATGGGATCATATACATTAGTGGTGAGACAATATATAAACTTTAAAATGATAATTTTTTTAAATTTTTATGTAAATAAATAGGGACCACATACATTAATGAACGGGGGCATTCCCATAGAAATCCCAGACCACCATCATTGACCATTCTTAGCCATCCATATTCATTAATATGACACCAAAACTATAATAAAACAATATTAATTAACAAAAAAATAATTATAATAATTTAAAAATTATTCCATTATTAATTCATCTAATCATAATAGAATAAAAACAAAAATGATAACCTACCTTGATCAAAACCATAAACAATGGTTTTTTGATCACTCATAACACCACCAAGATCACACTAATGAAAAAAATATACAATGATCGACATAAAATCCTCAATAAATTACATTCTAGTTTGATTGAATAAAAAATATAAATCAAAGAAGTGATATATTTCAAACAAAACTGCATGAAACATCATGTGTTTATCCCACTAGAACAATACTCCACTATGAGAATTTTCCTTATATATTCATTGACATACATCTCAGATACCCATCCTTGATATATTGTCCAAACCCATATCTCCATAAGGTTATAGTTATGTTGACATCTCACCTAAACTACATAATGATATAAAATCTAGATACCTGTATAGCCTACATAATTCAGTGATGATTGATTCCACTAGGTCTATCTCAATTACCCTCTATCAATGGCATTTGTGAATTCTCATTCCTCGGATGTAGACTTTAGGTAACACCCATTGATTTGGAGATTTGATTTATTAAAACATAATTTTATCTTTTGAATAATTTTAAATTAATGAAATACAGAATATAGATTCATTTATATGGTAAAAATATTTTTTTATTTCATTACACAAAACTCCATGTTAATATTACAAAACACACAACACTATGTAAGCTTGTGTTACACTCAGAACTAGTTTTTACATTAATTTGATGATTCAACTGTTTAAAAAAAATATAAACATCTATAAATATCATTTTTTAATTAATAGTGACAAGATTTTCTTAATTTTAATTTTTTTTATTTTTTTTAAGATTCATTTTTTATAAGATGAAGCTTTGGCCAAAGACCAAAGCACAATTTATTGAAAGTCAAAAAGGATTACAAGAGGCGAAAGGAAGGGATTTTTTTACAATCTCTATCAAATAGGTAAAATAAGTCAGAAGGAATAGTGTCCATCCAAGTCATGGTCTGATGAAGTCCTTTGTTGGCAAGAGAGTCAGCAACTGCATTTGCTTCATGGTAGGCATGAGTCGCTATATAATCAAACCCATTGAGCAAGTTGAGGCAGTTCATCCAACGAGCTGTAAGAGACCAGGCTAGATGGATGTTGCCATTCCAGATGGCATGGATGATAGTGGTTGAATCACTTTCAATCCATATATTTCTCTATCCTCTTTTAAGTGCGATATCAACAGCATGAATGACCCCAAGCATTTTCGCCTCTAGAGATGAAGAGTAACCACATCCAACATAGAAGCATCCTTGGCACTCGCCAACCGAGTCTCTGAAGATAGAACCACAACTGGCAGGGCTTGGGTTGCCATTGGAAGATCCATCCACGTTCACATTGATCCATCCTGGCATTGGATATTTCCATAACACTTCAAAGGAATGATTAGGCTTTGGGAAGATGCCAGGAATATGGAGATGACGATGAATCTCAAAATCACCAACCGAGTTGTCACAACAGTCTTTTGGAATTGAGGCAGCTTCTTGAATCACAAGAAGAATCCTAGATTTTTCTGCATTAAGATTGAGAGAGTGATTATTGTGAGTAAGATCATTTCTAACATACCAAAGTTCATGCAGAAGTTCTTCCACTACCGCAAGAAAAAGATTCATGATTTGAAAAGAAGCTTCATGTTAAGTGCAGTTTTTTATGAACAAGAAGATTGAGTCAGTAAGGAGTTTTCTGCAATTAAATAAATTAAAAATATAATTCCACAGGGCAGAGGCCATCGCACAAGATAGAAAAAGATGATTAGCATCTTCCCTGTGTTGATTACAGAGGAAACACTTAGAACAAAGTTTAATGCCAAAGATTTGTAGACCAGTATCAGTAGGTAGTCTTTTATGAGCAATGCACCAAATAAGGGTAAACCAATAAGGTTTAATCCAAGGTTTGTTAAAATGATTTACCCAAAGAAAACTAGATTCACTTTCAGAGAAATTATGCTTATAAAAGTTATTGTAATCGAGAATTCCATTATTAGAAGGTTCCCAAACAAGGAAATCACCATTAGAGGAAAAAGGATAATTATTTATAGTTTGAAAAATATTTTCAGGGAGATCACATTGATTAGAATGTAAGACCCCCTTAGTAGTCTGTTTAGTATTATCAGGAGGATTATTGGGGGGTAACAATGATATCAGAGGGTTACCACACCATTTTTCACACCAAAAATTAATGGAAGAATCAGCACTGAAAATCCATCTAGAATTATGAATGTTATTTTGGTAGGAGTCTCAGATTGAAGGCCAGATGGATGAGTTAATGTAATTAAAGTTCCCTTTTAAAAGCATAGAGAAGAATCTAATTTTCAGAAACTCAGTATCTTTAGAAGTGGAGTTAATAATGCGCCATGTAAGATGAGCTTGAAGTGAATCATTGAAAAGCTTTAAATTTTTAATGCCAATTCCGTCATTAGCAATGGGTTTGCAGCATGAATTCCAAGGGGTAGTAACAAGATTCTTTTCAATGATGCTTCCAGACCAAATGAAGTTTTTGATATAAGTATTAATTTTTTTGAATATGCTTATAGGCCATTTGTAGATCATAAGGGAATATACCATTTTAGAAACAATGGTCCATTTGACTAAACAAATTCTCCCAGCCATGGAGGGGGATTTCCCTTTATAGTGGGAGAGTTGATTTGTGATTTGTGAGATGGCATTAGAAAAGTAGATAGCTTTGGGTCGACCCCAGAATATTAGAACACCCATTTAAGAGAAATGTTAGTGGCCCTCCATAAGACCCAGAAATGTGATGATACCATATTTCCTTCTAATAGGAAAATTCATTCCAAAATAAATATATGATTTACTCCATGAGATAGGTTAACCAGAGATTTCCTCATAGTGAGATATAGCTTCTTTGAGAACATGAAGATTTTGTGGGTCTCCTTTCATGAAAAGAATAATATCATCAGCGTATAAAAGATGGGTGGGGGCATTTACGTTCCCGGATACTTGAATAGGTTTAGTCATATTTTTATCAACCAGATCATTAAAGAGCCTGCAAAAGTAATCTTCAGCAATTATAGTGAGGATGGAATAAAGTGGGTCCCCCTGCCTGACTCATTTTGAGCATTTATAATAACTTCCAGGTGTACCGTTAATCAAAATAGAAATATTAGCTGAGTGAAAAAGAGTCTTAATTCTACCAATGAAGGAATCACAAAATCCAAAGTTTTGAAGGACTTTGAAAATGAAATTCTAGTCAATGGTGTCAAAATCCTTTCTGATATTTAGTTTAATAGCCACACAACCCCCTCTAGTGTTTTTATTTAAATTATTCACACATTCAGAAGCAAGGAAAATGCAGTCCTGAATGGACCTTCCTTTAATAAAACCAAATTGATTCTAGGAGACGATTCTATTGAAGATAGGAGCAAGTCTATTTGCAATAGTTTTGGTGATGATTTTATAGATAGTGTTAATTAGAGCAATAGGTCTGAATTGATGGATCTCAGAAGCATTCTTAACCTTAGTTATGTAGGTTAGAAATTGAGAATTTATTCCATGAGGAAGAGATCCATTTGTGAAAAAGATTTTAACAAGGTTACAAACATCATTTTGAATTATATCCCAATGATTTCGGAAAAAACCATTATTGAATCCATCTGGACCCAGAGTACTGTCTGATTTAAGAGCAAAGACATTGTCTTTAATTTCATGATCAAGAGGAGTACATAAAAGAGATGTGTTGTCTCTTTCATCTACCATTAATGGAATAATACTAGGTTTAAGATCAATATTAATATCCAGACCATTAGATATGTTATAAAAATACGAGGTAACATGATCTGTAATGGCTTCCTCAGAATCAATGATGATGTCATTATGAATGAGCGAGGAGAGCAGACGACTGTCCATTCTTATTCATTGAAGAAAATTATAAAATTTAGTATTGCGATCACCATCAGTAAGCCATTTTGTCCTAAACATTTGTTTACAGATATTGTCTTTAAAGGAAAGCAATGAGTTATGTTTATAAGGGATATTAGCCTCCAAATGTGGATCCATATTAAAATCAAAAATAGTGTTTTGAGTTTGGAAATGACTGAGTTTATCTTCAAGATCAGAGTTATCCTCATCCATTTGGGAATTTGAGGTTTTGTACCAGCCTTTAAGCGCTTGCTTAAGGATTTTCAATTTGTGTAAACAAGCAAAGGATACTTTGTGATGTTTCATGGAGTTCCAGGTGTTATAAATAAATGTAACACAATCAGAATTCGAGGACCATGAATTATTAAATTTTAACAGAATGACAGGATTTCGATCATTCATGGAAATGCTAACAAGGATAGGATGATGATCAAAGTTGAGTCTAGGTAGTGTAACATTAGATATTTTGTCCCAGATGACAAGAGCCTTCATGTTAACAAAAGCCCTTTCATGTTTACTCACAACATTTTTATTGTAATTTTTTCTGCACCAGGTGTATTTTTCACCAATAAGAGAGATTTCAAAAAGGTTAAAATCATCAATGGTAGATTTAAATTCCCTGGAAGATATAGAGAGATATGAAGGCCCAATTTTTTCATAAGGGGAAAGAATGGAATTAAAATCACCCAAAACAACCGAGGGATCTTGTATAGGTTTATCCATATCAAGAAGATCAAACCATAAAGTTCTCCTATCCTGGTATCTATTATTTTCATAAACCAAAGTGAAAAAGATATGTTCTCCATTCCTAGAGCAATCACATGTGAACTGCTGATCAGAAGTTCTAAGAATGTAAATATTATTTAATGTATTGTGGGAGAATATCCACATTGAGTCAGTATGAGGACAATTTTTACAAGAACGTAGAAAACTATAATTAAGAGAGACAAATCTAATTTAATTCATTTTAAAATCAACTTTAGGTTCAGCAATGGCAAAGAGAAAAGGTTTGTGATAGTTTAAAAACCTCTTAAGTGTAGTGGAGGTGTCATTGTTGGCAACACCATGCAGTTCCGATAGAGGATATTCATTTTTGATTATGTTTTGGGTTCTGACCCTTCTTTTTTTTTTGATTTACTAGATCCCTTCTTCTTTTGGGATCTCATAATTATTGAGAAGGAAGCAGATTTTTTTGACTCTCATCAGTTTCAGAACTATGAGAGGAACCAGAATTCAGATCTATATTTAGATTAGAAATAGAAACTGGGGTACTCACTAGGTTAGTACTGTCCAGTGTGTATGTTTTTCCAGTAGCAAGAGTAGAGGCATGATTGAAAGAGAGATGTTTCACCTCTCTAACTAGAGAAAGACTGTCATGATTGATCTGTAAAGCAGCATCCTGGGCATGGAAAAGCATAGGATGAGAAAGAGGGTCTTTAAGATACTGGATAGTTTCAAGTTCTGCAGATTTTTATAGAACAGATATGGGGTGACAGTTTTAGGAAGGATCGTGTTTGTCAAAAGGAGAGGTGGGAACTATCCTACCAACCAAACAGGGAGAAACTGTTTGAACAGATTCAGTAAAATCTTCTGAAATAAGAAGTGGGGTCTGTGAGATACTGTGCACCAAATGAATTCACACAGAATCAGCATTCACAGTCTCTGAGACAGAAATAACATCAGGAATAACGGCATTTTCATCAACTACAATAGAAGAATTATCCACCTTATTCTGCAAAAGAGCAGAAATCTGCATGTCAGAAGGGGAATTAGACATCACCTTGTTGATAGAGGGAGATTCCACTTTTAAAATAGATTCAGAATTAGTATTGTGTAATGAAATGTGAGCAGCAGTAATACCAGAAGAGTCAAGATTAGCAGATTGAGACTCTATTATAGATACTTCAGAAGCAGTAGAAACACATTTAACATCAGAAATCTACAGGATTAACAGTAAACTTAAATTTTACACTTATTTGAATTGAAAGTTAAAATTTTTGAAAAATATATTGGTAATTAGTATAATATTTATAATATAATAATACCAAATTAGTTTTTTACCAAAAATTATTATTAAACATCATTTAAATTAATTATAGTGCTTTAGGTAAAATTAAGCATAAGGAGGGACTGAACCATAATCATAAGGACAACATCACCAAAATTATTTTCCAAATTCCATTAGTTGACAATAGTAAAAAAATAGCCTATTTAATCCATTTTTATGATTTATTGGGAAACATTTTCATTAAATTTACCTATATAATATGTTATGTAAGGGAAATGACAAAAAATTAACCTTCATTACTCTTAACATTTATAAGGATTTAGAGTACGTAAGAAGATACATAGATTTGGATATAAAAATTGATTTTAAATTTGAATTGGGATTCATATTTATAATTTTACTATAATTTTTAGATATGAAATATTTACATTAAACACCTAAAAAACTCTAACACATGGATTATTTAGTTTATAATTAAATAAGATAAACATGGTAAAACATTATTTTTTTGTAATTTTAATGAGTTATTAGGTTAATGTTTTTGTTAAATATAACATCTTTCATATAATTTAACTAATTTTATTTTATTTATAATATTATTTTGATACTTTTAAAATTTAAATTAAATATATATTGTAAATTCTCACATTAATGTTATTTTTCAATAAATTATATTTTATAAAATTAATAAAAAACTTATGTTCATAAAAGTTAAGTTTTAGATTTTTAAAGAAAATATGGTCCAATCATGGATAAATTTTCCTTCCATAATTAACTTATTAACCCATATATTTTAAAATCATTATTACCACGGTCAAGGAAAATGAACCGTTTATATGTGCTACATGCACTTTTTTTAAAATAAATTTTCTACAACCATAGTATTTATATATTGTAAATAAGATATCATAATATTTGTTTTATGGGTATACATTTTCCAATAAATTTAAATTTAATTTATTTTCAATAATTATATTACATATTTTTTAAGACTAGTTACTTGAATAAAAACCAAAATGATAAAATTATGGAAAATTAGATGTTAGGGAACAAAATTATGAAAATGTCCTTATTTTTAATGGTGGTGGTTTGTGTCAACCAGAAATCACATTTAATCAATTATTTGTCATTTTAATAAGAACATGAGGAAAGGGATACATCCCAATAATGTATAACTTTTTTTATTTTCATGAATTCCACTCACACTCCATTATAAAAAGGAAATTACTATTCCCCTTACTCACACCACTCAAGCCACTATTGATTATCAATAATCTACCCTAATAATATCCAATTTGTCCTTTGTTTTATTTTTATTCTCCACCCCAAAAATATATGTATTACATGATTATATAAATATATTATTATCTTTAATATTATGTTATCTTTTTATCTAATTTATTTACATAAACATACACACACTGTGATATTATGGTTAACCCACTTACTATTAGTGTGTATAGTGATCTTTTGCCTCGTGAAATGATGTTGTTCGTTTTTCCTTTACCAGCTCTCATGGTTCGAAATTATGATGTAAACTCTATTTTCATATGATATATATATATATATATATATGAAATTTATTATTTAATTATGCTCCCTTAATATTTTATATATCATAAATTCATTTTTCTATTTTTATTAATGTGATAAACCCATTGGTGGATGTGTGGACTACCATATCATTAAAGCAATGTGATTAGATCAAATTTTACATGGAATGTGACGAATATGAGTTTTTAAAATTATATAATATGTATGGAATAATATTTACACTATAATAATTTATTATATATATAGACATATATTTCATTTACTCTCTTTCATTCTATATGATAGTAAAATAGAAACATCATTCATGAATACATATGACCTATCACCTCAATGAAAAATATTTTACATTAAATAATTCTATATTTTATATGAAAATATAAAAAAAATATATAATAAATATTTATTATATTTATATAATGTTTTGAAATACTTATATCGTGATATAAATTTGAGGCCTAGAAATATAATAAATCAAAAATCCATTGAAAAATAGAGCGATTATTACACAAAATGTAACATTAATGTTTAGTTGTTAATGAAAAAGTAATATAATAATATAATAAATTATTATATGGTGTTGGATATAATAATAAGAATAATTGGTTGAAGTATAATGACCTTATATATTTATGCATATGTTTTGAATGAGTACGAAGAGAGTCCTGACTTAAGTTAAGGTAATTTCAACTGACTTTTAATTTCCAAGAGATACATGCCTTATTCATCACTAATTTTCATTATGTAGTGTGTATACTACCTATGGATTTATTATATATTTATTATATTTATATTAATGGTTATTTAGATATCCATTTTTTGATATTTAATCCAAGGATATTATGTTTAAAATGTTACCAAATTGATAATATAATTTTGTCTCAATTTTCTGTTTATTAGATAAATGCCATGTTATGCCCCTATATTATTTTAAGAAGGGTATATAATATCATTTTACATGTAATATGATTAGTATACTTATTTTAATGACATTTTACGCTACATGTAGTTTCATTTTCTCCCACAGGGAGTATAATTCAATGTTACAATGTTATAAGAATTTATTGAATCAATCTCATAATTTATTGAGATTTATTATGCGTATTCTTCCATTGATGAAATATTAAGAACCATATCTCAATCACCATCGTTAATTTTATTCTACTCTCAATATTCATGATATATTCTTCTATTATTACTTTGACAATCCCAATATTTATTGGGAATTTATCAATGATTTATTACATATAATTACACTTAATACAACCCATATGATAGAGAAGTTTAGTGTCTTTGGAATGAAGGTACATTAGATAAAAATATAAAATAGGGAAAAAATTTCATTATTGAAAACATCCTTCACATAACCCCACATAAAACTCTATATGATGACCTGGGTATATACATAAGAATGTGGTGAGATGTAAGTAGTAGTAATGGAATAAACATCATATTTGGTGATACATGTTAGACAATAGGCTTCTCAATGGGGAATAAAATGAGTCATAATCATAAAAATGAGTAGTATTTCATTATATATAGTAGTGAAAAACATTCTTGAAGTGTTCTATTTTTCATTTTTTACATCGATTTTTAAAAAATGTCTATAATGGTGATGAAAAAATAATGTTTTCTTTGTCAGTTTAATAAATAATTTAACGCTGAAAATTGAGTATAACTTTGTTTTTTGAGTCAATATATTAGAGAATCTGATGCCGAAAACTATTTTTTGACATAAGTTTTCATTAAAACCATTACCGAAAAAATCATATTTTTTATATGATCCAGTGCCCATTTTTATGAAAAATGATTCCAAAAGATAAAAAATTTATTTTTGAAAATTCATAATATTACACATCAAAAATAATAAAAATTAATTTAATACAAAAATAGTATACAATAATCAAGAGTTGTGTATCATTGTCTAAAATTCTATAAAAAGTCACTTACTTTTATCATGTTAATCAAAAAATTATCTACGCAGTTGGAGTGTATCATGGAATTAATAAATACATACCTTAAATTTAAAATTTGATCATCGTTGGATATTTTTGATGAATTAATTTCATATCATTGCTTTCAAACACCTATTATTCGAAAAAATAAGTTTTTTGATCACATTTTATTAGGAAAATGTAATATTATTCATAAATATTAATACACGCCGAAGAGCTCGTACCCGATTGGTAAGGGATCCTGCTTGGCATTCAATAGAACCAGGTTCAAAACTAGGTGGAGGGGAATTTTTGAGTACTATAGAAGTATTTTAGTAGTAATGTAGCAGTACTATAGTAGGCACTATAGCAGGAACTATTCAGTATTGTATCAGTTGGAACTATTCACCCGATTTGGGCTATTGGGCCACCAGTTTGGGCCTACGGGTCTCAAGGGCCTTTAGGCCATCAAAGGCCTTCGGGCCACAAAGACTTTGGGAAATTGAAGACAATGAAGTAGCCCAGTTCTCACAGAGCAGGCCCCAGAAGAGGATCATAGAACTAGTAGCAGTCACTAGAAGTAGAGTAAACCAGATTTGAAGAATGAGAGGGTATGGAAACTGCCATCAGGACCAGGCACCATGCAGAATTGTACGGGGAAATTATATCTGATCAGAAATGATGGAGGGGATATAAAGGAGATCAATGATACAAAATCAAGTGTGGGGCAGTTCTTGTGGGCTGGTCCTATGGGTCATGTTATGCGGATGGTATGCCTCTGGGCCTTTGGGTCATGTATTTTCGGTTATGTCGGGCCTTGAGCCTTGGGCCTATAAGTCATCTATAGGTTCCCCTTCAACCCTTAAAATGGATATTATCTATAATAAAAATAAAAAATAAGGGCTTCAAACCATTCAAAGAATAAATATTAATATACATACAATAAATCATAATCATAATTACAAATTGTTCATAAATAAGATCAAAGATGGGTATGTTCATTTTTCATATAACACTGGTCATCATTGAATGTCAAAAATTATATTGAATGATAGGATATTAAAAAATAGAACACAATGATAGAAAACATAAAATAATTAATATATCTAACCTAATAAATTTTTTTAGTTATCCAAATTTTTATTATCTCATACATTAATCATAGAGAATAATAACCACAATCATCATTTACTTTTTGACGATGAAACTATAGTTATAAAAAATTAACATGATAATAAAATTAAATAAATAAATATATATATTCAAAATTATATGTAATATAAAAAATTATTACCATTACTTCAACATATTGGATCGCATTTGGTTTTTTATCAACATATGATATTTGTTAATATTTTTCCACAAAAAACACTTTCATATATGTTAATTAATAATACATCTGTAAACAATGAGAATTCAAAAAATGAGCTTATATAAAATAAAAATACTAATTTGTTTAATAAGATGTAATTTTTTTGACGAACACACCCAGATAAAGAGAAAACCCAATTTAATTTTCATTCCTTTCTAAAAAATATACCTAAAATACAATGACCCCTACAGAACAAAAAGTTCACAATTAATGACATTTTAAGGATCATTAGATTGTAAATAGGTTTCTATTCTTACCTATTATGAAATGGAAAAATCCGACACCCAATTTCAATCTTTGATAATATCTGACATCTATATAGGAAACTCTATTAGCATTCTTCACATATTTCATATTCATGGAAATTTATATTGGATAAATATAACCATAAATTAATGTTCTGTAATTTTATATAATAAATTTTGTATACAAATAATTATGAAAGTAATATAGTTAGTCAATTTTCAATAACAATTATTTAAGAAATAAATATTGAAACTCCAATTTACATATATAGAAAACAACTTCAACACATTCACACCAATATCTTAAAATCAAATAGATGTATGATATATTCTCTGAGTGTTCTCAATGGATAGTTCCTTCTATATACATCAGACATCATCAGAAACTCATATATGTAATCCATGGAAGAAGAAGCCTGATATTAACATTGATCCCCTTAGAAATATCAAATGTATCGATAGTCTGTAATTCCTAAACCATTTATTTTATTTGTTGAATTTATTTTCTTTCATATATTCTTATGTAAGTTAAATGTATGAAAAAATTACATTTAACTTTCAATCATATTTATAATTTCCAAAAATAAATGCATTCCTATTATGAAATATACCAATGATGACCATTTAGTTTCTGTACAAAATTACATAGACTATCCCCATCTATGGTATCCTCCTATATAGGAAATTGTAGTAAAGAATTATGATTAATAATATGAATAAATAACATTTATACCTTACATATCTAATTAGGATAGTGATGTACAGAATCCTAAAAATAATACATGAGTCCTAATTATAAAAAATGAATATAATAATCTCTAGAATAGAACTAAAAATATTTGTTTTGGTCTGATTAAGTTAGTGGTGGAACAAGGTAGGTAGGCTAGTCAAGGTAATCCTGCTGGGATGGGTGTAGAGACTACACAAATGGCTATGCTGGCTGGAAGGCTAGGAAGGCTGCCCAGACTATGACTATCATCTCATGTTTTCTAATAAAGCATGTCACAAAGCTACATGAATTTGATCACCCGATAAACTATTTCATATCTTTATGGTCGGCTTTTTAGAATTTGATTTCCACGTCGCTTGAATGAATTATATGATGAAAAAAATCCTGTTACTTATTCCCGCCTGACATCAGATAACATGGATGGAGTGTTCAGGGTTTTCTAAAGAAGTGGCTAGGATGTCCATCATACCTTCATGGATAAAAGATCCATGTGTCTATTGCACCTAAATTGCATCTTGAAATGAATAATGAATAAGTTATATTAGTGATTATAATTTTTAAAATAGAAAAACTCATGAAAATAAATAATATTTACGTACAACTTTTAGAACTACTTTTTTAGATTTCTTTGTACGATACTTGTCATTTTTTCTTCATCTCAATCTTCATTTTTGATGTTGAGTGGGGGTAGATGGACGACAGAACTGGACATCATTAGAACCTCTAGTGGAGTGAGATATTAATTCTTCAAACATTTTATCAAACATTTTTCTCCAAAAAAAGATACCCGCAACAAGATTATGTTTGAGGTTATACAATCTTCACTTGGATGTTTTAATGGTATTTCTTAGAGTCATGTTATACAAAAATTAATATAATAATTAAATATGAAACTATTTGTGATTTTATTCAAAAATAATATAATTATAATACTATAAATACCTCATCATGTTTGTTGGAGACAAATTTTTTCCACATATCATCATTTATAAACTCATACACGATGCATCAGTTTTCAATTTTTCCTTTTCAAAAAACATAATTCTTTGTCAACATCATTTTTAAATCTCTCCATCTAACCACAACCAATTTGAGAAATCTTTTCTTAATTTCTTTTGAGTGATAAAAAATAAATGGAATTTGTAGAATAATAAAATTCAAATTTGTTATCTAAAATATATAATATTCAAAAAAATATAGAAAAAATGAACTGAGATATTATTCCATTACATCCTCCAATCTCTGTTCTTTTTCCATATTGTCGATTTGGTTCCAATTAGGATGTAATATGATAATCTAGAAATGACTCTACATATAAAGCCCTGACCATATAACATTACTTAATATTGAATTACATTGAATAGTTCACATTGAGGATATTTTTAGGTTTAGAGTTTTAGAGAATTAGGACATAACTATTACATCTCAAAGATTACAAAGTAGACACACCTACATATATTCCATATTTCTCACAAAAAAAACACTTGAACAAAATAGTCATGTCTAGTTCCTTGTTTTAGACATCCAGACATATCCTTGATTCCATCCTTGACCATATTCAACTTTTTGTCATGTGAAAACGTTTCAAAAACATGGGATGAGCATAAAAATCTTAGTAAGGGTTATAAATGTATGGATAGAACACATCAGTCCATGTATACATAAGAATCAATGAAATCATACATTACTCATAAAACATAATAAATTTAACATACCTCCTGAAATCATAATATTTATGCATAACTCAAAAGACATCATAAGGAATAAAGGTAACTTGAGGCATTCATAACACTCTTACGTATGGAGTAACCCTCATTGTTACGTTTGGAATACCCATAAAAATATATTCCATAACTCTCTTCGGAGAAACCTTAATGTTTAACTCCTTTGCGTTACCCAATGCATTGGAGAGGTATATCAGGATCACCCGCCCTTAGTTTTTCACGGAACGACCCTTCTTCATAATCAATTCCCAAGAACCATAACATATTCATAGCACATAACTTAATCATAAAGGAAATATAACATTCCCACATTGAAATAACATTATAACATTTTAAGATATTGAAATAATGAATCCATCCTAATAACCATTTTCAAAACCATTTAAAACATTTAATAAAGATATCTTTGAATCAAAGTGTCCCGTACCACATTGAAGATTTAAACATTTTAAACCATTAATATCCTTATAAATAAATCCTTAAAAACATTTTTAAATCATGGATATTAATGGGAAATATTAATAATAAAAAATCATTAAAACATTTAAAACGATATTTTAGTTAAATTGTTTTTAACAAAATGAGAGACACATGAATACAATAATTAAAGAATAACATTTAATCAGAACTTTATAATACCATGAGAATAAAGGAATTCCTGATATAATATTACAATGGACAGTATATACACCATATAATTGTGAATTGTTGCATAACAACAATGAAGTATCAATAGAAATGTAAAATGTGATGAAATCCCCTGTAAAGAAGGTATCCTTAAACTAAGGATATATCAAGCTCATAATTATGTGTGAAAAATATAAATACACCCAATATAAGTGGATATTATGTGTAAAACATTCAAAGGTCATTCCAAAATATTCAAAGGATAACATATTCAATAAATACATGTTGTACCAAATGAAATCGAAATTAGGTTAAGAAGTTCCCTTGGTAAAATTCTACAGCCTAACGGCGTCACTTTAAAAATTCAGAAAATGTGTTTATGAGAGATAAAAAGGGTATCTCATCACATGGACATAAAATTTACATCAATAAGGATATAGAAGAATGTATCCCAACATTAAAATATGTAAATAAAAAGACCCAACAAAATAAGTCTTTTAAAAAGTGGAGGGTGAAAAGTTCCCATACCGACCTGGGTATCTTTCGAAACATACACCCCATGAAAGAAGGAAAATACACAATTGATGTAAATACTCATAAAGGAAATTATATTACACAAAGAGTAGAATAATGGGCTGTAAATATACCACTCAAAATAAATGGTGGAAAATGTAGCATAAATCTCACGAGAATAAAAGTGAGACGAAAAAACCCATACAAAAACTCGGCAGCCTAACGACGCCACTTAAAACGTCCAAAAAGGGATTGATGAGATCAAATAGGGAATCTCATCATATTAACATAAAACATAAAGAACGGTGAATATAATATAACTTCCCCCAACACAACAAAGAGGATCATAAATGAAGTGACATAAAGGAGAGTACTTAAAAAGAAAGAGAGAGGTTGGATCTCTTACGAAAATTTGACAGCACAACGGCGCCAATCAAAACAGAAAAAATGGATTGATGAGTAAAAATAGGGTCTCTCATCATATTATCATAAAAATTACAGTAAGTGTAATACGAAAGAACATCCTAATAATAATAAAGATGAGATTAAATGGAATGACTTAAAAGAGTTTACTTAAAAAGAAAGAGAGGGGTAGGTTCACTTACGAAACTTCGGCAGCCTAACGGTGCCACTTAAAAATTCTAAAAGAAAATTGATGAGAGTAAGAGGGGTTATCTCATCATATAAAAATACAAATTACATTATATTTAATATAAAATAACATCATCCAATATAAGAACATGGAGCATAAACGAAATGACAAAAAAGAGATTACTCGAAAAGAAAGAGAGAGGTCAGATCCCTTACCTCAAGTCCGACTTGTCCTGTTTGTTTCTTTATATTTATGAATAATAAACTTTGGTCAATTTATAATTTCATAATGTACTCCTTTAAATATTATTATTCAGTTCATATCAGATATTGAAATTTTAAAATAATTGGTTAATAATGTTAGTTCATATCAGACGTTTTTTCAATTTTTGGTACATGAGTCAAAAATGTACTTGTTTGAAAATCATTATCCATGTAGTTATAAGTAAATAATATCCAGAATAGTATTAATGATTTAAATATCTTATATATCTAGTACATATTCATTTTATAATATTCCATAACATTTGGAGATAAAAAGAAATGAAATGCACCGTTCATGGAGACGGTAGGCCATACGTATGCAAGAACGCTATATTAATTTCTTTGACATATTAATGGAATTAAAAATAATTGAGAGAGATATATATATATATTATAATTCCAGTATAATATATATGTTATATATGTCACATAAGTACATTAATTTCATTCTTTATACATTCCATGTATTTCATGAACGAGTCACATCACTTGAGGGGGCGGTAGTCCACACGTCCTCGTATGAAATTATCACATTTTCACAACATGAAAAGAATAAAGGTATGTTTTAAATATAAAATATAGGAGCATATAGAAAACATAAATACTATATATATCATATATAAAATATAGTGACATCATAATTTCCACCTTTAAAGGTGCTAAAAGAATATCGATCAATCATCATTTCATTAGGCAGTAATTCGCCATCCATAGAACTAGTATGTTCTTTAACCATTAGATGGATGTGTGTGTAAGTGTAGCTCAAATACATCATATAAAAACATCTTAGTATATTGAAGATACTGGTTATTTTACAAAACAATGGAATAAAAAAGATTTTATGGGGTTGGAGAAGAAAAATAAAACAGTACTGGAAATGCAAGATTTCCCAACTGTTTAGAACTATTGGGAAAGGCTGCAGAACCGTTGGTATGTGTTATACCAGTGGTTCTGCAAACCGTAGGGAAGTAAGCCATTGGGAAAAATTTTCCCCATGGTTTATAGTGAACTGTTGGGATAGGGTGCTGAAAAATTACCCTATCCCAACAGTTCTGGAAAACCGTTAGGATACAGTGCACAAAATTATCATGTTTTTCCCAACGGTTCTAACCATAGGGAAAAGTGTTTTACCAACAGTTCTATGAACCATTCGTAAAACAAGACCTACACATTCTATGACAACTATTTTGAACCGTTGGCATAGCCTCTGCTGGGAAAATTGCATAGCAACTCTGCAATTTACCCAGCAGCTCTCCAATTTGATCACCGGCTCTCCAATTTGCCCACCAGGTCTCATGTTGTGGGTTCCTTCTCATTTTCAATCCTATTATTGTACGTCCAATAAACTAACACATACATATACAATTATTGTACCTACAATAACCAACTAACAATTACATATAGAGAACAAATTCATACACATTTAACATATAATGGTGGAACTATACACATCCATAATTAATTAGAATTCATAACGTAATTATATACATACATAATTCATTTAGAATTCAATTTAAAATTTAGATTACAATTATATGTGGAATCTGGAAGTCAATTCATAATTTGATCGGTTTTTTGTATACCATATATTTTTACTTGAAATAATGTATATTTTAAACATAATACATACACCTGGAGTGCTACCGGCCACCCCGCGCCTCGGATTGAGGTGTGGTTGACCCGTACACGTCACATATGAACCATGGATCATTGTTCATATGTATCGACACAATCCGAATGCGTTTGGTCGGTTTTCTGTATGCCAGGCGATGTTTTTCAATTAAAATGACATACTTTTGAAATAAAAGGCAGACACTTTGAGTGGTTCTGGCCACACCACTCCTTGGATTGAGGCGACATTGACTCGTACACATCACATGTGACCCATGGATCGTTCTCCGAAAGTTTCAATGGAAACCGAATGAGTTTGGTTGGTTTTCTAAATGTAATTAAATTGTTGTCTATTTTAAGCAAAAGAGAGCCACTTAGAGTGATTCTGGACACGACGTGCCTCAGATTAAGGTGGGGTTGACTCGTACACATCACATATGACCCATGGATCGTTATTATAATGTATCGATACAATCTGAATGTGTTTGGTCAGTTTTCTGTATGCCAATTGATGTTTTTCACTTCAAATGACGGCCTTTTGAAACAAAAGACAAACACTTTGAGTGGTGGTGGCCACACCACACCTCAGATTGAGGCGGGGTTGACTCGTACACATCACATATGACCCATGGATCGTTGTGCTAATGTATCAACACAATCCGAATGCGTTTGGTCGGTTTTCCATATTCAAGTTGATGTTTTTCAATTAAAATGATGTACTTTTAAAACAAAAGACAGACACTTTGAGTGGTGCCTGCCACACCATGCCTCGGATTGAGGCGGCGTTGACTCGTACACGTCACATATGACCCATGAATCGTTATCCTAACATTTCAATGGAAACCGAATGCGTTGGTCGGTTTTCCGTATGTACTTAAATTGTTGTCCATTTTAAGCAAAAGACAGACACCTTGAGTGGTTTTGGCCACACTGCACCTCATATGGAAGCGGGGTTGACTCATACACATCACAAATAACCCATGTATCGTTGTACTAAAGTATCGACACAATCCGAATGTGTTTGGTTAGTTTTCCGTATTCCAGTTGATGTATTTCACTTCGAATTATGTCCTTTTGAAACAGAAGACAAACACATTGAGTGGCGGCGGCTACACCGCGCCTCGGATTGAGGCGGGGTTGACTCGTACATGTCACATATGACCCATGGATCGTTGTGCTAATGTATTGACACAAACTGAATCGGTTTGGTCAGTTTTTCGTATGTTAGTTGATGTTTATCAATTAAAATGACGTACTTTTGAAACAATAGGCAGAAACTTTGAGTGGTGTCGGCCACACCGTGCCTCAGATTGAGGCGGCATTGACTTGTACACGTCATATATGACCCATGGATCATTCTCATAATGTTTCTTTAAAAACCGAAAGCATTTGGTCGGTTTTCCATATGTACTTAAATTGTTGTCCATTTTAAGAAAAAGGGAGTCACTTAGAGTGATTCCGGCCACACTTTGCCACTGATTTAAGAGAGGTTGACTCGTACGCATCACATATGACCCATGGATCATTGTGCTAAATTATCGACATAATCCGAATGCGTTTGGTCGGTTTTTCGTATGCCAGTTGATGTTTTTCACTTCAAATGACGTCCTTTTGAAACAAAAGACAGACACTTTGAGTGTTGGCAGCCACACCATGCCTCGGATTGAGGTGGGGTTGACTAGTACATGTCACATATGACCCATGGATCGTTGTGACAATATATCGACACAATTCGAATGTGTATGGTCGGTTTTTCGTATGCCAATTGATGTTTTTCAATTAAAATGACGTGCTTTTGAAACAAAAGGCAGACACATTGAGTGGCACCGGCCACACCACGCCTCGGATTGAGGCGGCGTTGACTCGTACAAATCACATATGACCCATGGATCATTCTCCTAATGTTTCAATGGGAACTGAATGTGTTGGTCGGTTTTCCGTATGTACTTAAATTGTTGTCCATTTTAAGAAAAAGACAGAAACTTTGAGTGGCGGCGGCCACACCGTGCCTCCTATTGATGCGGGATTGACTCGTACACATCAAATTGACCCATGGATCGTTGTGCTAAAGTATCGACACAATCCAAATGTGTTTGGTCAGATTTATGTATGCCAGTTGATTTATTTCACTTCAAATTATGTTCATTTGAAATAGAAGACAGACACTTTGAGTGGTGGCGGCAACACCGCACCTCTGATTGTGGAACGGTTTACTCGTACATGTCACATATGACCCATGGATCGTTGTGCTATTGTATCGACACATTCCGAATGCGTTTGGTCGGTTTTCCGTATGCCAGTTGATGTTTTCAATTAAAATGACGTACTTTTGAAACAATAGGCATACACTTTGAGTGGTTCCGGCCACACCATGACTCGGATTGAGGCAGTCTTGACTCGTACACGTCACATATGATCCATGGATCATTCTCCTATAGATTCAATGGAAACCGAATGCGTTTGGTCGGTTTTCCATGTGTACTTAAATTGTTGTCCATTTTAAGCAAAAGACAGGAACTTTGAGTGGTGGCGGCCACAACGCGCCTCAGATTGAGGAGGGGTTGACTCGAACACGTCACATATGACCCGTGGATCTTTCTCCTAATGTTTCAAAGGAAATCAAATGCATTTGGTCGGTTTTCCATATGTACTTAAATTGTTGTCCATTTTAAGAAAAAGAGAGCCACTTAGAGCGATTTCGGCCACACCGTGCCTCAGATTCAGGAGGGGTTGACTTGTACATGTCACATATGACCCATTGATCGTTGTGATAATGTATCGACACAATATGAATACGTTTGGTCAGTTTTCCATATGGCATTTGATGTTTTTCACTCAAATGACGTCCTTTTGAAACAAAAGACAGACACTTTGAGTGGTGGCGGCCACACCGCGCCTCGGATTGAGGCAGGGTTGACTTGTACACGTTACATATGACCCATGGATTGTTTTGCTAATGTATCAACACAATCCGAATGCATTTGGTCGGTTTTCTGTATGCCAGATGATGTTTTTCAATTAAAATGACGTACTTTTGAAACAGAAGGCAGACACTTTGAGTGGTGTCGGCCACACCACGCCTCGGATTGAGGCGGTTTTGACTCGTACACGTCACATATTACCCATGGATCGTTTTCCTAATGTTTTAATAGAAACTGAATGCGTTTGGTTAGTTCTCCGTATGTACTTACATTGTTGTCCATCTTAAGAAAAAGAGAGCCACTTAGAGAGATTCTAGCCACACCATGCCACATATTCAAGCGGGGTTGACTCGTACACGTCACATATGAAAATGGATTGTTGTGATAAAGTATTGATACAATAAGAATGTGTTTGGTCGGTTTTCCATATGCCAGTTGATGTTTTTCACTTCAAATGACGTCCTTTTAAAACAAAAGATAGAAACTTTGAGTGGTGGCGGCCACACCACACCTCGGATTGAGGCGGGGTTGACTCGTACACATCACATATGACCCATGGATTGTTGTGCTAATGTATCGACACAATACGAATGCGTTTGGTCAGTTTCTGTATGCCAGTTGACGTTTTTTCAATTAAAACGGCGTCCTTTTGAAACAAATGGCAGACACTTTGAGTGGTGGCGGCCACACCGCGCCTTGGATTGAGGCGGGGTTGACTCATACGTGTCACATATGACCCATGGATTGTTGTGATAATGTATCGACACAATACGAATGTTTTTGGTCAGTTATCAGTATGTACTTAAAATGTTGTCCATTTTATGAGAATCCTCTGTGCGGGGGGTTGTTCGGGGTCCAAGGAAGAGGGTGGGGGGCTGTCTAGGGAGTTGTCCGAGGGGCTATCTGGGGGGCTGTCCGGGGGACTGTCTGTGGTCCAGGGAGGAGGGTGGGGGGGCTATGCGGGGGGCTGTCCGGCGGGTGTTCAGGGGGTTGTCCGAGGTCCAAGGAGGAGGGTGGGGGATGTCTGGGGGGTTGTCCGTGGGCTATCTGGGGGCTGTTCGGGGGGCTGTTTGGGGTCCAGGGAGGAGGGGGGCTGTCTAGGGGGCTGTTCGTGGGGCTGGTCGGTGGCTGTTCGGGGGGTTGTCCAGGGTCCAACGAAGAGGGTGGGGGCTGTCTGGGGGGATGTCTGGGGGGGCTGTCCGCGGGGTTGTCCGGGGTCCAGGGAGGAGGGTGGGGGGGGGGGGCCTGTCCTGGGGCCTGTCTGGCAGGGCTGTCCGGGGTCTAGAGAGGAGGGTGGGGGTTTTTACAGGGTCTAGGAAGGAGAGGGTTCCCAAACACACAACCACTAAATGACAACAACATCCATAAAAACAGATAATATATAAAAATAACTCAACTCCAATACTATACTACGATTCTAGATAAAACCAACAACTAGAATAGATTAAATATCAAATCTCAGTAATATCTGTAAAAAATGTAATAGATCAACTTGTCCCACATCACCATCACCATCATCAAAATCATCATCATCACCCTCTTCCTCGTCCCCATCGCCGTCCTCGCCCTATCCCTCCTCCTCGTCCTCGCCCTCCTCCTCACCCTCGCCACCCGCCTCGCCCTCCTCCTCTCCCTCCTCTTCCACATCAGACTCCTCGCCATCATCATCATCAAGATGTACATTATCCTAACCACCACTAGAACTACAACCTGGTGCACCATATATAGAACGTATCGATGACATATACTAATCAAAAGCTGGGCTAGCCTCTACTGGATGTGTAGGACGTAGAACTTCAATAAAATTCATAAACGCACTATTTTCCATAGCAGACTGTTCTTCCATCTCTGTGGCCCTTTTCTTAGCCTGTTCTACTTGTGCCCTAACAAGCAGCAGCTCGGTGGCACCATTGCTCGTACCTGAGGAGGTCCATTACCTCGTCGGGGCTATCCTAAGTCGGAAGCATACTCGGCCAGAATGCTCATCTCCCAACTCCTGATGTAAGTGATCTGTTGGCCCAAAATTGTCTGGTTCTTGGGCATCGAGGGCCTCTAAAGCAGCATGTTACAAATATAAATATATTATTAAGTTACATTATAAAAATTAAAAAATAAATTCAACATATTAAAACATACAATCTGCTACTGAGTCGCTTTGTTGACGACACTTCGATCCTTTTTCCGTCTACTCGAGCAAAATAGTTTTGATCGAGGCACGCATCCTTCAATATGTTGTATTTGCCTCTATAATGACATTGAAAACTAATGTTATATGAAAACTTTATCAAACAATTAAATAATTGAAGAAACAAAAGAAAGTTTAAGTCATAAAGAAAACTTATAAGAAATTGATATACCTTCTTCCTCTCATGATCAGGCATCGTAGTGCGTCCCAGTGTGTGGAGGTATTTTTTTGAATCAATGTTCTTTTTAATTTTTCCAGATTATTCCTAAATAAAATTACAAAATGAAACAGATAGTATTAATGAAAAAAAGAAATTTTTTATTTAAATACCTCAAATATTTCTTAATACCTTAAACTGGGTACTCGTCCAATGAGTAATCATCCGACGATACTTCTCTATAGGACAATCATCCACCACTGGACCACCTCTAAATCAATGCCAACTCTAGCAACCCATCCAATATAGAACTCATTCTTGTAGGCTCTCCAAATCTTGCCTAAATCCTTTAGACGTTCCGATCGTGCACCCTCACCATCGGGAAAATTAAATCGAAGCTGAAATCAAAATATTAATTCATATAAATAAAAAAATAATTCATGGAATTAAATAGAATAGATTTTTTTACCCATATATCTGCCCAAGCTCTATCCTTGACCTCATGTGGCAAATGTCTCCACGATAGCGTGCTGACGGTAATGATGTCGGAGTATTTGGAAAGCATCGCCAAAAAAATCCGACATTGCTGCCCTTTTTTCTCAACCATTTGGTTGTATTCATTATAATCTACCATAACATGTGTGCGGTAGTTCCACACCGAACGCATGCGTGTATGCCCCCGCCCACACCTCCTATCAGTAGATGCATCTATCATGAAAGAAAAACAAATATTTTATAAAAATATGTTATAATGAAAATAAATATTTCTATAAAAAATTGTTAGGGTTCTATAAATATAACTTTGACGGTCTGATCGCTGAGTTCCTCTGGATCCACAGAAACTGATGGAACACCCTGTGGTGGAACAGGAGTCAAAGATGATGGAATATAGAATCTCAGAGAGAAAGAAGTAGAAGGAAAAGAAGATGGGATAACTGTCTGGCCGGATGCTGACTGAGGAGTGGGAATCATCATCGGATGTGAAAATGATGGGCCAGAAGATGCAGAAGGTAGCGAAAACATGGGAGGCCTAAATATCCCGTGTGTCTCTAACAACACACCGGAATCAGAATGTGGGAAGGATGACATGTCATTGGGAGGGGCATGGTCTAGTCGGGTACGCGCAGCTGCTCGTCCACCTCTGGTATGAACCCTCCTTGTACCACCGGCCTGAGTACTAGGACCAGTACTAGGCTCCTCGTCGAATAATTGTCGACGTATAGGTGGATCCTACAAAATTGTTTAAAAAAAATTAATCACATGAAATTATATATTCTTTAAATATATCAATTTGAAATGAAGTACTCACTGTAGGCACTAATGGTGGAACTCCCATCTCCGTCATTCGAAGATTGTTCTCCATCATTTTTTCCTTCGTCTCTCTTCAATTGGCTTCATTTCATGCTTTTGAAAACAAATATGTAATTAATTAGAAAAAGAAAACTAATGTGTAACCCAAAAATCTAAATATATGGGGGAATAAGGGATTCATAGGTAATTTAGCTATCAGTTGTTTTAGAATAGCTTGAATGGATTTAATAAATCATACAAGTTGTAATGTTCACCAAGTTAGAAATATTGTTTGACTATTATTGAATACAGTTCAATTCCAAATTACAAAATGCAATTCAAATAAAACTGCAACCAATAAACATTGAAAATTCATATAATGGTCAATTGAGCTAGAAATTGTTTTAGGAGATCTTGAATGGATTTAATAAATCATACAAGTTGTAATGTTCACCAAGTTAGAAATATTTTTTGACTATGTTTGAATACAGTTCAATTCCAAATTAGAAAATGCAATTCAAATAAAACTGCAACTAATAAACATTGAAAAATCACATAACGGTCAAGTCAGCTATCAATTGTTTTAGTAGATCTTGAATGGATTTATTTAATCATACAAGTTGTAATGTTCACCAAGTTAGAAATATTGTTTGACTATGTTTGAATACAGTTCAATTCCAAATTATAAAACGCAATTCAAATAAAACTGCAACCAATAAACATTGAAAATTCACATAACTGTCAAGTAAGCTAAAACATATTTGTGGTCAATACTAAATCAATTAGAATATTACCAACCTTAACAACCCAACTCGAGGTAAACCAAAAGAATTGAGAACATGGATGAATGATTCTATATATTTTCAACCACAACTTCAGTTTCACAATCAACTCTGACAATTGAGCTATTTGAGTCATCAAAAGAAATAAATGGATTGGTTCCAATGGAACTAGGGATAGTGTCGATTCCATCATCACCATCATCAAAAATATGTTTTGTAATTACTTAAACTATGACACCAAATTCAGGTTGAAGTTGTTCTTTGACATAAAAAACATGTTTAGACGTTGATGCCAACACATATGGTTCTTCGGTAGCAAGAGTGCGTGTCGTATAAATTACTCAAAATCCACAATCATCAATAAATGTGTCATGTCTTTTCATCTAATCAAACAAATGTAATTTCATCATTGTGACTCGTCCATGAGAGTAATAATCAAATATTATTATTTTCTCAACAACTCCTTAATAACCCACATTTTCAAATCGCGGTCTACTATCTGATGCACTGTCATAAAAATCTGTTGTGATAGTAACCATAACACCATCATGTTGTGTTCTCATGTTCTTTGCTCATTCAGTGACAATAAATTTGTACCCATTAATAACAATTGATT
This sequence comes from Viscum album, assembly GCA_963277665.1. NCBI lineage: Eukaryota > Viridiplantae > Streptophyta > Magnoliopsida > Santalales > Viscaceae > Viscum > Viscum album. Next base: position 820,883,188 of record OY728130.1, on the reverse strand, counting down.
TACAGTCACGAACCACAGTATTAGGACCAAAAGCCAAAGCTCTTATTTCCTCAGAGACAGAGTCAGCAGAAAAACTAAATACCTGCAATATAAATGACTATTAAAGTTAATTAAATATTGATATAATTATTTTAAATATTAATTTATTTATACCATCAATTTTAACCATGAAGAAAACTCTTTCCTATTCAAAGTCTCTCTCCTTATCAAAGATAAAGAACAATGCTTCCTATTTATCATTGTTTTATGTTCCCTGTAGATATAAAATATTAATATTTTAATAGATATATATGTATGATATACATAATCAATTTAGTTACCTGGTAAAGTCATCGAACAAATCACAGTTGAACAAAACTGTGCGATGTGCCATCTCCCTCTATTCTTGGGTTAATGTCTTCAATGTATATGATCCAGGAATTCCTCATGTTTGAGGAAGTGATGGAAAACTGGGTTCAATTTTATCATATTGTTCTTCTTCATTTCTCATTGGTCTATTCAATCTTGTAGTAAGATCAGACAAATACATCGAACAGAAATCCATACATTCTTGAGCCAAGTAACCGTTCATGATAGAACCTTCGAGATGATTTCTATTTAGGGCATACGACTTTAATGTGAACATATTTCTTTCAGTTGGATACATCCAAAGAAATGAAACTGGTCCTCCGAGAAGTATTTCAGTGGGAATATGGATAGTCAGATGCAGCATGCATGTGAAAAATGATGGAGCAAATATTTTCTCCAACTCACACAAAAATAATGGGGCGTCTGTCGACATTTTTTACAAGAAAGACTTGGACAAATTCTTAGCACAAAGATCTCTAAAAAAATGGCACAACCGAATAACAACCACCGTTACATTATTGGAGAAAAGATGAAGTATTTCTATTGGAAGCAACTCATGCAGTAGAACGTGATAATCATGAGCCTTTAATGATTTTAGCTTCAACTCTCTTCTGTTGACTCGTTTAGATATATAGCTTAAATAGCCATCAGGAACTCTAATAGTCTCTAATACTTACAGAAATTGTTTTTTTCCCAGGTTTCATCACATAAGAAGCACATGGTAGTTGCCATTTATTTTCACTAATACGCACAGGATGAAATTCTGGTCTGATGCCCTAATCTGCCAAGTCACGCTGAGATCGTACATTATCTTTTGTCTTCCCCTTGACCTTTAAAAGAACTGAAACCAACATTTCACATATATTGTTTTCAATATGCATTACGTCTAAGCGATGACGTAAATAATTGGTTAACCAATAAGGCAAATCAAAAAAGGTACTCTTCTTCCTCCAATTGTAACAGGTTTTAGTGGAAACAATCTTTCTCTTTCTAGTTTTAATTTGACCCATCCCGAATGAAAAACTGAATCTTTCAATACATTAAGCACATCAGTTCTAGACATATGCTGAGGTGGATCATCGGTCTCAATGGTATTATCAAATATCTGACGATTCATTCTATATGGATGATCCTTTGGCAAGAATTGTCGATGTCCCATAAAACTGAAACTACATTGATGATTCAGTCTTCTAGATTATGTATTCTTCATACAAACTGGACATGACCATTTCCCCTTCGTTCTCTATCCGGAAATCATTGCATAAGCTGGAAAATCATTGATCATCCACATAAACGCAACTTGCATCTGAAATATGTCTTTCGAACATGCATCGTATGTGTGCACACCCACATCCCAAAGACGTTTCAACTCTTTTATTAAAGGTTGCATGTATACATCAATAATAATGTCGGGATCAGAAGGACCATATATGAGTATACTGATGAAAGTGAAAGGTTTTTTCATACACAACCATGGGGGAAGATTATAAATGTGTATAAAAACAGGCCATGTGTTGTGCGAAGTAAGCATCTGCCCAAATGGATTAAAACCGTCGCATGAACGACCCAACCTCACATTACACACGTCAGCTGCAAAATCAGGATGTCGAGCATAAAATCTCTTCCATGAAAATCCATCTGTAGGATGAACCAACTCATCATTAGTCTTCTTTCTCTGCATCATGCCATCTCATTTTTATTGATATGTCATCAGACATAAAGAGATTCTAATGTCTCGAGATCAATGGAAAGTGCCACATTACTTTTTGTGGAACGCGGGATGGTGTTCCCTTAGATTTTGAGATCCATCGGGATGTGCCACATTTTATACAATAATTTTGTTCAGTAGTTTCCACCTAGAATAAACTACAATCATTCGGGCAAGCATGAATTTTGTTTCTTGAAAATCCATGTTCCTCAACTAACTTCCATGCCATATAGTGGTTCGAGGGAATATATGCATCATCTGGAAGTAAATCCTTCAAGAGGGTAAGAATGTAATAGATTGCTGTATTAGAAATTCCATACATAGTTTTCCCATGAAACAATCGGATTAAAAATTCCATATTTTTCATTTTATCGCATTGTCGATATACTGGTGTCGTGGTAGAAACATTTAATTTTTTCACCCTATCAATATCATCATTTTCACTAGATGAATCAGCTGTCCTCATATCGAAGACTTATTGAGTCTAAATCCTTTCTTTTTCATAATGACGAATAAATGGAAACCGATCATCTAACAAATTCTTCATTCCAGTCCTTTCATTTCGATCATCACCAATTTGAGATTTCATTTTCTCCCCATTGTGATACCACACAAATTATTTTGCATGAAAACCATTTTTGGTTATGTGGTAGCTGACTTCTTCACGGCTCAACCAAGGTCTACAAACACAATTGGAACATGGTCAGTGTATGCGACCACTATCTAAAGCATTGTGAAATGAAAAATCAATAAAGCTCTCCGAATTGTTTTGAAAATCACTTGAGATCTGATCGGTTTCATACATCCCACTTCTGTCCATTCTGTAAAAAGAATTTATATAAGTCATTTTGTCATAAACAATTCAATAGGATTGAACTCTAACATAAAATACATTTAAGTAAACAATAATGGAAGAAAATAATCAAGGTATAAACTACACATGTGAAAAAAAATACAAATGTGTTATTCAAAAAATGTAAAACCAACAAGAACTTAATGTGTTATATCACATCACTGCATGCCTCATCCCATAACCATATTAGTAGGGTATCATGAAGCTGAATAACAACAACCTTGTGCCATCATCCTACCCTACATGAACCCAACCACATGCCACATCTTATTATAGCTTTATCACATCACACCTCACGGAAAACACAGGGGAAATCATGGTACATCTCACCTGAAGACACATGGACAATCACATTAAATCTTGCCTAAAAACACATGGTCAATCACTTTTGAATGAAGAGTAGGGAAGACATGGTATCTATCCAACAATATAACCACCATCCTAGATATTATAAAAAATATCCATAACTCAAAACCTCTGATCATTGGTAAGTTTATCCAACTCTGGTTGGGAATGTGTAGAAATAGCATAAAAATACATGATATATACATTACAAAAAAATACTCAACCTATGGGTTCACATTAACTACATAATCACACACTTCACTACTACCATAAAACACATAAACCACACAACCACCACACAAGACGCATAGCATTTCTCACTTTCATTTATATGCCACTTCAATCACACTTACATTGTCCATTCATTTAATGTTAAATTAATTAAATCCATTTACCACACATCCATTTCTATTATCTTGTTTTTTTAACAACTTAATTTATTCCATAGATAACCAGGAAACTAATAAAACCACCACACAATAACTCACCATCTCAGAATAACCATCGACGCCATGTTACATTGACCGACCATCTCACCAAAACAACCACATATCACAAAAAAAATATTGCAAATCACAAACCACTGCACAACCAAAACCACCTCACCATATCATACACCACGACTTCATCACACACCACCTCCACAGGACACAAAACCACCACACATCATCACTATCATACAACGTCACATGTCACATCCATGCCCACTAACCATCACATTACAACCCCACATATCTCAAATCCCAAATGGCCACATCAATCCCCATAAAACAGCCTACAACATACAATGAAACACAAAAAAAGAACCTATAATATTGGCAACATACCCCAACTTCCACAATTTATTTATTAAATGTCTTTTATTACATTACCCCTTTATTTAGCATGGACATTATAACACAACTGATATTCCAGGGGAAACTAATTAATTAACAAAATATTCATTCATTTCCCTATTTTTCACTGTGAAATCACATCAAAATCCAATCTTAAAACTAAAATATCAGATCAATAATAATAAAAACAAGGTACCATATGTGTATAAAGAATAAAATACCTGATTTGAGATGATTCAGATAGGTTTTCACCTATTCAGATGGGGGAGTTTGAGAGTAGCAGAGAGCTGGAGCTGGATTGATAACTTAAAACTAAAATATTAGATCAATAAAAATAAAAATTAGGTAGTATATGTGTATGAAGGAAAAAATACTTGATTTCATATGGGTTTTCACCTCTTAGGATGAGGGAGTTAGCGAGAGGAGCAGAGCGCTGGAGCAGGAATGAATTTAGGGCTCTGTCGCGAATGGGGGAGAGCAGCACTCCGGCTGTATTTGGGGGAAATCTTTCCCAATGGTTTTTAAAAACCGTTGGGAAAGAGATGTTCAGGGTACCCTTTCCCAACGGTTCTAGAACCGTTGGCAAAATGGTACCCTTTCCCAACGGTTCTAGAACCATTGGCAAAATGGTACCCTTTCCCAATGGTTATGTTGAACTATTGGCAAAAGGGAACCTAAAACACCCCTTTACCAACGGTTTGAAGAAACCGTTGGCAAAGGGGTGAGTTTTTCCAACGGTTTTAGTGAACCGTTGGGAAAGGCTTCCTTGACCATTTCTTTAGCAATAGTTTTATGAAACCGTTGGTAAAGAGTTACCTAATCCTTCAGTGCCAATGGACTAAGAAAAATGTTGGTAAACACCCATTGGTAAAAACCAGAATTCCGGTAGTGAAACATAAGAACACAAGAGAAGACACTACCTTTAAATCGGGTAACTCTTTTTGATTTGAGCTCAAAGGCTTCCTTGGAATGGCTTCTACACAACGTGAGGCTTCTATGAGTAAGAGAGGGATGTGGAGAGACAAAATGGGTAGGGGATGGACGAACCAACAGCTTGAGAGGTGTGGGTAAGGTGGTAGTGGTGGGGGCCTTTTATAATAGGAGAGGATGGGCGCTCTTGGAAAGTCTTGAAAAGTAACATTATTATAAAATGTTTTTCAGATTTTAATGGTCCCACAAATATATATTTCAAGGATAAGGTGATAATAGTTATAAATCCACACATCCAAAAGGTTTTTGACAAATTCAGGTCCTATATTATACATTATCTTTTCATTTTATTTAAATAGTTAAATAATGAGTTAATCACTGCATCATCATGGTGTCATAAATAATTTAATTTATTTAATGTCTAAAAATTATAAAACAAATATCATGATGTCGGAAATATTTTTATCTTTATAATGAATATTTATATTCAAAAATATGACTTGTATAACCCCATGTAAAAATTCGTTTAGTAAAACAACACATGTTTGTGACATTTTAATTTAAACTTTAAATAAAAAGTTATTAATGTCATTTTCCTACCAAAGTGGCTCCATGGGGTCCCCAAGTTGACCCATGGATTGTCTTGGTCAGCCATGACACATCCAATAAAGGTAGGACATGTGTCAAGGTCATTTAATATTATTAAAACATTATTTTTACCTTAAATTACACTAATTACCTCTAATCGCGATTAAAAACATAAAAGTTACTATTCACCAAAAAAATATTTTATTCTCATTTAACCACATTTTACTTCCTAATGGAAACCATGTATGTCATATTTTTTAAATTTAAAACACAAAGGTGGTAAAATTTCATTTAAACGACAAATCATTTTTTAAGTACCACTTAGTGGTTTCACTATTTATCAAAATTGATGTTTTTCAGAAAAAATACCAAAATTTCACCATAAGCTATATTTGATATTCCGAATTAAAAAATGATGTATATTTTAAAGAATTAAAAATATATATTTTACATTAATTAATTTAATAATTAATTTCCGTTGTCAGAACAAATAGCGTGTTTTAATGAAACAATATATATCAATAGATTGACACTAGTATAAGTCCAATTTCAAAGTGAAATTAATTCCAATGAACACTATTGAATTAAATAGTAAAAAAATATTCTAATTTCAATTTAAAACCAATTCAAAAGATAATCTAATCATATAAATAAATTACACTAAAAATTGGGTTAGAATTAAAATACAAAATTTTTCACTATTCATTAAAAAAATGAATTTTTTCAGAAAAAAACCAAAAATTTACACAAGGTAAATTTTTATGTCCCAATTCTGAAGAATAATTTTATTGTGTCAAATATAATACATAAATTGTCAACAGGTGTATTTAAAAGAGGTTCTCCATCAAAAGGTGGTTAATCGACCTTTTAAAGAATATTAAAATGTTTACGCTTAAAATTGGATTCATTCACATTTTTAATCCTTTAAAATTTATTTTAAAAAGTAAAAATATTTGAAAAACATATATAATCATTTTTTAGTTAGTTCTGTTCATTTTCGTCATTACAATGGCTAGGTCTTAACTACCATTTAAAAAAAAATTATTTTATTATTAGAGTGCAATGTAAGATTTCAAAGGAACTCGTTGTTTCGTCTTGGGTAAGACATTGATCGTAGTGTTCCCTTTAAATTAATATTAAAATTTCATTCACAAATAGGGATAAATATAAAAATGTCATATTATTTATTTATCTGGGGTGTTACATCCTTCCCCCCTTTTGGGAATTTCATCCTCGAAATTTTAAAATTGGGCTCGGAAACATCATTGAAAGTCCCCCATCGGAACTTGTGTTGGTAAAACAATCACTTTAAAAGAAAGAAAGAGAAGTACAGAGGTCACCCAAGTTAACCCATACTAGGATTCCATGTAAGATAAAATATATATGGAAGAAAAAGAAAAGTGTCATGTTCTGAGGGTGAGTGATAGAAAACATTTTAGGAGAATGTTAACCACAAGAAAATCACAAACTTGTGGTGGGTTAAACAGAATTTGATTCCCAAGATGAAATGTTTATAGACAACATTTTCAGTTTAAGATAATTTTCATTGAGGAATTTTATTTTTGATCTTAAGGAAACATACTTACTTGTCATGTTGAATTTCAACTTTTACTAGATTTCTTACACAAACTCATACATTCCCCAAAAGAGATAAAATCTTCAAAAATAACCATAACATATTTTAACCACAAAGGTTATCTAATAACTTCCAATTTGCAACCCAAAAACTAATTAACCAGTAATTGCCTCAAATTCAAGGATCAAATAAACCCAAATGGTTCTTTATAACTATATCCAAAATGAATGGATACTTATTCCATGAAAAATAATTTCATATATCAAACATCAGGGTTACTATAAAAAGTCTTTTAATGTAACCCCATCATCAAAAGAGACTTAATACATCTATCAATTTCACCATCCTAAACTATACCATAACTCTTGAATCCCTTAAATGTTTACTTCTTACTCATTATACATTATTCGTGATCCATTAGACATTTTTTTCAAATTATTCTGAAATACATCTTTCCTACAAACACAATCTTGAATCATAGCCTAAGATTCCAATAATAGGAAAACATATGTCAAGAAATAATCTATACCTTTCACTGGTCATTGTCTGTTTCTGCAACCTCAGTCGGAATGACATTAGGTATTGGTAAATGAATATTTGAACGATCTTGGTGACCCCATTCCTGAAACTTCTTCGTAGGACATGTGTTTTCATAATGACCATGCACACCACATTTAAAACATTCAATTGATCCTTCACAAATAACTTCTTTCCCTTTCCTAGAGTCAACTAGATGCTTCCTTTTTCCATGGCAGGTTCTTGTTTTATGACCTTCATTTCCACATATATAGCATCTTTTTGTCCCTTTGAAACATTTTCCTATGTGTTTCTTTCCACATCTTTGACACATAGGTTTTTAAACATACTTACCTTTATGATTATTACCCAAACTTCCATAGGGAATTGTTTCTCACATATACGATGCCTTATAAAAATAACTAAAGTTCATGTGGTCAATCATGACTCCAGATAGTTGGTATAGGATAACCATTAGAGTTCTCATTGCAGCTCCCATATCATTCAGTTTTTCTTTTATAAAACCGTTACAGTTTTCATCAAATCCACTGTTACTTTGGTGCCTTCTAGATCCATCCATTTACTAAAACCAAAAACATCAGTGTGAGTATATCAGTAAAAGAATCATATAATAAAGATGAAGATAAACTCCAAGATATACTTACCTAATTTATCTCAAACTCATTCTAACTTTCAAAAACAACAATGAATCCATCTAATATACTAACCATTGCGGTTATACACAACTTGTAAATTTTTCTTAAACAACACCCTAACCTCTAAAGTTATCTAAACTAACCTTTGATACCAACTATAAGGCCCCGACCTTATAACATTACCTAATATTGAATTACATTGAATAATTCACATTGAGGATCTTTTCAGGTTTAGAGTTTTAGATAATTAGGAAATAACTATTACATCTCAAAGATTACACAGTATACACATCTACACAGCTTCCATCATTCTCACAAAATAAAAACTCTTGAACAAAAGAGTCATGTCTAGTTCCTTGTTTTAGACAGCATGACATTTCCTTGATCCCATCCATGACCCTATTCACCTTTATGTCCTGTGAAAAAGTTTCAAAAACAGGGGATGAGCATAAAAAGCTCAGTAAGGGTTATAAAAGTATGGATAGAAAACATCAGTCCATGTATACATAGGAATCAATGAAATCATACTTTATTAATAAAACATAACCAATTTAACATACCTCATGAAATCATAATATTTATGCAAAACTCAATAGACATTATAAGGCATAAAGGTAACTTGAGGCATTTATAACATTATAATGTATGGAGTAACCCTTATTGTTACGTTTGGAATACCCATCATAGTATATTCCCTTAATCTCTTCGGAGAATCCTTGATGTTTAACTCCTTTGCGTTACCCAATGCATTGGAGAGCTATATCGGGCTCACCCTCCCTTAGTTTATCACGAAACCACCCATCTTCATAAACAATTCCCGAGGACCATAACATAATCATAGCACATAACTTAACCATATTTGAAATATAGAATTCTCACATTGCAATAACAATATAACATTTTAAGATATTGAAATAATAATTCCATTCCAAAAACCTTTTTCAAAACCATTTAAAACATTTAATTAAGAGATTTTTGAATCAAAGTGTCTCATACCACTTTAAAGCTTTTAACATTTTAAACCATTAATACCCATATAAATAAATCCTTAAAAACATTTAGAAAACATGGATATTATAGAGAAATATTTATAAGAATAAATCATTAAAACATTAAAAAGGATATTTTAGTTAAAGGGTTTCTACAAAAATGAGAGATACTTGAATACAATAATTGAGAACTTACATTTAGTCAGAACTTTATAATATCATGATAATAAAGTAATTCATGATATAATATTCCAAAGGATAGTATATACACCATATAAGAGTGAATTGGTGAATAACAACAATGAAGTATCAATAGAAATGTAAAATGAGATGAAATCCCATGTAAAGAAGGTATCCTTAAATTAAGGATAAATCAATCTCATAATTATGTGAGACAAATATAAATACACCCAATATAAGTGGTTATTATGTTTAAAACAATCAATGGTAATTCACACATATTCAGAGGATGAAATATTCAATAACTACATGTTGATCCCAAAGAAATCGAAATTGGGTTAAGAAGTTTCCTTGGTAAAATTTGATAGCCTAATGGCGTCACTTTAAAATTCAGAAAATGAGTTGATGAGAGATAAAAAGGGTATCTCATCACTTTTACATAAAATTTACATCAATAAGGATATATAATTACATATCCCAACATTAAAATATTTAAATTAAAAGACCTAACAAAATATGTCTTTTAAAATGTGGAGGGTGAAAAGTTCCCTTACCGACTTGGGTATCATTCGAAACATACACCCCATGAATGAAGGACAATACAACATTGATGTAAATACGCATAAAAAAAGAATATTAAACAAAGAGTAGAATAATGGGATGTACATATACCACTCAAAGGAAATGGTGGAAAATGTAGCATAAATCTCACGGGAATAAAAGTGAGATGAAAATTCCTTTACGATAACTCGGCAGCCTAACGATGCCACTTAAAACCTCCAAAAATGGATTGATGAGATAAAATAGAGTATCTCATCATATTAACATAAAATTTACAGAAATATGAATAACAAATAACACCCCCAATCATAACAAATAGGAGCTTAAAATAAGTGACATAAAGGAGAGTACTTAAAAAGAATGAGGGAGGTTGGATCTCTTGTGAAAATTCGGCAGCCCAACGGTTCCAATCAAAACATCCAAAATGGATTGATGAGAGAAAATAGGGTCACTCATAATATGAACATAAAACGTACAGTATGTGTAATATAAATGAACATCCCAATCACAAAAAAGATGAGCTTAAATGGAATGACATAAAAGAGTGTACTTAAAAAGAAATAGAGGGGTAGGTTCCCTTACGAAAATTCAGCAGCCTAACAGCGCCACTTAAAAATTCTAAAAAAATATTGATGAGAGTAAGAGGGGGTATCTCATAATATAAAATTAAAAATTACAGTATTTTTAATATAAAATAACATCCTCCAACATAAGAACATGGATCATAAGTGAAATGACATTAAAGAGAGTACTTGAGAAGAAAGAGAGAGGTTGGATCCCTTACCTCAAGTCCGACTTGTATTGTTCGTTTCATTATATTTCTGGACTATAATATTTGGTAAATTTATAATTTCACAAGGTCCTAATTTAAATATTATTATTCATTTCATATCACATATTATAATGTTATAATAATTGGTTAATAATTTGAGTTCATATTAGACGTTTTTGTCGATGTTTGGTACATGAGTCAAAAATGAACTTGTTTGAAAATGATTGCCCATGTAGTTATAAGTAAATCATACACAGAATGGTATTAATGATTTAAATATCTTATATGTATAGTAAATATTCATTTTATACTATTCCATAACACTTGTAGATAAAACGAAATGTAATGCACTGTTCATGGAGACGGTAGGCCGTACGTATGCATGAATGCTACTTTCATTTCATTGACATATTAATTGAATTAAAAATAATTGAGAAATATATATCTATATATTATAATTACAGTATAATATATATTTTATATAGGTAACATATTATCATTAATTTCATTCTTTATACATTCCATGTATTGCATGAATGAGTCACATCACTTGAGGGGGCGGTAGTCCACACTTCCTCGTATGAAATTATCGCATTTGCACAACATGCAAAGCATAAAGTTATGTTTTAAATATAAAATACAGAAGCAAATGGAAAACATAAATACTATATATATAATATATATAATACAGTGACATCATAATGGCCACCTTTACAGTTGTTAAAAGAATATTGAACAATCATCGTTTCGTGAGGCAGTAATTCGCCATCCACAGAAACGGTATGTTCTTCAACCATTAGACGGATGTGTGTGTAAGTGTAGCCTGATTAATTCTTATAAAAACATCCTAGTATATTTAAGATACTTGTTTTATTACAAATAAAAGGAATAAAAATAGTTTAGGGGGTTGGAGAAGCAAAACAAAACCTAAGAACACAAGAGAAGACACAACCTTTAAATTGGGTAACTATTTTTGATTTTAGCTCATAGGCATATTTGGAAAGACTTATTCCCAAAGTGAGGCTTCTAAGAGTAATAGAGGTATGTGGAGAGGCAAAATGGGCAGTTTTTGGCCGAGAAAACGGCTTGAGAGTTGTGGGTATGGTGGTAGAGGTGGGGGCCTTTTATAAGAGGAGAGGAGAGGCACTCTTGGAAAGTCTTGAAAAGTAACATTATTATGAAATGTTTTTCGGATTTTAAAGGTCCCACAATTATATATTTCTAGGATAAGGTGATAATAGTTTTAAATCCACACATACAATATGTTTTTTACAAGTGTAGGTCTTATATTTTACATTATCTTTTCATTTTATTTAAATCGCTAAATAACGTGGTAATCATTGCATCATCATGGTGTCATAAATAATTTAATTTAATTAATGTCTAAAAATTATAAAAAAATATCATCATTTAGGAAATATTTTTAGCATTATAATGAATCTTTATAGTAAAAAATATGACTTGTATCACCCCATATAAAAATTCTTTTAGTAAAAAGACACATGTTTTTGACATTTTAAGTTAAACTTTAAATAAAACGTTATTAATGACATTTTACTACCAAAGTGTCTCCATGGGGTCCCCAAGTTGACTCATGGATTGTATTTTTCGGCCATGACACATCCAATAAGGGTAGGACATGTTTCAAGGTCATTTCATATTATTAAAAAATTATTTTTACCTTAAATTACCCTAATTACCTCTAATCGCGATTAAAAACTTAAAAGTTACTATTCAGCAAAAAAATTATTTTAAACCCATTGAACCACATTTTACTTCTTAATGGAAACCATGTTTGTCGGATTTTTGAAATTAAAAACACAGAGGTGGTAAAATTTCATTTAATCAAAAAATCAGTTTTTTAAGTACCACATAGTGGTTTCAATATTCATCACAAATTGAAGTCTTTACGAAAAATAACAAAAATTCACCCTAAGCTATATTTAATATTCCAAATTCAAAAATGGTTTCTGTTTTACAAAATTCAAAACATATAAGTTACATTAATTAATTTAATACTTAATTCCCATTGTCAGAACAAATAATGTGTTTTTATGAAACAATATATATCAAAAGATTGACACTAGTATAAGTCCAATTTCTATGTGAAATTAATTCCAATGACCAATATTGGATTAAATGGTAATAATATATTCTAATTCCACATTAAAACCAATTAAAAAGATAATCTAATCATAAAAATAAATTACATTAAAAAGAGGTTTTGAAATAAAATACAACATTTTTCACTATTCATTAAAAAAATGAACTTTATCAGAAAAAATACCAAAAATTTACGCAAAGTAAATTTTGATGTCCCGATTCTAAAAAATAATTTTATTTTGTCAAATATAACACATAAAATTTTCAACAAGTGGATTTAATATAGGTTCACCATCAAAAGGAAATTAATCAAACTTTTAAAGAATATTAGAATGTTTACGCTTAAAATTTGATTCATTCGCATTTTTAATCCTCTAAAATTTATTGTAAAAAGTAAAAATATTTGACAAACATATATACTCATTTTTTAGTTTGTTCTGTTCATTTCCGTCATTACAACGGCTCAGTGTTAACTACCATTTAAAAGAAAATTATTTTATTATTAGTGTGCAACGTGAGATTTCAAAGGAACTCGTTTTAGCATATTGGTTAATCCAATGATCATAGCGTTCAGTTTAAATTAATATTAAAATTTTATTCAAAAATAAGGATAAATATTAAAATGTCATATTCTTTATTTAGCTGGGGTGTTACAACCTTCCCCCCTTTTGGGAATTGCGTCCTCACAATTTCAAAATTGGGGTCGGAAACATCATTGAAAGTCCCCCATCGGAACAAGAGTCAGTAAAACAATCACATTAAAAGAGAGAAAGAGAAGTACAGAGGTCACCCGAGTTAACCCATACTAGGATTCCATGTAGGAAAACATGGATATGGAAGAAAAAGAAAAGGGTCATGTTCCGAGGGAGAGTGATATAAAAAATATTTAGAAGCAAGTTAACTACAAGAAAATCACAAACTTGTGGTGGGTTAAACGGTATTCGATTCCCAAGTAGGAAAAGTTAATAGAAAACATTTTTGTTTTAAGATAATTTACATTGAGGAATTTATTTTTGATCTTAAGGAAACATAGTTACATGTCATGTTGACTTTCAACTTTTACTATATTTATTACACAAACTCATACATTCCCCAAAAGAGATAAAATCTTCAAAAATAACCGTAACATATTTTAACCACAATGGATATATAATAACTTACATTTTGCAAACCAAAAATTTATTAACCAGTAATTTACTCAAATTCAAGGATCATATAAACCCAAATGGATCTTTATTACTATATCCACAAATAAAGGATAATTATTCCTTGAATAAAATTTTCGTGTATCAAACATCAGGGTTACTAAAGAAAGACATCTAATGTAGCCCCATCATCAAAAGAGACTTAATACATCTAAGAATTTCACCATCCTAATCTATACCATAACTCTTGAATACCTTATATGTTGACTTCTTACACATTCAACATTCTTCATGATCCATTATCCATTCCTTTTCAACTTATTCTAAAATACATCTTTCTTACAAAATAATTATTGAATCACAGCCTAAGATTCCAATAATAGGAAAACATATGTTAGGAAATAATCCATACCGTTGATTGGTCATTTTCAGTTTCTTCATCCTCAATCGGAATGGCATTAGGTATTGGTAAATGAATATTTGCACGATCTTGGTGACCCCATTACCAAAACATCTTCATAGGACATTTGTTTTCATAATGACCATGCACATCACATTTAAAACATTCAATTGATCTTTCATAAATAACTTATTTCCCTTTACTAGAGTCAACAAGATGCTTCCTTTTTCCACGGCAGTTTCTTGCTTTATGACCTTCATTTCCACATCTGTAGCATCTTTTTGTCCCTTTGAAACATTTTCCTATGTGTTTCTTTCCACATCTTTGAAACATAGGTTTTTGAACATACTTACCTTTATGATTATTAGCTGAACATCTGTAGGGATTGGTTTCTCACATATACAATGCCTTATAAAAATATCTAAAGTTCAGGTGGTCAATCATGACTCCAGATAGTTGGTTGAGGATAACCACAAGAGTTCTCATTGCATCTCCCTTATCATCAATTTTTTCTTTTATTAAGCCGTCATAGTTTTCTTCAAATCCGCTATTACTTTGGTGCCTTCTAGATACATCCATTTAGTAAAACCAAAAAGGTCAGTGTGAGTATATCAGTAAAATCATCATATAATAAAGAGGAAGATAAACACCAAGATATATTTATCCAAGTTATCTCAAAATCATTCTAACTTTAAAAAAACAATCAATCGATCTAATATACTAACCATTGTTGACATACACAACTTGTCACT
The DNA here is from genome assembly GCA_963277665.1 of Viscum album. Classification (NCBI taxonomy): domain Eukaryota; kingdom Viridiplantae; phylum Streptophyta; class Magnoliopsida; order Santalales; family Viscaceae; genus Viscum; species Viscum album. The sequence continues at coordinate 820,867,930 of OY728130.1, read as the reverse complement.
TTTTCTTAAATAACACTCTACCCTCTAAAGTTATCTAAACCGACCTTTGATAACATCTATAAGGCCCCGACCTTATAACATTACTTAATATTGAATTACATTGAATAATTAACAATGAGGTTCTTTTCAGGTTTAGAGTTTTAGAGAATTAGGACATAACTATTACATCTCAATGATTACAAAGTAGACTCATCTACATAGCTTCCATCTTTCTCAAAAAATAAAAACACTTGAACAAAAGAGTGATTTCTAGTTCCTTGTTTTAGACAACCTTACATTTCCTTGATCCCATCCTTGACCCTATTCATCTTTATGTCCTGTGAAAACGTTTCAAAAACTTGGGATGAGCATAAAATGACCAGTAAGGGTTATAAAATTATGGATAGAAAACATCAGTCCATGTATACATAAGAATCAATGAAATCATACTTTACTCATAAAACATAAGCAATTTAACATACCTCATGAAATCATAAGATTTATGCATAACTCAATAGACATCATAAGGCATAAAGGTAACTTGAGGCATTCATAACATTAGTACGTAGGGAGTAACCCTCATGGTTACGTTTGGAATACCCATCACAGTATATTCCCTAAATCTCTTTGGAGAAACCTTAATGTTTAACTCCTTCGTGTTACACAATGCATTAGAGATCTATATTGGGCTCACCCGCCCTTAGTTTATCATGGAACCACCCGTCTTCATAAACAATACCCAAGAACCATAACATAATCATAGCACATAATGTAAAAATTAAGGAAATATAACATTCCCACATTTCAATAACAATATAACATTTTAAGATATTGAAATAATGAATCCATTCTAAAAACCATTTTCAAAACCATTTAAAACATTCAATAAAGAGATCATTGAATCAAAGTGTCCCATACCACTTTGAAGATTTCTAAATTTTAAACCATGAATATCCATATAAATAAATCCCTAAACCCATTTTTAAAACATTGATATTAATGAGATATATTTATAAGAATAAATCATTAAAACATTAAAAATGATATTTTAGTTAAAGGGTTTTTAACAAAATGAGAGACACTTGAATACAATAATTGAGGAATAACATTTAATCAGAACTTTATAATATCATGAGAATAAAGTAATTCATGATATAATATTCCAAAGCACAGTATATACCCCATATAAGAGTGAATTGGTGCATAACAACAATGAAGTCTCAATAGAAATGTAAAATGAGATGAAATCCCCTGTAAAGAAGGTATCCTTAAATTAAGGATAAATCAATCTCATAATTATGTGTGACGAATATAAATACACCCAATATAAGTGGATATTAAGTTTCAAACAATAATAGTTCATTCACACATATTCAAAGGATGACATATTCAATAACTACATGTCGAACCCAATGAAATTGAAATTGGGTTAAGTAGTTCCCTTGGTAAAATTCAACAGCCTAACGACGTCAATTTAAAATTCAGAAAATGAGTATATCAGAGATAAAAAGGGTATCTCATCACTTGGACATAAAATTTAAATCAATAAGGATATATAAGAACATATCCCAACATTACAGTATGTAAATTTAATCACCCAATAAAATAAGTCTTTTAAAAAGAGGAGAGTGAAAAGTTCCCTTACCGACTTGGGTATCTTTCGAAACATAAACCCCATGAAAGAAGGACAATACAACATTGATGTAAATACTCATAAACGAAAGTATATTACACAAATAGTAGAATAATGGGCAGTAATTATACCACTCAATGGAAATGGTGGAAAATTTAGCATAAATCTCACGAGAATAAAAGGGAGATGAAAAATCCATTACGAAAACTCGGCAGCCTAACGACGCCACTTAAAACATCCAAAAATGGATTGATGAGATAAAATAGGGTATCTCATAATATTAACATAAAATGTACATAAATATGAATATAAAATAACTTCCCCCATCATAACAAATAAGATCTTAACAGAAGTGACATAATGGAGTGTACTTAAAAATAAAGAGAGAGGATGGATCTCTTATGAAAATTTGGCAGCCCAATTGAGCCAATCAAAACATCCAAAATGGTTTGATGAGAGAAAATAGTGTCTTTCATTATATGAACATAAAAATTACAGTACGTGTAATATAAAATAACATCCCAATCATAAGAAATATGAGCATAAAAGGAATGACATAAAAGTGTGTACTTAAAAAGAAAGAGAGGGGTAGGTTCCCTTAAAAAAATTCGGTAGCCTAACGACGCCACTTAAAAATTCTAAAAAAAGAATTGATGAGAGTAAGAGGGGGTATCTCATCATATAATACTAAAAATTACAGTATGGTTAATATAAAAGAACATCCTCCAACATAACAACAAGGATCATAAGTGAAATGACATAAAAGAGACTATTTGAAAAGAAAGCGAGAGGTCTGATCCCTTACCTCAAGTCCGACTTGTCTTGTTCGTTTCTTTATATTCCTGAACAATAATCTTTGGTCAATTTATAATTTCGAAATGTCCTCATTTAAATATTATTATTTTCTTCATATCACATATTATAATGTTATAATAACTGGTTAATAATGTGAGTTCATATCAGACGTTTTTGTCGATGTTTGGTACATGAGTCAAAAATGAACTTGTTTGAAAATGATTGTTGATGTAGTTATAATTAAATCATATCCAGAGTAGTATTAATGATTTAAATATCTTATATATCTAGTACATATTCATTTTATACTATTCCATAACACTTGGAGATAAAAAGAAATGATATACACTGTTCATGGAGACGGTAGGCCGTACGTACTTATGAATGCTACTTTCATTTATTTGACATATTAATGGAATTAAAAATAATTGAGGGATATATATATTATAATTCCAGTATAATATATATGTTATATAGGTAATATAAGTTCATTAATTTCATTATTTATTCATTCCATGTATTGCATGAACGAGTCACATCACCTGAGGGGGCGGTAGTCCACACTTCCTCGTATGAAATTATCGCATTTGCACAACATGAAAAGCATAAAGGAATGTTTTAAATATAAAATACAGAAGAATATGGAAAACATTAATACTATATATATCATATATAAAATAAAATGACATCATAATGGAAACCTTTAAAGGTGTTACATGAATATTGAACAATCATCGTTTCGTGAGGCAGTAATTCGCCATCCACAGAAACAGTATGTTCTTTAACCATTAGACAGATGTGTGTGTAAGTTTAGTTTTCATCCTTCTAATAACAACATCCTAGTTTATTTAAGATACTTTTTTTGTTACAATTAATGGAATAAAAAGAGTTTTGGGGTTGGAGAAGCAAAATAAAACAAAAGAATCCAAGAGAAGACACTACCTTTAAATCGGGTAACTCTTTTTGATTTGAGCTCAATGGCATCCTTGGAAAGGCTTATGCCAATAGTGAGGGTTATAGGAGTAATAGGGGGATGTGGAGAGACAAAATGGGTAGGTTTTGGGTGACCCAATGGCTTGATAGGTGTGGGTAAGGTGGTATAGGTGGGGGCCTTTTATAAGAGGAGAGGTGGGGCACTCTTGGAATGTCTTGAAAAGTAACATTATTATAAATTTTTTTCAGATTTTAAAGGTCCCACAATTATATATTTCTAGGATAAGGTGATCATAGTTCTAAATCCACACATCCAATAATTTTTTGGCAATTGTTGGTCTTAGAGATTACATTATCTTTTCATTTTATTTAAATCGTTAAATAACGAGGTAATCACTGCATCATCATGGTGTCATAAATAAATTAATTTATTTAATGTATAAAAATTATAAAACAAATATCATGATGTAGGAAATATTATTAGCTTTATAATGAATCTTTATAGTAAAAAATATGACTTGTATCACCCCATGTAAAAATTCTTTTAGTAAAACCACACATGTTAGTGACATTTTAAATTAAACATTAAATAAAAAGTTATTAATGTTATTTTCCTACCAAAGTGGCTCTATGGGGTCCCCAAGATTACCCATGGATTTTATTGGTCTTCCATGACACATCCAATAAGGGTAGGACATGTTTCAAGGTAATTTAATATTATTAAAACATTATTTTTACATTAAATTACACTAATTACCTCTAGTAGTGATTAAAAACTTAAAAATTACTATTCACCAAAAAATTATTTTAATCCCATTGAACCAAATTTTACTTCCTAATGGAAACCATGTTTGTCGGATTTGTGAAATTAAAAATAGAGAGGTGGTAAAATTTAATTTAAACGAAGAATCAGTTATTTAAGTACAACTTAGTGGTTTCACTATTCATCAAAAATTGAAGTTTTTTCTGAAAAATACCAAAAATTCACCCTAAGCTATATTTGATAATCCAAATTCAAAAATGATGTCTATTTTACAAAATTAAAAACATATAAGTAACATTATTTAATTTAATAATTAATTCCCACTGTCAGAACAAATAGCATGTTTTTATGAAACAATATATATCAAAAGATTGACAGTAGTTTAAGTCCAATTTCAAAGTGAAATTAATTCAAATGACCACTATTTGATTAAATGGTAAAAATATATTTTAATTTCACTTTAAAAAACATTCAGAAGATAATCCAATCATATAAATAAATTACATTAAAAAGGGTTTTTGAATTAAAATACAACATTTTTCACTATTCATTGAAAAAATGAACTTTATCTGAAAAATACCAAAAATTTACAAAAAGTAAATTTTGATGTCAGAATTTTAAAGAAGAATTTTATTTCGTCAAATATAACACATAAAATTTCCAACAAGTGTATTTAAAAGAGGTTCGCCATCAAAAGGTGGTCAATCGAACTTTTAAAGAATATTAGAATGTTTTCGCTTAAAATTGGAGTCATTCGCATTTGTAATCCTCTAACATTTATTGTAAAAAGTAAAAATACTTGACAAACGTATACAATCATTTTGTAGTTAGTTATATTCATTTTCGTCATTACAACGGCTATGTGTTAACTACCATTTAAAATAAAATTATTTTATTATTAGAGTGCAACGTAAGATTTCAAAGGAACTCGTTGTTGCGTATTGGGTAATCCATCAATCATAGCGTTCCCTTTAAATTAATATTAACATTTTATTCAAAAATAGGGATAAATATAAAAATGTCATATTATTTATTTACCTGGGGTGTTACATCCATCCCCCTTTTTGGAAATTGATTCCTCGCAATTTTAAAATTGGGCTCTGAAATATCATTGAAAGTCCCCCATCGGAACAAGAGTCGGTAAAACAATCACTTTAAAAGAATGAAAGAGAAGTACAGAGGTCACCCGAGTTAACCAATACTAGGATTTCATGTAGGAAAACATGGATATGGAAGTAAAACAAAAGGGTCATGTTCTGAGGGAGAGTGATAGAATTCATTTTTTGGAGAAAGATAACCATAAGAAAATCACAAACTTGTGGTGGGATAAACGAAATTCGATTCCAAAGTCGGAAATGTTAATAGACAACATTTTTGTTTTAAGTTAATTTTCTTTGAGGAATTTTTTTTTGATCTTAAGGAAACTTACTTACTTGTCATGTTGACTTTCAACTTTTACTAGACTTCTTACACAAACTCATACATTCCCCAAAAGAGATAAAATCTTCAAAAATAACCATAACATATTTTAACCACAAAGGTTATCTAATAACATCCATTTTGCAACCCAAAAATTTATTAACCAGTAATTTCCTCAAATTCAAGGATCATATAAACCCAAATGGTTCTTTATAACTATATCCACAAATAAAGGATAATTATTCCTTGAATAAAATTTTCGTATATCAAACATCAGGTTTACTATAAAAAGTCTTCTAATGTAACCCCTTCATCAAAAGATAATTAATACATCTAAGAATTTCACCATCCTAAAATATACCATAACTCTTGAACCCATTATATGTTAACCTCTTACTCATTCAACATTCTTCATGATACATTTTCCATTCCTTTTCAACTTATTCTGAAATACTTCTTTCCTACAAACAAAATCTTGAATCATATCCTAAGATTCCAATATTAGGTAAACATATGTTAAGAAATAATCCTTACCATTCATTGGTCATTGTCAGTTTCTTCATCCTCAATCGTAATGGAATTAGGTATTGCTAAATGAATATTTACATGATCTTGGTGTCCCCATTTCCAAAACTTCTTCATAGGACACGTGTTTGCATAATGACCATGCACACCACAATTAAAACATTCAATTGATCCTTCAGAAAGAACTTATTTTTGTTTCCTAGAGTCAACTAGATGCTTCCTTTTTCCATGGAAGGTTCTTGCTTTATGTCCTTCATTTCCACATCTATAGCATATTTTTTTCCCTTTGAAACATTTTACTATGTGTTGATTTCCGCATATTTGACACATAGGTTTTTGAATATTCTTACATTTTTGATTATTACCTGAACATCCGTAGGGATTTGTTTCTCACATATATGATGACTTATAAAAATCACTAAGGTTCAGGTGGTCAATCATGACTCCATATAGTTGGTTGAGGATAACCACAAGAGTTCTCATTGCAGCTCCCATATCATTCAATTGTTGTTTTATAAAACCGTCAAATTTTTTTTCAAACCCGCTGTTACTTTGGTGCTTTCTAGATCCAGCCATTTACTAAAACCAAAAAGCTCAGTCTGAGTATATCGGAAAAATCATCATATAATAAAGAGTAAGATAAACACGACGATATACTTATCCAAGTTATCTGAAACTGATTCTAACTTTAAAAAAAACATTGAGTCCATCTAATATACTAACCATTGTGGTTATACACAACTTGTCACTTTTTCTTAAACAACATTGTAACCTCTAATGTTATCTAAACCGACCTTTGATACCAACTATAAGGCCCCGACCTTATAACATTACATAATATTGAATTACATTGAATAATTCACACTGAGGATATTTTCAGGTTTAGAGTTTTAGAGAATTAGGAAATAACTATTACATCTCAATGATTACAAAGTAGACACATCTACACAACTTCCTTCTTTCTCACAAAATAAAAACTCTTTAACAAAAGAGTCATGTCTAGTTCCTTGTTTTAGACAGCCTGACATTTCCTTGATCCCATCCTTGACCCTATTCAAATTTATGTCCTGTGAAAAAGATTTGAAAACATGGGATGAGCATAAAATGCTCTGTAAGGGTTATAAAAGTATGTATAGAAAACATCAGTCCAGGTATACATAAGAATAAATGAAATACAACTTTACTCATAACACATAAGCAATTTAACATACCTCATGAAATCATAAGATTTCTGCATAACTCAATATACATCATAAGGCATAAATGTAGCTAGAGTCATTTATAACATTCTTACATAGGGAGTAACCCTCACAGTTACGTTAGGAATACCCATCATAGTATATTCCTCAAATCTCTTCGGAGAATCCTTAATGTCAAACTCCTTTGCGTTACCCAATGCATTGGAGAACTATATCGGGCTCACCCGCCCTTAGTTTATCACGGAACCACTCGTCTTCATAAAAAATGCACAAGAACAATAACATAATAATAGCACATAACTTAATAATAATGGAAATATAACATTCCCACATTGAAATAACAATATAACATTTTAAGATATTGAAATAAGGAATCCATTCTAAAAACCATTTAAAACATTTAATAAAGAGATCATTGAATCAATGTTTCCCATACCACTTTGAAGATTTTAAAATGTTAAACCATTAATATCCATTTAAATAAATCCTTAAAACCATTTTGAAAACATGGATATTAATGAAAAATATTTATATGAATAAATCATTAAAACATTAAAAATGATATTTTAGTTAAAGGGTTTTTAACAAAATGAGAGACACTGGAATACAATAATTGAGGAATAACATTTAATCAGAAATTTATAATATCATGATAATAAAGGAATTCATGATATAACATTCTAAGGTATATTATATACACCATATAAGAGTGAATTGGTGCATAAAAACAATTAAGTATAAATAGAAATGTAAAATGAGATGAAATCCCCTGTAAAGAAGGTATCATTAAATTAAGGATAAATCAATCTCATAATTATGTGTGACAAATATAAATACACCCAATATAAGTGGATATTACGTGTAAAACAATAAAAGGTCATTAACACATATTCAAATGATGGCATATTCAATAACTACACGTTGAACCCAAAGAAATCGAAATTGGGTTAAGAAGTTCCCTTGGTAAAATTCGACAGCCTAATGGCGTCACTTTAATATTCAGAAAATGAGTTGATGAGAGATAAAAAGGGTATCTCATCACATGGACATAAAATTTAAATTAATAAGGATATAGAAGAACATATCCCAACATTATAATATGTAAATTAAAAGACCCAACAAAATAAGTCTTTTAGAAAGAGGAGGGTGAAAAGTTCCCTTACCGACTTGGGTATCTTTGAAAACATACACCCCATGAAAGAAGGACAATACAACATTGATGTAAATAATCTTAAAAGAAATTATATGACACAAATATTAGAATAATGGGCAGTACATATAACACTCAATGGAAATGGTGTCAAATGTAGCATAAATCTCACGGGAATAAAAGTGAGATGAAAAATCCCTTACGAAAACTCGGCAGCCTAACGGTGCCACTTAAAACTTCCAAAAATGGATTGATGAGATCAAATAGGGTATCTCATCATATTAACATAAAAATTACAGAAATATGAATATAAAAGAACATCCCCAACATAAAAAAGAGTAGATTGAAAGAAGTGACATAAAGGAGAGTAATTAAAAAGAAAGATAGAGGATGGATCTCTTACGAAAATTCGGCAGCCCAACAGCGCCCATCAAAACTTCCAAAATGGATTGATGAGAGAAAATGGTGTCTCTAATCACATGAACATAAAACTTACAGTATGTTTAATATAAAAGAACATCCCAATCATAAGAAATAGGAGCATAAAAGTAATGACATAAAAGAGTGTACATAAAAAGAAAGAGAGGGGTAGGTTCCCTTATGAAAATTCAGCAGCCTAACGGTGACACTTAAATATTCTAAAAAATGAATTGATGAGAGTAAGAGGGGGTATATCATCATATAAAAATAAAAATTACAGTATGGTTAATATAAAATTACATCCCCCAACACAAGAAGAAGGTGAATAAATGATATGACATAAAAGAGAGTACTTGAAAAGAAAGCGAGAGGTCGGGTCCCTTACCTCAAGTCCGACTTGTCTTGTTCGTTTATTTATATTCCTGAATAATAAACATTGGTCAATTTATAATTTATTGAGGTCCTCCTTTAATTATTATTATTCATTTCATATCAAATATTATAATTTTATAATAATTGGTTAATAATGTGAGTTCATATGAGATGTTTTTGTCGATGTTTGGTACATGAGTAAAATATGAACTTGTTTGAAAATGATTGTCCATGTAGTTATAAGTAAATCATATCAAGAATAGTATTAATGATTTAAATATCTTATATATCTTGTACATATTAATTTTATACTATTCCATAACACTTGGAGATAAAAATAAATGAAATGCACCATTCATGGAGACGGTATGTCTTACATACGAATGAACGCTACTTTAATTTCTTTGACATATTAATGGAATTAAAAATAATGGATGGTTATATATATATATTATAATTACAGAATAATATATATGTTATATAGGTAACATAAGTTCATTAATTTCATTATTTATACATTCCATGTATTGAATGAACGAGTCACGTCACTTGAGGGGGCGGTAGTCCACACTTTCTTGTATGAAATTATCGCATTTTCCCAATATGAAAAGAATAAATGTATGTTTTAAATATAAATTAAATAAGAATATGGAAAACGTAAATAATATATATATCATATATAAAATACAGTGACATCATAATGGCAACCTTTAATTGTGTTAAATGAATATTGAATAATCATCGTTTCGTGAGGCAGTAATTCGCCATCCATAGAAACAGTATGTTCTTTAACCATTAGAAGGATGTGTGTGTAAGGGTATCTTGAATACTTCATATAACAATATCCTAGTATATTTATGATACTGTTTTTTTTACAAAAGAAATGAATAAAAAGAGTTTAGGGGGTTGGAGAAGAAAAATAAATCATAAGAACACAAGAGAAGACACTACATTTAAATCGGGTAACTCTGTTTGATTTGAGCTCAAAGGCATCCTTGGAAAGTGTTCTGCCCAAAGTGAGGCTTCTAGGAGTAATATAGGGATTTTTAGAGACAAAATGGGTTGGGATCAGCCGATCCAAAGGCTTGAGTGGCGTGGGTAATGTGGTAGAGGTGGGGGCCTTTTATAAGATGAGAGGAGGGGCACTCTTGGAAAGTCTTCAAAAGTAATATTATTATAATTTTTTTTCGGAATTTCAAGGCCCAAAAATTATATATTTCGAGGATAAGGTGACTATAGTTCGAAATAAATACATCCAATAGGTTTTTTACAAGTGTGGGTCTTATATTGTACATTATCTTTTCATTTTATTTAAATCGTTAAATAACGAGGTAATCAATACATCATCATGTTGTCATAAATAATTTAATTTATATACTGTCTAAAAATTAAAAAAATATCATGATGTAGTAAATCTCTTTATATTTCTAATGAATCATTATAGTCAAAAATATGACTTGTATAACCCCATGTAAAAATTCTTTTAGTAAAACAACACATGTTTGTGACATTTTAATTTAAACATTAAATAAAAAGTTCTTAATGTCATTTTCCTACCAAAGTGGCACCATGGGGTCCCCAAGATGAACCATGGATTTTATTGGTTGGCCATGACACATCCAATAATGGTAGGTCACGTGTCAAGGTCATTTCATATTATTAAAAAATTATTTTTACCTTAAATTACACTAATTACCTCTAATCGCGATTAAAAACTTAAAAGTTACTATTCACCAAAATATTATTCTAATCCCATTGAACCAAATTTTACTTGATAATTGAAACCCTGTTTGTTTTATTTTTGAAATTCAAAACAAAGAGGTGGTAAATTTTCATTTGAAAGAAAAATCAGTATTTTAAGTACCACTTAGTGGTTTCATTATTAATAAAAAATTGATGTTTTTCTGAAAAATACCAAAAATTTACCCTAATCTATATTTGATATTACAAATTCAAAAATGATGTCTATTTTACATAATTCAAGTCATATAAGTTACATTAATTAATTTAATAATTAGTTCCCGCTGTCAAAATAAATAGCGTGTTTTTATGAAACAATATATATCAAAAGATTGACACTAGTTTAAGTCCAATTTCAAAGTGAAATTAATTCCAATGACCACTATTTGATTAAATGTTAAAAATATATTCCAATTTAACTTTAAAACCAATTCAAAATATAATCTAATCATATAAATAAATTACATTAAAAAGTGGTTGTGAATTAAAATACAACATTTTTCACTATTCATTAAACAAATGAACTTTATCGGAAAAATACCAAAAATTTACACAAAGTAAATTTTGATGTCCCGATTCTAAAGAAGTATTTTATTTTGTCAAATATAACACATAAAATTTTCAAAAAGTGGATTTAAAAGAGTTTCGCCATCAAAAGGCGGTTAATCGACCTTTTAATGAATATTAGAATGTTTATGCTTAAAATTTGATTCATTCGGATTTTTAATCCTCTAACATTTATTGTAAAAAGTAAAAATATGTGACAAACATATATAATCATTTTTTAGTTAGTTCGGTTCATTTCTGTCTTTACAATGGCTAGGTGGTAACTACCATTTAAAAAAAATTATTATTAGAGTGCAATGTAAGATTTCAAAGGAACTCGATGTTGCGTATTGGGTAATCCATCGATCATAGCGTTCCCTTTAAATTAATATTAACATTTTATTCATAAATAGAGATAAATATAAAAATGTCATATTCTTTATTTGCATGGGGTGTTACAACCTTCCCCCCTTTTGGGAATTTTGTCCTCGCAATTTTAATATTGGGTTTGGAAAAATCATTTAATGTTCCCCATCAAAACAAGAGTCTGTAAAACAATCACTTTAAAAGAAAGAAAGAGAAGTACAGACGTCACCCAAGTTAACCCATACTAGGATTCCATGTAGTAAAACATGGATATAGAAGAAAAAGAAAGGGTTCATGTTCTGAGGGAGAGTGACATAAAACATTTTTTGAGAAAGTTAACCACACGAAAATCACAAACTTGTGGTGGGTTAAAAGGGTATTTGATTCCCAAGTAGGAAAAGTTAATAGACAACATTTTTTTTAAGTTACTTTTCATTGAGGAATTTATTTTTGATCTTATGGAAACACACTTACTTGTCATGTTGACTTTCAAATTTTACTAGATTTCTTACACAAACTCATACATTCCTCAAAAGAGATAAAATCATTAAAAATAACCATAACATATTTTAACCACATTGGTTATCTAATAACATCTATTTTAAAACCCAAAAATTAATTAACCAGAAATTTCCTCAAATTCAAGGAGCATATAAAACCAAATGGTTCTTTATAACTATATCCACAAAGAAAGGATAATTATTCCTTGAATAAAATTTTTGTATATCAAACATCAGGGTTACTATAAAAAGTCCTCTAATGTAACCCCATCATCAAAAGAGAATTAATACATCTATGAATTTCACCATCCTAAAATATACCATAACTCTTGAATCACATATATGTTGACTTCTTACTCATTCAACATTCTTCAGGATCCATTAGCCATTCCTTTTCAACTTATTCTGATATACTTCTTTCCTACAAACAAAATATTGAATCATAGCCTAAGATTCCAATAATAGGAATACATATGTTAAGAAATAATCCTTAACTTTCATTTGTCATTTTCAGTTTCTTCATCCTCAATCGGAATGGAATTAGGTATTGGTAAATGAATATTTTCATGATCTTGGTGACCCCATTCCTGAAACTTCTTCGTAGGACATGTGTTTGCATAATGACCATGCACACCACATTTAAAACATTCAATTGATCCTTCAGAAAGAACTTCTTTCGCATTCCTAGAGTCAACTAGATTCTTCCTTTTTCCATGGAAGGTTCTTGCTTTATGACCTTCATTTCCACATCTATAGAATTTTTCTGTCCCTTTGAAACATTTTCCTATGTGTTTATTTCCACATCTTTGACCCATAGGTTTTTGAACATAATTACCTTTATGATTATTAATTGAACATCCGTAGGGATTTGTTTATCACATATACGATGCATTATAAAAATCACTAAAGTTCAGGTGGTCAATCATGACTCCAGATAGTTGGTTGAGGTTAACCACAACAGTTCTCATTGCAGCTCCCATATCATTCAGTTGTTCTTTTATAAAACCTTCACAGTTTTCTTCAATTCTGATGTTACTTTGGTTCCTTCTAGATCTAGACATTTACTAAAACCAAAAATGTAACTGTGAGTATATCAATAAAATTATCATATAATAAAGAGAAAGATAAACACCAAGATATACTTATCCAAGTTATCTCAAACTCATTCTAACTTTCAAAAAAAAACAATGAATCCATCTAATATACTAACCATTGTGGTTATACACAACTTGTCAATTTTTCTTAAACAACACTCTAACCTCTAATGTTATCTAAACCGAACATTGAGACCAACTATAAGGCCCCCACCTTATAAAATTACTTAATATTGAATTACATTGAATAATTCACATTGAGGATCTTTTTAGGTTTAGAGTTTTAGATAATTAGGACATAACTATTAAATCTCAATGATTACAAAGTAAAAACATCTACACAACTTCCATCTTTCTCACAAAATAAAAACTCTTGAACAAAAGATACATGCCTAGTTACTTGTTTTAGACGGCCTAACATTTCCTTGATCCAATCCTTGACCCTATTCAACTTTATGTCCTGTGAAAACATTTCAAAAACTTGGGATGAGCATAAAAAGATCAGTAAGGGTTATAAAAGTATGGATGGAAAACATCAGTCCATGTATACATAAGAATCAAGGAAATCATAATTTACTCATAAAACATAAGCGGTTTAACATACCTCATGAAATCATAAGATTTATGCATAACTCAATAGTCATCTTAAGGCATAAAGGTAACTTGAGACATTCATAACATTCTTATGCAGGGAGTAACCCTCATGGTTACGTTTGGAATACCCATCAGAGTATATTCCCTAAATCTCTTTAGAGAAACCTTAATGTTTAACTCCTCCGCGTTACCCAATGCATTGGAGAGCTATATCGGGCTCACCCGCCCTTAGTTTATCACGGAACCACCCGTCTTCAAAAACAACACCCAAGAACCACAACATAATCATAGCACATAAAATAATCATAAAGGAAATATAACATTCCCAAATTGTAAAAACAATATAGAATTTTAAGATATTGAAATAATGAATCCATTCTAAAACCCATTTTCAAAACCATTTAAAACATTTAATAAAGAGATCGTTGAATCAAAGTGTACCATAAAACATTGAAGCTTTTAACATTTTAAACCATTAATATCCATATAAATAAATCCTTAAAACCATTTTGAAAACATGGATATTAATGAGAAATATTTATAAGAAGAAATCATTAAAACATTAAAAATGTTATTTTAGTTAAAGGGTTTTTAACAAAACGAGAGACACTTGAATACAATAATTGAGGACTAACATTTAATAGAAACTTTATAATATCATGAGAATATAGGAATTCATGATATAATATTCTAAAGGACAGTATATACACCATATAAGAGTGAATTGTTGCATAACAACAATGAAGTCTCAATAGAAAAGTAAAATGAGATAAAATCCCCTGTAAAGAAGGTATCCTTAAATTAAGGATAAATCAATATAATAATTATGTGTGACAAATATAAATACACCCAATATAATTGGATATTAAATGTAAAAAAATCAATGTCCATTCACACATATTCAAAGGATGAAATATTCAAAAACTATATGTTGAACCCAAAGAAATCGAAATTGGGTTAAGAAGTTCCCTTAGTAAAATTCGACAGCCTAACGACGTCACTTTAAAATTCAGAAAATGAGTTGATGAAAGATAAAAAGGGTATCTCATCATTTGGACATAATATTTAAATCAATAAGGATATAGAATAACATATACCATCATTACAATATTTAAATTAAAAGACCCAACAAAATAAGTCTTTTAAAAAGAGGTGGGTGAAAAGTTCCCTTACCTACTTGGGTATCATTCGAAACATACACCCCATCAAAGAAGGAAAATAAAAAATTGATGTAAATACTCAAAAATGAAAGTATATTACACAAATAGTAGAATAATGGGCAGTACATATGCCACTCAAAGTAAACGGAGGCAAATGTAGCATAAATCTCACAGGAATAAAAGTGAGATGAAAAATCCCTTACGAAAACTCGGCAGCCTAACGACGCCACTTAAAACATCCAAAAATGGATTGATGAGATCAAATAGGGTCCCTCATCATATTAACATAAAATGTACAGAAATATGAATATAAAAGATCATCCCCCAACATAACAAATAGGAACTTAAATTATGTGACATAAATGAGGGTACTTAAAAATAATGAGAGAGGTTGGATCTCTTACGAAAATTCGGCAGCCCAACGGCGCTAAACAAAACATCCAAAATGGATTGATGAGAGAAAATAGGGTCTCTCATCATATGAACATAAAAATTACAGTAATTGTAATATAAAAGTACATCCCAATCATAAGAAAGATGAGCATAAAAGGAATGACATAAAAGAGTGTACTTAAAAAGAAAGAGATGGGTAGGTTCCTTTACGAAAATTCGGCAGCCTAACGGCGCCAATTAAAAATTCTAAAAAAAATTGATGGGAGTACGAGGGGGTATCTCATCATATAAAAATAAAAATTACAGTATGGTTAATATAAAATAACATCCTCCAACATAATAACATGGTGCATAAATGAAATGAAATAAAAGAGAGTACTTGAAAAGAAAGCGAGAGGTCAGATCCCTTACCTCAAGTCCGACTTGTTATGTTCGTTTCTTTATATTCCTGAATAATAAACATTGGTCAATTTATAATTTCCTAAGGTTCTCCTATAAATATCATTGGTCAGTTCATATCACATACTATAATTTTATAATAATTGGTTAATAATGTGTGTTCATATAAGAAGTTTTTGTCGATGTTTAGTACATGAGTAAAAAATGAACTTGTTTGAAAATGATTGTCCATGTAGTTATATGTAAATCATATCCAGAATAGTATTAATGATTTAAATATCTTATATATATATATTAAATATTCATTTTATACTATTCCATAACATTTGGAGATAAAAATAAATGAAATGCACCGTTCATGGAGACGGTAGGCCGTACGTACGCATGAACGCTACTTTCATTTCTTTGATATATTAATAGAATTAAAAATAATTGATATATATATATATTAATTCCAGTATAATATATATGTTATATAGGTTACATAAGTTCATTAATTTCATTATTTTTACATTCCATGTATTGCATGAACGAGTCACATCACTTGAGGGGGCGGTAGTCCGCACTTTCTCATATGAAATTATTGTATTTTCACAACATGCAAAGCATAAAGGTATGTTATAAATATAATATACAGAAGCATATGGAAGAAATAAATACTATATATATCATATAAAAAATTCAGTGACATCATAATGGCCACCTTTAAATTTTTTAAAAGAATATTAAAAAATGATCGTTCCGTGAGGCAGTAATTCTCCATCCATAGAAACAGTATGTTCATTAACCATTAGACAGATTTTTGTGTATGTGTAGCTCGAATCCTTCTTAGAAAAACATACTAGAATATTTGAAATACTGGTTTGGTTACAAAAAAAAAGGAATAAAAATAGTTTAGGGGATTGGAGAAGCAAAATAAAACATAAGAACACAATACAAGACACTACCTTTAAATCGAGTAACTCTTTTTGATTTGAGCTCAAAGGCTTTATGGGAAAGAATTCTGCTCAAATTGAGGCTTCTAGGAGTAATAGAGGTATTTGGAGAGACAAAATGGGCAGGGTTTGGCCGAGCCAAAGGCTTGAGAGGTGTGGGTAAGGTGGTAGATGTGGGGGCTTTTTATAAGAGGAGAGGAGGGGCACACTTGGAAAGTCTTCGGAAGTAAAATTATTATAAAATGTTTTTCGGATTTTAAAGGTCAAAAAAATATATAATTCTAGGATAAGGTGATAATAGTTCTAAATATACACATCCAATTGGTTTTTTACAAGTGTAGGTCTTAGATTTTACATTATCTTTTCATTTTATTTATATCGTTAAATAACAAGTTTCTCACTACATCATCATGGTGTCATAAATAATTTAATTTATTTAATGTTCGAAAATTATAAAAAAATTTCATGATGTAGGAAATCGTTTTATCTTTCTAATGAATATTTATAGTAAAACATATGACTTGTATAACCCCATGGAAAAAAGCCTTTTATTTAAACAACACATGTTTGTGACATTTTAATTTAAACTTTAAATAAAAATTTATTAATGTCATTTTCCTACCAAAGTGGATTCATGGGGTCCACAAGTTGACCCATGGATTGTATTGGAAGGCCAAGACACATCCAATAATGGTAGGACATGTTTCAAGGTTATTTCATATTATTAAAACATTATTTTTACCTTAAATTACACTAATTACCTCTAATCGCGCTTAAAAACATAAAAGTTACTATTCACCAAAAAATTATTTTAATCCCATTGAACCAAATTTTAATTCCTAATGTAAACCATCTATGTCGGAATTTTGAAATTCAAAACACAGAGGTGGTAAATTTTCATTTAAATAAAAAATCAGTTTTTTTAAGTACCACTTAGCGGTTTCACTATTCATCAAAAATTGAAATTTCTGAAAAATAACAAAAATTCACCCCATGATATATTTGATATTCTGAATTAAAAAGATATGTATATTTTACATAATTAAAAACATATAAGTTACATTAGTTAATTTAATAATTAATTCTCACTTTCAGAACAAATAGCGTGTTTTTATGAAACAATATATATCAAAAGACTGACACTAGTTTAAGTCCAATTTCAAAGTAAAATTATTTCCAATGACCTATATTGGATTAAGTGGTAAAAATATATTCTAATTTCACTTTAAAAGAAATTCTATAGATAATCTAATCATAAAAATAAATTACATTAAAAAGAGGTTTTGAATTAAAATACAACATTTTTCACTATTTATTAAAAAAAAACTTTATCGGAAAAATACCAAAAATGTACAAAAAGTAAATTTTGATGTCCCGATTCTAAAGAATAATTTTATTTTGTCAAATAGAACACATAAAATTATCATAATGTGGATTTAAAAGAGGTTCACCATCAAAAGGCGATTAATCGACCTTTTCAAGAATATTAGAATGTTTATGCTTAAAATTGGATTCATTCACATTTTTAATCCTCTAACATTTATTGTAATAAGTAAAAATATTTGAAAAACATATATAATCATTTTTTTGTTAGTTTTGTTCATTTCTGTCATTACAACGGTTAGGTGTTAACTACCAATTTAAAAAAATTATTTTATTATTAGAGTGCAACGTAAGATTTCAAAGGAACTCGTTGTTGCATATTGGGTAAGCCATCGATCATAACATTGCCTTTAAATTAATATTAACATTTTATTCACAAATAGGAATAAATATAAAAATGTCATATTCTTTATTTACCTGGGGTGTTACACTACATGGTGATATAGATGATAAATTGTGTTTCCTTTAAAACTATTTCGAAATTGTTATAAACAAAATTAATATGAAATGACTCATTTGCATCACTATGTGACAATTTCGGTAAACCTATAATGCCATGTTTAATAACGTGAGTACTCAATTTTGTAAAAGTACAAGCATATGACTCTACCATTAAGGTCTCATTAGTAGTCCTGCTCTTATTTTTTTATATAAAATGTTTGATTCCATTAAATTATAATAATAATTGATATTTTGTTTTATGAAAGAAGATATATAACTCTTTACATGCTTCTCTATCTCTGTATCAATATTTGTCACTGAAATAGAAAATTTTAATGGTCATTCTGTGGACCTACAAATTATTATCCAATTGAATTATTAGAAAACATTAAAACTAAAATATGTAATTTATAAAATGGAATAAATTTTTAATTTAATGTAACATTTAATTATATTATTATTCATAACCCAAAAAAATATAGATGTTAACTTATTAAATACACGTAAATTAATTCTAAAATGAAAGAAACATTTATAAATTTAAATATTTAATTTAAATTAAATTATATTGTTTTTACAATTTTATATTTTTAATGAAAAATTATATAAATATTTTCTAGATAAATTAAAAGAGTAATGTAGTGTTTTCTACTGTCCCTTCAGCATGATAATTTCGTACTAAGTGCACTATGTTAAGGTTGTAGTAATTACTATATAGAATCATGTTGTAGACGAAGAATTAATGTATAAATCAATATCATCACCATAATAGTCATCATTATCATAAAAATGAATTCTTTTTTACTTGATAAATGATAGACCACTAACCATTCAATGGATGAATGAAATAAAATATTTTTTTTCACATGTGTCCATGATAAATGGTTCTTTATTGAGACTAATTATTTCGGAATTCCATATGATTAAAACCATATTCATCTTGTTTCACACTACTATTACATGAAACCCAATTACACATAAATAGAGTGAATAAAAATTTAATATAATTAATTTTTTGTATGTCTCCATGAACTCCAAAATATGGAATTGATGGAGAAACTGGGTTTTTTATCTTTGGCACTTTGAAAATGTCATGCCTCAGGGAAGGCCATTACACCACTATTCTGAACTGGACTCTTACTATCAAGATATTTGTTTTGGTAAAATGTGTACCAATTAATATCAAAACTACACCATGTACCTATATTAAGAGATGGTCCCCCTGACAACCACTTCAATGTTTTTGATGTAGATATATCTGTGGTGACATTAGCTGTAAACCATGAAATAAATGACTTTTTATACTCAATCATCATCATCAATTAATATATTTATTTATTTTATAACATTAATTCTATAATATGAGATAATATATATGATTGAACTTCATAATTGTTGTTCAAAATGTGTAAATGTTAATGCATCACATCATCAATTGGAATGACCATTACAATTAAGCCTTGAAACCCTCATACTACACTATCAACTATCATATGTTGAGATATAGGGAAACCAATATGATTAAATTCATACAAATAATAATTACTAAACTCAATCAATTATTATGATACATATTTTTCAATGACATATGCATCTAGTCAATAAGGATTTTGAACATCTTCGATAAACATTTTCATATGTAATTCAAAAAGATATATCCATCATAAATAAATAGGCCTATATATTCTTATCTCATGAAACAAATGAATCACTTGTTGAACCACTATATCAAATAACATATGGAGGGAATACATTTCTAGTTGAAAATGATTAAGAGAAATATCATTCTCTAACACTTAAAAAAAATTGATCAATCACTTTTATAACAATGGATTAGAATAAGTTTCATTACCTGATGATGGTATTTTTGAATGTTGTTGGAAATTTAGCACATACTATGACATGTATATGTTGTTTTATGAACACATGAAAATCATGAGATCTAATACCTATTAATTTACAATCATCCAATGAAATCAAATTCATCACATATTAATAATTACATTTTTGTATATTAATACAAATAAGACATCGAAAAACATTAAAATTTTCAATTTTGATTAACGTGTGACAAGATGGAGGTAAATATGTTCTATTTCCTTTTAATCTTGGATATAACTATAGGAATATTCTAATTGAAATCATGTCCAGTATATCATGTAGCAATTTTTTATTCCCTTTTCTGTCTGATAATGTTCCAATCATACTATAACATCTATTTTTCTAAACATTCCTATCATTAATGTTATTTTTTATCTATAAAAATCACCAATAAGGTAGTTTGAAACATATTGATTGTTTCATTCAGATAGTTTTTTGAATAACATAAATTACAATCTTTCTAAATGTACAATGAATTTTTTTCACAATGTCGTAATATTCTTCAACTAAAAATGGTCGAAGGGGAAGGTTTTATTCTTATAAACTGTTAAATAATTTAAATTTATTTAATGGATGATCAATTCATGAAAATATCCAATGTCCCAAGAAACAAAAAAAAATTAAATAATCTTTTTTGTATATATCGAACACATTAACACAGGTCATCCAAAGGAGTTTAAAATCATCAATAAATTGTGAAATATACACATAAATATTATTTCTTGGACATTTTGGTCCAAATATTATCAACTTCATTATAAAATATTCTTTCTTGTACAAATAAGTGTGGAAAAGTTATAAACTACCAAAAAAGTGACATGAACTATGTTGTCTACATAGGCTCTGATATGGATTCATTCCTTCAGTACATATTCCCATTCTGTGATATCTGACATTACTTCCAAAATCACAAATTTTTTTATCACATCTATTCCATTGTGGTTAATAATCTGGGTGACCTAACAAACCATTATATATCTTTTCATGTGAATTTCATCATAATATTTGTGCATGAATTGATTTTTCAAATAGATGCTTAAAACAAGGAATTATTAGAACGTACTAAATTCTAATTAGCAGTAGAATTTATTTTGGAACATAATAATGAATCTATGTTGAATTAACAAAATTGTTTTAAAAATAGTTCTATGATATATTTATAAAATACAAAATTAATTTTTCTTGAATTTTGATGTTAGTAGATAAGAATGAATATGATTTGAATTTTTCATTTTTAACTTATATTGTGATGTATTACATTTAGGCCAGATTGATAAATATTCATATTATATCATATACAACACAAAATAAAATTGGAAATCATGTATCTTTTTATACATCAATACAATATGGAATAATATTTTGTTCACCTCATAATTGGAATCTGGAATCTTATTTCCATAAGGATGTATAACTTTTAAAATCTCATGTATTTTAGAGGAACATTTATCACTCCACACATTTTTTTATTTCAAGTTAAATCATCTCAAAACTACAAATAAAACATTATATTTACTAGAACCATGGAATAATAATTTCTCAGAATATCTATATAATCATTAAAAATTTCATGATTTTATGATGGATTCAACAACTAAATTATTAATTAATCATTCAATATTTTCTTATTCCGCATTATGAATATTGTTATCAACATTACATGTTAAATCATCAGTTCATTCACCATGTATGATCCAACAAGTATAATTAATTCTATACCATAGAAAATGAGATGATCATTGATTTCTATAGAGTTTTACATTCTCATTTTCAAACACATTTCACATGGATAAGAAAATTAAATCATTGTCGTGAATAGTTCACTTAGAAAATTACAAGAGGTCATCCACTCCATTTTCATATTAACTAGAGGTTATTTATAAATTTTTCCCATTACAATCCATTCAATACATGATATAAAAATATAATCAGTGATTATATTAAAACATATGAACATTTAAAAAAAATATATAAATAGATAAATTTTAAGAAAGCACATTTGATAAAAATAATTGGTAATCAAATTATAAAGTCATGGTTCTAAAAATATTTTCAATATGAAATACAATAGCCCTCATGGAATATGGCATGAATTCATACCACATAAATATCAAAATATAACATAAATGTGATAGAAAACAATAATTACATCAATAATATATATTGTAGTGATATTTTTCAGAGAACATTATCAAATTATATCAAAATCAAAATATTATATCACGGATTGAATAACATTGTCCAGAAAATAATTTACTATATAATATTATAAAATAACATCGACCAACCATAAAAAATTATCATAATATTTTTTATCAAGTCATAAGATAATTTCAATATATCATTCAAACTATTCATATCATCATTATTAAGAAAATACCATAAAACCCAACTTTTACATCAAATCACATTATTTTGGTGAACATATTTAAATTCAACTATTTTCTCTATTTATTATTATAAATTCAACTAAATTTATCATTATCATTAGCTTGATAACAACCACTAATCCCTGGATATCTAATATAATTATATAGAACCTTTATCCATATCCTCTTCTAGTATCTCATCATAATAGATCAATTTATACCACTTTAACATAAATGTTTTTTCAAAACATTAATTATTATTCAACACAAATCACAATGTCAAAACAGAAACATGAAAAAAAATATATTTTACACGTAATTTTTTCACAAAAGAATTATCAATATATATTATAAAAACTATTTGATAATTTCATCAAATTAAAATTTTCTCAAATTAAATACGATTTATGAACAACATTCATAAATAATAATCAAGATCATAAAAATAATTGGAATATAAACTCAACAATTAAATATAATGATATATATTATTACTTCAGAAATTTAAAAAAACCTTAAATATTCAAATTTCACCAAGGAAAATGGATCCCTAATTTGCGCATGCTCCCTAAAATTTGTTGGAAGAACAAATATTGTATAATATATCAAAATAATTTTTATAAATGAACAATAAACAATAAAAACAAAAATATCAAACTACATATGATGGTTAGTAGTAATATTTATTAGGAAGAGAAATACATCACTGGATGATGAAATAAGGACAAATAATGAATAATAGAACCAAATATCATGAATTCATTATAAATTTTGAAGAAAATAATAAATAATCATCATTGGGATTATTTTGTCTCCAATAGATGGTTTATCACAAGTGTTAGAGGTTTTAAAAATGCTCAAAAAATGAGGGTTCCCCAATCCCATGAAATTTTTAAAAACATTTTGGCATCATTAATTTTTTAAAACAAAAAATAATATATTTTATTTAATTAAAGGAGTTGGAATCAATGATAACTAATGTTGAATTTTTTTAATTATTTCATTGGTTGTTCTTAAGCATGATGAAAATTGTTTAAATTTACATCATCTTTTTTTAGAATAATCGACTCCATAAATGAACCATAGTTTTGTTTTATTACTGAGGGTTTTAAATAGTTGACACTAAAAACCAAAAAATCGTGATATAATGATAATAAAAAACATGGGAAATGTGTAATAACCTTAAAAACCTGAATCATAAACATACGTCAACGATATATTATAATTCATCATGTTATAAAATATCTAAAAAAATTATTATGTTTCCTCCTAGTACCAAAATTATTTCTCATGAGACTATAACTTTCCCAACGCATTAGATCACTATATAATTATTGGCGCACCCATCAGTTTCATTTCATTCTTGGACTAAAGTGTGAAACATATATCATATGACATGGATTCATTTGTCTTCATATTTTATTCCACGATTAATTATTATGGAATAAATACATGTAAGTCCCATATAAAATTAGTATAATTGTTAAAATTTGAACACCATAGATAAAAAATGGGAATGGTATTCACTACACAAATGTTTTCGAATACAAAATCATTCTGTAATTTCACAAACTAACTATATTAAATTAAAAAATTATAAAAATCTGTTGCTAAGAGAAAAAATGGTCTCCAATAAATTTGAAATCAAATGGTATGTAATACGTATAGGAAAATAAATATTACAACATAAGTAATTGTAAATAGATTGTGTAATATAATAAGGAAACTAGAATAAAGAATAGAATATAAGGATCCCTTACATATGTGTGTGAATTCAAATGATTTGGAGGATCTTATTGAGATCATGGGGGATCTTTAGAAGTACTCTAGAGAGGATATTGTAGAGTAAAGAAGTTTTCTAAGGATTTTTGAGTTAGGGGAATTGTGATCTTTATAATGTTTATATAGAAAATGAGTAGGGATTTCATTATTATTTCTCAAACGTAGGTTTTGAACTCTATATAATAAAATTACACAAACCACAAACCATTCCAATGTTTTTCCAATGGTTTCTACCAGATTGGAGTTTTATTCATCATTTTATTAGTCCAAGGTCATATATTAATAAAATCATACCCCTTCTTGTGAAGAAGGGAGTCAAAAATTAAATAAATGACTTCAAAAAATTAAAATATATTAATTATTTTGGAGGATTAAAAATGGATTTATAAATTTAAACAAATAAACCTAATAACAGATTATTTTAACGATATCCCATTTATTTGATTATGGGTACCAATTTTATAATTTATTCCATCACTTTTGTGTTATTAAGATGTCATAATTTAGAACATATATTTACAAAGTGTTTCATTGTTACTCAAAAATTCTACTCCCATTTAAAAGTATTTAAAATTCACTATTGGATAATTTCTAAGTAATCATTCAAAAATTAATATTAATTTTATCTAAATAATTTACTAAATATGTGAAATTTCTATTTTAATATTTTAATCTTTATTATTTTATGAATATGTGATTCTTTATAATAATTGTTTTCGAAGCCTTATCAAAAATATATTTGACTTCATAAAAATTATCTGATAATTTATATTTAATCAAAAATATTTCATAAAAATATTTTAATAAAATATTATTTTTGAATATTACACTAATAAATCAAAATTACAACCTTAATTGATTATCAATTTTACACAATTTTTTTTTCAGTTGTATTATATCAAAATAATAATCAATTATAATGTAAAAATAATAAGATTAAAAAATAATCATAATTTAATAAAAAAATAATTTACATATTAATATTTCTAGGGTATTGATACCTATCCATTTATTATACAAGATAATACACTATTATTAATGTGTTCAATGGTGAGATTTTAATTGGGTGGTTTGGCACACTTGTTTTTTGGTGTGATCTCAATGGGCTTAAACTTCTTCTGTAAACAGCTCCACTTATGCTTATTTTGTTGAATTGTTGAATGGGTTTGGTCAAAGGAAAATACTATTGATAAAATCTCCGTCAGAATATATAACAAATTTTTTTATAGGGTTAGATCCTATATATTGATTTCATCACTTAGTCTATGTCAATTGGAATTTTTAAACACTATATTTACAATAATCGTGTGATCAATATTCAATGAATATATTATCAATAGAAAATACTCTTAACATTCATTAATTTATGATATGATATATTTAAACCAAATACTTCCATGTGTTTTCTAAATCCATATTTTATTATATTACATATAATTAAATTGAATGGGGAATTTAATTTATAAAAATTTGGGTTATTATAATATTCCCCCCTTAAGAAATTTCACATTGAAATTTTATTTTCCCACACATAATCATATGTGGGTAACTCTATTTCATCAATTACATTAGTTCTCACATCACTTCATGGAATCATTTATATTCCATCATACCACTTTGACAAATTGAATTATATTATTCGGTAGAACATTGTTTATATGATCTAATATCATCAACAATTGATCCTCTTATAAGAGATCACTTTCCAATGGTAGCACTACTGAATTGAGTTCATATAAGGGGTTTGGCTTATAATTGATCAACATGGATACATGGATTACATCACGTACTTAAGATATGTAACGTGGGAGTGCTAGATGGTAGGACACATATCATATGTGATCACATATCCCAAATGGATAGATCTACCATGGACTAATCTACTCCTTCTTCCCAAATCTCATCACATTATTCCATGGAGATATTTGTATGAGTAAAATGTCTCCAAAATCATACTCTTGGTATCATAGATGATTGTCAATATATCTCTTTATTCTACTCTGGTCACACGTGATGTTCTACTAAATGGTATTAACCCTTTCCATCAATTATATAACTATTTTGGCTTATATTATTATATATTCCCCATGTTCATCTAAAAATGTAGGTTTTCTTCAACTCTAACCATATTGGGCTTCACAGGGATCCATATTGATTCTTACATAAAAATTGACATTGTATAAAAACATGAATAGATTAAGATGTTGATCCCAAAAATCATTAAAGTCTATAAAACATGATCTTAATATGTCTTCTATTATCAAAATTTTCAACTCAAATTGGAAAAAAGTTTGATGATGATAGTTCGTACAGATGTTCATCTAAGTGTATATATCATGTTGTATACTTTTTAATAACATGTTGTTGAATTCCATAGATTCATCAGATATAA
The DNA here is from genome assembly GCA_963277665.1 of Viscum album. Taxonomy (NCBI): domain Eukaryota; kingdom Viridiplantae; phylum Streptophyta; class Magnoliopsida; order Santalales; family Viscaceae; genus Viscum; species Viscum album. The sequence continues at coordinate 820,840,767 of OY728130.1, read as the reverse complement.
TCGATAGTGTTACTCCATGCAGCCTAACCAATTAACTATTATAAATACATGCAAGTTGATCCGATAGGAAGTTGTGTCAAATATAAATGAAGAGTGAATACTTTTTAAGATGATCCACAACAAACCGAATTAATTTTTTCCTTTGGATGTATTCATAAATACAGTGAAAAAGTCTGTCCTGATGATTTCCCATTTCTATGTAGGTATTGGTAATGGGTGTATCATCCCCTTATATTTTTCCATTCCACTCTCACTAATTTACATAAAATACATATTTATGTATATTATATAATATCATTCTTCAAATTTTCCACCAAATAGTGTTATCGTAGATCTCAATACTTCTTTTTTATTCATTGAGGGATTGATAATGTTGAGCTATGTGTATAATCTAATAACTCCATCTATAACTCAGGATTTGATGGTACCTAAATTATTGATCAAAAAATACAACACCTTCATCATTAACATTTAATTCAATGGATTTCCCTTCACATTTAGTTTGTAATCTAATTTATATTCCCGTATCATTTCCTTGAGAATCCATTATCATTCTCAGAAGGGATGGCTGGACAATTTTTTTGTGAATGGATTTATGTTGTACCATCTTTTATCATTCACTTGTACATCCTCTCAAAATCAACATATACTATATTCCCTTAAATTATTTTAAATGTTAGAATTTATTGGATTATTTCATCTTAGATAGTCTGACACTTTATTCAATTTACCAAGGTAATAATGTATTGATCGAACCCAATCCATGATTGTCTCTCAAAATCATTATTGTAGAATATTCTGATATTTATTTGAGAATATATATTTGGGAATTTATTAAACCATATATATTTTATTCATATCATATAATATAAATATCTACCATATTTTCAAAATTAATATTATTTTTGTGAACTACAGATCATGCATTTTGTAGTTCTATTCACAAACCATAGACTACATTAAAACATAGGCAATGGATTTTTCATTCTATATTAACACACAACCTAGTCCCTTATTTGAAGAAAAGTTCAATACAGTGAGAAGATCTCCACCTATTGGTGTTTTGAGAATAAGGGTATTGACATGTATCATTTTTAACTCTTTTAATCTCTATTCAGATTCATCATTCAAAAAAAAATCATGACTCCCTTACAAGTTATCTTGGATAGAGGGTTTGAAAATTATATGATATTTCCCATAGATCGATAATAGTACTAGTTAATCCAGTGAAACAATGGATATATATCATAGATGTTGGACTCAACCTTACATCAGTTGGTTATATTTTTGACAGATCTATATATATCCCTTTTCTTGTGGTGATATGGCCCATGAAAAGGAATTATTTCAGTGAGAACTAAAATTTATGGTACATTGTATAAAGATTGTCCATTCATAAGGTATTTAGAATAGTTTTCAGATCCATCTCATGATCCTCTTTGGTCATGGAGAGTATTAATATATAATCTATCAAGACTAACAAATTTTTGTTGAGGAAATATATATTGACTATATTCATCATGATAATGAAGATTGTAGTATCATTTGTGAGTCTGAATGTCAATACTATGAAATCATTGTGCTCGTACCATATAATTAAAAAATTCATTGGGTTATCCCCATTCTTCAATCTAACATGTAAATATTTGGACCATAGATCCAACTTGGAGTAGTATTGTGCTCCACATAGTTGTTTCATCAAGTCATCAATCCAAGGGAGAGGGTATTTTTTATTTATCATGTTATTTTTTTAAATCATTCTAATCAATGAAAAGACAAATCGAACCTTCTTTATTCTTGAAAAAATGGACTTGTTTAACCCCATGGTGAACCATGTGGGTGTATGAAACCATTATCTAGATTCCCATGTAGTTTTTCTTCATATCCTAATGTTATACAATATCAATTATATATGTCTTCTTGGATAATGATAATTATGTAGTTATAATTTCAATTGAAAATTATACCTCCCGACAATGAGGAAGTCTATGAGATTGATTACACTACCGGAAATAAAGGTTATACCAACAGTTTTCCAAACCGTAGGAAAGTATGACGTGAGTAACGCCCTATACCAATGGTTTGATCTAATCCTTTGGTATGGGCCACTATAGGTATTGATTTACCAATGGTAGTAGGATAATCATTGGTATATGATTGTATAATATTTTCACCAACTATTTCATTGAAAGCATTGGTATATATTGAATACTAAACACTGTACCAATGATTTTAAAAACGTTGGGATAGTTTTTAAATTTCTATCAAAGTTTACAAATGTTTTAAAACTGTTGGTATTTTGTATTTCCACAACAACTGCACAACAACCTCTCCATTATACACCTACATAAAAAATAGCACAAAAAACAAATACAAACAGACTTAAAAAACATAAAAAACACCTGCCTTAGAACAAAAAACACATAAAACCATCAAACTCTTCCAACCATATCATGTACTACATTTTCCTATTTCAATATTCATATGACAAAAATCTTCTAGTATAGTTTAATAAAAGTTTCAATAACTCAAACATTATTTATACCCATTTCAATATTCATATGACAACCAATATTCCATTAGTAATTCACCTCACCCCTGCAAACCCCCCCCCCCCCCCACCAACCAGCACAACCCACCACCTCCCCATAAAATTCTAATAGGTATAACAGTCTTATAAATACTTATTAGAGTTGAATTAGAGTTTGAAATTGGCTAAAATACCATTCTTTTTCTGATCCTATATTTGGGTATGTAATGAATTGTGATTCATTTTTCCTTGAACTTGTATTTTTTATAATATATGGTGAAAATGTATTTTCTTTTGAGTATCGTCACTTATGACCCCATGAGTAAAACTACCAAACTCATGAAAAATATTTTGTGACTATCATTGATGAGTGTAAATTTCATAGACACCACCTATTTGAATAAATACATGATATATATACAAACTTAATGTCATAGTAATATTATTTATTCGAATGTGAACTAAATATTTTTCAGATGTGTTGGATAAAATACATGTAGATGTTCAAATTTGAAATAGAATATGTTATTTGGAAAGGAAACATCAGTTCTAATACACTAAGAAGTAAGATAAATGAGGTATGGGTGTTAATGTCAGATATTGGGTTAATTGTAATATCTTTGTTAGTAGAATCTATAGTGGTAATAACATAATATAATTGGGTATTGAATTTTATACTCTAAGTGATTATGTAAAAATTTGATAAATTAGACAATATTTAACATGTGTCTGATCCAGAGTGTGTCGTGATGCATAAGTGGTTGAAAAAAACAGTCCCTTTCAGTGATGGGTTATAGTCATACATGGTGTACTACAAGTTAATGTAATGGGGACACATCTTTATTCCTTAATAAAAATAATTGATGAGAAGCTATCATGCATAATAGTTAGAATAAAAGTGATGACACATAATATCCTCAAAAAAATTATATCCAACTAAATCAAGCCGCAAATACCCTATTTAACCCAACCATCCTACCGTAGGACATTGACAAGTGGCAGTATATTCTCTCACTACACATTCTTGATGTTGTGAAATTAAATACCCCAATTTTTTAAATTGATAGGTTTTTGAGGATCATAATAAAATAATTTGACAATGAAAGAACACCCAAATATGACCTATCCTCAAAAAAAGCTACATTTTTTGAAAATGTAAAAAAAATTTAAATGGATTTTTCATGGGAGTGTTTTTCTTCTTCCTAAATTTAAAGAGAATGTTTTATGACGCATGCAATGAAACTAAATTTGAAAATAGGGTATGGAAACTTACCCATAGTTCAATTGTCATTACAGAAATAGTAAAGTATAAAACTATTTAAATGATGTAAAATTAATGCAGAACTGAAATGATCAAAAGTTCAACTTGTGATGGTCTAGAAGAATGGAACTATATGTTTATTTACCTTAGTGAGAATAATATTAATGTTCTTAAGGCTATGAACACTAAATGGTATAAGTATGGTGTGATATATTGATCACAGTAGGATGCCACCACATCATGCTACAGATTGAGGTGGGGTTGACTCGTACACATAAAAAATGACCAATGTATTGTTGTACTAATGTATCAACACAATCCAAATAACATTGGTCAATTTTCCATATGTTAGTTGTTGTTTTCACTTAAAATATTGTTCATATTCAATAAAGAGTGACACATAGAGTGACACTAGCCACACTGTACCTTGGATGGAGGCGGGGTTGACCCGTACACATCTCAAATGACACATGTATCATTGTCCTAATGTATTAATAAAATATAAAAGTGTTTGTTCAGTTTTCTATATGAAGTTGTTGTTTTCACATAAAATCATGCCCATTTCAAACAAAAGAGTTACAATTTGAGTTATACCGACCACATTGTGCACCGAATTGAAGAAGGGTTGACTCATAAACATCACAGATGACTCGCAAATCGTTGTCATTAATTATCAAGAGAATCTGAATGTCTTTGGTTGGCTTTCCATATGCCAGTTGTTGTTTTCACTTAAAATGTTTTCCATTTCAAATAATGGTGAGACACTTTGAAAGGTGTCAGCCACACCGAGCCTCATATTGAGGCAGGGTTTACTCGTAAAAGTCATATACGACCAATGAATCATTGTGCTAATGTATCTGCATAATCTGAATATGATTGCTCAGTTTTCCATATGCCAGTTTGTTTTACATAAAATGATGTCTATTTTAGTCAAATGAGAGACAGTTAGAGTGATACCATCCACACCCCACGTCATATTGACATAGGGTTGACTCATAGATGTAAAATATGAGACATGGATTTTTGTACTAATGTTTAAACAGAATATGAATGCCTTTGTTCGGTTTTCAGTATGTCAATTGTTGTTTTCACTTAAAATGACGTCCATTTTAAAAAAATGATAGACACTTTGAGTGCTTCTGGTCACACTGCACCTCAGATTGAGGTGGGATTTACTCTTAAATTTAACATATGACCCATGGATCGTTTTCATAAATTTTCAATAGAATCTGAATACATTTGGTCAGTTTTTCGTATGTTAATTGTTGTTTTCACTTAAAATGTTGTTCATTTCAAACAAAAGAGAGACAATTTGAGTGGTGTCGGCCACACCGCACATTGGATTGTGGTGGGGTTGACTCTTAAATGTCACCTATGACTCATGGATCGATGTACTAAAGGATCAATAGAATCTGAATTTGTTTGATCAGTTTTTAGTATACCAGTTGTTGTTTTCACTTAAAATGATGTCCATTTTAATCAAAAGATAGTCATTTTGACTGGTGTCAGCCACACCGCACCTCATATTGAGGAAAAGTTGACTCTTAAATGTACAAAATTACCCATGGATTATTTTTCTAATGTATAAACACAATTATAATGCATTTGGTTGGTTTTCCATATGCCAGTTGTTGTTTTCACTTAAAATCTTGTCCATTTAAAATAAAAGTGAGATAGTTTGAGAGGTGTCAGCCACATTGGCTCTCTGATTGAGGTGGGGTTGACTCTTAAACAACACATATGACCCATGGATCATTTTAATAAAGTTTTAAAATGATTCTTATGCCTTTTCTCGGTTTTCCGTATGCCAGTTGTTGTATTCACTTAAAATGATGTCCTTTTGGAACAAAAGGCAGACACATTGAGTGGTGCCAGCCACACCATGCCTCAGATTGAGGTGGGGTTGACTCGTACAAATCAAAAATGACCCGTGTATCATTTTCCTAAAGTATCAACATGATCCAAATGTGTTTGGTTGGTTTTCCGTATGACATTTGTTTTTACATAATAGTGTATCCATTTTAATTAAAAGAAAGACACATTGAGTGGTACCAACCACAACATGAGTCAGATTGATGCGAGGTTTACTCATACATGACAAAAATGACCCATGGATCCCTTTCCAAATGTATAAATAGAATTTGAATGTGTTTGGTCAGTTTTCCATATGTCAGTTGTTGTTTTCAAAAAAAATGTTGTCCATTTCAGAGAATAGTTATACACTTTGAGTGGTGTCGGCCACACCGATTCTTTGATTGAGGCGGGGTTGAATCGTACACAGAAAAAATGACTCATGGATCGTTTTCCTAAAGTTTCAATAGAATAAAAATGTGTTTGGTTAGTTTTCCATATGTTAGTTGTTGTTTTCACTTAAAATGATGTCCATTTTAAACAAAAGAGAGACACTTTGTGTGGTGTCGGCCACACTGCACCTTGGATTGAGGCGGGGATGACTCATACACGTCACAAATGAACCATGGATCTTTATCCTAAAGTATAAACACAATATGAATGAGTTTGGTCGATTTTCTATATGTTAGTTGTTGTTTTCACTTACAATCCTAACCGTTTCAAATAAAAGTGAGACGGTTTGAGTGGTTTGGCAACACCAGCCCTCAGACTGAGGCAGGGTTGACCCATACACATCACATTTGAACCATGGATCATTTTCCTAAATTTTCAATAGAATCCGAATGCCTTTGGTCAATTTTCCATATGTTAGTTGTTATATTCATATAAAATGATGTCCTTTTGAAACAAAGAAGAGATACTTTGAGTGGTGCTGGCTGCACCGCACCTTGGATTGAGGCGGGGTTGACTCGTACATGTCACAAATGACACATAGATAATATTCATAATGTAACAACACAATCCAAATTAATTTAGCTATTTTTCCATATGCCAATTGTTTTTAATTGAAAGCATGTCCATTTTAAACAAAATAAAGACACTTTGAGTGGTACCGGCCACACCGTGCCTCGGATTGAGTCTCGGTCAACTCGTACATGTCAGAAATGACCCTTGGATCCTTGTCCTAATGTATCAATAAAATTAAAATATGTTTGGTCAGTTTTCCATCTACGAGTTGTTGTTTTCTCTTAAAATATTGTCCATTTCAAAGAAAAGTGAGGCAGTTTGAGTCGTTTCAGCCACACTGTGCCTCAGATTGACCGCATCGTGACAACATCATGTTGGCCCGGTCTAGCGACATTAGCGGGGTAGCATCATCCATCCAGGATTGAAGGGAGCATGATAAAGTGGGGAAACATTCCGATCATCACCTCCCTCCCCAGTAACTATGGGTTGGTAATGTATCTAAAACTCTATCTAGGTATCATACATAAAATTCTGATAGGATTGCAAACCGCCACGGGGTGTCGTTTCGGATTTGGGGAAAATCACGGAATTACCATGGCGTGACTGCGGCATGACCGCGGCGTTACCACGGCATGACTACAGCCTGACTGTGGCGTGATAGTGGCGTGTCGGCCCAGTCCAGTGACATTCACGAGGAATAATCTTCCATCCAGGCTTCCAAATAAATCCTTTGTAGTTGTCCTTCACATTATAGAAACTGGTCTTATGTTATAAAAACAGACTCTTGATTCAGGATTGTGGTATGATGAAGATATATATTTTATATTCATTGTTTTTAAATGTTGTAAAAGGTAGTTGAATATACTAATTTAGAGTAAAATTATGCAATTTTATTACTTATCAATGGTATATTCATTTCATGGAGCTCTAATATTAAAACATTAGTTACCATGAGAAGAATAGAATTTGAGAATGTTTTAACAGATCAGGATGCAACAAAAATCTTATGGAAGAATTCATATATGTAATAAATTAGATGTGCATTGAGGCCAGGAAAACACCAGAAACAGTGTTAAGATGAACCTTATGGTGGGGACCTCCATAAGCCTGACAGGTGTTGAAAAATGTCATCATCAGTGTTTTTAGATATATAGGATTGGTTAAACACCATAAGGGGTGGCCAAGAGGCCAGGCAAACACCCAAAACGGATTTCTCCAAAAGATAAGGTCACAACACACATGATAGAACAAATCAACTATTTAATATGTTATAAAAAGGGTTCATCAGAAGGCTATAGTGAGAAACACAATGACGCAACGTCTAAATGGAAACGAAATGGCGGAAAATAATCATACACCCTAAACAATCATTGTGAGTTTTCGTAGATAGCTTACCTCTGTTGGAGGGGTTTTATTATAAAAACAAGACTTTATTTATCAAATGTAACAATTAAATTAAAGAACACTTATTCACAACATGAACTTAAATATAAATAAGATGAATTAGAAAAGAATATAAATTCAATTTAAATCAATCTTAAATTAAAGAGGCTACGAGAGGGACTCTACCTCATGGTGGAACCAAGCCATCTACATTTGATATTGGAGCTTTTTAACTAAAATTTGTTGCTCCTCCACTGGGTATACGCTCTTTCAAACACATTCAAGGACACATATCCCCTATGAAAACACCTACATGGCCATGAGCATGTGTAATGGGATCCTTGCACGTATTCTAATATACAAATATCTGTCTCCACTCACCAACGTATGTATTGAAATATGTATATACATGGGCACACCTAGCCCCATACGTGCATAATCACTGCCATGGGTGACTATAAACGTAACGGGGGAACCCACAAACATATACCTACATACCTATGAACACGCTCGTGAGTCTCCCTTGACTTGGTGACTCGAAACCAAAAAGCATGGATCAACACACAACAAAATAGATATTAAGAACCTTAAAACACATGAAGGACACTACATAACCAGTGAGAAACCAACCAATGTCATTAAATCCTTACCTAGATTGGGAGTGGTGAACCAAATCCACCTGAACCAACCCGAAACGATCCAATGCCTTACAGAAAACATAATATGGAGTAAAAGAAACTAAATCCCAAAATACATGAAGTGTGAGTCAAGTAGTAACCATATATTCTTACCTTGGATCAATGCCAGTGGACTTAATCAATCTGAACTCCTTCTGGAACCCTTCGCAGCATATAATGTAACACCCCAATATTTCATAGTGTGTTATTTCTTCAAAATAATTCAATAACTTGCACTACACGCAACACCGAGTTCAATCACACCATGACTTACAAAAAAAATCCATTAAAAGAGGTAATGAATAGAATTAACTACATTTTTAACTTTGTATAATCCTTATAATTTTAGAATCCATATTATGAGTTTCTAAATCATAATGCAAAAACAGATTCATTTTCAGTATTGCACATTTATCAACTTTTAATAGTGAAACCTTTTTAAATACAATATTTTAAACTTTGTGACTAAATGGGGACATCAAAAAATTTAAAATGAAACATCCCAAGCTTACACGGTACGCTTTCCTTTGAATAAAACAGTAGCGTGTGTTGTACGCAACTTCGAGTTTTAACACACACCACAACCGATCAAACTAGTCGTTATGAATAGTAATACCTAATTTTTAAAATTATATATATTTTATATTTCAAAATGGACTTCATTTTTGGATTCGGAATATCGAATTTAGCCTAATGTGAAATTTTGGTACTTTTCAGATAACTTTAATATTTTGATGAATAGTGAAAATTACTAAATTTTAATTAAAAACAACTTTTTTAATCAAAATAATTAATAGTGATAAATTATGAATTTTAGTAGTTTTAAAGTATATTTAGAATATATTTTTACAATTTAATATAATGTTTGTCATTGGACATAATTTTACAATTAAACCGAACATAAACAAGTGTCAATCTTTTGATAGTTATTATCTCTTAAAAACACGCTTTTTGTTTTGACAGCGGGAATTAATTTTAAATTAATTTCTGCCACTTCTGTGTTTTGAATTTATAAAAATGTATTCCATATTTGGAATCAGGATTTCCCAACTTTGTAAATAGGTAACTTTTATTTTTAGACATTTTGAATAATTACTGTGGTAAATATTTTATTTATCATGGTTAAGGGTAAATCTGGTAAATAAGGGTTAAAAAATAATATTATAATAATACTAAATTACCCTAAAACGTGTCCTAGACTTATTGGTTGATACATGTTCGACGATAGGTATCTTTGGGTCGATTTGGGGACCCCATGGTGCCACTTGTAGGTGATAGGGACACATTATTTTAATTAAGTTAAAATGAATACAAAAATGACACAAGCATATATCTTTTAGAAAAACAATTATTACATAAGGTTATATATGTTGGATTTTAGATTATAAATATTCATTAGAAAGATAAAACGATTACCTACATAATGATATTTTATTTATAATTTTTAGAAATTAAATAATTTATTTTATTTTTGACACAATGATGATGCAGTAATTACTAAAATAGTGAAAAATTAAAATAATTGATATTATAAATACCCAAATAATTATAATATGAAACTTTTAATGAGTTAAACTAATTTTATAGGATAATATGATATATTAGGATTGATTTAATTTATTTTTTTAGAAGTAATAAATCTTTTATGAGTTTCACAAAAATCAACTATTGAATAGTGTCAAAATTGACATAAAAGAGTTCTTAAAACAAATATTATACTATTAATTTATATTAAATTCCTAAAAATCTAATGATCAGCCAAGAGACTTATATAATGATAGGTTCATCATTAATGGACCACTTGGGGGTCGCTTGGATGTATATAGTAAGTTTATTAACCATATTATATAAAAATACAAAGAGACATTGTAAAAGTGAAACTAATTAACTTAGAGTTAATACATAAAGAAAAGGTTAATATAAGTACCCAAACCTGTCTATATTCTATTGGTTGAGTGGTTTTCGACCTATCCCCACCTTAACAGTTTAATAGTCATCTTTGGAGCCATTAGAAACCGAATAATAATTTATTATAAACTAATATTTCTAGTTTTTCCAAAGGTGCCCCTCACCCCTCTTATAAATGGGCACTCCTCCTTCTCTTTTTTTCACACCTTAAAAGTCTTTTGGTTCGGCAAAACTCTGCCCAAATACTCTCCCAACTTCCCTCACTACAACCTAGAGACCTTAGTTTGATCAGAAAGCCAACCTATGTAGCCCTTTTGATCAAATCAAAATGAAGAAACCGAAGAAGAGGTAACGATTTCACCACCCTTTTCCACGTTCCTTCTTCTTCCACTTCTTCTTACTTTGTTGTTACCATTCTAAAATAATAACTCTAGTATCATATATATACTGTGATGTTATTATAAATATGGTACAACCATATTCAGTATTCTATCCACCCTTTGAATAACATGTCACCATACGTGCGTACGTACGGCTTACCGTCTCCACGTCGTGGTGTAATTATTATTTAATATATTATTATTTGGATGGGTATAATAATTATGACAACCCTGCTTTTTATTACAACTTAAACATGCTTTATTACATAAAACTTCACTTGATACAACAATGAAGATCGAGAGGTTTAGTGTCATTGGGGCTTAGGATCATTACATAAAAACATTAAACTTGAAATACAACATCCTTATTGAAATCTTCCTTTACATGACCACTACATTCCTTCGTACTAAGCATTGCATGGGATAACCTGAGGACATGCATAAGAAAAGGGTGAGCTATAAAGCCCAGTAAGGGAGTACACAATGAATAACATGATGAGTACAATACATGTTAGGCAATAGGCATATCAATAGAGCATAAGAGAGACATGAACATAAAGGCATGATAAAGCATGATAATCATAACATGGAAATGTGGCAACAACACTTAACATTGAATTAGCATGAGCCAAGGCTCATTGCACATGGAGCATGAGTAAACCCTCATTGCACTTGAAGCACGTGTAAACCCTCGTTGCACTTGAATTAGCATGAGTCAACACTCATTGCACATGACGTATCATGATACTATACTTTACCCAATGCATTGGAGCGCTATAAAGGGCGCACCCTTCTTAAACATTTCATTTCATGCATAAGTGTGCCACATGGATCATAAAACATGGATTCATAAAACATAATCATTTATTCCACGATAAAGGAATGTGTAATTAATACATGAAACTTTACAATCAATAAGTAAATGTGCATAAAGGTGAATACCCTTGATGGAGAAATGGGCATGGTATTCACTACACAATGATATTGGCTTAGAAAATCGGTGTGATTTCGGCAGCGTAACGGCGTGACATAAGAATTCATAAAAAGTATGATGAGAGAGAAAGGGGTTCCTCATCATATTTACATGTAATGGATAGTAATAAGGTCATATAGATACATGTCCCAACAATTGAAAAGGAATTTAGATTCATGATACAAAAGTATTGCTTGAATATAAAAGAGGAGAAAAAGGTTCCTTTCGGAATTTCGGCATAGTAACTGGTGTACATGGGAGGCATTTAATGAGAGAGAAAGGGGTCTCCCATCATTCAAACAATAAGAGGGAAGTATGGGAGAGGTTGGACGAACTTCAAGGGCTTTGGGTGAGGAGGAAGTGGGAGCTTGGGTGGGTTTATATAGGAAAGGTGAGAGAATTATTTATTATTTAGGTTTGGGACCCCTTATATTAAAATAATCCAAACCACAAACCATCCCTTGGTATTTTACCATGGTTTCTGGAAAAGGAAAGAGGAAAAAAATATTTTACAAGGCCAAGGTCCGAACTTATTAAAAAATTAGGGTTGCTTATGTGGAGGTGAGTAACACTCCCATGGAAATTAATTTAAAAAGGCAATGTGTTGAATAAGTCTTGAGGGCTCCATTAATGCTTTGAAAATTGAGTCAAACCAACCCAAAACCTCATTATTTTAATGATAAAACATATATTGGCCGAAAATAGGTATTATGGTATTTTATTACATCACCATTGGGTCATTATGATATCATAAAACACATTATATATTTAAATGGTATTTAATTTTTACCCAAAAATTTGACTTTCTCAGAAAATTATGAAAAATTATCCGTTGGATAATTTCGACGTCCTGATTCCAAAAATAATATTTATTTTATCTAAATAATTTTCTAAATATGTGAATTTTCACTTTTAAAATAAAAACCGACATTTATAAAAAATTCACGGGTTTTGACAGAAATGGCTTTCAAACCTTAATAAAAGTTTTAATTGCATTCATAAAATTATAAGATCATTTATATTTAATAAAAAATTAATTTAATATTAATAATAATATTAAAATATTATTTAATTCAAAAATCCTTTAATTTAATAAAATATAATTCTTAATTAAATAATAACTAAAAACTCCATTTGTACTTTAAAAAAATAATTACAATGTATCAAAAAAATTATATTCATTATTATATACAAAAAATAATGTATATGAACATGGTACTACTTATTTGTTACATAACCCCTTAAAATAGTCGCATAAGACCTAAGGGTAAGGTGTGCGATGGTGACAGACTCTTGGGACGGCTCAGATAACATCGCTCGAGTGGTAATCTCTATCAACTTCCATTTTTCCCGTAGACGATCACGTTCGAGCTTGACTTGATGAAGCTCAGCTTGGGCTTGGTCAAGGGCAAAGCCCAAAGACGCCACCTCTTTTCCGAGCTCCGACAAATGGGCTTCGTAAGGGGCAATTCTACTGGATGAGGCCATCGCTTCCTTTGTCTGAGTAGAAAATTGGTTCGTTAAAGCCTTATATTTAAACTACCCAAATGATCACTGTTCAACGGATATAAAAGTAACGGTCACAAATCTTAAAAAAAAAGTTGATATCTTATAAAAACATTTTTCATAAAGAAACATTTAACTGGGTCAAGAGGGATTTTCTATTTATGAAATTATGGGTCGTTACAACATTCCCCCCTTAAGAAATTTCGCCCTCGAAATTTTCCTTTTCCCACACTAAAACAAATGTGGGTAACTTAGCTTCATCATATCCTCCGACTCCCAAGTTTCTTCTTCAAACTTGTGGTTTCTCCACAACACCTTGACGAGGGGAATTGTCTTATTTCGTAGAACTTTTTCTCTACGATCCATGATCTTTACTGGTTGCTCCTCATAAGAAAGATCGTCTTCTAATTGTACCACCTCAGAAGAGAGTACATGTGAAGGGTCTGGTATGTACTTCCTTAAGAGGGATACATGGAAGACATCATGCACCTTGGCCATAGTAGGTGGAAGTGCTAGTCGATAGGCCACAGCCCCAACACGATCAAGAATCTCGAATGGGACGATTTACCTTGGACTTAACTTCCCTTTCTTTCCAAACCTCATGACCTTCTTCCACGGAGATATGCGTAAAAACACCAGGTCTCCGACTTTAAACTCAAGGTCTCGTCGACGATTATCTGCATAACTCTTCTATCGACTTTGGGCTGCCTTGATATGCTGCTGAATGGTTTTCACCTTCTCCACAATTTCTTCGACCATTTCTGGTCCAAGCAGCTTACGTTCACCGACCTCATCCCAACATGCCGGTGTTCTACACCTTTTCCCATACAGGGCTTCATATGGTGCCATTTGGATGCTCGAGTGGAAACTATTATTATAAGAGAACTCAACTAGAGGAATATGTTGGTCCTATCCTCCTTTAAAGTCCATTGAGAACACTCTCAACATATCCTCAAGTGTTTGGATAGTCTGCTCGGATTGGCCATCAGTTTGAGGATGATAGGCCGTACTGAAGTTCAGTTCAGTATTCAGAGCATGTTGAAGACTCTTCCAAAACATAGAGGTAAATCTTGGATCTCGGTCAGACACAATAGATAGTGGTACTCCATGCAACCGTACCACTTTCCTGATATATATCCGTGCCAGTTGATCCAAAGAGAAATCCTCTCGAATAGCAATGAAGTGTGCAGTCTTTGTAAGACGATCCACAATAACCCAGATTGCATTGTTGCTTTTGGATGTCCTTGGAAGTCCAGTGATGAAGTCCATGGTGATGTTCTCCCATTTCCATTCTGGTATGGGAAATGGTTGCATCATCCCCTTAGACTTCTGCCTCTCTGCCTTCACTTGATGACACACCAGGCCCTTTGATGTATATTCGGCGATCTCCTTCTTCATATTATCCCACCAAAAGTTTTCTCGGAGATCTCGATACATCTTTGTGCTCCCTGGGTGAATAGAGAAATTTGAACTATGTGCATCATCCAAAAGTTCCTTCTTCAGCTCCGAACTTGATGGGACACATAGTCTTTTCCCAAACCGCACAATTCCTTCTTCATTAACATTAAACTCTAAGGATTTTCCCTTTTTGATAGCTTCCAATTTTTCTTGGATTCTCGCATCATCCTTTTGAGCATCCTTTAACCTTTACAAAAGAGATGGTTTAGCAATCATTTGTGAAAGGATTGATGATGGTCGCTTCTTTATGATTCCCACGTCCATCTTCATCAAGTCTAAGAAGATTGGATCCTTCTCAATTCTCATCATTGATAGAATTGCTGGATCCTTTCTACTTAGGGCATCTTCCACCTTGTTCGCCTTCCCAGGGTGGTAATGTATTGAACAGTCATAATCCTTTATGAGCTCTATCCATCTTCTCTGGCGCATATTAAGATCTTTCTATGTGAATATATATTTAAGACTCTTGTGGTCAGTATATATCTCACATTTCTCTCCATAGAGATAATGCCGCTAGATTTTCAAGGCAATGATCACCGCCGCCAACTCCAGATCATGCGTTGGATAGTTTCGCTCATGGATTTTCAACTGTCTTGAGGCATATGATATCACTTTATCATTCTGCATCAGCACACATCCTAAGCCCTTCTTCGAAGCATCACTAAATACCACAAAAAGCTCCCCACTTGTGGGTAAAGTGAGCACAGGTGCAGTGATAAGCCTCCTTTTAAACTCCTTGAAGCTTTCTTCGCATTCATCACTCCAAGAAAACTTTACTCCCTTTCGAGTTAGCTTGGTAAGAGGGTTGGACAATCGTGAGAAGTTTCTCACAAATCATCGATAATATCCAGCTAACCCCAAGAAGCTACAGATATCAGTTACCGATGTTGGCCTCAGCCATCCCTCAATTGCATCTGTTTTGGAGGGGTCCACAGATATCCCATTTCTTGTGATGATATGGCCCAAGAATGAGACCTCCTTCAACCAGAACTCACACTTGCTGTACTTGGCATAGAGCTTCTCCTTGCGCAAAGTCTCCAGTACAGTTCTTAAATGCTCCTCATGGTCCTCCTTGGTTTTGGAGTATATTAGAATATCATCTATAAAGAATACCACAAATTTATCTAGGTAATCTCTAAAGACTCTATTCATCAAGTCCATGAATATTGCTGGAGCATTGGTGAGTCCAAAAGGCATTACTATGAATTCATAGTGCCCGTACCTTGTACGAAAAGCAGTCTTGGGGATATCTTCCTTCTTCACCCTTACTTGATAATATCCCGACTGCAAGTTGACCTTGGAGAAGTATTGTGCTCCACGCAGCTGATCAAACAAGTCATCGATTCTTGGGAGAGGATACTTGTTCTTTATCGTGATTTTGTTAAGTTCACGATAATCGATGCAAAACCGCATTGACCCTTCCTTCTTCTTGACGAAGAGGACTGGTGCACCCCATGGTGATGCACTTGGGCGTATAAACCCTTTATCCAGATTCTCCTGTAGTCGTTTCTTCAGTTCTTCAAGCTCAACCACAGCCATTATATATGGAGTCTTGGATATTGGTAGCGCCCCAGGTATAAGATCAATTGAGAACTCAACATCTCTTCTTGGAGGAAGACCAGGAAGTTCCTCGGGAAATACTTCAGCGAATTCCCACACAATAGGCATTTCTTCAAGGGTGGTTTCTTCCTTGGACTCAATCATCTAAGCCAGATATGCGTGCTCATAAGGCAGTAACATCCATGCTTGAGATGATGGAGCTAAAGGAGATTCATCTTCCTCCTGACACTTGTAAAGAATCGGGGGTCGATTCTCCATATGGAGTGTGATTTCCCTCTCCTGACAATTTATGTTGGCTCTATATAAGGAAAGCCAATCCATGCCAATAATTGCATCAAATTCCACAAAAGGGAGTATGACGTGGTTCACCGGGAAATTAAATCCACAGATTATAACAGGGGAGGACTTATACTCATGGGATGCAATGATTTCCCCATTTGCCGTACTCAAGGACATCTTTACTTCCATGATTTGTGGTGGTGCAGGGATTGTTCTACTAAACTTTTGAGATATAAAAGAATGCGTAGAACCTGAATCAAAAAGTAAGTTCGCTATTCTTGAATGAATAACTAGCGTACCTGTCACCACTTCGTTGTCGGGGTTCACTTCGGCAGAAGTGATGGAAAAAGCTCTTCCTTGCTGTCTTGGAGGTTGTTGATTGCCTCTGATAACCCTTGGATTAGGGCACTGATTCACAAAATGACCCGGTTCATTGCATTTGAAGCATTGAACAACGCATTGAGGTTCGAACGGAGTGTTCCTCCCCTCCGTCGTAGCCGCGGGTCCTTCTTGCTGACAGTTAACAGCTAGGTGCCCTTCTCTTCCACAGTTGAAGCATTTTCTTGTCCCCCTAAGGCAATTTCCAGGGTTCTTTTTTCCACACTTTTGGAAAGTGGGGTGCTGGAATTTCTTAGCGTCGTTGGATTTATCCATCGGACCACCAGCATTGAAGTCCACCTTCCGCTTCTTGTCCCCATGATACCCCTGTGATTCTCCATTCTCCATTTCAACCTTGAGGGCACATCTGACAATTTCCTCATAGCTGTCGAAGTCACGGATCGCTAATGCTTTCCGCAAGCTAGGCTTCATCCCACCAAAGAAGCGGTCAACCTTGCATTCGGGGGTAACGACAAAGCCGGAAGCGTATCGTGCAAGCCTTGTGAAGTTTCCCTCGTACGCTCCCATAGATTCCTCATCTTTCTGCTTGAGGGAATGGAAGTCCCTTTCCATCTTAAGACGGAGGGTGCGTGGAAAATATTTATCGAAAAACATCTTCCGGAATACCTTCCATTCCAAAGCCGCGATCTCCTCCTCAGGCTTCGTATTTTTGATCAACGTCCACCATTGATCAGCTTCACCCTCCATACGATAAGCTGCCAGGAGAACCATCTCTTTTTCAGAGCATTGGAGGATGAAGAATATCATTTCAATGGAGTTGATCCATTGTTCAGCAATCGTGGGGTCGGATGATCCACTAAAAGTAGGAGGCCTTTGTCTCATGAAGCTTTCAATAGAGACTTGTTCTTTCTTAGGGGGGGTTGAACGTTCCTCTTGACCAGTGTTTCTATTCAAAACTTGAGTTAGCTGAGAGAGAAGCGTGACAAAGTTCGCGATCCCCGCTCCCATTGGATTGGGCATCTCATAAGTACAATCATCACACTGATCTTCACAACGGTTATTAGCCCGAGTTCTCCTATTACCGGCCATTGGATGGAATAAAAGGAAAGTTAGGGGTAACACATAAAGGGTAATCCAAAGAAAAAAGTTGATGACTTATAAATAAACTTTAATCTCTTTAACTCATGAGACTATAGGATTCAATCCAGGCTTTTCATGATCTTCCTTCTAACATATATCCTTAGGGGAATTTTTCCCTTAATAAGGGTTCATACTAAGATTGTGAATTTATCAAAACATATCCCCAGGGAGTGTCGTAACCAAGAGTGCAGAAAGGCCCATTGTCGTGCACCAGTTCCCGTTCGAGTCTAGCTCAAAGCGGTGTTTTCGGGTTTTACCCCTAGGATACATCTGTGCCAGAGCCGCCTCTACCTGCTCGTATCCAGACAGGGATGTATTTGTTTGATAAACCACTTACTTAGTATTTACCAAAACTTAGGGATGTTTTTATTATGATTAGTCTTGTATCTAAAACTTTACTAGGGTTTCCTAATCCCAAAAATAACTAAACCTATCCTCTGATACCAACTATGACAACCCTGCTTTTTATTACAACTTAAACATGCTTTATTACATAAAACTTCACTTGATACAACAAAGAAGATCGAGTGGTTTAGTGTCTTTGGGGCTTAGGATCATTACATAAAAACTTTAAACTTGAAATACAACATCCTTATTGAAAACTTCCTTTACATGACCACTACATTCCTTCGTACTTAGCATTGCATGGGATAACCTGAGGACATGCATAAGAAAAGGGTGAGCTATAAAGCCCAGTAAGGGAGTACACAATGAATAACATGAGGAGTACAATACATGTTAGGCAATAGGCATATCAGTAGAGCATAAGAGAGACATGAACATAAAGGCATGATAAAGCATGATAATCATAACATGGAAATGTGGCAACAACACTTAACATTGAATTAGCATGAGGCAAGGCTCATTGCACATGGAGCATGAGTAAACCCTCATTGCACTTGAAGCACGAGTAAACCCTCATTGCACTTGATTTAGCATGAGTCAACACTCATTTCACATGACGTATCATGATACTATACTTTACCCAATGCATTGGAGCGCTATAAAGGGCGCACCCTTCTAAAACATTTCATTTCATGCATAAGTGTGCCACATGGATCATAAAACATGGATTCATAAAACATAATCATTTATTCCACGATAAAGGAATGTGGAATTCATACATGAAACTTTACAATCAATAAGTAAATGTGCATAAAGGTGAATGCCCTTGATGGAGAAATGGGCATGGTATTCACTACACAATGATATTGGCTTAGAAAATCGGTGTGATTTCGGCAGCGTAACGGCGTGACATAAGAATTCATAAAAAGTCTGATGAGAGAGAAAGGGGTTCCTCATCATATTTACATGTAATGGACATTAAGAAGGTCATATAGATACATGTGCCAACAATTGAAAAGGAATTTATATGCATGATACAAAAGTATTGCTTGAATATAAAAGAGGAGAAAAAGGTTCCTTTCGGAATTTCGGCATAGTAACGGGTGTACATGGGAGGCATTTAATGAGAGAGAAAGGGGTCTCCCGTCATTCAAACAATAAGAGGGCAGTATGGGAGATGTGCGAAACCATACCCCAACATTCATAAATGAAATTAAAAGGGCAATACAACTTAAAGAAAAATTGACAAAAATGAGAAAGGAAGGAAAACCCTTACTTGGAATTGTGCTTCCAAAGGCTAGAGAGAGGCTTGTGAGAGGCTTCTTGGGAGCTTGGGGCACCTTGAGAGGATTCTATAGAGAGTAGGGCAGAGGTTGGGAGAACTTCAAGGGATTTGGGTGAGGAGGAAGTGGGAGCTTGGGTGGGTTTATATAGGAAAGGTGAGAGAATTCTTTATTATTTAGGTTTGGGACCCCTTATATTAAAATAATCCAAACCACAAACCATCCCATGGTATTTGCCCATGGTTTCTGGAAAAGGAAAGAGGAAAAAAATATTTTACAAGGCCAAGGTCCGAACATATTAAAAAATTAGGGTTGCTTATGTGGAGGTGAGTCACACTCCCATGGAAATTAATTTAAAAAGGCAATGTGTTGAATAAGTCTTGAGGGCTCCATTAATGCTTTGAAAAGTGAGTCAAACCAACCCAAAACCTCATTATTTTAATGATAAAACATATATTGGCCGAAAATAGGGATTATGGTATTTTATTACATCACCATTGGGTCATTATGATGTCATAAAACACATTATATATTTAAATGGTATTTAATTTTTACCCAAAAATTTGACTTTCTCAGAAAATTATGAAAAATTCACCGTTGGATAATTTCGACGTCCTGATTCTAAAAATAATATTTATTTTATCTAAATAATTTTTTAAATATGTGAATTTTCACTTTTAAAATAAAAACCGACATTTATTAAAAATTCACGGGTTTTGACAGAAATGGCTTTCAAACCTTAATAAAAATTTTAATTGCATTCATAAAATTATAAGATCATTTATATTTAATAAAAAATTAATTTAATATTAATAATAATATTAAAATATTATTTAATTCAAAAATCCTTTAATTTAATAAAATATAATTCTTAATTAAATAATAACTAAAAACACCATTTGTACTTTTAAAAACTAATTACAATGTATCAAAACAATTATATTCATTATTATATACAAAAAATAATGTATATGAACATGTTACTACTTATTTGTTACATAACCCCTTAAAATAGCCGCATAAGACCTAAGGGTAAGGTGTGCGATGGTGACAGACTCTTGGGATGGCTCGGATAACATTGCTCGAGTGGTAATCTCTATCAACTTCCATTTTTCCCGTAGACGATCACGTTCGAGCTTGACTTGATGAAGCTCAGCTTGGGCTTGGTCAAGGCAAAAGCCCAAAGACGCCACCTCTTTTCCGAGCTCCGACAAATGGGCTTCGTAAGGGGCAATTCTACTGGATGAGGCCATCGCTTCCTTTGTCTGAGTAGAAAATTGGTTCGTTAAAGCCTTATATTTAAACTACCCAGATGATCATTGTTCAACAGCTATAAAAGTAACGGTCACAAATCTTAAAAAAAAGTTGATATCTTATAAAAACATTTTTCATAAAGAAACATTTAACTGGATCAAGAGGGATTTTCTATTAATGAAATTTTGGGTCGTTACAATAATGATGTGTAACTAATGTAAATAATAAATATAACATGTTAGTGATTCTGTATATATGATATACCATCCATTTATATATTATTTTAATATCAAAAGAATGATATTGTCGCTCGTGCGTACGTACGGACTACCGTCTCCACGAACGCAATGAGATTCATTCTCCATCATATCCATTCAAGTATAATTATAATTTGCTGATTTAAAAATGATGTTTAAGGACTTGATAACATTATGTATATGAATAATATACAACCTATCCATTACAAACATGGCTTACGTAATAAAACATATAAAAGAAAACGAGTATGTTAACACCCGAAATAACGATAATACTAAGACATTATTAACAAAGTAAAGTTAAAAGATCATATATGATATCATATTAATATATATGATTCTGGTATAATTTAATAACAATTATTTCAATATTATACAGGAGGTTAACCTACCCCAACCAAGTAAAAGTACAAGGTAATGGATTTTCTAATCTCACATTCAATTCCGTGAGATTTCCATTATTCGCAACTAAATTATTGAAAGTGGTGTATTGTGTACTGGCATTTGATATATATTATCATGATTATCTTTATATTCATGTTATTCTGTAAATAATTTGGTGGTTATTAACTTTTGTCCATACGACTTAGTTGATTAACATGGTAAGGGGTTTTCATCTCACTCCTTATTCCTGTGAGATCCATGCCATATTTCCACCATCACCTTTTGTGTGGTGTATGTACTGCCCATAATTATATTCTTTGTGTAATACACTCTAATTTATGTGTATTTACATATTCATTGTATGATACCTCTTTAATGGGTTGTATGTTTCATAAGTTACCAAATTGGTAAGGGTTATTTCACAATCTCTTCATTATCCGAGGTTGTTAATACGTAATAATCTACTGGGATCTCTTTATCATCCACATCCATGTTTCTTAAAAATGTATTTCAAAACATATTTATTATTTACAAGAATATGGGTTAAAGTCATTTATACCCTTGTTTGACTTTTTATAAGAGGTTTATAAAGGAATCGTTCCGTCGTTTTCAAAACAAGGTCCTTTTTAACCTTTTCGACAGAATTAAGGTACGAATGTTTTTTTAACTTATACGGCGGGTGCAGCTATTTTCCGCTGTTATAAAATCTTCAAAGCTTCCCTTACAAGCTTATAAGATTATTTTCAAAGAAAATTTTTTA
Source organism: Viscum album (assembly GCA_963277665.1). NCBI lineage: Eukaryota > Viridiplantae > Streptophyta > Magnoliopsida > Santalales > Viscaceae > Viscum > Viscum album. Next base: position 820,818,273 of record OY728130.1, on the reverse strand, counting down.
TTTTATATGGATCTTAAATGATTTCAAAATAAAAGGAGATATTTCTTTAAAAAGAATTTTGATTTCATCTATGTCAACATCCTTTGATGGATTTTAAGATTATTTGAAGTTGATTTATTATGATTTAAAACTTCCATATTGTAATGAAGTTTTGTGATATGTTTGACTGTAGATGTGTCATTTATATAGCATTCATGGTTAATGAGTAATGTATTGACATTTCGTATGCTAGTTCCAATAAGAATGTTTATGTTATATTTCATCCTTTACTTCATATGAATGTGTTGGACAAGTATGTTCCAGGTTGGGGACTGGTTAAAGTAATCCCTCCAGGTTGGGGACTGGTAAAAGTAAGCCCTCCAGGTTAGGGACTGGTAAAAGTAAGCCCTCCGGTTTGGTCTCCGGTTATTAGAGGCACTCCGGGTTGGTGTCCGGTTATTAGAGGCACTCTGGGTTGGTGTCCGGTTATTAGAGGCACTCAGGGTTGGGTTCCGGTTACAGTTAGCCCCAAGGTCTTGGGACGAGGCCTTGACAAAGAAATTAAAGTTCAGCATTATGCATTCCATCATTATGAAAGTGGTTAGTGATTTTGCATGTGATTATTCGATTAGTAGAATATCCATGTGAATGAGTAAATGGAATTATTTCATTTTATTTATGCCATACAATGTTGAAAGTTCAAGTTTGAAAGGCTGTTGTTTTAGTTATACATTGCCTTAAATGTTTATTCTTATTTATGAAAGTTTACGCTATATTGTTATCCTTACTGGGCATTTGAGCTCACCCCTTTCCTATGTTTTATTTTTCCCAGGAACTGAAGAAGTAAATTATGAATGACCTGCAGGGATATTATGTGGGGATATGAGTGTGGTTTATGGAGACAATATGTTGTTGTAGTAGTTTTTCATTTTATGATGTAATGTTAAACTTATGAATATATCTAGTGTTTCCAAGGCTACTAAACCAATCGGTCTTTCGAGATTTGATCTTTTTTGTGATCATGCCAATGTTTTGTAATAATGCACCGACTCTGGGTAACTAGGGTCGGGGCGTTACAGTTGGTATCAGAGGAAGTTTAGTACAAAACTTGGAAGCTAGATTTAGATAAACTCTGATTAGAGCACGTAGACCTAAGATAAACTTTGAGGATTAGTATAGAAGAACGTCCTAGAATTTGGTATTGTAGAGATTTTGTGAGTTTTCCGAGCAATACATCCTTGTCTGGATACGAGTAGGTAGAGGCGGCTCTGGCACAAATGTACCTAGTGGTAAAACCCGAAAACACCGCTTTGAGCTAGACTCGAACGGGAACTGGTTCGCGACAACGAGACTTGCTGCACACTTGGTTATGACACTCCCGAGGGATATGCTTAGGATAATTTCATTTTATTTACAAACCATTATGAAGGGTTTATGAGTATATACATCCTCAAAGGAGACATTTTTATGATTATGGATTATATCCATAAATAGTTCAATTTATGTTAAGTGTTTTATAAGCATGGGATTATGTATTTTGATTCATAAACTGATCTAGTGTATGCCATTGTTTAGAAATGGCGCCCAGTAGAAGGAATGAGAACTCCAGAAATGCACATGATTCAAAGAGAAGGAAGGATCATATCGTTCATGGTCTTAAGCTAGAATTTATAAGAGAAATAGTCTCCCATGTATTATCATCATATGAAGAAATAATATCAGGTGTTGATAAGATAAGTAAAGATTTTACTGAGTCCTATGTCTTTGAAGGGAAGCAAGAGAAGAAAAGGATGGAAGAGAGAAAGATGGATAAATGGGAGAGGGAAAAGAAGAATTTTCCCATATGTGGTAACTGTGGAAAGAAACACCATGGAACTTGCCTGAAAGGAATGGGAGTTTGTTATAAGTGTGGAGGAAAAGGGCACAAAGTACGTGACTGCAAGGGTAAGAAAATGGTTTCAAATGTACAATGCTTCAATTGCAAGGAGTTTGGACACTACACGAACCTATGTCCTAGTAATCAGGCTATGCCACAAATGATGTTATTTGATAATAATCAAGTTATGATACTACCACAGATGAAGAGGAATGATTAGAGTTCTTATGTTGATTATGTCAATTGAGTGTTGTATCAACAATGTACCTGTTATAATAATTATGGAGTATATAAGGATTGTACTACAATACTATTTCATTAAGGACTTGAGATTGTGTGGAACAAAGAAAAGTGACTCAATAGCAGGATAAATGTTTGGACAATATATGGTTGAGAGAATGATAAACCATAATATAGTTCTGATACCGATGTAGTGATTTTGGAATAAAACATGATTGTTTTGGATAAATTATATTGGATATTCTTGACTACCTTGGAACTGATTAATGATTTGTATATTCCATCATTGTTGGGGTTTAAAATATTTTTGGATTAATGAAGTATATCCAGAATTCTATATGGAATAAGGGAGCATGAATGTAATCAATAAGGAATATGGTAATTCAGGATGTTTCAGTGTATTAAAAGAATACATGATGAAGGTATTCATATGCTATTACTGTGTAAAAAGGATCTACATTATGCTTACCTTCCTTATAAATTTTGGACTGTGAGTTTGGACAGAAGTATTTTGGATAGTTCTAGTTTGGATTATTTTGGATTGCCATAAAAGGACAACCCAGATGTCGGGCAGCAACCCGTCGCGTCCCGCAAGGCTGCGAGACTTGAACCTGCAACCGAAGGGCGACAAGGGTGTATCACCTACCACTGGCCCACGAGATGTCCTGGATTAAATAATGTAGTTTTTTTTAAAAGATCTGGTAGATGAATTATAAATTCATTTATTTTGGAACCCTGTACGAATAGTTTAAATAGAAATTTTTTTTACGTTCTATTATCTTTTAGAGTGAAAGATGAGTTTGTGGTAGAAATTTATTAATGGATAAAACTATAATTATAATGTAAGTATATCTCCTTATAATCTTAGCCAATCTCATAAATAAATTCCTCAACATTAATAAAAGGAACTTAGAACAAAAATGTTGTCCTAGATGGTACCTTAAATCATCACTAATTTATGGCTTTGCGATTGTTGGCCTTTTCATAGCCATGTTCTCTACCACTCTCCATCAGATAATTGATGGTTAAATTTCTCTTCCATATCCATATTTTCCTACATGGAACCCTAGTATGTGTTATTTTCGGTAATCATCATACTTTCCACTCTTTATTTTAAATAGAGGCCTCATTAAATCATTTTTCGATGTGGGATTTCAACTAAGATATTTTGGAATGTCAAAAATGTGTTATCCCAATACCCTATATTTTTCTGAACCGATGGTACTTCAAATCATCATAGATTGATGAGTTTAAGGACCTAAATTTTATACTTGTTTGTGATTGATGACCTCAATCACTACCTATAAATATTTACGTTTTTCCTCCAATTATATGTCTCTAATTTCCACCAATGTTCTCCTAATCAAGATCATAATTTGGTGGTGACCCTTTCATTTCTCTTTTCCTCATATTAAGACAAAATTTTAGTAACCCAATTTCTGATGTGGGTTTTTCCACAAATATATTTTCTATTTTCAAACTTTTATTTTCGAAGAACAATTTCAAATTGCGAGGACGCAATTTATTGAAGGAGGGGAGAATATAACACCCCAAGATTTCATAGTGTGTTATTTCTTCAAAATAATTCACTAAATTGCACTACACGCAACACCGAGTTCAATCACACCATTACTTACAAAAAAAATCCATTAAAAGAGGTAATGAATAGCATTAACTACATTTTTAACTTTGTATAATCCTTATAATTTTAGAATCCATATTATGAGTTTCTTAGTCATAATGCAAGAACAGATTCATTTTCAGTATTGAACTTTTATCAACTTTTAATAGTGAAACCTTTTTAAATACAATAATTTAAACTTTTTGACTAAATGGGGACATCAAAAAATTTAAAATGAAACATCCCAAGCTTACACGGTACGCTTTCCTTTGAATAAAACAGTAGCGTGTGTTGTACGCAACTTCGAGTTTTAACACACACCACAACCGATCAAACTAGCCGTTATGAATAGTAATACCTAATTTTTGAAATTATATATATATTATATTTCAAAATGGACTTCATTTTTGGATTCGGAATATCGAATTTATCCTAATTTGAAATTTTTGTACTTTTCAGATAACTTTAATATTTTGATGAATAGTGAAAATTACTAAATTTTAATTAAAAAAAACTTTTTTAATCAAAATAATTAATAGTGATAAATTATGAATTTTAGTAGTTTTAAAGTATATTTAGAATATATTTTTACAATTTAATATAATTTTGGTCATTGGACATAATTTTACAATTAAACCGAACATAAACAAGTGTCAATCTTTTGATAGTTATTATCTCTTAAAAACACGCTTTTTGTTTTGACAGTGGGAATTAATTTTAAATTAATTTCTACCACTTCTGTGTTTTGAATTTAGAAAAATGTATTCCATATTTGGAATCAGGATGTGCAAATTGTGTAAATAGATAACTTTTATTTTTAGACATTTCGATTAATTACTGTGGTAAATATTTTATTTACCATGGTTAAGGGTAAATCTGGTAAATAAGGGTTAAAAAATAATATTATAATAGTACTAAATTTCCCTAAAAAGTGTCCTAGCCTTATTGGTTGATACATGTTAGACCATAGGCATCTTTGGGTCTATTTGGGGACCCCATGGTGCCACTTGTAGGTGATAGGGACACTTTATTTTAATTAAGTTAAAATGAATACAAAAATGACACAAGCATATATCTTTTAGAAAAACAATTATTACATAAGGTTATATATGTTGTATTTAGATTATATATATTTATTAGAAAGATAAAAATATTTCCTACATAATTATATTTTATTTATAATTTTTAGACATTAGATAATTTATTTTATTTATGACACAATAATGATGCAGTAATTACTAAAATATTGAAAAATTAAAATAATTGATATTATAAATACCCAAATAATTATAATATGAAACGTTAAATGAATTAAAATAATTTTATAGGATAATATGTTATATTAGGATTGATTTAATTTACTTTTTTCGAAGTAATCAATCTGTTATGAGTTTCACAAAAATCAACTATTGAATAGTGTCAAAATTGACATAAAAGAGTTCTTAAAACAAATACTATACTATTAATTTATATTAAATTCATAAAATTCTAAGGTTCGGCCAAGAGACTTATATAATGATAGGTGCATCATTAATGGACCACTAGGGGGTCTCTTGGATGTATATAGTATGTTTATAAACCATATTATATAAAAATACAAAGAGAGATTGTAAAAGTGAAACTAATTAACTTACAGTTAATACATACAGATAAGGTTAATATAAGTACCCAAACCTGTCTAAATTCTATTGGTTGAGTGGTTTTCGACCTATCCCCACCTTAAAATTTTAATAATCAACTTTGGATCCATTAGAAACCGAATAATAATTTATTATAAACTAATATTTCTAGATTTTCCAAAGGTGCCCCTCACCCCTCTTATAAAAGGGCACTCCTCCTTCTCTTTTCTTCACACATTAAAAGCCTTTTTGTTCGGCCACACTCTGCCCAAATACTCACCCAACTTCCCTCACTACAACCTAGAGGCCTTAGTTTGATCAGAAAGCCAACCTACAGAGCCCTTTTGATCAAATCAAAATGAAGAAACCGAAGAAGAGGTAACGATTTCACCACCCTTTTCCAAGTTCCTTCTTCTTCCACTTCTTCATACTTTTTTGTTACCATTCTAAAATAATAACTCCAGTATCATATATTTACTGTGATGTTATTATGAATATGGTACAACCATATTCAGTATTCTATCCACCCTTTTAATAACATGCCACCATACGTGCGTACGTACGGCTTACCGTCTCCACGTCGTGGTATAATTGTTATTCAATATATTATTATTTGGATGGGTATAATAATGATGTGTAACTAATGTAAATAATAAATATAACATGTTAGTGATTCTGTATATATGATATAACATCCATTTATATATTATTTTAATATCAAAAGAATGATATTGTCGCTCGTGCGTACGTACGGACTACCGTCTCCACGAACACGATGAGATTCATTCTCCATCATATCAATTCAAGTATAATTATCATTTTCTGATTTAAAAATGATGTTTAAGGACTTGATATCATTCTGTATATGAATAATATACAACCTATCCATTACAAAAATGGCTTATGTAATAAAACATATAAAAGAAAACGAGTAAGTTAACACCCGAAACAACGATAATACTAAGAAATTATTAACAAAGCAAAGTTAAAAGATCATATATGATATCATATTAATATATATGATTCTTGTATAATTTAATAACAATTATTTCAATATTATACAGGAGTTTAACCTACCCCAACCAAGTAAAAGTACAAGGTAAGGGATTTTCTTATCTCACATTCAATTCCGTGAGATTTCCATTATTCGCCACTAAATTATTGAAAGTGGTGTATTGTGTACTGGAATTTGATATATATTATCATGATTATCTTTATATTCATGTTATTCTGTAAATAATTTGGTGGTTATTAAATTTTGGCCATACGACTCAGTAGATTAACATGGTAAGGGGTTTTCATCTCAATCCTTATTCCCGTGAGATTCATGCCATATTGCCACCATCACCTTTTGTGTGGTGTATGTACTTCCCATAATTATATTCTTTGTGTAATACACTCTAATTTATGTGTATTTACATATTCATTGTATGATACCTCTTTCATGGGTTGTATGTTTCATAAGATACCAAATTGGTAAGGGTTATTTCACAATCTCTTCATTATCCGAGGTTGTTTATACGTAATAATCTACTGGGATCTCTTTATCATCCACATCCATGTTTCATAAAAATGTATTTCAAAACATATTTATTATTTACAAGAATATGGGTTAAAGTCATTTATACCCTTGTTTGACTTTTTATAAGAGGTTTATAAAGGAATCTTTCCGTCGTTTTCAAAACAAGGTCCTTTTTAACCTTTTCGACAGAATTAAGGTAAGAATGTTTTTTTAACTTATACAGCGGGCGCGGCAATTTTCCGCTGTTATAAAATCTTCAAAGCTTCCCTTACAAGCTTATAAGATTATTTTCCAAGAAAATTTTTTATTTTATATGGATCTTAAATGATTTCAAAATAAAAGGAGATATTTCATTAAAAAGAATTTTGATTTCATCTATGTCAACATCCTTTGATGGATTTTAAGATTATTTGAAGTTGATTTATTATGATTTAAAACTTGCATATTGTAATGAAGTTTTGTGATATGTTTGACTGTAGATGTGTCATTTATATAGCATTCATTGTTTATGAGTAAAGTATTGACATTTCGTATGCTAGTTCCAATAAGAATGTTTATGTTATATTTCAACCTTTACTTCATATGAATGTGTTGGACAAGTACGTTTCAGGTTGGGGACTGGTTAAAGTAAGCCCTCCAGGTTGGGGACTAGTAAAAGTAAGCCCTCCAGGTTAGGCACTGGTAAAAGTAAGCCCTCCGGTTTGGTCTCCGGTTATTAGAGGAACGCCGGGTTGGTGTCCGGTTATTAGAGGAACTCCAGGTTGGTGTCCGGTTATTAGAGGCACTCCGGGTTGGGTTCCGGTTACAGTTAGCCCCAAGGTCTTGGGATGAGGCCTTGACAAAGAAATTAAAGTTTAGAATTATGCATTCCATCATTATGAAAGTGGTTAGTGATTTTTCATGTGATTATTAGACTAGTAGAATATCCATGTGAATGAGTAAATGGCATTATTTCATTTTATTTAAGCCATACAATGTTGAAAGTTCAAGTTTGAAAGGTTGTTGTTTTAGTTATACATTGCCTTAAATGTTTATTCTTATTTATGAAAGTTTCCTCTATATTGTTATCCTTACTGGGCATTTGAGCTCACCCCTTTCCTATGTTTTATTTTTCCCAGGAAGTGAAGAAGTAAATTATGAATGACCTGTAGGGATATTATGTGGGGATATGAGTGTGGTTTATGGAGACAATATGTTGTTGTAGTAGTTTTTCATTTTATGATGTAATGTAAAACTTATGAATATATATAGTGTTTCCAAGGCTACTAAACCAATCGGTCTTTCGAGATTTGATCTTTCTTGTGATCATGCCAATGTTATGTAATAATGCACCGACTCTGGGTAACTAGGGTCGGGGCGTTACATATAACTACCCATTTTCCATAGAAAGTAGTCAAAGATCTATGTGACCAATCTGATAAAGATAATAAAATAGAAACTAAAATAAAATATACCTGTTTCCTATGACTATACCTGTCACTACCCAACATATAAGTACCATAGCACCCCATGGGTCAAATCACGTTCTTGCAAGAAAAGGAGAAACATATCAATGTTTCAAAATGATACTATCTGATTGTACATTATTATTAATTAACAATTACTCTTTATATTAATGGAAAATAATCAATCTTTCCAGAGATTCAACTTAGTTTGGGTTTGTTTTATACAATGGATGAGGTCTTATTATTATTGGTTATTATGTTTACACTTGAGATATTATTTTAAAAATTACGCATGTATTTGGAATAATTATTTATGGTTTTAGTACATAGCCTATTGCCGTGGGGCCTATCCACTTGAATCATTCTTGGAATGTAGGGTTCAAGGAACATTTTTTCACTTTAATGTGATTGATATCACTAACAATGATTATTTATATCATGTAAAATATTCCTAAGAGGATTGGGAATTATAGTGATAGGTGTGGAAATTTTACATCAAGCATTTTTTGAGGAAATACTTATAAGGATGTATTAGAATCATGGTAGGTTCATAAAGTGGGATGGTCCCTCTGAGTATATAAAATTAATTATGAAAGGTTTTACTCCATTTAATGATTCAAGAGTTCAACTAAAGAGATGAAGGATGGGATGCTTGTGTGGGTATGGGGTATTGTCAGAAATATTGACATTATACTGCCAAGATTATTGGTGTGATTTAGCTTAGGATGGAACCTGGTTAGTGGGGCTGGGTTATAAAACATGATTTCTATGAGGATCTTGACTGGATTATTGAGAATAAAATGTAGATGGGTTCGACATGTTGTGACTTTGTAACTAAGACGATCATAAGGTGAATAGTCCTCTTTGTCTAGTTGGATGATGAGATGTGCATCGAGGCACGTGATAATCCTCGAGAGATGAGTCCAGACTATGTGACTGAGAGGAAAGACTAGGATACGTTTGATAGTATTGGGTGTGTGGCCAACCCATGCGAGGATGATACGACGTATCGAGACACTTTGTGTCACTTGGGGTTAGTTATGCTATCTATTGGTGACACATGGGGTTATTTCATGACTCCAACATACTCCTTAAATTTTCCAACACAGTGTTTTAGAAAAAAAAATTCTATCTCATGGAAGACCCCAATTCTACTCTTTCTTCCAATGATTCCTCATAGTCACACCTCTTGGTATTATAGTATACAAGTGACCTACATCAACTAGTCAGGATAGCATCACTACCCTCCATATGTAGAAAGAAGTAAAATACCTATGTGGACAATGTGATAAAGAAAATAAAATAAAAACTAAAAAAACATAAATTTATCCTGTTATTATACCTATCACTGCCCAATATATAAGAACCACACCGCCCCATGGGTCAAATCATGTTCCTGCATGCAAGGGGGAAATAGTTCCATTAAATAATGTCTTCATTTTTCATTATGTTCTTTATATAGCACATTGTTGGAAACACCATAATAGTACACTTAGACATTGAATATGCACCTATGCTACATTAGTTGAGTTGAATATTGTGCACATAACCCTCTAATGCCCCATCCTATGTCATGTGAGTTGTCATGCATCTGTAAGATGGTGATTCCCGATATATAAACATATAATCATGTAGTTTATCCGGGTACCCAGTGGCATATCGAATAATGTGTGAGATACAATTAATGTAGGTGACCACCGATAGGTCTATAACTATCATGTCCATTTATGTAACATTTTAATATAATGATATGATACATTCAAGTGAAAAATAAAAAATCAAAAATGGGTTTCTATGGTTTTCATGAAATAATCCCTTCATCTTCAATCGAGGGTTAAAGATTTAATTAATTAAATGGATTTGAATGACTAAATTATAGGTTAAATAAAAACAAAAACAAAAACATGTACACATCAAAATCAAAACTAAAAAACTAAAATATTAGATAACATTCAATAAAAAACGGTACCAATTAAGAAAATACGTAATTTTGGACGGGTTCTATGAAGATTCAGTAGTAGATTTAGCAGCTTGGATGGGATGGGGGAAGAGGAAGCCGAGGGAGCTCTTAGATCGCAGAGAGATAGGGGAAATTTGGGGGAAGTGCTCCGGTTTAGGGTTTTGTATAACGAATGGGGGAGAGGAGGGGAAACTGTTAATTTGGGGAAACCTTTATCAATGTTTATTAAAAACAATTGGTAATAATTTTTGGGCCACACTTATACCAATAGATCTATTTAATCTGTTTGTAATGGTTTCATAAGAGGCGATTTACCAAAATGTTTAGAAAATCATTGGTAACAATCTTCTTTACCAATGATTTTATGAAACTATTGGTATAAAAGTGTTGGGAAACACCCATATTCCAGCAGTGTTATGAATCAAATTAGTGTACTCCCTCACAATATGCTTTTCTTAAGTGATTGTTCATTCCATGAACTCAGTCACTTGAGCTAGATAATTTTTCTTATAGAGAAATAATTTCCATTCTTGTGATGAGGTTTGAGAAAACCATTTCTCATTCAGGTGTTATATATTTATTAATCTAGTTTCTTATTCATGGATTATATACTTAAGAAATCAGGTTCATTTCATATGTAATTATTTGGTGAAATAATTATGAAACCTATATTTTTTCATAGGATATGATCTAAATTACATTTTAATGATACCCATTTCATATAATATGAAATGTTATTATTTGTTATGATCTTGTGGAACACATATATATATGATGTAAATATGATATGTTGGGAATGATATTTCCCCAAAATGCAGTGGGTAAATATTTATTTCTCATGAGAATAAATAGGAATCAATTCAATGGGCATGATTAACATTGGCACAATGGGGAAACCCGATCCACTATGGGATGATGGGGCATCCCAATCCATTATAATGAAATGGATGTAACTAGGTATGGTGGTGTGTCCCTACTAGTAGTCGTAGTCACCATGAATTTCCCTATTAAGTTCTTATAATGTATCTTTTATTATAGGGAATGATAAAACATGATTATCTGTATTCAACAATTCCATGTATTACTATATTTTTACAATTTCATGGTTTATTATATTGATTAATTTATTATTAATGATTTATGAACTTATAACCACTATTCAATAATTCAATTTTATGATATTTTAATTTTAGGGTATTATCTTATAGTGGTATGATATCATTCTAATACCCTTCTACTCTGGTTTATGATTACATATGATACTTCTTTTAGCTTATTAGGAATTTATTCTAACACATTTTTATGTTTCCTTCCCCAAGTTATGATGATAAATTTTATTTATGATATGTCTAATAGGGGTTCTTGTCTTAGAGAACATAGTGTGATATAATGTGTTTCACTCATGTACTTCTATTTACTTTTCAATGTTTAAAAATTCAATAAACTAGTACAACCTTTTGGAATCTATTTGTGTAAATTTTTTTGTGTTATTTATAAATGATTTAAATTATATGTACATTAATAATGGGTTATTAGAGTTAGTATCTTAGTAAATTTTTAGTTACGCATTGGAAACTAGGATGAAAAATATTACATGAGAACTCTAAGGAAATATATATGTATAAGATTAAGGTTAATGAAATGTATAAGAAAATGTCATGGAATTTGGGTATAGGATAGAATGACTAATTATGTAGAAATACATTCCAGTTTGAACACTAAATGTTGACGTAATTTAGGAACATATGTAACTTGTAGTAAAAACTATATCAAAGTGTAGCTATCTTTACTCGAGTGTAACCTGGTATATAACAATGGGCTTTACTCCACACCTATTCGGAAATTCCTGGGAGACATGCAATTAAAATTCCCAAACTCATTAAAAAATTAATGAAGTAATTAAATAAATTATTGTAATTAATACCCAAAGATAAAACTATGTTATCATATATTAAAGAGTTAAGTGTAATTATTTTTGGCATCATATAATCAATTTTTCATTATTATGTGGGTTACTGCTATAATAAGTGTATCTCACCCAATACTTTCTGGATTTATTTTCTAGTTGTTAGTTATAGAAACATGGTTAATATTGAATGTTTCTGATTTAGAGAGTATGGTTATGATTGAAATATATTTACTATGTGGAAATATCGTGATGAGAATCAGGAAGTTAATGAGTATTGGTTGTAATGCCGAAGTTAAAGTATCCAAAAACTACATGTGAAAGGTATGGGATGTTCATCTATAATTATTTACATTAAACATAATATGAATAGTAGGATTGAGGTTTAGTAACAATATGACAGGATTTATATTTCATATTTTACAAATTGGTATTAAAGGATAAGATGATGAATACTATAAATTTTTTTATGAATAATGTTGGGTGATTGAAGTGTATAAGATTTCGAATTCAAATACTATGGTATATGAATAATTAATTATATATAATTATTTTTGGTATTATTTTTACATTATTAATTTTAAAAAATGTGTTTAATGTTGATTTTGATTTAGAAATGTGATTTAATGGAGAGGTGATATTTTGAAATAATGGAAATTTGACATTAATTTGTTAATGATGTTGAGAATTTTTTTTGTTTTTCTATGATAAATAGATGATTATTTCAGTTAAATTAAATTTTATAGTATATATAACCCAATATATAATAAAGTATATGTTTTGAAAATGTTTTCTATGTCATCATTGATGATGTTTAAATCTTCATGGATTTACATAATATATCAAATAATAATCATAATTAGTAATCATGCATGTTCTCAAAAATATTTTATTGATATTTTGGTTATTAACATGATTCAGGATAATATACTATAAATGTATTTCCATGTTTAGAATATGAAAACCAAGATGTAATTTACGGTATAAGTGGTATAATTGTTAAGCTAATATACTAACCTTCTTTCTAATGTTTTGAACCTTCATCACCAAAATGTATTATAAGGATAACCATTTATTGATTGGTATAAGGTTATATTTGGATGAGGTGTTTATGATTAACGTACAAATTCACTATATTAATATTTACCCATATTGGATAAATGATGTTATATTTTAACAAGATATAGAAGGATTGACTATTATCAACATTTTGATATATTGGTGTCTTAAGCCTTACAAATTCAACATCAATTCATGGAAATATAGATGAAGAGTAAATGGATCAAGTAATAATGGATGGATGATATTGTTCTTGTGAAATTTAATTAAATCAATTATGTATTTCTTATCATGAAAATTCTTATACCCTAGGGGAGGACAATGAAACTAAAAATGTAATCCTATTATCTTCCTTTTTGATAAATCAAATATCCCCTTAGATAATCATAGATTTATGGCTTTGTGATTATTAACATTCTCAAAACCGTTTTCTCTATCACTCTCCATTAAGAAAGTATGGGTATATTTCCCTTCCATGTTTATGTTTCAACTAACCACCAATGTTCTCCCTTATAGAAACCAAGTTATGCTCATCTTTCGTTAACCACCATATTTCCCACATTCACTTTCTAAAAGTAATTTTTAGTATTTATTTTTTATGAAGTTGGTTATATTAAATGATCATTCATTCATTAAACAATTAATTAAACAAAAATAATTTTGAGGGAGAAATTCATTTTAAGGGAAATAGAATATAACACCCTAATATTTTATGAAATAATTTTTCCCGAAATAATTTAATCTTTTTAAAAATTGACATTTCAGGAAACATTGAATAAAATTTTTTCTTAATGATTTTTTACTATTATTATTTGTAACACAATTTCAATATTATGAAATAAAAAACACTATGTTATTTTGAGTTACAAACAATACCAAGTTTTACACACATTTCATGGTTCACATAATCTTAAGAAAACATTTAGACCGTTAAAGAAATTTTATTTGTCAAAAAACATCATTTTAGAATTTATATTTTCATAATTATATTTATTCTTTTCATAGATAATCCATATTATGATGAATAGTGAAAAAAATACATTATAGCTGAAAACTACATTACGGTTTATATGTTTAATAATGATAAATTATATTTTATATTTTCTAGATGTCGTAATTGAGCAAATATATATCTATTTATCCAAATTACTTCATTGGAATACTTTTTGTTAAATTTAATTTTGATATAAATACTTAATGAATTTTTTTGCGTTTTCATGTCAAAAAAGATTTCTCACCATGTTAGTGGGATTTGCATTAAACCTATTTTTACCATCAGGTGTTATGAATTTGGAAAAATATTTAATAAATCATCATAATCATTATAATACATATATTTAAATAATATGAACTTAATTTTTGGAAAAAAACTATTAGTAAAAGGAATTATAATTTATTACTATGATTAAGGTAAAACTATTCTTAACAAGGTACTAAACCATAATCTTAAGGGACCAAATTACCTATAAACTAGACCAAAATCTATTTGATAACAATATTTCAACATTATAAAATAGTTCAATGTTTTTTGACTTACTAAGACTCATTTTTAGAAAAGTGACCCATGTTATACGTTATGTATAATGGAAAAAGGAACCTTCCTTACCTTTAACATTTATAAGGTATTAGCATATGAAATAAGATACATAGTTATATATATAAAAATTATTTTAAAATTCAAATTAGTTTTTTATAATTAAAATTTATTTATATGATTATGATATGAGTTAGTCACAGTAAACTCTTAACAAATGCTAACACATGGTTTATTTAGTTACTAATTAAATAATATTAAGAACACTGAGAAATTATACGTATAATAAATTTAATGAATTTTTATATTAGATTATTTTTTGTTGAAAATTATATCATTTTAAAATGAATTTATCATAATTTATTTCCATTTAAATAAAATGATGATATATTTTAAAATAAAATTAAATAAGTAATGTCAAAATTAACATTAATTTTATTTTAAAATAACTTATATTTTATTTTATGAATAAAAATCATATCTTCTATCAACTGAATTTATATTCTATCACATATAAAATAAAGTTCATTAGGGTATTAATTTAACTTCTATAGCTATCATATTTACCCACATATCGTCAAAACATTTTCTTCCTATTCAGGGATAAAGAAGTGTTTTTTCATGTTACATGCTCTTATATTAATGTTATTTTCCAACAAAAATATTGTTTATATTAATTTAATTAAAAATAATATTTCTAATTCAGTGTTTTTTCTAATAAATCTCTCCTTAGATTAGTATAAAGGGTTAAATTACTTATGTTAGAAAACTAGTAACTTTAATAAAACCCAACATTGTAAAATTAGGGAAATATAAATGTTATGGGAAAAAATAATATAAATGTAAATATTTTTGTGTGATAGATATTTTTCTCTGAATGAAATCCCATTAAATCCATTATTATCCATTTTATGGAACATTATGTAAGGGATACCTATGAAGAGTGTATACCTTTTGGTATTTACCAAAATGTCACTCCCCCTCCATTTTAAAAAGGAATTCACTCTTCGCCTTCCTCAAACCTCTCAATCCACATTAGATCATTCTAAATGTACAATAATAATCTCCCAAAAAGAGTTACACAAATAAGATGTAATTTCATTCCTCAAGCTCTATCGTTTTATTTTTATTCTAGATCCCCATAAACTATTCTTATTACAGGATTATAAAATAAAATCATAATCATAAACATTATAATATTTTTTTATTATTATATTTTTATCTATAATTATATTCACATTCATCAAAGTGTTAATGAACATATCATTCCTATGTATGATGAACTAGTGCCTCACGAAATGATGTTGTTCGTTTTCTTAGTTACAACCTATCATTTTTCAAAATTATTTAGTAATATGTTTTTATATGATATATATTGTTATTATTATTATTTTTATTATTGAATTTTTATATAAAACATAAATTAATTATTTCCATTTTGTGAAAATATAATAAATTAATTTCTGGATGTGTCGACTACCGCATCTTCATGGAGATGTGATTCGTTCAAACATTACACGGAATGAATTGAGAATTAGTTTAGTAAAAATATATTAGATATAAGACATAATAATTGTAATGTAAGGATATTATATATATATATATATATATTTGTGTAAACTAATTTTTTATTTCAATGTGATCGTAAAATAGAAATATCATTCATGCATACGTACGACATACAGTCTCAATGAACAATGTATTTCGTTCAATATTTTTATCATTTATAGATTACAATAAATAATTATGAACTATATATTTGGGAAATTTTTACATTTTTTTATATTTTTAATATAATGATATTATTATGTGAAAAAAACTACAATACATTAAAACACTAGATAAAAAACAAGTGGTTATTACTTGAAACGTAACATTAACAATGATTTTTTGATAAAATATCATAAATTTTCAAAATAAAATAAAATATAATATTATAATTAATAATATTGACCAATTTTAGATGAATAATATAATTATATTTATTATACATGAGTTTTTAATGGGTACAAAGTGAGTCAAGACTAATAGTAATGGAATTTTATCTAACTTTTTTATTTCCATGTTATACATGACTTATTAACCACTCAATTATTTTTTGTGTTGGGTATAAATCCCTTGTGTGGATTCTATGATTATTATTCTTAATGTTATATCTATTTCTATATCTATTTTCTGATCTCAATTTCATGGGTTTTTTGTTTCAAAAGATATCATAGAGATATTTTAATTTTACCTTAATTTTCCTTCCTTTAGGCACATGCCTTGTTATGCACATATATACTATAACAAGGGGTATATCCTTCTATTTGAAATGTTATATAATAAACCTCCTTATTTTAACAATATTTTATGCTTTATGAAAATTAATTTTCTTATATGGGGAGTATAATTAAATTTATTTAAGGGGTAAGTGTTTATTGAAACAATTAAATCATTTATCAAGATTGTTTATGATTTTGTTTCCACTGATGAAATATTATAACCTATCTCTATATAACCCTGTTTAATTTTCATAACACATTTTTATTCATTGTATCATAATTTATTAGTACCATTATTATTCATTTTTAATTAAAATAGTTAGTAAAAGTATTATGATAATCCAACCTCATTTCAATTTTTGGTCGAAAATCGGTTTATTTTGAAACCCACGTTTTCAAAAAAATTCCTTTTTTTAAAAAATGTTCATTTGAACTCATTTTCAAGGAAAAATATTATTAAAAATGTAGTATTTTTTATATCATCATTTATATATTTTAAAATAAATTTCAGTAAAATTTTTTTTAAAAAAAATCAAGGAGTTCTTTTCAATGAAATTGTATTCCAATTTTTTTTTCACGATTTGTTTTCAGTGAAATTGCTTTTAAGATGTTCTCGTCATTATTTCATATTATTTAATGGAATATGATTTGGAAAATCTTTTTACTCTTCCATTGTAATTTTAATAGAGGAAAAATTTGTCAAAAGGAAAATGATTGAAAATAATTTTAAAGGAATAAATATTTTTTCTCAAGATATGTTGTTAAAAGTATATTTACAAATTATTGTCCATCCCATATTAAATCTGATTGTTATACTCATTAATTATTTTGAAATTTATTGAGGTTAACTTAATATTATTTATCTGAATGGTTTTTTTGTATAGCCTGATGTTTGTGAGACCCAATTGTCATTCATGAGTTATATGTTCATGAAACCCATTTGAATTTCAAGAGATTAATGCATATGAATCCCACTTGTTTTCATGGGTTATGCTTTGATGAAATGATTATGAATCAAATATTTTTTTCTATTGGTCGTGGTATTAACTACATGTTTATGATCCCCGTTATATTTAATGGGTTTTGATATTATTGTTTATGATCTTATGGAACATGTATGTGTGATTTCATTATCAGATTGGTGGGACCTATATATCCCTCTAATTCATTGGGTATAAATTTATAACACATTAGATAATGAGGGGATTCATATCAATGGGATTTATCCTCTTTGTTTAGATGGGGAAATTCTGTATACTATTAGATGATAGGGGAACACGATCCCTTACCAGGAAAGTATTATGACTATGAATGGTTTTGTGTCTCACATACTCGGGGTTGTCCCCATGATATGTTCGGATATGTTCTATCCATGTGTCCTTACAAATACAGAAGGATATTTCATTTTTATGTGTAATCCAAAATTCTATTACATAATCCTATCTTAATCATTAATGGATTATCATATAGACACCCATATGCATCATTAATTCTGAACATCTAACATATATTAACTTGATTCATGTTTATGATCTTCGTTATGTAGGCGATGATCATAAAATGTTATGGTCTTTTTATAATACCCTTATACTCATGTTTATACATACATATCTCCCTTATATACCTTTATAGAGTATCTAAGATCACCTGTAATATTGTTTCCTTATCTTGGTTATGATTATGTGTTTTATGTATGATATTTCTAAAGGGGTTATAGTCATAGTTAACCTACAATGAGATTATATAGATCAATCATGTACTAGTTTTTATATTTCCAGGTTTCCAAAGATGATAAAGTAATAAATTATTTGGGATTCTATTTCTGTAACATTTCATGTATTCTGAAAAAAATAATTTAATTTAAGTGTACATCAAGGATAGGTTGTTATAGTTCAATTACACCTTTTCCCCTACATGAAAATACCTAACATCCTTCTTCGCCATCCATTTTTGCATGCATCTTTAATCCCTATGCCGGTTCCTTTGTGAGGCATCAGAACTAGGCCTCTCCCAAAATCTCAAGATATGTTTTATAAAATCACTAGGAACATCATCATTCCCACTCAGCCATTCATACCCTTGGAAAATGAGGTCCAACTAGTATCCTTCTTAAAAATGTGGATCCACATAATGCTTTCAACCATACATTCTAATGGGAATGATTAATCCCACCTTTGAGTAACTCACATGGACCACCTTATTTTTTGAGGGGAGGGTGGGGATCATGGTTTCCTTTCTCATTGAGTTGTAGTTTCTTATCATCCTATCTTCCCTAAGAACTGGTAATAGGGAATCTAATATTGGGTAATCATATTTAATTTAATAAACGATGTAGCACTATTGATCAACTTATATATCCTATGTCATAGACATGAGTCAATGTGACTATCAGGTTTACGAAAACAAAAGAAGTTATATAAACTATATATCCCCCATATCCAACTCCCTTGGGGATCTATCATCCATCCATTAGTGGAAAAAGTGGACTTCTCAACATTTAGATCCTCTACTTCCTCATGTTTCTCACACTAAGAAAGAATCTCCTGTTATTAGTGTTCACTAGTCGTCATGAAATCCACATGACCTAAAACCATCAGTGGGCCTACTATTTGATATAATCCCTAAAAACATCCTTACACTAATTAGAATCATATTCAGTATAATTTGAAAAAAACACCCCAACCTAAAATGGGCCTCTTTCATTAGTGGGAACACCAATATAATTGAACTAAAATGACTTTGATTACAAACTAATTGGGATACGTGGGAAGCCTCTTTGAAGTATAAGTTTAGTGCCCGAAATCACCCAATTTTTCTCTAAGATACATCCTTTGGTTGAGTCATATATAACTTGAAAGTCCATTTTTCTTCCTTGTGCAATTCATTACCAACATTACTTTCCCATATTTCTGATAATACCCTAGACCACTATGGGGAAAACATTTTATCCAGGTCCCTTAGGGTGCTTCTACATTAGTCATACACATAAAATTAACTAATAACCTTAGTCATGGGTATCTTAGATGCATGATGTTAAACTTAATGTTTTAGTCCTTGTTCTATAAGAATAAAATGTGATGTGTCCCATTAAGTGGAATATAACTACGATTTTTTTATTCCATTCAAAATGATACATAAGATTCTCATCTTATGGGATTGATCCTGAAATAAAAGAAAATATCACCCCCTTGGATGATGGTAAATTCTATATAGCCCTACTAGGTGGCTTAAAACCAACTACCTAATGATTATCAATATAATTTTCTATGATCCCTATATAAATAGTTCCATCAATGGTAAACCTCGGATACATATAGATCCCTCCATTAATGAGAACTTATAATACAGACTTATGATTCCCAAACCATGTGTTCTAATAATTAATCGTTAGTTGAAGGGTGGTACAATTTTTAAGTGGGAATTAACAAAGGATTGATGAGCATATTTATGAATTTATTAGAGGGTCCTACAATATGCAGTAATCCCCCACAAGGGTGTAATGATACCTATGTCCCATACTCCTAAAACATGTGAGTCACTAATCATTGAAGGGTTAATTTATCAATAACCTCAAGACTTTGGAATTTAGGATCAAAGAAATATGTCAAGTGAGGGTGTTTTTGGGGGTTTCTGGATTCACGAACAACTTTTTGGAAGCTGTTAGAGAGTAGTAAACACAACATAAATTATTGTTCAATATTCAAACACCAAAAATCAATAATATGGTAATTCCTATCAATTTTTTATATAAATATTATTGTAAATGTATATAATATTAGTTGAAAATGTCTTTAATAGGTCACATATATTATTTCAAGAAGAAAAATCCCTTTAACTTCAATGTCACTTCATTAAACATAAAAAACAAAAAATATTCCGTAATGTATATTCATTTAAAAGATCCTTTGAAACATCTAAGTGATGTTTATATTAATTTATCGGTCATAAATTTTTTAAATTCTTGTTATTCTCTATTAAATAAATCAACGATTCCTTTCACATATTTGTAAAAAAAGTAAAACATAAATTTTCCATAAATTTGAATGAAAAATACACTATAATTTGTTTATAAAATGTGAAAAATGGGTGATGATGAATTTAAATATTCATAGTAAAATAACAAAAAATTACTGAAAACATTTTAATTATAATATTTTTATGGAAGAAAAATGATTTTTTATTGAAGAAATTAATATATTATGTTTTGCATTAAAATTATTTTTTCTGTCTAAACAGTAAATGAAAAGAAAAAAATGAAATAAAAATATGGATGTTTTGGATGTAACTAGACGATATGAAAGAAAACACTTATTTATTATATAATTATTATATAATTTTTCCAATTTAAATCATGCTCAAATAATAAAGATTAATAAATCATTAAAACATAAAACCCTCAATGCTTTGGTAAATTTTGAATCATAACCCCTAGAAAGATTAAAATAAAATTGAACAATGAATACCATGAAAATAAATTAGAATGTTATATGACATGTAAAAATGGATATTTATAGAACTAATTTTTGAATATTGGTTCATAGTATAACTTATAACTCAAAAATATAATTTTTGAAGGAAACGCCCTACCACAAGACTCGACATTCTTCATAAATATTACAAATTCATGTTTAATAAAAATGTACATAATTTAAATATATTATATGAAAATATTAATTTATATTATACTATATATTATTTAATTATAACATTTTATCATCTTTTTTTAACAATTATTTAATAAAATCACTATTTTAGGTGATAAATTCAATGTTTTTCTTGTATTTTTTGGTTTTGTTGTTTTTAGTCATATACATTGATCATGGTTTCATAATATAATTTTTCATTATAATTATATAAATAATATATATTTATATATATTATACAATTTTATGTTCATCCATATAATTTAGAGATAAAAATGAATATCACAATTTATGGAGACGGTAGGCAATACCTACGATTGAAAATAGTTTTCAATTTTCACTAGATGAAATGAAAAATATTTAAAAACAAAAATAAATTTTTTAATAATTATTATATAACATATATTACACATTTTTAATAAATATATATTAATTAATACATATTTAAATTGAAAATGAAAAACAAATGACATCGCTTGGTGGAGGCGGTAGTCCACACATAAGAATGAGTGACTTTATTATTTTCTATAATATTGGTATGAATGAAATTATATAAGATGTTATAATTTATTAATAGTAATTACTTATAAAATATCATATATATACATTATATACATCATTATATTTAGATGTAAAAAGAGGTGATGGAAAAAATTACATTGGATTGTGAGGTTATAGTCAATCGTGCACACGACCAACAGTTTCATTAATCATTCCATGGAAGAAGATATGAGATTTTTAATTCCATTAATAGAATAATAAATCAATATATTTTGTTATTTTTATTAATAATCAAGTATGTGTATTTTAATGATTTTTTAGAAGAAAAAATATGAAAGCACATGTTTAAGAACTATATCACTTCTTTGAACAACATATTTATTTTAATATCTACAGCCTTCCTACAATTGATTTCTAATCAATCCAAGGACAATAGATAATTTGGAGGTATGTATAGAAGTTATTTGTGTCTGTATTTTCTTATCATAAAGACTATTTATATGTGGATAAAAGATTAGATTGGCTGACTTTTTATAATTGATTTTAATGGCACACCTGTAATATTTCAGTGATTTAAAATAATTTCATTAAAATATATTTAAAGAGAAGTTACAAAATAGACCATTAATAATCCTTATAGGATATATGGTCCAAAAATGGAATGAAAAATATAAATTCAATATGTTTTTAGATCATTTTTACCCTTATATTTTTAGTTTATCCCCCCAGAATTCATTTTTATACCTTAAAAACTGTAAGAGTTTTTTACTTGTCGAAATATTAATTATAAAAATATATGTTAAATTTATTAAATAATAATAATTTTATAAATAAAAATATATAATCAATTTTATCATTTAAATTCACATATTTTTTATATCTTCACTTATTATTAAACAGAGAGACACATCGAAAAAGAAGTTTTTAGAAGAAATTTTTTTCTCCGATATGAAAATTTTATATAAAAAGTCCACATAAAATTTATTCCAATGACCTAAATAGGATTAATAATTATATAATGGAAAAATATAATTTTAAATTCTTTTTATATTTATATGTAATATTTTAATAACATTTAGGGTTAACTAAATATTAAAAAAATTAGTATTTTTTACTATTCATTAAGAAAATATGTTTATTTGAAAATTTTAAAAAATTATATTTATGATAATTTGATCTTATTTATTTCAAAATTAATTTTAGTTTTTTCAAAAAAAAATTTAAAAGTTAAAAAAAATTAAAATAATTGTGAAAAACAGAACAAAACTTCTTTCCAAATTAATTTATGTTTTAAGCATAAAATTAAATTTAATCTCATCCCATGGACATTATAAATATTTGACGAATGATAAAAAATTAGTTTGAATATATAAAATTTAAAAAGTTCTATAATTATTTATTAATATAATCTATATTAATTTATTATGATAAATATAGATCATGGGCATATAAATGGTTTTTCTATAAAACTATTTCTTTTACTTTCACAAGATTTTAAATTTCATTTTTAATTAATTTATAACCAATTCATTTTTCAACTAATTTGAATGAAATATTTATTTGAATTTTGATAGTCATATTCATATCCACTAATCTAATTGATATGAGATGACTATCACATGAATAAATAATATTTTAAAATAATATTGTGGTTTATTTAAACTCAATGTTTCATATTACACAATATATCAATGAAAATGAAATTATTTGAAAAAAAATATTCCAAAAAACCTTAGGGTGTTACAGTACTACTACATTAACTATATGCATCACATCCTTGATAGGCACAACTCATCTATTCGTGTTCTATGGTGTTTGATACATTCCAAGAAAAATAGAATAAAACAAAAAAACTGAGATAAAAAAGAAAACATATAATGGAAATATAAATTAGATTTTTAATATGATATATCATTCCAAAAATAGTTTATATTTTACTTCCATGAATTTATATAGATTCCATATTATAGTCTAGATAACTAACCATTTTTATTTGAATCTAGTTTTTCCTCAACTATTGAATTCAATCATAGAGAAAATAATTGTTTGATAAGAGATAAATATTTATATTTAATTAATTGTGATCCTATATCTTCCTATTATAATCTAATGTAAATCCTTATTAGTGATCCCAAATTGATTTTATGTTCTATATATATATAATTTTAATGAATAAAACAATGGGAAGCTAAATGAATATGAGAACAATCTCAATTTCTTCATCCACATAATATAGAGAAGAATAATTTTATACACATTTGTAGATTCGAAAAATAATGAATATAAAAAATGATATAAATGAATGGAAGATAATAAAACTTATGATCTTGAATTACAACTATCTCTACCACTCTTTAATTATCATTTCACTGTGGTTTCTTTTGAATTACTTAGTAAAATTTCTCACCTCATAATTCTTGAAAAAGCCTCTACATTGGTCTATGTGTCGTCTAATATTTATATGATAATTTTAGGATCCACTCCAAAATAAATTATTATATCATATAGAAGATACATAAATTCCATGACTCATTGGAATTATCCATTGATCTTGAATCTGTAGGCACTATGTTTATTGGTGACTATTCATTAGCCTCAACATTTAGTCACTAAAATTAATATATCCTAATTAAATTATCTCCCCTACCAATATGAAAATATTAATTCATTAATCCTCATTAGGAATCAATAATAATTAAAAACCTCTACCACAGTACATGATTTAATTAAATCACATGTCAACTACAACTAGATTGATTTTGTTATCTTTAACTCTTCATTGAATCATCATTGGATATGATCTTTCACAACTCACATTTAGTTTATTCTTCTTTATGAAAAAATTCCAACTCAGTAAAATTATAAATCATTTATCAAAACCCAAGATACATGTATTTTTATCCTTCAAACTAACATCTTACAAATAAAATGAAATTACAAATTAAAATATGGTTTTCAACTTAAATGAATCTGGGGACTGATCTGAGGATAGATTATAAGATTTAGAAAACCAAATAATGACTTATGTACAATATAATGAATAAAAAAATAAAATATATGTTATGTGTGTCCAAGTAGATATTATTAAATATATATGTACTTTATATTAATGTTTGGTCTTAAGTGATTCATTTTTGGAACCTGATTAGGATATTTCATCAATTCACATTCATCTTCACAACCAGAACAACACGAAAAGCATGGTGTATGATCCAGCATAGAACAATAACCCTGTAATTAGATAAATATAAATATCATCCCCCATTTTATTATATATAAAATTATTATACAACAATATATTCTTATTTCACGAATTAAAAAATCTACTGATCTTAATAACGTATTGAACTTTTTTGGTTAAAATGTTCTCCTAATTCAATATATTTCAAAAAATATTTCTTCTCTTGAATAACAATTAAAGAAATAAATAATTCATTCTTATGAATAACATCAAAAAAACGAGGTTAAAAAGTATCATCATTAAAACTAGATCAATTGGGCTTATCAACATCATAATGTCATCTTCATCAACTATCACCTAAAAATGGCACATATAGAGAAAAAAATATTTCATCAAATAAACATTTAGGATATGAAATCAAATCCTCTATGTGATTGGGCTTGAGAATAAATTTCACATAGAAGGTGACCCATGCCTTTTACCTATATCATTGTAGGATATTTTATATAAATAACAAGTTAATACAACCCAAGGATCGAAAGGACTGTTATATTTGGAAGACCAGGTACATAATATATAATCATGAATCTAATATAAAATGTAATTATTTTATTAGACATACTGATCATCTAAATCCATATGAACTAATAAAACAACCTAAGATTGAATGGGGAATACATATAAACAATATTGTTCTAAAATTCTATTATGGGAATAGTCATTATAAGAAATTATTTCATATGATTCAAGAATGCATAACATGATATCATAAAAGAAAAGGCCAATGAAAAATAATATGGTAGCATATAATGAATAACCTGAAATAATAATATCATAGGAATATGTGAAATGTGAATTAGTATATAATATTACATAAGCATACATCAAGTCCAAATGAAAATACATCATGCCATGGGGGACATAGTCCCATCGTGGATTAGATTTACTCCCTATTTCCACAGAAATAATATCATGAAGCATTAATATCACCCATTTATTTAGTGAAATATCTAGTTCTAACCATCATAACTTGTATATTGTTACATATTCCTAAAATATAAATCCAATGTAAGGCATAAAAATAACAATTTCTCATGGAATAAAATGGTATGCTTTAATTTGTCTCATAACACAGTAAAAGTATATTTTATCCAAATTGTAAATTTAGGAAGGAATGAAAACATTTCAATGTTTTTACATAAATGAATAAAAATAGGTCTCAAAATATGTTTTTTTATAAAAAAATAGCATGTTTAATGATTGAAAATACATTATATAAATGAATTTTCAAAACTATGGTTTAATGAACGAGTTATAGACCTTTTAAGGAAGAGTCAATTTTAATTGAAAACTAAGAAATAGTTGTTACCCGAAATATTTTACATTAATTATTGGAATCATGTATTTTATTGAATACAATAAAGAATTATAGTAGAAAAGGATTAGGGTAATTATATGTTCTGCTTCATCAGGTATAATTTTAAATAACACATTTGAGAAATGAACTTCAAGTATGTGTTACCACCAACACGGAAGGGTAAATAAGATAGGTATATATGTAAGAGACATATATTTATAATTAAGTATCACTAAATAAAATATATATGTATAATGTGAATTATATATATAATAGCAATAACCCAATAAAATAGGGGTTTATTAAGCGATCCATTACATTAGTTTCCAGAATCATTATGTACTTCTACTTAACATTTATGATAATCAAATTACATTCATTATATACATAATTCCTAAAATTTTACACTAATATTTCGTTTTATATAATATTATTGACTTATTTTATAACCATTTTAATGATATATAATAATTAATTTCATTATTCTCATGGCTGTGGTTTCTTGATTCTATGATCAGATCAGTTGTGGAAAATCATTGATGATTATTTCAAATAGGAATATAAATATAGAAGTAAAAATAAATGGAATTAAAAAATATTGATAAACTAATATAGTCATAATATCATTTTTATGACATAGGTGTTACTAATTTCCCAATGACATTAATGTTATATATTTAATTCCATTAGGAAACTTTACAGTCCATCAAATACATGGTTAATTTTATTTCAAATTATCTCTATATATTCATTAATATAGTGTTTATATGTTATAATATTTTTATAATCATATTATTTAACCAAAGTAACATTTTAAATTCCATCCTTTAAGGTAGTGTGGAAAAAATGTATATTATTAATAATGGCGGTAAACCAACCATATAGTAAATAGAAATTTAATTTCAACAACAGATGAATAGTGGGAATAATTTGAATATTACACCATAATAATACTATATTAGTATATTTAAGAAACATATGTTTTTATATATTGGTGAAAGCGAGAAAAATGGGTGCAGTATAAGAAGAATGAAATTTAAGTAGTTTAGTTGAAATGTTTACAAATTCCATTGGTTGAGTCTTATTAGGTTATCCCTAAATTCTCCATAAGATGGTCTATGGTGATATAGATAGAATTGAGACATGATACAGTGTATTTATTTGATAATGGGGAAGAAACATAAAAAACCCATGTACTTGATGATTTTAGGAGTGTGGTGGTCAGAGGTGGTATATATAAAAGGAGGATAGGGGTTTTTTTTAATTGTGTAATCATTAGGAAATTAATTTCACCCATGAATACCATTAGTGATATGTTTTGTAACTATATTAATAAAATTTTGAATGTTTTTTAGAAACAATGCGTTCTTACATCATTCACGAGTCAAAGAATCATGTTGTTGGATTATAATAATAAATATCGTATTATTTTGAATTTCACTATCAACCAAAAACACATATATTTTATAAAAATGAAAAAATCACAACATACATTTAATTTTTTATATTCCAATAATTAAATCCATTTACAACAAATGAATTCCTAAATTTCTTAAATTTCATTTTTAAATTTAAAAAATTAAGAAATATTAATTTAAATAATGTGATCTATTTTTGGACCCTTTCAATCCTTAATTATGGTCTGGGAAAAATATATTTTCATTATAATAAAACATAATATTTTTAATAAACATATTTTATTAAAATTGACATTAAATTAATCATTTTTATTTTTATAGAGAATAAAAATATTTCATTTATGTTTTGAGGAAATATAAACACTTATTTTATCATTTAATACATATAATTTCTTTTATAATGATATAAATAGGTCATATTTTCATTTGGTAAGATACCTAAATAATATTTTTCATTATTATAGGTGAGTGTACTATTTTAAATGCCATGTTACTATTCATAAATGTAAGATAACTATTCCAACTATCAAATTACACATTCAAATGACATTTTATTGTTACAACTATACTATTTCTAACAGTCTTATGGGTTCCATACTCTATAAATACTTAATATTTCATTCATTATTGATCTGATTATAATTTATATGAAGGATACATACAAATATATATATATACATTTTCATTAATCATATTTCATTCCTAAATTTCTTCTTCAATTCTATTATGTTGTTCGTATACACGATTATTCTAGGGGACCGAGGAGGTCAATATTTTTTTCTTATTATTTTAATTTATATTTTACACCATCATAATACTTTCAATTTAAGTTTTCATATTTATTATCTAAATTTACTTTTTAAATAAATATAACAACATGTAGTGAGTTTTATCCCAGGGTACATCTGCATAATATAATAGTATATTACTTAATATAATAGAATTAATTAATAAGAAGAATAATTACATTGATTAATATCATTTTCATTATATTCCACCCGCAATGATAAATTTAACAATTAATATTCTCAATTAAATACTATAATGCATGTAGGTGATGATAAAATATCATTATTGATTCATATGGTTCCCGTTCCCCATCCTTGTATATATGGTTTCACCATAGTACTTTTATTATGTGAGTTTTCTGGTTTTGTAGAATACCATCTTTAAGGTCTATTATCATTTCATGTTTTAAATTATAAGAGATATATTTCCAGTAATATAATCACTTAATTCATTGCATGATAGGGATCTGATATCTACTTATTCATGAGGCATATGTGGAATTCAACATATACTTTAGAAGGGGTTTGTGGGATTTCTAGTAGATAGGAAAAACCTAGATGCGATCAACAATCGTAAAGGGGATGATGTATTTTGGATTTAGATGTCCATTTTCCCTAAATCTCATGGTACAATTTTATCCATATATATGGATGATTTCATTATCATCAACATACATCATCAGGTCTCATAAATTATTATCATCATAGTTATTTTTTCAATTTCTAGTAGCCCAATTGTATCACTGAATGGTCTCGATAATTTATTATATTTCCTCAACCATTTTAGAAAATTGTATTTTCTATTATCCGACATCAACCCATCCTTAAATTATTCTATATATCCACCAATAATTTCCTTTAATTAAATGAATTTTGATTCCCGAGTGGAAGCTATTATTTTATGAAAACATGATAATTGGAAGATGTAGATCATGTCCCCTATTGATGTTCTTTATACATGATCTCAAAATGTAATCAAGTTCCAATATGGTATGCTGAAAATGAAAATACTTTTAGAGGTGATAAAATATATAGAAGTTCAATTAAGTTTCTAGATTATATAAGTTAACTTTCCAAAACCTAAAAGTAAATATTGAATCTTGATCAAATAAAAATCTATTAATGTTTTTCCTACAACGTCAACAATTCATTGATATATATCCATGCAATTTTATTTTGAGATAAATCATAACAAATTCCAATTAAAATATTAGTCTTTATATGGTGATATAACAAAACCCATATTTCATTATCTACTCTTCAATTATTTGGAATACTTGTGAACAATTCCATAGTGTTATTTTCTCATTTCATTATAGTTATAGGTAAAAGGTGTTACATTGGATTGGAAATTTTCAATATTTTCTTCACCAAATAAAAATAATTTTTTTTTGAATATTATTTGATCACTTTATCTGTATTGCCTCATCATTAGTCCTCTTCGTATCTTGATATATCCATTCTCACCGTAGGTGGATAGAGATGGTTGAACTATGTTAATCATTCAATAACTCTTCTTTATTACAATATTTGATGGTACACATTCTCATGAATGAAATCATACAGCCCATTATTCATAAATATTGAACACCAAGGATTTAACTTTTGAAAATGCTTCCACAATGTTTTGTATTTCTAAATCATCCCATTATGATGAATTTTCCATCTATGTATGGTATGACTGAGTAATCATTTGAGAAACAAACGATTATATTCTGTATTTAATTATCCTCATATCAATTAATTTCATTTATAATATTATTTAAACCTTATCAATTATCATTAATAAGATTGTTATAACTTCCCTTTATTGAGAATAAAAAACGTCATCTTCTTTCCCATGAACATAGTGGATTCGAAAGTTATAGTCAATTATAATTGAAAACCATATCCATTGGAAGATATTAATATCCTTTTATGATAATGATTATTTGAGTCTATTATTATCCTTATATATTTTACACTAATAACCATTATGATATTTTTGAAAAATATTCAAGGAGAAGATCACTACAAACTACTACAGATAATGTGTTAGGATGTTCATCTCATGTAGAATATTATTCTTTAATTGGTAGACTATCACTTTATCATTCCAAATTGTTACAAATCCCAAAACCGTTATTGAAATATACTTGGCTACAATGAAAATTTCCACATATGAGGGAATAATGAGAAATGGGTTACAGATAAGAATCTTTTTCAGTTACTTGAATCTATATTTTCATTCATCAGTCTAGAAATACAATACTCACTTCTGATTCATCATGATTTGTGGGTTTCATAGTTGAGAAAATTTTAGAATTTCTTTTTGTAAAACCATGAAAATCCATGGCTATTATGGATCTCAATTATATTTGTTAGTTTTGTCTTCTAAATATAATCTTTTTTATTATAATGTTAGATGGATTTCCCTTTAGGGGGATATCATTTCAAAATAATGATACCTCTTCTGTACAAACCTCACATTTTCTATACATTCATATATTTTATCTTCTGGTAAATTATATATCATTTTAATCAAATTATCCTCATTATCCTCATTGCTTGGGTGGTATATCATAATATCATAAATAAATATTACTTCCAATTTTTCTAAGAAACCTATAAATACTCTTTTCATTTGTCTCATAATGATTTATTCAGAAATAATGAGTCGAAAGGGAATCAATATGAACTCATTACGTACATGTATTCTTCAGAAACAATTATTTGGATACTATTCCAGCTTCACCATTGGATGGTGACTTCTAGGATAATGGTCCACCTTAGAATAATATAATGTCGCACATAGAATATTGAAAAGTTTATCTATCCATGGAAGTGGATACATATTCCTTATCATAATTTTGTTTATTTTATAATAATAAATAAAGAGACACATTGACCCATCAATCATCAAAATAAATAAGACACAGACACACCACGGTGGGATACAAAATATTATAAAACCATTATCTAAAGAGTACATAGACATATATGTTTTATTGATAACTCAACCTCCTAGTAAAAAGGAAGAATAATAAACTCTTTAAGGAATACACCAGTATAATCCCTCCCAATGGTCATGCCTTCAATGATTATTCTTTTCATGGAATCAATCATCCAATATAGATATTATTTCTCTTAAAGTTGTAACATATGAACTAAATAGAAATATTTAAAAGGATATTTTTCATTCTCCTTAAACTTTATAGAATTATAGAAGAACTCTGTATAGCAAGAGTGGTGTCCCACTACTGATTGTTTTTGTTGTATTTATATTAGGAAAGTATTCTATAGCCAAGAAATTATAAAAATTAAATAAATAAATTAGCAAGATATTTTTAGGGAGGATCAGTAGAAAAATAATTATCAAGGGGACTTATATACTTTGGATTCATTAATTTCAATGATTTTTACAAATAAACTAATCAAAATTCATGTATAATATTTGTTTTTGTATACTTCCACTGATCTTTCATGCTTTCAAATAGTGTGTATATATAGAATAAGAAACATTGTTAGTTATTATTGAAGTAATAAGTAGGTTACTTTACACAAAATATTGTTTAGTATTTTTCAAAGTAACATTGATCTCATATTCCCTTCTATGATATCAAGGCCTTGTACGTTTTTTTTTTAATGTCTCTAACAATTGTTATCTTAGTAAATATTCTTTCCTGCTACACATATTCCATTATTAGGAAACTCATTAAAATGTCCTTATTGTTGAAATAAAACTTCACTCCCACCATCGTATTAGTGGGTTTATTCACCTAAATTCAGTATTTAATTTCCAAATGACCCTCTTTTCCAAATATGAAAAAACATATAGTTCCCATGAAATGGTTCCTGGAATTCATTTCACATGTGGGTAGTTGAGTTTACATTCTTCTACGAGATTTAACTAAAGGTTACCTCGAATTAAACTCAATTTTATAATTTGTCTCTCAAATCCAATAAGAAAATTAAGTGTCACCAATCTATATATCAACCATAAGGGAATGGTGAAATTGTTGACAATGTTAGAAATAAATAATGATTTTTTGTAATATGGATTCAATCGAAAATATAAGAGATCCACCAATCATTTGGTGTTGATGGAATATCCATATATTCATGAAATCTTTTTTAGGTATTCATACAATTACATGATTAACATAATATCAATTGACATTAATCTAAGGAAACCTCCATAATGTTTATGGAAAATATTTCTTGGGAAATATTTATTGAAAAATAATTCTTTTATTACTTGTTATTGTGTGGAATCAATTTCATCATTAGAATTAATGGTCATGATTAGTTTTCACCACTGATTATCTTCCCGCTACATGTGATAAAGGGGAAACAAAACATTTTATTAATACAATCTTATTATATAAATTAGTACATTATATTTAAACAAAATAACTAATAAGTACTTACCAAATAAACTGATGTATAATGTATTTATAATACCATGTTCATAATACATATAAGTAAAACTAAAACATGAAATCAAAAAAAAATTATAATGCGTTCCTAAATACATTTGAGTTTATAAAACAATGTTTGATAAACTAGGTAATACATAAAAGAATGTAGCTATCTAAAAAGACTAGTAAGGGAATAAAAATGAAAACGAATCCAAATATGTGAGTAAAATTTATAACATGATATCATAAAATAAGGGATTCATGAGTAATCACATTTTAGTATATCATATGGAACATGATATCATAATATCAATATAACACATGAAATTTGGAACTAACACAAAACATGACAAACGAATTAGTCAAGACTAACTATATAGATAATATCAGGTAGTGGAAAAGCCCCAAAATAGAATAGGTTTATTCCATAATACCTTAAAATAAGTTTTATGAGATTAAAACATTTTACAATTCATTATAGAATGATATGGGTGAACACATTACAAAATATCCACGATCTATATGTTATAAACAATTGAATTCAGTCATAATTAATAATATAAAAATTTAGCAGAGAAATAAAATTTGATACATAATGATGTCTAATATCATAATTAATGGAAATTTAATAATGATGGTATTTTATAAATTATCAATAGGAATATATTACCCCACAAATGGGTGAATAAGATAGGTATATATAAGATATAAAAATATATATAATTTATTATCATTACACAACATTAAATAGAGAGAATGTTTGTTAAATAGTGATTGGTCATAACTAGAAGAATATAGTGGTTTAAAGAGATTCCTTACCCAAAGCCTGATTCATCATGTGTGTTGATTATTATTGGAAAATAAGAAAATTTTAATTTTAATTATCTTCTAATAATTTTTGTTAATTTTTTTATCCATTAATAATTTTTTTTATCATGCTATGTGAAATAAAATTTTTATTCTAGTTCATGTAAGATGTTTTTTATAATGTTCAGATCATATGTACAAAATCACATTATAATATTGAAATTGTAAAACAGATGTACCATGTCCACAAAAATATTTCTAAAATTTAACAAAGGGTTATAATATTAAAGAAATATATTTATAATGTCAGTGGAAGCTCCCAAACGGATTAACCTAATATGGATAAAACATTACCATCATAAATTGAAAATAAATATGAAATTGTACCTAAAATGAAGAATGCATATAATTTTATGTATGTGTCCATGTCTAAAAAAGTGGAGAAAGCATAAATCTCTTAAATTACTGAGTCTAATAGATTTTCCATTACATTAGATTCTTGTAAAGATAAACACAAAACGAAGA
Organism: Viscum album; assembly: GCA_963277665.1. Lineage (NCBI taxonomy): Eukaryota > Viridiplantae > Streptophyta > Magnoliopsida > Santalales > Viscaceae > Viscum > Viscum album. The sequence goes on along the minus strand of OY728130.1, from coordinate 820,783,628 downwards.
TGAATATGAATATTGTATTTGATTATAGAAATGGTTTTGGCCAACCAAATCATGATAGGAAAGATAAAAAGGTTTCTGAGAGGCATATTCATAAATATGATTACTATGGACATTCAGGGGTAAATATTTTTTCTATGGATATATAAATTTTTTTGGTGGATTCTAGAATATGTGGAATATGTGTTCATTCAAACAATTTCATTACTAAATTTCCAAAAACTATAGAATTCAATGTCTATGGTGGTCTAAATAACATCAGTGGAAAAAGTCATAATTGGTTCTTCTAAAGAAACCTATGAAGTATTGTGTAAAAATTTTAAATATGTTCCAAACATTGGAGATTATTTGTAAAATATATCATCATAGACCCATTTTCCAATGTTTCCATGTTTTTTTATTGGCACAAAAAAAAATTCTGAAAATTCTCAGAAGCTGGATGTTGAGAAATATAATGGAGAGAGAAGAAATATTTTTATTCAAACTGCACTTATAGCTATAAAAGGGGGAAAACCATTACTCATGGATAGTGGGTTTTATTCTCATACAACAAGATATATTAGATTTATGTTTAATGTGAATGACTTCAAATAAGGAATAGTGATTGTTGGAAATGATAGATGTCTTATAAGTAATGGTCTTAGTCTTGACTTCATTGTTGATGTCAATTAGAAATCCAATACAGATTTTTTTATAAAATCAAAAAACTGCCTGAGAAGCATTTCAAAACATTATTATGAGTGAAGAAATGTTAATCTTTAAAAATTCAGGTTGTACTGAAAATTGAGGATGATGAAAAAATAGTTACAAATGGACAACCTACTAAATGAATGTTCTTCTGTGATAGTAATGATAAAAATTTTGTTACTTAGGCATGGTGTAAGTGAATCATTTTGGGAATAATAGGAATAGAAAAATGTGTCGTAAGAAAATGAGAACTACATCAATATAAGATAACTTCTTGGGTATTAATGATATGTCAAGAAGAAGATATTGTTTTTAGAATATTTTTCAAAGGGTAAATATAAAAAAAAATTGTAAATATAAAAGTTTAACTATATTCCAAATGACCTCTATAACTTCTTCTTTTTAATATATGTGGGCTAATTAGATAATATTCAACTCATAGAGATATGTTTCTTTAAATCTAATTAATGACATCACTCACATTAATTTTCTGACATCTAATAATCATAAGTTAGATTCTTGAAAAAAAATTAATAGTTTATAAAGGAATAATTAGAATGAATGTGAGTGTTTAGTGAATAAGTTGAGAGAAAACAATGTTCACGAATAAAAAATGTAATATTTTTAATGTTATCATGAGAATAAATAATTTTTTTAGGATGTTACTAGAATAAAAACTCCTCATCAAAATTGTGTTGCTGAATGGAATAATAGAAGTCTTTTTGAATAGGGGAGAACTATGTTAATTGAACATGGTATCTCACATTAATTTTAGTGGAATTCCATGAAAACTACTATATATATATATATTAAAAACTATGGTTTGTATAGAAAAAGTTAAAAAATGACTCCAAATGAATATTTTTAATAAAAAATCAAAATTTAAAATAGTTAATATTTTTTGAGAGTCCATGAATCAAAAACAAATAACGGTGGAATCCATTGAAAGATTGAGATGTCTAGTGCAGATTTAATTTTTCTTAGTTATGATCTATAAATAAGAGGATACATATGTTTCAATAAATATTACATATGACTATTCGACTCTTTTACTGTTAAAGTTAATGAAAATATAGATGAATATGAACATACCCTTGTATATACAATTAAGGTGGAGGAATAAGTAATTTCTGATGAGAATTTTGATAGGAACAAAAATGATTTTAATTATACTTAAGATGAATTAGACATAGAAATATCTAGTGATGATGAAAAATCTTCAAAATATTATCCCAAACTATGGATCCATGTTTTGGCTAAAATCATTATTAGCGATTTTCATAAAAAGGATCAAACAAGATGAAAATCAGATGATTTTTTATATAATTTTTTTACTCAAAAGAAGATTCGAAATATGTAAATGAGTCTTTTGAGTATCCCTAATGGGTTTAGAAAATCGATAAAGTGATTTATTAATTTTTAATTAATGATAAATAGAAAATCATACTTAAATCAAATAAAAAAATGTTATTGGAAAAAATGTGTTCTCTAGAAAAAATTTAATGAAAATAGTGAAGTGATAAGAAACAAAAAATGATTAGTAGGGAATGTATACTTATATATTAATGGCTGATATTTTTATGAGATTTTTTCTCTAGTTATAAGATTTTAAATAATTTGAATATTTGTATTATGGATGAAAAATGAATTTAATTTTTTTAGACGGTTTTATCTTAAAATTTTTGAATGATTATCTTGATAATGATGTTTACATTAGAAACATATGTTTCTTTATTGTTCGCAATGTTGAATGATATGTGTGAATATTATGTAATTACATGTATAGAATAAAACAAGAATCAGTATCATAGTATTCCAGATTAGTTACCTACATAAGAAGAATTATTTTTTCAAAAGAAGTGTTGACATTTATCTTTACATCAAATAAAGTTAGGATTTTTACCTCATCATAAATTTGTATGATGTTGACACTAACATATCTGGAAATAATGAAAGAACATTTGAGAATTTTCTAAAGAAATGAATTTTTTCTGAGAATTAAATTCTAGAAAAAATTAAATACATTCTTGGGTTTAAAATATTACAATAGAAAAAAAATATTTTTCTTTCTAATAAATAGAATGATATGGATCTTCTTATGATGTTCATCATTTAAAATTAAAAAAAAAATTCAATAAATATATCTATGGGAATGAAGTTTTCTAAATATAAATAACATAAGGAAGTTGATTTAAAATTTTTTTGAAAGATGATTGGTTGTATTTTATATTTGAATGCCTCAAGACTCAAAATTTTTTATGTTATCAACTTATATGAATGATTTTGTAGTTCACCAAAATAATCACATTATTTTATGGAAAAAAATATCAAATATATCATTTGAAGATATCTTTTAGAATCAGGTATGATATCACAGAATGTGTTGAATTTATATGGGTATTCCGATACTGATTTTGAATAAATGTTTTATGATAGATGTTCCATATCTATTGGTGTTTTCATTCTTGGAAAATGTTATGATAGTTGGCACACAAAAGGTTGAATTTAGTAAATCTTACCATTAATGAATGTGAGTGTGTTTCATCCACTAAAGATAGTACCCGATATATGTGGATGAAGGCTTTGATTGATGATTTACTTGTTGAAGTAATGTTTCTCATTATCTTGGGTTGTTATAATAAAAGTTTAATCAACCTTCTATGAATCCTTGTGAAACATTTTAATTCATAAAATATAGATATAAAAAGTCATTTTATTGAATATAATTTGGAGATTATTGAATTAAAGATGGATTATATTACTACATAGAATTAATTTACAAACATTTCAAAAAAAACAATTACTAAAATATTCTTTTATATAAAATGATGTTGAACATGTGTTTAAAACATATTTCTCATCAGGGATCAATTATGGGTTATTATGCTCTATCATCTAGTATTTAGATAGTTTTTTCAAGGGGTAAAATTGTATCATGAGTGAACCCATTATAATGTGATAAACCTTTTAAGGAAGCATGTAAATTGGTGGAGTTGTGGGTTTGATGTGAATCCAACAAGTAATAGTATGAAAAATTGTAACTATTTGTTGAAGTGGTTGTGGGAAAGTACTATGTATATGAAAGTGGAGGAATACATGAAATTGGGGATTTATGATAAAAAGAAAACATGAAGAGGTTTCATGAGTTAGTACTTTAGGATATCATGGTTTTACTATTAATAATTAGAATCTCCATAAATGAGCTAGCTCATGTAGGATTATAATTATTGATAAGTAATATATATCATGAGGTTTAAATGTTTAGTAATTTATGAACATTAGTTGAAAATAAAATTCAAATGTGTTGATTGTGAGGACCATGTTAGATGCGAGTTTTATTGGATGTTGGATGTTTTTTCTTAAAATTGTTGTCTTTTTGTCAAGAATACATCTATCAATTCACTTTGTAATATATGGAAATCGAATCTGACATACCAGACCCAAAATTCATAAGAAATTCCATCAAAATAAGGATATTTTTATGGAATTAAGGCTTATTATACTCACCTCATTTTTTGGAAAGAATGGATGATTATAATGATAAGTTATATCATTTTTTATATGAATTTGATGTAAATAAAATGGTGATTTTCTATTTTTAAATTCACAATAGTTATATGTATGTAATAATCGTTTGATGTAATAATTATGAAATAAAGGGGAAAAACCTTTGATACCAATAATTTGGGTGTTTAGAAAATAATGAATGATTTTATTGGAATGTTATAACACATTTCAATGTATGTCAGATGATATTGTGTAGATATTTATCATTCTAAAACTTATCAGTGTAATGATACAAGAAGAAGATGATTCCTTAAAGAAGTTATTAAAGATGATGTTTTTTTATCTCAGTTCATCCATATGTGATCCCCGAAGGTAGATTTGTTTGAAGGCTATAAAGGATTATCCAAACATAAGAAAATGAATATTATAGTTTTTAGTAAGACCAATAATCCACTAGATATAAATTTTTATAGAAATAACATGATGGTGACAAAAAAATTGATAAATGTATCTAAACATGAAGTTAGTTAAACACTTCTATATGATGTATTGTCACACTGATTATTAGAGTTACACTGAATCTGATCATCAGATACATTGATAGTTTCAAAAGGTATGTAGTGGCTAAATTTTTTATAATGGGAGTTTTTGGGACTAGTGAAACTAAAGAAGAAATTTATGTTTTAGGGATAAATACAAAATCAGATCAGGCCAATCCACAATATAGTAACTATTTTAACAATGAAATTTTTTGGTTGTTTTCAATTGGTTCTGGAGAGAATTAAATATATTAATTTCTTATTATTTGGTTCAAGAAGAATATAAGTAATTTTTGGTTGATAATTATGTTATGATTCATCATAAAAAACCAAAAACCATTTATCCAAGTGATGTAGAGACTTATCCATCAGAAACATGCAGATACTAATAACATTAAAGGATAGTAGATCACCTTTATGAAAAATGAAGAAAATAATAATTACGTCAATTAATGAAATATAGTTGTTTATGAGATCTAATTTTTTAGAAACTGTTTGATTAAGTTGATCATGCCAATTCTAAAGTGGTTTTGAATAAGTATAGGACTCATTCAACATTTCAACTCTTTTTCTAGAAAACAAAGTTTTTTGAAGTATAAAAAAGTAGAAATGATGTTTTTGGTGTAATGTTTTCAAATCATTCATTTATCAGATATATTGGAGAATTGGATCAAGGTTTTTATTATTTTGAGTAATTTAATGAAGAATATGATGTTTCTAATGTAATGGGAAAATACAAATTTTAAATATGATGTGGACTAAATTATTTGAAGAATGTAGAAAGTGAGATAAGGTTTTCAAAATATTTTAGATGTTTTGAGAAGAAATTATAGGAATTAAGAAGTAGGGAAGAAGCCATAGATGTACCAGAAATTGAAGGTAAATATGGATTTTATGAAAATTGGTTGAGTGTGAAATTATTTTAGAATCCTACCCAAACCCTTTTTGGATCACCTAAAAATAGGGGAAATAATTTTTTACTTTAAAAAAATGAACTGTTTAATTGAGAAGGTAGAGTTTGGAATATTTCATGGGAAAAATGTTTCCAGATTCTACATTCTATAGGATTTTTTCTAGATATAATAAAAAAATGAGATGAGATAAGATCACATTTGGAATATCATAGCATCAAAATAGAACATCATACTAGTCTTTATAGACCATGAAAGGATCAGTTCAATGTAGTTTTAGTTTTATTCTGGTAGAGTATTATTTTATAATACTAAGAAATGATAGTGGTATAATCAAACTAATAAATCATGATGGGTATCATTAAGATGTGTAGTATGTTATTACATAATGTATGGTGGAAAGGTGAATATTCATTAAGATCATATTTGGTAATGTTTATAGGGTATAAAAATTAATTTTTTGGATTAAAATATCTAATGTTTCTTAACTTGTTACATTAATTTTATTACATCGTTTTGTGCTACTATAGGTACTTGAATTGTTGAATTGAACATATTGCTACATTAGTTTAAGGTAATACTCAACTCATTGTATCCACAAAAACATATATATTTCCTCTGGACCATGTGGTATTGTATTGCATCCATACCATGTCAAGGGATTGGATACTCTTATTGAGTAATGAAACCTATGAATTCTTGTTTTCTTATGGATATGTGCCCGGACTTTTTTCTGCTAGGTAACACCTATTTAACATGAGGTGATGGTTTTCTCAAAAGAAAGGAAAATTAAAAGAAAAAGTTATTAATGATTCAACCCCTACAACCTCTCAGTTCTAAATTGTCCTTTCTAGGAATTATAAAAAGTAAAATTATATTTTTTTATAAATTCTCACCCTTTAGAGAAGAAGAACGAACTCTAGAGGATGCAAGATGTGATTTAGAAAGAAGGGTTCTTTTAGAAAGTATATATATTATTGAAAAAATAAAATTTTCAAACATGTATATCACTAAAAAAGAAAAGGTTAGGGTAATGAAATGATTTATATGTAACATTATTGGAACATCCACATTGAAAATGGTGTGAACATGGGAAAACCTAGAGAATGATTGATGTGTATGGAAATCCAGTTCCTTTCGGATGAATGTGTTCTTTACACGGAATTAATATCCATCATACTAAAACATGATTCATATATAATAAAATAAAAAACTATTCTACAGTTAATTGATTTATTATAATGTAATTTTGACCCTTAAATTTCATTTTAATGAGTTACACTGTTTAATTTGATTATTCCCTGATCATTGGTTTCATAGTTTTCTGGATGGTTCCCTTTAGTGTAATTCCAGGAGTACATTTCAAATAGATATAAAACTATAAAAGTGAAATGAAATTCAATTTATATACATAAAATATATTAAATTACCCTCTATATCATATTTTCTAATATGAATATTATTCATTAAAAAAAAATTTAAATTAATATTTTGGAAATTTTTTAACGACCATCACAAACTAGTATCATTATATTTAATATTATTTTTATATATTGGATACAACACATGATAAAATTTATAAAATTTATATTAATTATTTATCTAACCAATATAATAGATTCATTACAATAAATTATTTTGGTAATAGAGAAATAATATTCATCATCAATGAAGGTATTGAATCAAAAAATCATGGATGATGTTTTAATTTTTAAAATAAAAGGAGAAGAGAATAATTTTTTTGATGGATATTTATTAAAAAAATCAATATTCTAGAATATATTTTATAGTAGAGTTATCATTCAACTTTTGATTGTCTAGGTAAATAATTAATGATTAATGAAATTAAATTAAAAGAGAAAGAACAATGGTTTACTTGTTTAATATCTTCTCCAAGAGAACCACCATAAGGAACTTAGGAATGGAATTTTTTAGAGACCAGAAGCTCTTTCGCATAGTGAATTGTCTTGGTAAGGTAATTGGGAATAATTTAGACAAGGTACATGTTGTGGAATATTTGAGAAGAAGAGGTGTTGTACAATGGTTTTTATAGTGGGAGGGTGGTGTGTTTTTATTATTATATTCATTGGATTATATTTTTTTTTCTAAGGTCAATAACTAAAATGAATTCATATTTCTAAAAATTGAAAATATTTTAGTATATTTTAATCTTATGGGTACTTACATTATTAAAAGCAATAATATCCATGTATTTTTCTTAAAATCTAAAATATTGTAAATTAATGTATTTTAACATTCTTCTAAATATAAATTATTCTAGAAAAATACCAAAAATTCCATGAAACCTCTTTTCAAAATTTCAATTTCAAAAATGGACTCATTTTTAAAAATATAATTTTTTATTTGTGATGAATTTAAGTTTTAAATAAAATCAGTAATTATGCAAAGAATAATGGTTCTAATATTGTAATAACTTTTATGACACGTTGATAGAATAATTAAGGTATCATAATAATGAATAATAAATATAAATTAAAAATAAAAAATTTATAAATCTATTATATGGAAGTAATTATTCTTTTATTTTACAATCTTACTTACAAAATTGTAGATGAACATTTTAATTTTAAAAAATTCAAAAATAGTCACATTATCATTTCTTAAAATATTTATTTAACTGTAATAAGATATAATTATAAAATATTTTTATTTATATGATGCCTGAAATTTATTAATACATTCATATGTGATGTTGCAATTCTATTGGATTGATTAAAATTCATACTGGTTATAAGACTATTCCCATAGTCTACTTCAATTCCATTAGTATGTGTTGATTATTTTCTATAAATAAAATGTAGTTAATTCTTAATTTATAAATGAAATGTTTTTATGGGGTTGTAAATGTAAATTATTCATTTGATACTATTTATAATAATTTTTGTAAGGGATACTCCATTGTTAAAATTTTTGGTCATTACCTTCTTCTTCCAGTTTTAAATTTATCACACTAAATATTATTTTACAATATAATGGAATTAGATGATGGTATTTCTCATACATCAATCCCTTTTATTATCTCAATGTTGGCCATGTTATAATTGGAATAACCCTCTTCTCCATATTTTATATTGGAAACAACTTCATCCAGGTCTACATTAGTATTTCTGGTGATATCATCCAATGAATAATTCATTTTATGTTTTCTATATCCAAAAGAATTATATAAGTGGTTATTAGACCCATTATATCTATACAAGGAACTATGATATTATAGGGATGTTAAACCCCTAACAAATCTCTTTTGTTTTCAGTTATTACTAGGCATACTCACTCCCTTTCAGAATTGCATTGGAACTTCTTGTGAATGGGTTACTTGAAGGTAACCTCCACACAACATCATCAAATGTGATCTTTTGGGGGAATTGGGTTATGAGATGGTATGAATTGGAAGGATTCATCCTTTAGTGTATATCTTAATTGTAAAAGACTGATATCTTTTATAGATGAGGTTATGGTATTATTTCTTCACCCTTATGGGCTTGGTTTTCTCCCGTTATATAATTCTCATGGACCAGACTGATTTTTTTCCTTTAATAGAAGTCATATGATAAAATTACCACACTCCATACAGACTAGGCAACTGAAGTATCATTGATGATGTTTCTTCTATAGTTTCTATTTTGATCTTATGCAACCACATTCAAGCACACTCGAAGTTCAATATATTGTATGAACCTTAGCCACCTGAATATGTTTTAATTTTTGATATCTAACAATTGTATTCCATTAAGAAAGTCACTATCTTAATATTCTTAGATTCATGGTGTAGGTTTCTTTTTATATCATTCTATACATCCTCTTGATGCATATGAGACTTGTTTAGGTCCAATTCTTACTGATTGCACCACCGTTTGTGAGTAGGGCACATATATTATTAGTATCTTAATGTAATAGAACTACAATATTTAAATTTTCATTAATTTTGATGATAAAATATTGTAGTGAAATAAAAATATTCATGTTCACGACATCCTTGGATATGGCCCTTGGGTGGGTGTAGTGATGATCACCAAATATAATTCTTATAACACATTGAGGCATGCAATTTGAACATACATTATATGTTTTCCCGATATTGGACATCATGTGGATGGATGGGCCACCAATTCAACTTATCTATAAATATAGTCTATTACCTTAACATGGTAGGCATGCCATTTATTGATGTAATTTCATATTCATGTGATGGGTAGTTGTCCAATGGTTCATATGGATGTTGTGTATTCATTGTTTTCACATTACCTTTAGAATTTTCAAATAGAGAAGGGGTCGAGGACCAAAAAATGATGGGTATATTATCCATAGAAAATTTACTTCTCATGAGTAATGTGATCTCATCATCATCAATTAGATATTTCTCTACCTGATCTACCGAAACTGGTTCTTTCCAATCTGATTGTTGTATAAATTTGGATCAATAGGGATCACATTTACAATGATTGAATGAAAATCTTGTAGAGGTTTTTTAGAGGATGTATATTTTTCCATACTTTCCTCTAGATGAGATCAGATATCTATTTTCAATGACAGAGAATTAGGCATGACTATCCTACCCTCCCATGTGCTACGTAATATGATAAATGTATCACAATTAATTCTATAAGGTGGTGGGGGACCTCCATGTTGAAAAGAAATATCACCCCAGAATGTGCATTTATGGTAGTTGAATAAAATGGGAAGACATTATTACTATTTTATTTTTTAAAGTTTAGGAGCGAGTATATGGATTTTAACAAGAGGCAAGATCTCATGATCAATAACTTTATTACTAAAAGGGAGCCATCGTGGTAAATATTATGCGGAGGACATTAATATTTATAGATTGTTATTTGATAGGGGGCCTTCACATCAATGACCACTACTTATATAATTTTGTACATGAATAGTAGGTTCCTTGGCCACTGTTTATTGGTGTTTTATTACATCAAGAACACCATAATTTAGCATTGTCTGGTTCTGAGTATGCTCTAGAATTCCAATTCACCTTTTGTGGGATTTCAACAATGTAATTATACATTACTTATCTAGAATCGTGTTTAATAGATAACAACTGCCATGTACAAGAGAGGGTTTGAGAAACTCATTTGTTGATATTTTTGAATGCTGAAATGCCTCTGTGGTTTCAACATTGATATATTCTTCCCTATAATGACTGACATAATTGATTAATGAAACATAGTTAGAATGATTATGATTACACAATAAATCCTTCTAATAATGACAAAAAATTTCATTAAAAATATATTTGAAGGTTGTAGAAATACATTTCTTCTCCCGAGTGACCCTCTCATTATGCTGATATACAAATCTAGTTGTATTTCATGGGTCATATGTCTTAATCCTTAGCACAGATTCCTAAATCATTATATCCTTGAATCTTTTTAATATAGTTAGTTTTAATTGACTATTTCCCTTCCATTAATTATAGGATACGATGGATGCGATTTTCTGCTACGACATGATTGTACAACAATTCAATGGTTGGAGAAAAAATATTCCCCTACTATTTCATACATTTATTACTGGGATATACTAAAAATAATCATGTTTGGGGGAATATACATGTGTGTTCATCCCATTAAATATCAAGGAATTCCTATTGTTTACACTAGAATATAGATTATTTTATTGGAAGAAATGACATGTATAATAAATTATATGATCTGGAACATATGTTTTTTCAGTCAATATTATTTCCTTATGACTTTTCCATTCCTATATGTTTTAAAAATCACAAACACATTATCTTATGAAAAATTATCTATCCCTAAGGATTATTTTCAAAATTATAATTTTATCTCTCTAAGGATATTTTAATTCTTACCCCGGTTTTCATTATTTCATTTTGTGTTTTCTCAAAACAGAGTACATTTTACTACTTGTCTAAAATTTGGAGCCATAGTAAAACCCACCAAATCTTACAGTTCCTTGGATATAGAGTCTTCTATTTTTAGACTTGGAATTCACTAAAATCCAGACTCTGGATTATTTGAAATTTAGACTCCAAATTCCTTGAATATCAAACTCCGACTTCACTGAAATTCATACTCCAAATTCATTGAAATTATTACCTTGAATTCTCTGAAATTTAGACTATTAATAATCTGAAATTGAATCTATGAATTCTCTAAAATTCAGTCTCTGAATTCTTTTAAATTCACACTCCAAATTTATTGGAATTCAGACTCTAAAATCTATATAATTCAAATTCCTAAATCATTGTAAACCAGAATCTTAATATCCATGATTTATAGAATCTGTTTGTTTAAATGTTTAGACTCCAAATTCAATTTTTTCAATAGACTCCAGATATTCCGATTTGGTTAGGCTAATCTATTTTCTTAAAAATGAATAAAACAATGTTATACAATTTCTTTATAACTAACCGTTGGTTGAGTGACACATGTATATATCCTTATAAAATTCAAGTAAAAATATTAATGTGTGAGGAGGGAGGAGACCGTTGATTTTTTTCTTATATATAGGATCTCATTTGAACATAAACATTATCATTTCAAGATTATATAGATTACATTTTGTGAAATGATTTCTAGAGATAGAATTACTCTAATTCATTGTGGGTTTCATGAACATCTTGTTCATCCCTTGACATCTTGTTTATCTTGCTTCATGTGACAATGATTATTGCTGAATACAATTGAGGGCTTCTGGGGATAGTAAGTTAGAGGTTTCATGTAACTTAATGATTCATGGCATGTGAGGATAACAAGACATATTCTGATATACCTATCAAGGGATTACCATAGTATTGGTAAGACAGAGTTTCTTAAAATTATAAATCAAGGGACCTTTATCAAAGGTCGATAGATACCCAAAATGTTGGATGAAAAGATTTCCTAATTGTTAATTTTTTTCGATTTATTATTTCAATTGTATTTTGATAATGGAATAAATTATTACATTAGTATACATTCTTATACTTTACCTGCTATGATATATATAATTCTATACGCTTTTAAGAAGAGTCATCGTTTAAGAAAATATTTCTTATGTTTTATTTCTCAATTCATATGTTCGAAACCTATGAAATATTGTTTCATATAACTAAAATATGATCTATGAATTTACCTTCATTAACTTTTTTAAACATAGTTATCTTTATGGTTAAAAAACGAATGTTTTTAAACTTGCATTTCACCCATATTTTATTTGAGCATGTACATATAAATATAATGTTTTGATCCTACAATTTGAATCATAAGAGGTATATGAAATACATATTCTAAAATATAACTTTTCATGCTCATATTCCCCTTGTTCTAAATTTTATTCCATAATTTTTCTTGTTCATTTTTTTCTTTTATGTTTTTTATCTATTTACATTTTCATTGAAAAAGATAACTTCTTATAGAATGCAGGTATAAATGTTGGTTCCATTCATAATCTAAATCCTACCATACAAAATGGTTTTATGGAAATGATTATGAGTATTGTATAGAGAGAATGTAGACCATTATAATTAACACTAGAGTGGATAACATTTTTATGCTTATTGGTGATTACAAAATCCTAGAAAAGGATGTCAGAAGCTTCACCAATGAAGACAAATAAGAATATCTACAAAAATACAAATTATACAATACTTTGTTATGTTCCATGACCAGGAATATATATATATATATTCAGATATCATCATATTAAGAATCCAATAATATTGTGATGAAATTTGAAGTCCCACACTAGGGTACATCCTAATTTATAGAAACCATAAGAGCTGTGTTAAGAGTTGAATATCATGGATTATTAATATTTTAATGGATAACAAATATGAATAGTTAAATACATATTAATGACCATGGTAAATTTTCTGAAATGTTTTGGAGAAAAAGTTTTAGATTATGAAATTCTTGTGCACATGATTATAGATATTATGCCCAAAAAGTTGGAATCCAAAATAACAACCATTGATGAGAATAGTAATGTTTCTAATATTACCCTTGATGAACCTTTTGGAAGTCTACATCAATATGATACAAAAATAAAAGAGATACTTAAATGAATAAACAGAATAAGTGAAATAAAAGCGTCACTTATACTACTAAAAAAATAAAGACTCCAGAAATGATCACAAGATCTATGTCAATGAAAGTCACAATTCTAGTTAACTCTAGTGAAAGGGAACATTCTGAAAATGTGTTAGAAAATATTTATCATAGGATGAAAAAGATAGTGGGAAATAAAGGCTTTCAATATATATATAAGATGAAAGAACTAAAATAAATGAAATACTCTGAAGTCACTTTCTATGAATGAAAAATAGTCAGACAGAATGATGAATCTATCACTAATGTATCTTTGAATGAAAATTATACTAAAAATAAATAATATATGTCATTAGATGAATAATTTTCTTATTAGGAAGAGAACTCTTTAAATTCTTATTAATAAGTTTCTAGGATTTCAAAACATCTTAAATGTGAAAATTGTAGGATAAAAAAGAATTTAGTGATAGAAAATTCTATAATTTCTATTTTAACTAAAGAAGTATCAGATCATTCTACGGATCTTGATAAAAAAATTATTTTTAATGTGTTTCTAAAAACCATAAGGATGTTAATTTTGAGAAGGATAAAAATTCAAATGATCTTGAAAATACTATTTCTTAGAAATTTTTTTTAAATGCTAACTAAAACTCCAAAAATAATGACCCTAAGGATAAGAATTTAGTCATTAATCTGAAATATAAAATTTTTCCCTTAGAGAAACATTTATCAAATTTTACATTAGGAATGATAAATTTTGATAAGATGTATTCTAAAATTCATCCTTTATGGAATAATTTCAATATTTGGTTATACTCTTTCAAAACATGTATTTAGTCATAATTATTTTGTACCCAAAAGTGATCCTTTGTTTACTAAATTTCAACGTCATGGACATTGGGAGAAATTTTTTTCTTTAAATAAAACCCCATAATTCGGTTTAATAAGGCTTATTTTTCTATGAATATGTGGGTACCTTAACATTATCTTTCTAAAATTACCCGGATCTAAGAATGTCTGGATTCTAAAAGTCTAACACTTTTATTTTTAGGAAAATAAAAAAGTACCAACATAAATACATGGTAATGGATTGTGGATGTTCCGGGAATATGAATGGTTACAAAAACTTCTTTGAAAAGATTATCAAGATTATAGGAGATATCATCCTTCAATTCATTGTAATGAAAGAACAACTTGCTAATATTTATATAAAATCATTACCATCAGATATTGTTTAATACATTAAACAAATTTTAGGAATGATAACCAAAAGGTATTATTCCATATTAACTTTTTGGTGAAACCTATATCATTAAATTAAAAACTCCCTCTCATAAATGGAGTACATGTTCTTATTAACATATTTTTTTCCATCATAAATTATTTTCATAACCAAAATTATTCGGAACCCAAAATTCTTGAATCATGAATTCCCTTAATAAAATTAGAGAATAAAAATTTTTCACTATAAAATTATGGAATCAAAATTTTTCTTTTCTTATCAAAAAATTTCGGAATCTATTTTTGTTATAAAATACCATATCTACACTAAAATCCATTTCCAATGAATTTTAGATTTTATGTTTCCGTATATTATTTTTTGAAATTGAATAATTTACCAATTGGTATTTTAAAAACAATTATCATATTCACTTTTTAAAAATATTTATATTTCCATAAAACCATAAAAGATTGGAACATACCAAAATTTTATCTAGAATTAATCCCAACCATCATATTATATTGTGCTTATCTTAACTGTTGGAACAAATTAGGAATTCAAACCGTCACTTCAAACACCCATATAAAGGCCCCATATTCCTCATCCCACGCCGGTTTCAAGGATTTCTTTACTGAATTTGTGCCTTTCTTCAAAAAGCTCATTCCTCTTTTCTATGTTTTCTTAGAATCAAGATGTCGTTGGAAGCCTCCCTATATGAACAATTATCTTCAACCAAGGAAGTCAGTGAATGGAAAATATCCAGGGAATGGTTAGTTGAACTGAGATTTTTTTTCCAAGTATAATTTTTTTATTATGTAAAATATTAATCATAATTGAAGGGATAACTTTTGTGTAGCCAATCCGAAATGTTAGAATCTGTTTTATCCAGTGTCTCATAGAGAATTATACAATATAAGAAGCCTTTATAATGAATGTGGAAGAGAAAAATTATCCTTCAATAGTTATGGGAAAACATATTATGTATATTTTATTATGGAAGTAAATATTATTGGAGTTTTTATAAAGGGGAAGCAATTTATTTCACTCACAATCTACTAGATCAGTCAGGATGTTTTGAGAAGGAAAAGGAAATAGTTTACCTTAGACTCAATGTAGTAAAAACACCAAAGATCAACCATTTGTCAAAGAATTTCATGATGCTAAAATTATGCGTACATGGATTCTTCAATGAGAGAAAATGAAACAATGACTCTATTATGAAATGTTATAATATTATCATGGATTTTATTGTTAACTAGAGGAAGATAAATCTTGTGATGTATATTCTTATGAATATCACTGTCATCAAGAGTTGAACTGTCAAATACCAAATAATCATGTATCCTAAAATTGTATCTAAGATCATTGTGATATACTTAGAATCATTCCAAATTCTATGCATCTATGTGCGATGAAATATCACAATCATGAAACTATGTGATGACACATTGGGGAGGATAAATTATGACTTCAATACCATGTCCAGAGAATTTTATGAGTTTTCAGAATGTGAGTTTGACTCTCTAGCTAAGAAAATGGAAGCATGAGAGGCTCCCAAGAATTCTAAAAATAATAAGAAGAAAAAAATAACTGGAGATAAAAGAGAATCCTATAGTTACAGAAACTCTGTAACCCCACGAAATACAAAGAAGAAAAAAATGTTTCCTAATGAAGTTGTAGATAAATGGAGGGAAAAAAGAAGTAGAAGAAAGATGGAGATAAGAGTTTTTTCCTAGACCATAATGAGGAATAGGATTTGATTATTAAAGGCGCTGGAGAACTAGAGAAACAAGAAAAATAGAAGAAGCGAAAGAAGAAAATGTCTGATTATGTGGTTGCTCAAGCACTTTTAAAGGATACAGAGAATGCCTATCACCTGCTGGGGGTACTAGAAAATTTTATCCAAGAACCCGTATTAGTTGACTCTGGGAAAAAATTCATAGTTTAGAAACCTGTCGAATAATAGGATATAGTTTAAGAAAAATAAGTAGAATAAGAATAATAAAAATAATAAAATGAGAGTGATGATGTAATAAAATAAGTGGTAGAATACCATGTGTTTGAAAGTCCCTTTGAAAATATTTCAATTTGGACTTCTGAGGTTGAATATACTAAAATTTCATCTCAAGGAAAAGAATATGGGAGACCGGAAGAGGTTATCAAACCTAATCATGATGAGAAAATCAATCATAACTTATCCAGCATAATGATATTAAGGGATATGCTGAGAAAGATGAGGGTAATGAAGATAAAACTTTCCAAATTTCAGATCATGAGAACTATTCTCCAAAGGCTGTGGAGACTATTTCCAATTTAAAAAAAGTAAAATAAGAGATTTTTGATACATGTAAGAAAGATGTGGTGGTTAAGAAGGATGATAGAGGATTGTCCAAGAGGAAGCCTATAGTGCTAGAAAAATAATCTTCACCTGTAAGGCAATTATATTTTAAATCATCTTCAATGTGCAAGGATTTCATAGTATAGTCTGTGAAGAAGTTAGTAAACAACATTCCCCTGATTCGTAGCTTTGATTTGATATGTTAGTGTTTTCAACATTCTTCAATTCCAAAGTCAAATTCTGTAAGTATGGTCATCTAAAAACTCATCAAGCTTGAGTTATATTTCCAATATTTTCTTATGGGTTATGATTCATATAGTAGATCATTTAAAGAAATTATAAAATGGTCAGAATGAAAAATTATAGAATTGATTATTATTGATTACTTCCAAGATTCGGTGAATGTTTTCTTCAATAAGATATATGATAGAAAGAAAAATCATACAACATGTATTACATAGAAGTTGAACCCTGAATAGGTAGACCACAAAAAAGACGATAAATATCTAAATGGGAAATTGAATTCAGTTGCCTTAAATTTGAAGAGAGAAAGGGAACATAGGGAATATTTAGAAGGAATAATCAATAATATATAAGAATTACTAAAGTCTCTAGATGAAATTTTTAAGTATTTGGATGAAAAAATCAAGGGTCTAAAAAAATATCAGGATCATGAACAATTTCTCAAAATGGTTGAGTAAGATCGTAAGGAGGTCAAGAAGACGAATAATATTTTGAGGAAGATATTCCCAAGTGAAAGAAGGATGAATAATGTATCCTCTCAATTACTATCTATTTTTGTATTACCCTATTTCAATTTTTTCACTCCTAATAAAAATCACACTATCTTTTTTTTGTTTTTTGTACAGTTCTAATCATTCATTTACCAATTTTTTCCATTCCCACTATTCCTTTTTTGAAAATCATAAAGGGGGAGAAAATAATTATAAAAAGAATAATTCATATAACGAATAGAATTCCCAATGTAAGGGAGAGTTTAAGTAAGAGGTATTTTTCCTAAAGAAGACTTTATTATGAATGAAAATGAAAAATATCTTTAATGAATTGAATAATACAATCCATAGGGAATTCAAAACCTAAGGGAGGGTCAGTCTTATTTATCGTGATTCATAATTAATGTGGGTAAGTTTTCGTTTAATGTTCATAATGAAAATTCCTATTATAAATATTAATTTTCAAAAGGTAGATTGTTCCTTCCAAATTTTTAGTGATTGTTGAGTCAAAAGGTTCCCATACGGATTTTCCAATACTGTATTTTTTGAAACTCACAAACACTTTAACATAAGGAAAATTATCTTTTCTTAAGGATAATTTTCTTAATGAAATTTTGCATTATATAATAAAATTTTATCCTTACCTTGGTTTTTAGTATCTCATTTTTCATTCTCTCAATGACATTTCCATATTATTACTAAATCATAGATTCATAACATTAGTAAAAAACTAGAAATATTATAGTTCCATGGATATAGAGTCTTCTATTTTTAGACTCAGAATTCAGTGAAATTTAGACTCCGAATTCTCTAAAATTTAGACTCTAAATTCTCTAATATTGAGACACCGAATTCTGTATAATTCAGACTCAAAATTCTATGAAAATGCGAATCTAAATTCTATGAAATTCATAATCGACATTCATGGTAATTCCAACTGCTAATTCTATAAAATTCAGATTCCAAATTCTCTGAAATTTAGACTCTGAATTCTCTAAAAATATGACTCAGAATTCTTGAAATTTCAGACACCAAATTCCTTATGATTCACACACTAAATTCTTGAGAATTTAGAATCTGTATTCCTCTGAATTCAGAAACCGAATAACTCAGAATTTAAACTCCAAATTACATAGAATTCATACTCAAAATTCATTGAAATTCAGACTCTAGAATCTATAGAATTCATATACCAAATTCTTTGTAAAATAAAATCATAATATCCATGTTTTATATAATACTTTTGTTTATATGTTTACAAATTGAATTTCTTTTTTTCATTAGACTTTGGATGTACAGATTTGGTTAAACCAATCCATTTCCTTACACTTGAATAAAACATTGGCACACAATTTTTTTTAACTAACCATTGGTTGTGTGGAACATGTACAGGTCCCTCCAAAATTCCAGGAAAATTTGACGGTTTGAGGAGGGAGCTACCCGTTGACATTTTTACTAATTTTTAGGATCTCATATGAATGATCTCATTATAATTTCAAGATCCTATTGAATTCTTGTTGTGAAATTATTTATAGAGAGAGAAATACTATCATGATTTGTGTGTTTCATGAATAGATTGTTCTTCCCTGAACATATTGTTCAGCATTATTTATGTCACACTGATTGTTTCTGAGTACAATCGAGGGCTTCTAGGGATGAGAAACAATAAGTGTCTACTTCATTAAAGATCAAGGGAATGCTTGGATAACAAGACAAATTCTGATATTCCTATTGAGAGCTTAACATGTTGTGGGAAAGAAAATCTTTCTTGAATGTATAAATCAAGGAACCTTAATCCATGGTTGTTGAATACCCTATAATATGGGTGAAATGATTTCATATTTGTTAATTGTTCTTTATTGGAATTTTTAATTCCATAGTATTTTGATAACGCAATAATTTATATATTTCGTATACATTCTTGTACATTACTAACTCTGATAAGTAAGATTCTATTTTCATTAAGGTAGAATATTCTTTTATGAAAATTTTTATTAAATTTTATTTTTGGATTCATATTTCCAAAACCTAAGAAAGTTTGTTTCATATAACTAAAACATGATATGTGATTTTATCTTGTGTATATTTTCTAAAAATAATCTTCCTTAAGGATTAAAAGGATTTTTCTTAAACATAAAATTTGCCCCCCTCTTGTATCTGAGAATCTTCAAATACATATATTATATTGATCATATAGTTTTTTCCAGGTCTTGTAGATAAGTCTTTATAGAAGGAAAATTAATGCTAGCATGTTCCCATTTTGGATCATCTCCATCTTTGGGATATCCTTGATGATTAGGTATAGGCGACTAATGTCTGAGGTGGTAGGGAGACATCCCTATAATGAAATGTACATGACACTACACAATATTGTTTGTGGCTATTTTTGGTAGGAACACATCATGGAGACTCATGTGTTATTGATAAGAGGATAATAATATCCACATTTTCTGCTTATTAATGGTCAGTGAGGAACTAATTGCTACATTCCTGGAAAAGGATCCTAAATCAATTTGAGATGGTGATAAACTCCATCAGCTTCAATGACATTATCCAGCATTGAGTAGATTTTTTGTGGGGAACCATGTGTTGGATAATTTATCTACTGTCATAAAGTATAGGTATTATACCATTAAAGAGGTACTACAAAAACTAGATTCCTTTAAACCCAGTGTTGATGAAACTATGATATAAATGGTGTCCTTGGGATAGATGATGACCAAAATTTTACATCAGATAATGTGGTCATTTAGGACAGCTGGAAAGACTACATTAGATTAAAGGGAATTCTTGATTAAAGTAAACCAATATACATAAAAACATATATGAGAATGATAGATAAAATAAGAATCTGAATAAATGAACAAATTCATAATAAATTGCAGAAAAATACATGACTTTCCCACATTAATTTTGTGAGAGTGTGGAAGGAGTCTGACATGTGTTGAGGGAAACAATATTGCTGACCTTCTTGCTTAAAGTGCTACACGTGATACTTGTTCCCAATTTATCAAGTGTAGTATCCTTCCCCATGAAAGGTGTGCACATTTGTAGATGGTATTTCCTTGAGATTCACTATTTTAGAACCCCATAAACCATTGTTTTATATTTTATTTTTAGGAACATGGGGTATGTATTTTCCACTTTTTTTAAAAAAATTAAATTTTAGTTAGTCCATGAACACTATTACCAAAGGTAGGTGGTCACTGTGAAATGTGTTCAAGGACACATAGAGAATCAAATCGGTTGAGAGGATGGAAGGTTGGGTTCATCTCACCTTTTCAAGATGAATTATTTCCATCTTCGTGAATATATTATTGATTTAAGGAATATTCTTGACTATGTTATTAAAATCCAAATATAGAATGACTGACCCTTATATTGAAAAATTATTTTTTCATGTATTGGATATAGAATAGTATGTATATATATGAGGACCTTTATTAATGTCACCATTTGTACATAGATATTGTTTTCTTATGTTATTTATTATCATGATGTTTTTTTAATATTTGTAGTTGGGAACATTATAATTTATAATTTCCCAAGAAGGATCTAGTTTTTTTATGTCAACATCAGATAAATGAGAAGCGATTTCAATATATACTTGTGAGTTTCATGAGAACTCACATTGTTTATGGACTCATAATAGGACATATTATAACATTTAAGTCCATGTTTCAATGACCATACTTTGATAATTAATGTCTTATGATAGGGTTGTCTTTGTGGGTAGTTTATAATTAATTGATAGTGTGGTAGATATAACAATGTGGACCTACTGGTCAATCTGGCTATGAGTATGGACCTATATTGAGGTGAACTATATTGTGAATCTGGGCCGATACTTATTAAATAAGGATGACCTAAAAGAGTTATTAATTTTTTAGTTTGGGTCATGATCACACAATTAATGGTTCCTAATAAGGCTGATAGTGGTTTGAACGTTTTTGGTTTGGTCCTCAAGGAGGCTACCTACATATCCCACAAATATAAGTTTCCAATCCCATGTAGTATAGATGGTATGGAGATTACACCTAGTTTGGGGTCAGATTTATATTTTATGATGTTCATGACATTGTCATCACTAATCCCTATGCAAATATGTGTTATTCTCAGTGTGATAAATAAAATGAAATGGATGATCTAGAAAAATGTATAATATCTTTCATATGTTAGTGGATGAGCATGAAAATATAGAAGATGGTGGAAACATAACATCCTAAAATAATGAATATCAAATTACTATAGGAGGGATTCCCCAAGGGGACATTTATTCCCCTTATTATAGTAGTTGATTATGGATTCATGATAATAAAATCAAGATGAGAGATATGTATTGGATTTAAAAGACATTTATGTTGTTATCAAAATAGCAGGGGCCCATCATTATCTGTATGGTTCAGATCCTCCTTATCATATAAATTTATAACTAAGAACACTATTTTTATCCCACCAATTATGTGGGATAAATACATATATTCAATTACCACTATATTTTTTAATCAATAGGACATGATGGAGAACAATATGATCTGATCACAAACATCTGTAGGCATTAGTGGATAACTTTCCTCTATCCCCCTTAATATAGAGATCAATGTAAATAGGGTCACTTCCATTGGTGGTATAAAGTAGGGATTAGTGGGTATATTTAACAGGTGATTCTATGTAATGATGAGAGTGTTTTTTAGGGTGAAATTTAGTGATCTAGACAATCTTTTCTAGAGTTGATCTAGGTTAGCTAAATATTCTTGCACATTATGGAGATTTGTGAGTTATAGGTGCATCAAAAATGTGGTCCTAGGTGGAATGTGGGTTATTTAAAAATATTGGACATATACAAGTTGAATATTCCCTTTCGAATATGGAAAACCTGGGTAATTTGTCTTTAGAGACACGTTACTCGAGGATCAAAGGTTCTCCTTATATGTCATTGGAAGAATAGAACTCATGTTATGGTTAATAGAACACACCTTGAACCAATTATTTTTTACTATGGTGTGATTACTTTCATGTTTCCTTGTAATATATACCTTGAGGGACCTCATTACAATGAATGTTACCAATTCACTATTCTTCTTTAGGTTTTGGGTTCTACATCGGTGTTTAGAGGACATTAAAGAGAGTCTAGGGTGAGAAGTGCTTCATGTAGTCTATTCATCTTCCAATTAATTAAAATGAGGAGATCAAGGTTATTATTTATAGTAATTCTCATGAAAAAAAATTAAAGATATTTCCCTAATATGTACCTTTCATGGGTTGTTCTGTTAAAGTGCTTCGTGCGGGTTGATCACGTTGCTGGTTCTGGCAATCTAGTCTGTAGTGTATGTGTTGTACGGTCCATGGAAATTCGAAGTATATTTAGGGTATATATGATTTCGGTTATGTAGATGTATTAAAGATCTATGTTATCTATTAACTTCATCTATAAAAAAGAATTATCATAAAATAGAAATAAATTATGAACTATTAGTCTGTTTCGGATTTGTGACCAATAAAATTGGTGACCAATAAGAGAATTATGCACTCATTTTATTGAATATCCACCTTATAAAGAAGTTGTCTGATTTTAAAATGTGACATAAATAAACTCATAATTCTTTTTAAAGAAAAATATCTTTTTATAAATAATATATAAAATACATGGCCTACTTCTAGATGGATACTCACACCATCATACCACTGGATTTGTAATTATTTTTTTGGAATCCATATACAGTGCTATGGAGAAATCTTACAACACATGGAAATTCAATCCTATTCTAAAATAATGGAGGAAAATTCAAACTAATTAATTTAGACGTAAATTTAACGGAAATAATATATTTTTAATTGATATGAAATCATCTTCTCTATGATATTGTGACTGAGTTTTAAGTCCATATCCCTTGATACGATCTTAAAATATTGATTGAAATCATATATTTCAAATATCACATCCATTGGAAGTTATCCATCTGGACATCAATACCCTCAATAACCATATATTTAATACACACTAAAATATATTCCCTACAATATTTAATTTATATTCATTTATTTTCCACATAATTTCATTAAATCATGATTTTTATGAATATATTAAAGGGATGGAATATTCACTGAATAAGATTTAAAGAATTAATAATAATGAAAATTAATATCTATAGATACATTAATATGGGTGAATCGTTTCATTTAATAAAACATTTCAAGGAAGGATACATAGAGGGATTAAATACCTCATGTTGAACAAAATATATTGTAATAAATCCATACATTTATATCTTCCTCCGTACTATAGTACATCAAATAATATGAAGGCTCTATCACCACTTTCGCATTTGGTTTTCCAAGTTATTCGATTCTGGAAGCATTATATAGTGTTTCCCAAAATGATGAAGGGTTATTTTGTTCATTGTTTTATGATATTTATAAATAATTATCCTTGACTAGTGAAGAAGAAGACTATAACTATTGATTCTTTCATGTATTTTGTTTAATTTTTTATTTATGCATTGATTTTTAAAGATAGATCTTCCATTGATCGGAGTTTTTCTACAACATAACATCATGTGACAATCATATGAAACCCATCAGAGAAATTAGAGGGCCATATTCATAGTAAAATCAAACATTTGTTATTTTTTATAGAAAACGTTATTTAATTGTAAAATTATTGTTTCAAGCCGCGAAATAAATATGAGAAGTTCATATTTATTTGGATTATGGAAATAATTCATGCAATTATTTTAATAGATATCATTAAATTATGAATTTAATTATGTAATTTACAAATAATTTATAAATAATGACAAATATATTTTTAAATATTAATAAAATTTACAAACTTTTTATAAATAAATAAAAAATTAAATGTTTTTATTTAATTGATAATTATTTTTCAAAAATGTATTGTTTAGAAATGTCACGCCACGACATTGAATTTCGATTATTTTAATCATTTTATATATTGTTATTATTATTATTAGTAGTATAATATTAATTAGGGTTTATATTTTTTTTTCTGTTTCCATTTTCATTATATTATTTTTTCTTTTTTATTTCTTTATTTTTCATATTTTTTCTTTCTTCCACTTCTCTTAGAGTTTCATGGGTTGTGCCACTTCCCCCTCTTATCTCCATGCCCCCCCTTCACGGATAGCATATCCTCTCGTCGCTCTAGCTCTGGAAGCCGGACATTGATCCCCCCATCGCGTGTCCCTCTTCTCACGTGGTGGTCCTCTGGTTAGCCTCCTCTTCATGTGTGACACCTCCTCCAATCTTCCCTCTCCCACGTCACCCTATCTTCTCCAGTGATATCACCAGATGCCCCCTAGTTTTTTTGTCGGCTCATCAAGGTAATCCCTATTCTTATTTCTCCTCACTTTTTCCGGCATCAGTTTGCCCAACCCGTCTCCCCATAGGGTTCGGCCGAACCCTAGGTATTTAGGTAAAATGATTTATCGGGTTTATTTTGTTATAGGGTTGTGTAATGGTCTCTCGGGGCCCTTGGGATTGTGTTCAAACAACTGCCTCTTATGGTAGAGTACATCATCTTGTCTCGATTGGTCGACACTATATGATGTGATGATTGAATCCTATTTCTTTGTTTTTCACAATCGAAATTAGGATCCTTAATTTTTTTAGGTTCATATAAATTATCTTGTAGTGTGTTATAATTTTTGCGATAGTCGAATTTTCAAAAAATATCTTTAGATGTTTTTTCTTATTTATGCTTATATTTTTTATGCTAATTGTGTGTGGTTAAATGTTAATTGGTTATTAATAGTGAAATAATATATTTTATGCAGTGCAAAATATATTAAGAAAGTGTTTTTGAATTGATTATTTCATTAAAGGGGATTTTCTAATGGATATGGTTACGTTTTCATGTGTTCCTTGTTAGGGTACTTCATAGATGTGTTTTTAGGATTATAAAAAAGGCAAGAAATTCATTTTTAAAGGAAATTAAGATGTGAACGAATTTGTTGTGGGTTTTTACAAAGGGAATGGATTTTTTTACATGTCGTCTTCTGTTGTGCATCTTTAAATGTAATTTGTAAATTAGGAAAATGATATGGAATAATTTTCTACTGAACCTCTCATGTGTGTGGGTTTTAAAAGGGGGCGTACCCCGTAAAAATGTCTGAATTGAATATGTGTCCATGTGATAATTTCAAATGTTTTCAGTAATTGATTAATTAATTGTGAATGCATTTAAAAAATGGTTTGCGTGTTTGGGAAATTGATATCAATTTGTTTATAGAAAATGGTGGTTCATTAAAATGTTGAATTCTTAAATGGTTCATTGTTATTTTAATAATTTTGGTTCATTTTTTGGCATTATTTTATTTTACTGTATTTTGATGTTTATGGATTCTTGTTTCTATTTAATTAACGAGTGTTGGCCTCCGGTTATTGTTTTTGAGTAGCCAGATATAACACGACTCACTTATGTATGCACAGGTAAGTATATATATGTTTAGGTTCTCCCATTATGTGTATATTCATCCATATTAGTGAGTATATATGTATAGATATAGGTGTTCTTATTTATATTTTTAAAAATTCTTACATAGGTGAGTGGAGATGGGTACATGCATATAATAATATATGTATGGATCCCCTTGCACATGTTAATGGCCATGTGGGTGTGTGTATAGGGGCTAGGTGTCTTTATATGTATGTAAATATGCATATGCTCAATGGGGGAGAAATAGCTCTTAGTTAAAAAATTATTAAGGGATAAATTTATAGTTTGGTTCCACTTTGAGGTATGATATCATATCATTAACCATTAAATTTAAGAATCATTTATTTCGTGCATTTCACACCTAGGTTTAATAATAATTATTGATATATAACTATTTGTTAAATTGTCTGTCTTGAATTAGAGTTGATTATTTTTTCTAATGTCATGAAATAAATGGTTTCATTGTGTTTTCACTAAAATTGACCAATGAAATTCCCATTTGGTATTTGTGAATGTGTTTCAGATTTAAAATGCTCGTTTGGGTTTCTTAAAAGCGTTTTTAAGTTTATATCTTCTTTTCAATGTGGTGTGAGTGTGATTCATTAAGAACTGGTTTGGCATGAGAAAATCAACTATGGCTCGGTAAAAAAAAATTAAAACATTTTATCATATGTAAACTCTCCTGGGATGTGGTCCACATTCTTTGGTATAGTTATATATTATGGGAGGTCTACCAGGTAGCACTTTAATGTGATCAAAAGGTTAAATGGGGAGGGACGTATTATTTGGGGTAAAACAGTGGTGACTTTGTTGTGTGTGTTGACTGTGTGTGAGGAATATACATTTGACTTCTTACTTATTTAATATTATTAGATCAATACCCTTTTTAGTATGATCATGGGAACCTTGTATAGAGAGTGAATTTTTGGTGAATGATTGTTTCACTAGTTTATAATTCACACTAGCTAGTGGCTCATAACATGGGGTTATTTTTTTAACATTGCATTGGGATTGGGCCCCTCAGTCAGTCCAAGTAACTTGACGATCTAACATTTGCGTGGTGTGACATCATTTAGTGGGGAATGATGTTGGGATGAGTCACATGTATATGACATTCTAGACTATACACGAGCTCCATGGTTTTCCCATTTATACTGGCACATATTTATTGGAAGCTGATGGTTAAGGTGCTTTGTTTGATTGATTACTCTTAATTGTTTTTTCATATTTCCATTGTGTGATCATTAATTTTGCCTTCATGTATGAGGAATCTTATTGTTAAAGGGGATAAAGTGATCTTCATAAGTATGTGGAAAAAAGTTTTTAAAATGGTTTACACTTTTTTATCCCTCTTTCGTTAAAATGGTTGATTATTTATCCTTGGAAAAAAAAATTATTTAAAATAAAAATAATATTGATCGTGATTTAATTTTAAAGTGAAATGTATTAAAAACTTACTCTTATATATTGTAGTTCAAAAATAAAAATAATTTTTCATTGATTAAAAGAAATGCATAGAGAAATATATTATTTGTCATGAATAATAAGTTTTAATACTCACACATACAGGTTTTTCATTGTTTTTAGATTTGGTGCTTTTTCTTTCTTAGATTCGGTCGTCATAGTGTGACATTGGTTTGAGGTTGTTGGTGACCTGTAGGGTGACATGGAGGTAGGTACGTCTTATTTTCTCATTGCTCCTAGTTATAATTTTTACCTTTTAGTTTTTTTTATTTATTTGTCTTTAATTTATGGGTCCAATCATTCCCACCAATTTAATCTAGATGCCCAGCACTAGTTTCATGCTTGTGGGAATTGGGAATGCCCTTCGCGCCATGTCACGTGCTGACTCAGGTTACCGATTCTAGTTTGAACTAGGTTTTTTGTGAAAAAATGGTATTAGAGGAAGGATCCAATTATTTAGGGTGCTTGTAGATTGATATTATGATTTTAGAGGCTCATGAAGTATGTTATTGTTGGTTCCTGACAACCACCACTTGTGAAGAGACCTGGGTTACCATGGGTAATCCGGGTTTTGAGTCTTTTGACTTTTTTGGATTGAGCATGATAGTAGAGGTGACTCGATGTCACAATGTGACCCTATTTATAGTAGTGACCCATGTGTAGCCCAAGTTCCTAGTTCAAGGTCCCCTAGTGTTATATCTTACATGGGATATGGCTCACTACAATGTTCGGGTAGGGAATAAGCACTATTTCATCAATTTGGTGGTTCATTTTTTGTTGTGATTTATATTGATTATGGTTGGTGTTAGATTGTTTTTGGAATTGAAGGTGGTTTTGAATTGAAAGGGAACTTTCAAAAATGGTTTAATAACTAGTAGAAAAGGGAATTCTTTCAATTTGTTTTGAAATTTGTGAAGTGGGAATTTAAAGAGGAAGTGTTGTGATTTGGAAAATTTGGATTATGTTTGGATTTGGTAATGGAACGGAAAGTGTGACCCTTGGAATTCCTTAGGATCATCCACATATGTGTGCATTGACACGTGACATGCACATTCACACATATGAATGGGTGATTTGAGTGGAAAGGGATGAAGGAATATGTGGAAGTTCATAAGATTCCATTAGTGGGGTTTTTGAATTTATGGCTAGACATGATGATTCGAAAATGGACAGGAATGATAAAAATGATTTTGGGTAATGTGTTTTCTTTAAAAGTGGGTTTTTCTATTTCTTTTTTGAAAATTGGATTATGCCTATGTTTTTATATATTTGACTTATGGGTATGTTACCCTTGGATATAGGTGTGACTTTTGGTCGTGTTTATGTTTTTTCGGGATTCTGGGCCAGTTGTCTTTGCTCAGGGTGTTTCTTTTGATTTAGTTGTGGCTTCACACCAGTAGATATTTTGTATTTCATGTTGTTCTGATATTCCATTGAGAAATTTCCTTATAAGTTGTTAATGAGTTGAACCAAATTCTGGTTTCTATCGATTATTTCTTTTTCTTTGAGGCCATTGGGGTTAGATAGGGGAAGTGAAGCAGTTTGAGGGGATTCGAACATGATTTTGAGTGGTTGGGGACTCCCAGGTTTTTTATAGTTCGTATTATATTGGGTTTAGTGGATGGTCCATCTGTGGACCAATAGAGGTGGATGTCTAATCACACATGGAGTTGGGATTATGTGGGAGGTGTTGAAGACTGTCTTCATCTGATGGATCCTACACGAGGAGGTGAAGGTGAAAATAATTAAGAGATCGTCACTAGTTAACAAGGCCAGAGATTGGGGATTTCTTGTGTCAGGCACTTTAAAGAGTTGGCATCTGATGCACAAAATCATGGAAAATATGGTGCCTTTCATCATTCATGAGGGTACCCCTTCAAAGGAAAAGGGTGTACCAGAGGAACCTGTTTATGAGGAATCCATTTCATTGGAGTCAGCTTCAGGCTCATCATACCACTTTATGACGTGCCATCGGTATGACCAGTTCAGGCGTTCCAAACTGCCTTGTCATATACCTTCGAAGCGTTTCCATCATTGTGGTCATTTGAGGACCCAAGAATGTTTTTTAAGATGGGTCATTAGAGGAAGGATTTAGGATCAGGGGATGCTAATATCTAACTGGGATGCATAAGACGCTTCATCCATCAGAGCCCTAGCCTCAGGTCTTTGGGTAAATCTCGCACACAATCAGGAATTCTATGTCATGTGAGACCTTTTCTTTCTTCATTATCATTTTTCCTGTAACATAGACATTCAAGGTCTTCTTCTTTTTTCAGCTATTGTACGTTTATCTTTTTTTGTGAGAGTTTGATGAACATATTCTTCCCTAATCAATATATTTGTGTTCATATGAATGGGGCCTCTAGAATAATTTTTATTAACATTATTATTATTATTTTTATATTAATAATTATGTTTTATATTAGTTTTTTTATTTTCCATTTTTTTATTTTATTTTTTATATTTTATTTATTTCTTTTTATTCTTCTTATATTCCACCATATTCTCTTTGTGTCGCATGGGTTGCACCTTGTACCCCTTCCCTCATTGTGCCCCCCCATCGCGACCTGATTTTCCTCTCACCCCTCTAGCTGTAGTGGACAGACCTCCCCCCTTACATGACCCTCTACTCCTGAAATGGTCCTTCAAACGGCATCCTCTTCGAGCATGATTCCCCCTTCACACTCCCCACTCCCTTGTTGCCCTCTCTTATCCAGAAAAAACCACCCCCCCCCCCCCCGAGATTTGAATTCAGCTCATCGAGGTAATACACATTCTTCGTTATCCTACCTTTTTGAAACTCCAGTTCAGCCTACCCATCGCCCCATAGGGTTTTGATTAACCATAGGTATTTTGGAAGTCCGATTTATCATTTTTCTTTTGTTCCTGGGTTGTGTGAATGGTCTCTCTGGACCCTTGGGTCTGTGTTCATACAACCGCCACTAAAGGCGGAACAGTTCGGCTTGTCTCAGTTGGTCACCACTATCCATGATGAGGTTTAAATCTTGTTTCTTGGTTTCACATGGTCTATATTAGGTTCGTTAATTGTTTTGAGGTTTATAGTAATTATCTTATCATATTTTGGTGTTTTTTATGTTATAATTTTTAAAATATTGATTTTGTAGTATTTTCTTGTTTATGCTTATGTTTTAATGCCAATTCTGTGTGTTTAAATGTTTATTGGTTTTTAATAGTGTAATTATAAGTTTATGTGGTGTAAAATATATTTAAGAAGTGTTTTTGATATGATTATATTATTATTGTGGAATTTATAAAGTATATGGTTATGTTTTAATCTGTGGCTCGTTAGGTTACTTTCTATAAGTATTATTATGATTATAAAAAATGTGAGAAATGTGTTTTTAAAGGTACTTGATATGCCAAGGCATTGATAGTGGGTTTCTACAAATGGAATGGATCTATTCAGCTTGTTGTATTTGGTTGTGAATCATTAAATGTTATTTGAAAATTAGGAAAATAACGTGGAATAAAGTTTTAAGTGATTGTGGCCTATATGTGGGTTTTAAAAGGGTGATTTCCCTATAAAAATGGTTGGATTGAATATGTGTCCTTGTGATAATTTCAAAGGGCTTCATGAATTGATTAATTAATGGTGAATGCATTTGAAATATGGTTTTCCTATCTGGGAAATTGAAATCAATTTGATTATTGAAAAAAAAAATTCTTTAAATTCAAGGTATATTAGATAGTTCATTTTTTTAAAATAATATTAGGTCGTTTTTTGGATTAATTATATTCTAGGTTATTATGATGTTTATGGAGTCTTATTTATATTTAATTATTGTGTTTTGGTCACTGCTTGGGGTTTTCGAGCCATCATATCTAAGGTGACTCTATTGTGTATGCATAGGTATGTATATATATATATGTAGGTTCTAAAGTTAGGTGTATATTCATCCATGGCAGCAAATATACATGAAGGGGGCAAGGTGTGATGATGTATATATTTATAAATGCATAAATATGTGACTATAGATGGGTACATGCATATATGCATATATGTAAGGATCTCCATAGAGATGTTCATGGCCATACTGGTGTGTGCATAGGGACTAGATGTCCTTATATGTATTTGAACATGCATATGCTCAGAGGGGGAGTAGTAGCACTGAGTTAGTAATTTTCAAGGGTAATATTTTCGGTTTGGTTATACTTTGAGGTAGTATATCTATTCATTAACAATTCAATATAAGAATCCTTTATTTCTTTTATTTTTCACACAGTTTTATTATTAATTATCGATTTAAACTGTTAGAAATTTTTTTGACTTGAATTGAAGTGGATTATTTCATATAATATGTTGCAATAAATGGTTTTATTGTGTTTTCGCATCAATTTCATTATTAAATACATTTTTTTCCTTTTTTATGAGATTTTTATATAAAATACCATTTGGGATTCAGAAAATGATTTTGAAGTGTATTTCGGGTTTTCAAAGTGGTGTGCATGTGATTCTTTGAGAATAGTTTTGGCCGAAAAAATCATATGAAGCATGGTTGTAACTTCAATAAAACAAGTTATCTGATGAAAACTAACATTGGATGTGGTCCCCTTGCTTTGGTTGAGTTGTTTTTTTTAGGGAGGTCTGCCCGGTAGTACTATCATGTTATCAAAGTGTGGAATGTTGAGGGTCGTATTCATTGTGGTGACTCGGGGGTGACTTTGTTGTCTGTGTTGACTTTCTGTGGTTAATTTACTTATGACTGGATACTAATTTGATTTTATGGATCACTCCCCCCCCCATTTTAGTATGATCATGGGAACCTATCATAGAGAGTGTATTTTTTGTGAACGATTAATGCACTATTTTAGTCTATGCACTACCTAGTGGCCTATACCAGGGGTATTCTGTTATCATTGTTATGGTCTTGGGCCACTCGGTTAGGCAAGGTTGGGCGAAAAATTGGAATCTGGAATTTATAACATCATTTAGAAGGGCATGCTTCCAGGATGAGCCACATGTAAAGTATGTTCTATACAATTCACGAGTTCCAAGGTTTTCCCATGTATATCGGCACACATTTATCTGCGTTGGATGATTGAGGTGCATTGTTTGGTTGGTTGATCTTTTTTTCTATTTTCACATAGCCCATGTGTGATCATTGATTTTGCCTTTGTGTATGATGCATCACTATATTAAAGGGGATAAAAATATTCTTCAGAAGTTTTTTGAAAAAGGTGTCAAAATGATTTATGCTTCTCTATCCCTCGTTCTTTTAAATGGTTAAGGCTTCATCCTTAGAAAAGAAATTAAATTATAATTATAAGCGAAATAGATTATGATTTTCGTTTGAAGAAAGAATGTATGAAAAACATACTATTATATATTGTTGTTAAAATATGATAATTATGTTTCATTGTTTGATGGAAATGTAATAGAAATATATTGTTTGGGAACGACTACTAAGTTTTAATACTCACACATATAGTTTTTTCATTGTTTTTATATTTTGTTCTTCTAGCTCATATTTGGTTATCATAGTGCGATGATGGTTTGAGGTTAGAGGTTGCCCGAATGGTCACAAGGTGGTATGTACAACATTGATTTCTCGTCGTATCTAGTTTTTGTTTTCATTGTTTAGTTTCTGTTTATTTATTTGTCTTTAATTTATGGGTCAAGTCATTCCAAACTATTTAATCATGATTCCCAACAATAGTTTACATCCTGCGGGGATCAGAAACGCCCTTCAAGACATGTCATGTACTGACTCGGGTGACTAGTTCAGTGTCAACCAGGGATGGTTCGTGACAAATTAATGTTTACAATTCGTTAAAACTTCTATTTTTGGAATATTTTAAATTTTTTTGTGTTTATAAATTAAATATTTTGAAATTCTTTTCAATTAGATATATAATTGTTTATATTTCATTTATTAGTAAAAAATTACATATATTATAACATGAATAATTAAAATACCTTTTGAAAAATTAATTATCCTTATTTATGATATATAAATGAATATTATTTTTAGTATCATGAAAAGTGACTTATAAATTGTTTATAATTTAAAAAAGATTTGATATGAAAATATTTAAACATTTATATAATAGATATTGAATTCTAAATTATTTATAAT
The DNA here is from genome assembly GCA_963277665.1 of Viscum album. Classification (NCBI taxonomy): domain Eukaryota; kingdom Viridiplantae; phylum Streptophyta; class Magnoliopsida; order Santalales; family Viscaceae; genus Viscum; species Viscum album. The sequence goes on along the minus strand of OY728130.1, from coordinate 820,749,646 downwards.
TTTGGAAACATCATATACATTCCATTCCATATCAACAATGATGGGGTTCATATTCAAATTAATATTATTATTTTTTTCCAATATAATTCATAATGTGATTATATTAATAATTTATTTATGAATAGTTATTAAATGTCTTATTTTTTAATGAATAAATTTTTATTTATTTATTTTTTATATTTAATTGAAATTATTTTTTATTTCATAAGAAATTAGTCTAATTTTATTAAAAGTAATTGGTCATTATTTTGATCATTATTTATTCCACATGAAAAAGTGTTTTAAGAATTGATATATTAGTGGATTAAATAATTATTATTTAAATTTTATTTTGATTTTTAATATGTGTACTTTATTTGAATTGAATTATAAATTTCTATTATTTAATTTAATATAATATAATTAAAAATTTAATGTTATATAATGATAAATATGTAAGATTCTATATTGGAATGAACATAAAGTTACTATACTGACGATTATGGAGTGTCTAAAATGTTATATCTAAAAATAAAAAAGGATTTATAATAAAAAAATTTATAGAACTAATTTACATGTCTATCTCATTTATATATGTATTAATTGTTAATTTGTTAAATGTTATTACTTTTCTTATTCATATTTATATATTTTTTCTATAATGAATGATTGTATGTTTTATATTAATTGTTAACATATATCTAGATTGTTATCTTTATCACATTCATGGTATGATATAAAACTATTTTTCCAATTATTTTGTCTTGGATTATAATTGATATTATGAGCTTGAAAATTATTAGTCTTCAAGGTTTTTTCAATCTAGGCGGTAAATATTGCTTGAATTTAATTTTCTCTTGAGTAAAGTATCCTTCGGTAGAGGGAAAAATGGTTAGTCCAACTACATTTCTAGAGGTGTTCCTTGCCTTTAAATGTGATTGGTCTTGGCTACCTATCACATCAGGCTTAATCTTTCAAAGGTTGTAAATCTCATATAAAACCTTGAATTTAGATGAAACATTTAGTTAACTTATGAATATTAATAATTTAGCTATTTATGTGCATACATGACATCGGTTTTAGGGTGGTTAACATATACATTTGGTTTGTGTGCATAGTAAAACAATAATGTGTTGATAACACATTAATGTTGTGGTTATACTGGGGATTCAAAAAATAAATCATATAAAGAATTCATACATTGAGAAAAAATAATAAATCAGAATATAACATTTACATATAATGTAATAGTTATAAATTTATCATCCATATAATTAATATTAAATTTTTTAGACATTAAAATAAACACCCACAAATACTATGTAAGAAATTCCTTTCAAAGAAAGAATTTTCAAAACCATTATAATTAAACGTGGTAGGTTCCCCCTGTATAGTGTGCCCCAATGGTATGTTCTATAATGAAATTATGTAATGGTGGACATTGGATAGTCCATTGGTAGATTATTCATTCATAAAATATCCATATATTATACTTTTATATTCAATGATTGATTAATTGTTTGATATACACATCTCTAGTAAACCATTTGGGATGATTCCAGATGAATAGAGTTTAGTGAATCCATATAATGGATTGGGATAATGGGTTATCCATGCAACTATCTAAGAGTGAAAACTATTGTGTTTGGGATGATTCCCTACAAAAATAATTAATTGATATTATTAATGACCAATGAGACTCATTTCACAATTAAATATAGAACTCCTGTCACTAAACATATATATAGTATACAAGGTATTCATTTTTTTAGGTGTCACATTCATTTAAAAGTCCTTGATGAAAATATTTGAGAAATTATGTTCATCTAGTAAAATGTTGTTTTATAGATAATTCCATAAGCATTATCAATCTATACATTATGTTAATCCATTAAATTATATTCTTATTATACTAAACTAGTAAAACTAATACCTTAATAGTAGTTGCTGATAAGGTGAAAAATTATTTATGTTAAAAAGTTTCTTCCTGTATGGATTTTTGTTGGAATTATTTAAAACGTGAATCAAGATGTTTATGGAAGAACTTTATAATTAATTAAATATTTTTATGGAGTTTAATTGTTAATTAACACATATAATTCTAATCTTAGATACACAATATTACTAGGTTTGACCATGATATTTTATATTGGTATATTTTCAAAAAATGAAGAATTTTTATAAGGCCTATTATAGATAGTGAGTTTATTCTATTTTTATCTATAGAAATTTTCTTCAAATAATAATTAATTTAATAAATGTCTAATAGATATTATAAATGTCTTCAGAATAGTTGAACAATACACTTTATACACAAATTATTGAAATTTTTTGATAATAAATGTGGGTAAAAGTTTAAACAGGAAAAAAGAATAATTTTTTTTGAATTTATTAAAAAATGTTTTTATAAGAAAAAAATATTTTTATATGATTGGGTTTTTTAATATATAATAGATGATGTTTTATATTTCCATATAATTTCCATTACAGTTATGGATGTTATAGAAATTAATTCTTTGATTTGATGGTTATGAGTTATTGATTGTATGTTTTAGAAGTGTTTTTAATACACAAGAGTTGAATATCGTTGGATGAATTCAATTATATTATATTTTTCAATAATGTGATAATGTAAATTGATAATTCATTATCTATTTATTTGTACAGTTTTTTTATCAAACTCAATTGAGTCTATGAAAATGATTTATATCTACATCTCATTTCTATTATCTGATAAAATAAGATGTTTGATTAAAAAAGTGTTTTTTTTATAAATTTTTAAACATGTTTTATGAACCATTTATTTTTTATAAAATGATTTCTATAAATATTTGGATAAATTATTTTATCCTAGATAAAATTTTATATCAAAATATTTGTTCAAATATAAGGTAATGTGTCCCACCGTCCATTTATGAGACATTTTAATAAATATTATTTTCTAATTGAATGATTTAAAACTTATACAATAAAATATATAATATAAAAATATTTCACTTGTTAGATATTCTATTTAAAATAATATAAATTAAATTCTAAAAAACATATTTATTATTTTTTGTATCTCATAATGTTATTCTGAAGATAATATAATTTCTAATAAACTAGTTTGAGAGTGTTTGAAAATAGATAAGTTGAATATTAAAAAAAATTAATATACAAGATTTATTTTTTGAATATCTAATTTCTATCAAAAAGTCTTAGGATACAAGACACTAAATAATAATTTCAATAGTTAAATTTAGTTATCATGATAAAGTAAATATCATTGTTATTGCATCTTCACTACAATCATATATATAATTGAATTCATAAAATGTTTTCTAAATATTGCTAAGGAGTTGTGTAAAATGTGGTGTATTTGTAAACAATTAATAAATTTTCACTTTATCCAAAAAGTGTTTGTAATATGGAAGATAAAACTATATACTTACATTTTTCATCACAAACAAGTGACCTCAAATATTCCTTATTGTATTATATGATCTAATAAATAAATATTATCGGCTTTTATCCTAAAAGAGTCTAGGGATTGATGGAAAAGATAAACATAATGGGATGAATTAGATACCATAATTCAGTGGGTAAAATTTTATCCTAAATATAATTTGGTATTTTTTCTAAAGTGATAATGTAAATAGAAATAATATTAAAAAAAATTTAAAATACAAAAAAACGTTTATAAAGATGATGATGATGCACCTAGAAAGTGATTATGTATTAAACTGAATATAAAATTGTAACATTTTATTTCATAAAATTATGGAGGTTGAAAATATTTTCATGTAGTTAAACACGAGGAATATGATTCATTTGTCCCACAGTTATTAAAACCTGATTTCTTCAAAAATGGAACTCACTAAGTGGTTAATGGTTTTTTTATCAAATAATAATATAGGGATGTGGCAGATATTACATATAAATTTAATTTTATAGATAATGAATCCATTTTTATATAAGCCATATGATGGTGAAATGATATTTCAACAATATATTGGTTTTAAATTTTTTTTATGTAATAAGTTATTAAAATGAAAGAAAATTTCCATTAATCATCTATTCATATGTGATGCATTTTATTTTACACATATGGTTGAATGAAAAATATCCACTCATAAAGAAAATAGTGAGTTTCCCAAACCAATGATCATCATGGAGTATAGTGGGTAGTGATAATATATAATGATATATTGAATAAATAATTTTATTGGTTATAGAGGGTTGCATGTTAAATATTAAAAAATTAATTCTTGATGGAATAAATATCAACTTATTACATATCCAAATCAACTAAATTATAACTCATATAATTTCATATGGTCCTTGATATACATAGGGTTCTATAGATAGTATCAATCCTTTATATATGATGATGGTTTAAAACCTAAAATGTGAACCGTCATATATTTATAACCAACATATTCTAGTGATTATATGTTATTATCAACTCATGGGGTGGATCAGTATGTTGCAGATCATGCCATCAGTTAGAGTGAAACAAAGATGGATTTGTCCAATTGTATTATTAAAAAATAAATATATCACTTCATTGAAATAAATTGAGGATGTGCATGGCCATTTTTGTTAATTTCATATATGATGTGTTTTGTTACATGGATATGTAATATGTGATGGGAATAATAGATAGATGAATGATATGTGATGTATTCATCCACATGGAATGTCATTTATGGAAAATCATGAAAATGATGAGAATCCTATACTATAATGATATGTTCTATGTATATTGTTTACTATATATCCGGGAAAAAGGGATTATATATGATACATCTTATGGTGGAATGGTTATTGTATAGATATGAGTGTGGTTGATGGATATCACACTAGATCCTTTAACATCTCCTATAACATTGATGGTTTTTTAGATAATCACTCTACGGACATATAAGATATATATATTTCATAGTTTTTATAAATTCTTTTATGGCCCTTAGAGTTATAGATTTAGGCCACTTGATAAGGATAAATTTTTTGGAAATGTGTTTGTACAAAATGGGGGGTGCATGATGAAAAACCATACATAAAAGTATCTCTATGGATTCATAGAGATTTATTATATTTTGCATCGACACATTATATATATTATTGCTTGTTGGATACTAATAAAAATGCATGAAAATATATTATATTGATTATTTAGTTTAGATTTATTTATCTTACATTAGGATTCATTTAAATATATTCCATTATTAATTGATTAAATGGATTTAATATTCATTGAATATGTATCAATAAATTGATGAAAATGGAAATTAATGTATCTGGATGCTAATATATGACTGAATATTATATTTTAATTATATTTTTCAGGGATGGATATATAATGGGATGTGAACCTCATGTTGAACATAACTTATTTTCAGAAAACCATTCAATAATCTCTTACAACCATATTGTTGTTCATCATCGAAGATGAAGGTTTCTAGAACCAATTCAACATTAGAATATCTTCTTGATATGATAGTGGATAATGGTTGGTTTTCCTCCCTATGAGGCATGGTTATTTTTTTCACTACATCATTTTCGCTATTAAGCATTCTCCTTTTATAATGAAGATGAATGATAATGCTATTAGGGATTTCTTAGTAAAAATTTTCAGATTTTTTTATGCATTGATTCTTGAAGATATATATTACTATGTTTGGGTTGTATCTTTATAAATTTGGTCATGTAGTGATCAAAATAAACCCACGAATGTTTTTTTTACTATATTTTCCAATTTTTGTGCTTAGGTCAATTTACTATGATTTTTCATCCAATTTAAGCTGCCTCTATGGAAAACTTCAGTGATGCCACCATCAGAGTGACAACGTCATATTCAGTATGACTTCCCTCAAAATATATCATATGTAACATGGGAATAATAAGACCAAATTCCTGCCCAAAAATACAGAAATTGTGTCTTATTCAATCAAATTCTTTTAAGCTCAAATCAAAAAATTTATCTATAGATTTTGGGTTATTCTTTGATAATTCTTTAGTATCCACCGTTGAAATTATTTTTATAAAATTATCCAAAACCCATTATCTTGAAATTATATATAATTGACCTTATGGATCTAGATGATGATCAATATTATTCCAAAAATTAATTCATAAACCTATGATATCTATTCCTACATTCCATTTTGACTAATTACTTTGGTCAACAACTAATAACCCTCTACAAATATTGTTCATCAGATGCTCAAAAATTTGTTTTTCTTCTACCAATAAGGCATATACAATAGATTTTTTTTCATATTGTAGGAATTATTTTCTTCACGAAGTCATATGGGGGGATATAAAATATGATTTATGATGGGTTATAGGTTGGGTGGTTTCATTGGTTCGAAGTATAAAAAATTTAACTGTCATAGTAGAAGTCATATGGAATAGCAGTAAAATTAAAATCATTCTAGTAGAGTTGCAATGAAAGGAAATAAGAGAAAATTCATGTTAGAATACTATTTATGGTACCTCCTTTACCATTAGAAATTGTAGTTAGAAATTCTTCTCAAGGTATTAGAATAAATGGAGTGATATGAAATAGAATTCTCCCAGTGTCATCTGATATAAAAATTACATAATTTCAAACACACTCCCAAAAAAAATATAATATCTAAACATCATTTCAAAAAATCAAATAATTATAATGAACTCCATGAATCATATTTTCTTCCAAAATTTAATTTATAAAATTACTTTACCCAATCAACAAATCAGAATAAAATTTATCATTAACACCATTTCAATAAAATATATTAAAAAATTCTAACAATTATAATTAATAATAAAAATCTAAAAAAACATTCCATGAATTTATATTAATAAATAAAACTACATGGAACAATTAAGGTAAAAAACATATCATGAGAACTAAATAATAATCGAATTCACACAAAACAGGGAAATGAAATGATTTTTCATAGAATATATGAAATTTAACACAAGAAAGTCGGACCCGAAAAACAAAAACCCTAAAAACATCACATAAATTTAAAATTAATTGGGAATTCAAATCATGTTTATATAATATTAAATACTAATCTAGTGAAATCCCATTTTGATTTATAAACCTATTTTATTTTCCAAATTCTATGCGAAAAAATATTCTAAAATAAAATCCAAATCAGTTACACCATAAATTATCACTACCCATTATTGTTTTTCCCTCTCTATAGTGTCAACAACCTAGTGGGGGTACCCGAACGAGTCACCTAAGTCTCATGATAGTAAACAAACACATAAGGTCCCCTCATCTTAAATACATTTATTAGGTTAAAACTGATCATTAAAGGGTTTATAATCCCTTTACATCATCATGTATGATTAGGGCATCACTAGACTCCAAGGAAAATCATTGTAGATAATAAAAAAAATCCCTTATCAATACCCAATTCATCACATATTCTGTCTGAACACCTAGCCTATTTTCAAACTACCCATGTTATATAATCTCTTGTACACAGAATTATTTTAGGATCTAGTTCTATTTTATGGTTTCATTAGTGGGAAATATATTTAAATTTAATTTATTTTTTCAATGCCTGAAACCCATATAGAGGATCTTGAATGTTAAATTTATAATCAATTTATTTGGAAAAAAAATTAAAATATTGTCTCTTTGGATAATTATTCAATATAGATGTTGAAATTTTAAAAATTCGTATTTCAAATGTATTGATTGTGCAGTCAAGATCCAAGATTAAAATCTATCTGGTGGTAACCCACACGTCCTCCGTTGATAACCATGTAATGAAAATAATCTCTGAGTGTAGCGTGATGACTAATATATATTATATTTTATATGTGATCACTTTACCATTGGTATATAAGTAACATCCCTTGTGTTTCTTATTAAATAGAGGGAGAGCTAACACAGAGTCAAGAGAAAATTCAATGGGTGAAACTATTCAATATTTCTCAATTCTGAACCTTACACAATAGATGTTACTATTAATTTTTTAATATAGGGATTAGTATAAAATATTAGTTAATTTTAGACATACTCTTAAGAAATATTATAACCTTCAATAAACACCATATATCATAATAATTATAATAATGATTATGATAATATTATTTTTTTTGCATGCCAACATGGATAATAAAAAATTTAATTTAGCAACCTTGTTAGTTAATATTTTTCTCCAAACATGATCTCAATCCATTTAAAATCCTCTAGAATATATTGAACATCTAAAAAAATATTATATTTTTTATTATTCAACTAGTATTTGAAATCTCTGAAACATGATTAAAATTTTTTCTTTAGTATTGGGAGAAAACATTAATAAATAATTATATCTAAATAGAATTTAATCAAGATCAACAAAAACTCTTACTATGTGATGCTATAGGATTATTTATCAATGGAACATTGGGGAATTTTATAAAGTCTAGGATTATTGTCTTCAAACTGGTCAAGGAACCCATGATAAAGAGAATAATGTCATATAAATGACAATAACATATGAACACTCACAATGAAATTTAATACCTTTACCACAATATCTTTGCACACTCATTTCAACAACCTACATGCTCGATATTATTTTAATTAAATATTTAACATAAACCCATAATTAAACCATGTCCATCTAATTTAGGGTGAATGTTATATTCCAATAAATTGTTCCAGATATCAACATCTAGAATGATGGAAGGAAAAAAATATCTTTGACGTATACATTAATAATATGTCATTAATGATACACCAAATGTACCCTACCTCCTACCCAAAAATGTCAAAAAAATTTCATCTAAAAATATATATGAATTGTTCATAACATGAATTGATGATAATATTAAATTCAATGCAACATTACACATGATTCAACATATACTGATCTAAAGAGACAAAAATATACAGAATTCTTACTGGTGGGTTTTTTTCTTATAATCTCCCGCCATGGAGATTACCAAGTTTCAAAATCATGAGAATAAGAATCATCTTATATGAGTAATCACAAATTATATTCAATTTATGTGTCCCATATTAGTTTGTTATCAAACCCCAACACATTATTTATCAATATACCTAATGAAATCCAATGTTTCCATTATATAACGGAACCTCTAGGACCTTATCAATTTGACATATACACTATGATATTATCATAATAGTGTTACATAGAATGAAAAAACTATGTAACAAGATACTCTATTAGTATTGAATACATTATAAATACATGTAATCATAATAAAAATATTTATTCTTGGGACACCAACTTGAACAAACTCCCACGTAAACTAGATCAAACTTATAATGACTTTTAGTCTGAATGTCCTCACTTGATAATCATGTTTCAACTATGTTATGGTTTTTGATATGTGTTCTACTACATTATCATAAATGTAAATAAAATTCCATGAAACCTCAGCTCTAGGATAAAAGGACACCAATATATGATACTTTTGATATCTACTATTATTTCAGTGATTCATCCTTGTTTCTTTTACTGGATCTTCTATAGCATTGTTATCATAATAAATTTTCAAAGGATCATTAATACTAGCAACCAAAAAATTTTATTCCATGATATTACATGTTAATACTAATTCATTATCTTCTCGAAAAAAACCTCAATAATCATGTAATGTGTTTTTAAAATATGTGATGATGGCCTTATTTGAGATATTCCATTTCAATATACCTTGATTAAAATAGAATATAAATCCTTTTTTTCTATTTAATATCATCAGAATCATTTTGTAAACTATAATATACATACACTCCATTGACTATTTTCCCTTCTCTTCTATAAAATAGGAATATATCCTAAGTATGAATCATTTCCTTATAGATTGCATTGAATAAATCCAATGGAGGTCACATGGGATAGCTTAATACCTTTCTACCACACTTCATGTGCAAGATACATCTAGAAATATACATAGTATATCATACCTAAATAGCCCAAGTGTTGATGCATATTTAATCATTAACATTATATTTATTTCCTCACATATCTAATGTAGAACCTTCCTAGAATGAATAATTCCACGTGATTCTATCCATAATACCATCCTATATTATTCAATAATAAATATATTCAGTATCATATTTTTGTATTTACAATGACTTATGTCAAGAAACTGATAGGATATATCATGATAAATCATGATCCTAAGAATATATGCTACCTCTACCATGTTCAATTATTCAATCAAACCATAATAGATTATAAGATAGTATTATCATTTCTAATGAGTAAATTTTCAACAACAAATTGTATTGAGAAAATGATTTCACACCCACTACACCATTTATCAAATCAGGGCTCTCATTCATTTGACATGAAACCAAATGCCACAATGGCTTCATAAAAACACACATTACCTAGATTTTTTATTTATGCCATAATTTTTTTCAATATTCATAACTTATTAGGATACTTTGGATTCACAACCTTATCAGGTTGGGTTAAATAGAAAAAATCATTATGGTTCCCATTAAGGAATGGTTTTCTTAATTACACATTTCAAATTAAATATTCATGGTTATTCAAAATGTAAAGAATAATTATTATGGATTCTTGAACTCAAAATAGTTAAAAAAAAGTAGTTTAGAAAATATTTTGATGTTACCCACTACCTTTTACAACCATTCATGCCTTGTTGTTTCTAACATGTCCTTCCATTTCTATTTTCCTCCAGAATACTCTTTTTCAACCAAGGGGAATTACATCTACTAAAGGATATACAAAAATATTGAATTGGATTATAACACTGATTCCATTTCTTAATTCATATCTTCCTTTAAAATAGAAACATAAATTCTAATTACTTTATAATTTTAGGCTAAAGGGTAATTATTATATATTAACATGGAGTCACCATCCTCATTGAATATAAACCCATACATCTCAGGTTTAATAACCACCATAGTACCCTAATTTAGTACCATTATTTCGTGTATACATTCTTATTCCATGGGGATTTGTGGAATCTTTTCTTATACCAACTATTCCATGCACTTAGTAATATATATTCCAATTAATAAATCCTTATAGGTTATAGGATCATTATCATATATTAACATAGAGTCACCATCCTCAATTAATATAATACCACACATAACATGTTTAATAACCACTACAGTAACCTAATGTAGTAGTACTATTTCATCAATAGTTTTTTACTCCACGGGGATTTTTAGAATCTATTCCATTACCAACAAATGTGTACCATGATCCTTTACATAATTGGACATTATCGAACACCCACTATCACTTTCAGGTATGTGATCATTCTCAAGAAACATGGATTGGCTTTACGCTCCAACATTTTTGTCTATGGGATCGTATGTGTAATATCCTTTTGTTTCCTTGTGGTATCCTATAAAAATACACATTGAGTATTAGGGGTTATTTTACCTAAAGTGTCAATAATAAATTCTTTACTTCCCTATAAATTCAAAATAGACAACATGGTTTCTATTCCACTCCAAAATTCATATGGAATAAAATTTATTGATTTATTTGGTACTTTGGTTAATACATGTGTTGTGTTTTGTGACTGATATCCAAAAAAGGATAATAGTGGACTCATATAACTCATAATTTAATCGAATAATGTCAAAAAAGTTGTGATTGATATGTTCAATGACACTATTACACTAAGGCGTATATGGAAGAGATGGTTTGTATAGGATCCCAAACACTTTTATGCAATCCATGATGTATTGATTATGATATTCTACATAAAATTATGCATAGATATTCTACATATTCATAACAATTTGTTTCTCAACGTCACTATTCTATTGCTTGAGTTTATAAAAATAAACTAATATGACTTTTAACTAGTTAGGTATAAATGTACATATCTAATAAAATTATCAGTAAAATTTATGACGTATGGGTACCCACTTCCTTCATCAAAAATAAATTGTGTAAAAACATTGATTTAAAGTAATTAAAGAATCTCATTAGTCCTTTCACCCTTACAACTAAATAAGGATTTAGTTATTTCTCCTTACAAACATGTAAGAAATACACCATGTGATTTTGGTTGTAGTGAATATAAATATCCATCTTGATGTAATTTATTAAGGAATGATTCATTTACATGACCAAACTCATGATTCCAAAGTTGGGTGTCAAATGATTCAAGGTAACTATATTTGATATCAATATCCATTACATGGTTTGTTTAATATAACTCATAAATACATCTATTTAATGTTTCCATTCTATAAAAAATGATATATATAAATAAAGTATCATTTAGTCCAAAATTTCATAAATAAATCTATCTATATCATGTTTTGAGGTAGTTATAATGTTTTTTAAATAGATGATGCATAGTAAAACCCTTCAAAACCTAGATCATTCATGTCACCAACATGAGGTGGTATTCCTCGATAGCTACAAATATATATTTTATCTTCATTACACACTCGTAGATCTACCCAAACTATGTCTATATTTCTAAAATAAATCAGTTCATGTATTTGAATATATTTCTAAGAATCAAAATCCCTATCTATTTCCCAATTTTTAGAAATTGATAAATTTCTCTCAATAAAAAATTCACCAGAAGATTCCCCTTATATCATTGGTTTGGTATAGATTTTTTTCTAGTGTCCCATTATTCCACATGTGAAATATAAAGCATCTTCTTTCATTAATTTCCCATTTATATTCCTCTTCTAATAGCATCATTATGAAGAATATTTGTAATTTGGTAATTTTTTCTCTGATTTTGATTCACCAAAAGGTTCGATGTCTTTTCATGCCTCATATCATTGTCTACATAGAGAAGGAGCATATGGAGTTCTGAGAGACACATCTCAATGATGTTCGTATTAAAATATAAAAAATCAAGATAATATACTAGAGACTGTTGTAAGAAATTAATTTTTTCTATGTTCTTCAATGATTTGAAACCCTATAAATATTGGCACTCAATATAGCCCCTGAAAATGAATTTGTTAGTACTATCTATGACACACACTCTGATTTTTCTGAAAAAAAGATTCTTTGAGATCTCATACCTTTTTGATCTATATCTCTCTTGATAAAGACCATATTATTTCTCAATTATGCTATCATTATCCATGTTTTGAAGATATTTTTGCAGTTCTCTAAAAATAGATTATTGCATCAAAAATTGAACACTGACCACATCACACCAATATTTATAATTGAAATGTAACTCTTCATAACATGTTCTCTTTATCAGGAAGATCATGTTGTGAGGATTCTAGAATTTAATATTTTCATTCATGATGTAACACAACATGAAGGATTCTAAACCACATGGATAATTTACTTCTATTTATGAGGATACCTTTATCAAATATTGATCATTGAAAAATGTGGAAGAAGATATTCACATTTTTTGTACAACTTAAATAAAATATTATTTATACTTTTTCCGGATTAAATATTATTTTCTAAATATTAAATTAAAAGATTTTATTAATTTACAAAATATTTTATCATGCCCTAATAACCCTCACCATAGAACATTGAATGTTTATTTTCATGGAAATTTCATAGGAATGTAACTATATTCCCTTTCTCATTACCCCAACACAGGTTGGTCAAACGAGTTGAGTTTATTTTGGTAGGTTGGTATTTTAAAACTATGATCTTGAATACCATTCATATATTGAGTGTATTCCCCAATCCTGAAATCATGACAAGGATTTTCTAAACATTTTCCTTCAAATTACACCATGGATAGAAATAGAAGCTCTTCTTGATGTAAAATATCAATGAAACCCAAATCCATAATAGTTTCTCCCAAAATAAAATTGTGCTTCCAAATAATGGTGGGATAACCACATAGTTCTATTGGATTCATTCATAATAATGTAATGGAAGGTAAGTCTCACATAATATTTAGTTGAGGGATTTTAAATTTATTATCCAAAAACATATATTGTTTTATCCAAATATTAAGCGGTTGTTAAATAATAAATTAACCATACTAGATAAGTCATTTTTTCATAATAATTTATTTAGATAATGAATTGGAAATGTAATTAATTTATTTATCTAATCACTATCTTTCATCCATAAAATATATAGTTCTTATAATGAAATTAAAATAATTATAAAATTACCCAATAATGATCTTATCTATTGGTTAATCTAATGATATGACATCAAATCAACCTGTGAACAGTGAAAAATAACTCCATGTGGTGGACATGTCGAATCCTATGACCTTCCACCTATCAAAAATTGTATCCCCTATTTTTTAATCAAAATTTTTATGTCTTGAAACCCCTCCCCACACATTGGTATACTCCATTAATTTAACACATTTTTAACACACACATATGTGAGGTGAATCAATGTATTGTTTAATGGATGTTACATAAATAGATATGGAAGCAGACATACTACAAAATAATTGATGGAGGGATGACTCACATGTTATCATTTTATAGTTCATAATATTCAATTTCATACTCAAAGAATATATTAAATTAAAACATAAAACATATAAATAATTATTTTTCTCATTCAGAAATGTGTATACATGTAACATAAATGAAAAATTTAATTTCAAATATTTCTTTATGATATGTTATGTATTATTATAATAAATTCAGTTTAATTAATTAATTAATTATTTAAATAATTCCCTCTTATCTTAATGACCATATTAAAACTCTTTTAGATAACCATCACAACTGAATTAATCTCAAGTAAATGATAGAACCAATAGATTACAATTTATGAAAATAAATAGAGAATTTAATATTTTTTAAAACCCAGTTTAAATTGTCAAACAATAAATGTACCAATCAAATATATAGGGTTTTAGTGAAGAAAATTTTAATTTAATGTAAACATTTATGATAAAAGTAATTGGAAGGCTATAGGGTCTGTACTATTCCGCTACCCATTTATTACCTGATTTGTCGTGTATATAAGTTACATCCATGGAGTTTCCACATTTTGACACAGCAATACCACATAGAGTGTTCATTCTAGATACACACCATGTTTACATTTTTTATGTTCCCCAGATACTTTCCTGAGTCACCAACGTGTATATTTGTGAGATTACATGACATTAACAATCCTCTTACACTCATTTTTTCTCTTATTTAAAATTTATTTTGATCTATATAAATTGATAAAAATGTATTTTGATCATATAAAATGATGAACAATGTTGTTTTAAAACTCATACACATTGTGTATATCATAATATTTCCAGTCTATCTATCTCATATGGTTTGACTATATATGATAACCACACATATTGTGAAATTTACACAAATAACTCATGTAGAATACATGGTGTGTACCCTAGCCACATGTCATGCATTTTGTATTTTCATTTAACATATAGGCTAGGTCTACAAATGGATTTATAAAAATTCACCTTATATAGTTATCTTCTTAGGGTATCATGTATCCTTCAACACATCCAGTTACAATGCACATAGGTAGACAACATCTATTCAAGAGACACATCGTGTTACAAAATTTTAGAAGAAATAAAAAATTGAACATCCCTATGGAATAACAAGTAATTATTCACCTAATATTATCCCTTTTTTAAAATGAAACACTAAATTAATATAATATATATATAGAAAACTTGTTAATTTAAATCTTGATGAATAAATAATATAATAAAAATAAAACATTGAACCACAATTACATGTAGATGAACTGTTGAATAAATAAAATTAAATTTAATATCTAGCCACTCTATTTCAAATTTTAGGATCCATGTGTAGTAAAATATTATGGATGTGGGTGATATATTAAAATTTATTCTAATACATTGATACCCAAATCCCAAATTGAGGATTTTCAATTTAAATTTATAATCAATATACATATATTGGAAGAAATTAATTACCTTGTAATAGTATCATTCATTAATGTTGATGTTGATTGTCCAAAAAGATCCTTTTGGATTGTATGTGTTGTGTATTAATGATCCAAGGACAGAAGCCCTCTATTATGTTCCACCCATGCTTAGTATATCTCTATGTGACACCCATCAATCTCTAGGTGATAGTGTTGAAAATAAAATATTTTACAATGTTTTTCTTGATCCGTTGTTGTTCAGCCTTAAGGGAATATCTCATTCAAAAATCATCTTAATAGGTAGAAATAATGAGTATTTGAGCGATAAATATTTATAAAAAATAATTCTCTATTTTTCGATTACACGTCCTTCAAAATCGAAATAACCATCTATTTCTAGATATAGTGTTCATGATGAAATATTATTTAATTGAATGTTATCCATTAAATAATTTTATAACATTTATGAAACCCCATTATTCAGAATAATAATTATATTATTATTATTATTAATTATTGGTCCAATCAATCTTGCATAATAAAAAATATTAAATAACCAACTAGATAAATTATAATTGTCTTTCGATATAGTCCTGTTATTTTTGACCTCTTCTATCATTTATTAAATATCTAAATAAATATTAAATATACACTTCATCAATAAATATTTTCATTTGTTAAAACATGAATAAAATTATTCATTTTATTGAGATTAATATTTATTTAGTAAATTATATTAAAATAGAATTTAATCAAGATAAATTAGAAAAACATAGTGTGTGACACACTAGAATTAATTCTCATTGTAATTACACGGGCTTGCCAATATTACAAGATTACTTTCTAGAAACTGCTTATAGAACCCAATATAAAGAATATAATTTCACAACAATGAGACCAACATATTCATAATAAATTTTTAATATAATCCCATCATTATAACAACCCATAAATCAGATTTAACACATGTGTCACCAACATATATTCTAGATATCTCATTCATTGACTATCTAAAATAAAATCATCAATACACCTTGTCCATTAAATGTAATTTAGTAGTTCTATTTCAATCAAAGGGCCACAATATCATCTTTTATAAACACTAAAGGGGAGAATCATTCCATGACTTATACATTAATAACATGTTATTCATGATGCACCTAATGTACCTCACTAACTATTATCATATAAAATGATAGATTCCATGGAAATATCTAAGTGGTCATGTTATGGAATGCATAAATTGTAATCATAATGTATAAGGACCATTACACTAGGTTCAAGAGAGAAATATACAATGAAATGAAAACATTTATAATTCCTTTTTGTGGTTATATTTCATTATCTCTCTAATTGTATTTTACCAAGTGATAAAATCATGTAACAAATTATCATCTTCGTCAAAATACTCACACCAAATAATATATCTATATTGTTCCAATGATATTATTTCATTTATTAAAAAACATTATTTAATAATATTTTCACATCACATAATGGTTATCATCATAGTGGGGAACATCCATGACCTTATTTATGTGATGTATAGTCTTGGAAATTATTTCATTAGAGACATGCATAACAATGAATAATAAATAATAATTTGATTAATTAATATTAAATACAAAGAACATATGTGTAATAAAAATAAAACAAGTGGTTTCATGGACCACTAATCCAACACTTATGTGGGGGGTGAATTATCACCCGACCACCAACTCACAATCCAAAAATAATATATGGAATTTCATGGTTTTAGTGAGGAAAACTCATAGCAATTAATAAAAATTCATTACTCATCCATACTGATGGTGTATATGGAACATATATTAGGTGAAAATTTATGTTATTAATTTCATTTAATTTCACATCATTAGGGACAAGTATCACTTGTCTTCTATTTTTAATCAAGGCCTTATCCATCATTGGATAATGAAATCATTCTATTTTTTAATATCCCTCATTCATTAAATATATTTTCAATACATAAATATGAATTATTTTTAATTAAATGTTTTATTCATTTACAGTTGGTTAATCATATTTAGTGGCTTAACCAAATATAACATGGATTCCTAAAACACTAATGTCATATAGGGATGTATATGAAGATCCACCAACCTCAAACAAGTTTATTTAATATTTAACTTAATCCCATCAAAACTTTCTTAATTTCATCCAACCCTATCATTCATCATCCAAAATAACCAAGGACCTAACACATAAGAAACCAAAACCAATATTTATTTTTATTTAAATTAAAAATAATAAATAATATGTAATTAATCATGAATAATTTATAATTAACTTTTATAGGGGATGAAGTGCATAAAATATTATCTTTTCATCTTGTCGTGAAAGAATCTTGACTGACAGTACATCTATGATCCTCATCGCATCTTCATCACCATCCAAAAAAAATCCCTAAAATTAGACACTTGGTAATTCTACATGTAATTTGATTAATACATGAAACTCTATAAAATTCCATCATTCTATGAAGCTTCATTGAAATGATAATGGATAACATGTAGATTAATTCTCACGATACCCTATACAGAAGCCGAGAAACCCCCCATCAATCAAGATGATTTCGTCATTCCCTTGGGATGTACTCACCCAAAAAAAATAACTCATACAAAATTTTGTGGGATCACATAAAATAAATTATTTTGATATATATATAAACAGTATATTAGATGACCCAAAAAAACATAATAATCAAATCCACTTTTGTGGATTGAATGAGAAAAATGGGGATAGATAAGTGTCTGAAATTTCTTTCTCATTATACCAATCCCCCGTGAACCAAAATTCCAAACCATGGAAAAAGTAGAAAGCATCATTCAAAACCATGAAAACTAACATATGTAACTGTCCCAAATTGTCCATAATTTTCTCATTGTGAACTTTTGGGAAATGTACCATTATCCCTTATTCATCCACCATTAAAACCGTCTTAGCTAGAAACAAACTAAATGAAATAGTTTCATGGTGGGAATCGATCTATCATTATTTAAAAGGTAAGGAAATTCACATTTTAGTATCTCAAGACCCCATCCTCTATTTTATGTTCTTTTGGACCCTATAGTAATCCACTAAACAAAATAAAATTTCTAAATGTATTTTTCTTCATGTAATAATTCATATAAACCCATGAAAGGACTTGGCTCTCAATATGAACCCTCCACCAAAAAAAAACTTAAATTCCTAATGGAATTAAAATCTCATTTATAATGTTCATTTACAATATCAATTGTATTGAACATATAATCTCTGAGAAGTATCGTTATAAATTTTTACAACAACCCTAACATACACTTTCATCCAATTCATGACCAACCCATTGCATCAAATCCCCAAATATTGAATGAGATCCTGTAACACCCTAGGTAAATAGAGAATATGACATTTTGACATTTATACATATTTGTGAATAAAATATTAATATTACTTTAAAGGGGACTCTATGCTCGATGGTGTACCCAATACGCATCAATGAGTTTCATGGGAATCTTACATTGCACTCTAATAATAAAATAATTTTATTTTAAATGGTAGTTAACGCCTAGCCATTGTAATGGCGGGATTGAATAGAAATAACTAAAAAATTATTATATATATTTGTCAAATATTTTTATTTTTACAATAAATGTTAGTAGATTAAAAATGAGAATAAATCCAATTTTAAGCATAATCATTCTAATATACTTTAAAAGGTCGATTAACCGCCTTTTGATGGAGAACCTCTTTTAAATCCACTTTTTGACAATTTTATGTGTTATATTTGAAAAAATAAAATTACTTTTTATAATCTGGACAAAAAAATTTACTTTGTATAATTTTTTGGTATTTTTCCGAAAATGTTCATTTTTTTAATTAATAGTGAAAAATGTTGTATTTTAATTCAAAACCTCTTTTTAATCTTATTTATTTATATGATTAGATTATCTATTGAATTGTTTTTCATGTTAAATTAGAATATATTTTGACCATTTAATCCAATTTTGGTCATTGGAATTAATTTCACTTTGAAATTGAACCTAAACTACTGTCAATCTTTTAATAGATATTGTTTCTTTAATACACGCTATTTGTTTTGACATCGGGAATTAATTATTAAATTAATTAATGAAAATTATGTGTTTTGAATTTTTTAAAATAGACATCATTTTTGAATTCGGAATATCAAATTTATCTTAGGGTGAATATTTGGATTTTTTTTGAAAAACATCAATTTTTGATGAATAGTGAAACAACTAAGTGGTAATTTAAAAACTGATTTTTCGTTTAAATGAAACATTGCCACTTCTGTGGTTTTAAATTAAAAAATCCGACATACATTGTTGTCATCAGGATGTAAAATGTGGTTCAATGGGATTAAAATAATTTTTTGGTGAATTGTAACTCTTAAGTTTTTAATCGCAATTAGAGGTAATTATTCTAATTTAAGGTAAAGATAATGTTATAATAATATGAAATGACCTTGAAACATGTTCTAACCTTATTGGATGAGTCATGGACGACCCAGAAAATACATGGGTCAACATGGTGACCCCATGGAGCCACTTTGGTTGGAAAATGACATTAATAGGTTTTTATTTAAAGTTAAAATTAATATGTCACAAACATGTGATGTTTTACTAAACCACTTTTTACATAGAGTTATATATGTCGTATTTTTTACTATAAATATTCATTAGAAATCAAAAAATATTTACTAAATCATGATATTTTTTTATAATTTTTAGACATTAAATTAATTAATTGATTTATGACACCATGATGATGCAGTGATTACCTCATAAATGAACGATTTAAATAAAATGAGAAGATAGGGTGAAATATAAGTCGTACACTTCTCACGAACCTATTGTATGGGTGGATTTCAAAGTATTATCACCGTATACTCGAAATATATCCATTTGGGACCTTTAATATCTGAAAATCATTTTATAATAAAGTAAAAGTTTATAACTTTCCAAGAGTGCCCCTCCTCTCCTCTTATAAAAGGCCCCCAAATCTACCTCCTTACACATACTGATAAAGCCTTTGGCTCGGCCAAACCCTTCCCATTTCATCTCTTTACATCCTTATCTTCATCATTGGAGCCTCACTTTGGGAGGAATCCTTTCCAAGTAAGCCTTTGATCTCAAATCAAAGAGATTTACCCGATTTAATGACAATGTCTTCCCTTTTGTTCTTTTGTTTTATTTTGCTTATCCAAACCCCTAAACAATTTTTATTACATATTTTTGTAACAAAAAAAGTATATTACATATACTAGGATTTTTGTTACAATAAGGATTCGAGCTACACTTTCACACAGCACCGTATAATGGTTAAATAACATACTGTTTCTGTGGATGGCGAATTATTGCCTCACGAAATGATGATTGGTCAATATTCTTTTAACACTTTCAAAGGTGGCCATTAAGATGTCACTATATTTATATATGATATATAATATGTTTATGTTTTCCTTATGATTCTTTATTTTTAATTTATGGAATAACTTTATGGTTTCCATTATGGGTAAACGCGATATCATCATTTTAGGAAGTGCAGACTATCGCCCCCTCAATGTGATTTGATTCGTTAATGCCATATGTGGGAGGTATAAAGGATGGAATTAGTGGTATTAAATATTATATAATATTGGAATTATAATATACCTTTATATAATTATTATTTCATTCAATTTAATACAAATAAATGAAATTAAAGTACCGTTCATGCGTACGTACAGCTTACCGTCTCCATGAACGGTACATTTCATTTCTTATCTCCAAATGTTATGTAATATTATAAGTACATATATATAATGGAGATATATTTAATATATTACATCTGAATGATGGATATAATTATTTAATTAAAATATATATATATCTCATTTTGTTTTAATTCGATTAATATGACAAAAATTGAAAGTAGCTTTCATGTGTATGTACGGCCTACCGTCTCCATGAACGGTGCTTTTAATTTTTTATCTCCAAATGCTATGGAATATTATAAAATGAATATATAATGGATATATATGATATTTAAAACATAAATACTATTCTTTATATGATGTACCTATAACTACATGGAAAATTCTTTTCCAACAAGTTCAATTTTTACTCATGTACCGAACATCGACAAAAACGTCTAATATGAACTCACATTATTAACCAATTATTATAACACTATAATATGTGATATGAACTGAATAAAAATCATTAAAGTATGTCATTAAGAAACTATAAATTGACCAAATTTTATTATTCAGGAGATTAAATAACGATCGAGGCATGTCGGACACGAGGTAAGGGATCCTACCCCTCTCTTTCTTTTTAAGTACACAATTTTATGTCATTACATTTAAGCTCATATTTATTATGATTGGGATGTTCTTTTATATTAATATTACTGTAATTTTTATGTTCATATTATTAGAGACCCTACATTCTCTCATCAATCAATTTAGGATGTTTTGAGTGGCGCCGTTAGGCTGCCAAATTTTCGTAAGAGATCCAACCTCTCTCTTTCTTTTTAAGTACTCTCCTTTATGTCACTTCTACTATGCTCCTCTTTGTTATGTTGGGAGATGTTATTTTAAATTACTACTGCTGCACACTTTATGTAAATATGATGAGAGACCCTATTTGATCTCATCAATCTATTTTTGGATGTTTTATGTGGCGCAGTTAGGCTGTTGAGTTTTCGTAAGAGATTTTTCATCTCACTTTTATTCCCGTGAGATTTATGCTACATTTTCCACCATTTCCTTTGAGTGGTATATGTACTGACCATTATTCTACTCTTTGTGTAATATACTTACATTTATGATTATTTACATCAATGTTGGATTATCCTTCTTTAATGGGGTGTATTTTTAGAAAGATACCCAAGTCGGTAAGGGAACTTTTCACCCTCCTCTTTTTAAAAGACTTAATTTGTTGGGTCTTTTAATTTTAATATTGTAATGTTGGGATACGTTCTTCTATATTATTATTGATGTAAATTGTATGTCCATGTGATGAGATACCCCTTTTATCTCCCATCAACTCATTTTCTAAATTTTAAATTGACGCTGTTAGGCCGTCGAATTTTACCAAGGGAACTTCTTAACCCAATTTAGATTTATTTCGGTTCAACATGGAGTTATTGAATATTTCATCCTTTGAATATGTGTGAATGAACATTGACTTTTTTATAATTAATATCCACTTATATTGGGTCTATTTATATTTTTCACACATAATTACGAGATTGATTTATCCTTAATTTAAGGATACCTTCATTACAGGGGATTTCATCTCATTTTACATTTCTATTGAGACTTCATTGTTGTTATGCACCAATTCTCACTTATATGGTGTATATACTATCCTTTGGAATATTATATCATGAATGTAATTATTCTCATGATATTATAATGTTCTAATCAAATTTTATTCCTCAATTATTGTATTCAAGTTTCTTTCATTTTGTTAAAAACCCTTTTACTAAAATATCGTTTAAAATTTTTAATGATTTATTATTATAAATATTTCTCATTAATATCCAGTTTTTCAAAATGGTTTTAAGGATTTTTTTATATGGATATAAATGGTTTAAATTTTTTAAATCTTCGAAGTGGTATGGGACGCTTTGATACAATGATCTCTTTATTAAATGTTTTAAATGGTTTTGAAAATGGATGTTAGAATGGATTCATTATTTCAATATCTTAACATGTTATATTGTTATTGCAATGTGGGAATGTTATATTTATTTTATGCTTAAGTTATGTGCTATGATTATGTTATTGTTCTTGGGCATTGTTTATGATTACGGGTGGTTCCGTAATAAACTAAGGGTGGGTGAGCCCGATATAGATCTCCAATGTATTGGGTAACATGAAGGGGTTAAATGTTATGGTTTCTCCGAAGTGATTTATGGAATATACTATGATGGGTATTCCAAACGTAACTAAGAGGGTTACTCCCTACGTAAGAATGTTATGAATGCCTCAAGATACCTTCATGCTTTATGATTCCTATTATTTATTCATGATTTGATGAGGTATGTTAAAATGATTATGTTTTATGAGTAATGTATGATTTTATACATGGACTAATATTTTCTTTTCGTACTATTATATCCCTTACTGAGCTTTTTATGCCCAGCCCATGTTTTTGAAATGTTTTTCACAGGTCAAGGGAAAGGTGCATGATATGATGATAGTGTCAAGGAAGTGTCAAGAAAGAATCCATGTTTTATTTTAAATATGTTTCAATTGAGGGAAAAATCGAATATTATCATTTATGTAACCACTTTGTTTAAATGTTGAATGTAATTCATGATTTAGGTTCTAATTCACTAAAACTCTAAACCTGAAAAGATACTCAATGTGAATTATTCATTTAATTCAATATTAAGTAAGGTTTAAGGTTGGGTGCTTATAGTTGGTATCAGTGGTCAGTTTAGATAACTTTAGAGGTTAGGGTATTCCCTAAGCATAAGTGACATTACACTAATGGTTAGGATTTCAGAAATAGTCCTAGTTTTAGATAAAGTGAATGAGTATGTATATCTTAGTGTTTATCTTCCTCATTAGTACATGATGGTTCTGTTGATATACTCACACTGACATTTCTGTTTTTAGTGAATGGATGGATCTAGCAGGCACCAAAGTGACAATAGGTTTGAAGGAAACTATGGTGGTTCTATGATTAAGAGACTGGTTGAAATGGAGGATTCAATGAGGAAACTCGTGGTTGTTCTAAACCAACTATCATGGAGTCATGATCAACCACTTGAATCTTGGTATGTTCTGTAATGCATCATGTACGAGATGACCAATCAATGTGGATATTCGGGTAATAATTATAAAGGTAACCATTAGAGTTTATATGATCCTTAATTTTGAGGTAATTATGGGTTATTATCTGTTATGATGGAAAATGAAAGGCATGAGATAAACAAGAGTTTAAAATATGTTATGATTATTTTTGAAGATATTATCTCATTTTGGAGAATGTATTAATAATTATATAGTTTTGGAAAAAGGACAACAAGCAGACCGTGTGGCAACCCATCGCGCCGGACATAGCTACGGGAATCGAAACCACAACAAAAGTGTGACTGGTATATATCACCTACCACTGGACTACATGAAGTCCCTGGTTAGTTTGATTAATTCGTTTTAGTTAGATTATTTTAGGAATCAAGAGTATTTTTATTTTGGGTTATCTATTCAAATGATTTACCTATCATGGAGGATATGTGATTAGGATAATTTCTTTTCAATATGAGAATTGAAGTGAAACTTATGTTATTTGGAGATAAAAGTTAATTTGTACCTTGGATGACTATGTGATTAAATCCCTCAAATATTTGGGTTTCAATCTTATTTTGGTTTACGTTGAAGAATTTTATGGAAAATTGTTTATCGAATGGTCTTCGTTGAACGTTGGATTTTTTTGGACATATTTTGGAGATTAAGAATAGATTTTCTTTTTATAAAGGATTATACTTTTGTGGATTATTTTATCTCATACTAACAATTTTGGTTTTGGTTTTTTTCTAAAGACATGGGAAATATATAGTTATCTTTGGTGGATTAGGTGATTCTCAAGAAGCTGATTATAATACTCGTAATGCAAACAAGTCTTCCTAAATACTTTTATTCTGGAGAAAATATGAGTTTGATTAAGGAATCTAGTAAAAGTAGAATGTATATGTGACAAGTAAGTATGTTTCATTATGATTTATTTAAGCTCAAAAATAAATTCTTCAATTAAGATTAACTTAAAACAAAAATGTTTTCTGTTAACTTTTCAAATTGGGGAATCGAATAACGTTTAACCCATCACAAGTTTGTGATTTTCTTATGGTTAACTTTCTCCTAGACATGTTTACTATCACTCTCCCTCCGAACATTACCCCTTGTTTTTTCCTCCATATCCATATTTTACAACATGGAATCCTAGTATGGGTTAACTCGGGTGACCTTTGTAATTCTCTTTCCTTATTTTAAAGTGATTGTTTTAATGACTCTTGTTCCGATGTGGGATTTTCAATGATGTATCCAAGCCCAATTTTAAAATTACGAGGACACAAATCCCAAAAGGGTGGAAGGATGTAACACCCTAGGTAAATAATGAAAATGATATTTTCACATTTATCTATATTTGTTAATAAAATATTAATATGACTTTAAAAGGGACTCTATGCTCGTTGGCATACCCAATACGCAACAACGAGATTCATGGGAATCTTACGTTCCACTCTAATAATAAAATAATATTATTTTAAATGGTACTTAACGCCTAACCATTGTAATGGTGGGAATGAACAAAACTAACTACAAAATGATTATATATGTTTTCCAAATATTTTTACTTTTTACAATAAATTTTAGAGGATTAAAAATGAGAATTAATCTAATTTTAAGCGTAAACATTCTAATATTCTTTAAAAGGTTGATTAACCGCCTTTTGATGGATAACCACTTTTATATACGATTTTTGACAATTTTATGTGTTATATTTGACAAAATAAAATTTTTCTTTAGAATTGGGACATCAAAATTTACTTTTTGTAATTTTTTTGTATTTTTCCGATAAACCACATTTTTTAATGAATAGTGAAAAATGTTGTATTTTAATTCAAAACCTCTTTTTAATATAATATATTTATATGAATAGATTATAATTTTATTTGTTTTTAAAGAGAAATTAGTATATATTTTTACCATTTTATCCGATAGTGGTCATTGGAATTAATTTCACTTTGATATTGGACTTAAACTAGTGTCAATCTTTTAATAGATATTGTTTCATAAAAACACGCTATTTGTTTTGACAGTGGGAAATAATTATTAAATTAAATAATGAATCATATGTGTTTTGAATTTTGTAAAATAGTCATTATTTTTCAATTCGGAATATCAAATATAGATTAGGGTTAATTTTTGGTATTTTTCTGAAAAACTTCAATTTTGATGAATAGTGAAACCACTAAGTGGTAGTTTAAAAACTATTTTTTTGTTTAAATGAAACATTACCACTTATGAGGTTTGAATTTAAAAAATCCGACATACATGGTTGTAATTATGATGTAAAATTTCGTTCAATGGGATTAAATTATTTTTGTCGAATTGTAACTCTTAAGTTTTTAATCGCGATTAGAGGTAATTAGTGTAATTTAAGGTAAAGATAATGTTATAATAATATGAAATGACTTTGAAACATGTTATACACTTATTGGATGAGTCATGGCCGACCAAGAAAATCCATGGGTCATCTTGGGGACCCCATGGAGCCACTTTGGTTGGAAAATGACATTAATACCTTTTTATTTAAAGTTAAAATTAAAATGTCACAAACATGTGTTGTTTTAATAAAACAATTTTTACATGGGGTTATATAATCCATATTTTTTACTATAAATATTAATTAGAAAGATAAAAAGATTTCCGAAATCATTCTAATTTTTAATAATTTTTAGAAATTAAATAATGTAATTTATTTATGACACCAGTATGATGCAGTGTTTACCTCATAAATGAACGATTTAAATAAAATGAAAATATAGGGTGAACTCTAAGTATTACACTGGTCAAAAACCTATTTTATGGGTTTATTTAGAAACAGTATCACCTTATCCTAAAAATATATCCTTTTGGGACCATTAAAATTGGAAAATCATTTTATAATAATGTAATATTTTATAACATTCCAAGAGTGCCCCTCCTCTCCTCTTATAAAAGGCCACCAACTCTACCACCTTACAAACACCTCTAAAGCCATTGGCTCGGCCATCCCCTACCCATTTAATCTATCCACATCCCAATCTTCATCATTGAAGCCTCACTTTGGGCAGAATCATTTCCAAGGATGCCTTTGAGCTCAAATCAATGAGAGTTACCTGATTTAAAGGTAATGCCTTCCCTTGTGTTCTTTTGTTTTATTTTGCTTCTCCAAACCCTTAAACTATTTTTATTAATTATTTTTGTAACAAAAACAGTATATTAAATATACTAGGATGTTTTTATAAGAATGAATCGAGCTATAATTTCACACACAACCATCTAATGGTTAATGAACATATTGTTTCTGTGGATGGCGAATTACTGTCTCACAAAATGATGATTGTTCAAAATTATTTTAACACCTTCAACGGTGGACATTAAGATGTCCCTATATTTATATATGATATATAATATGTTTATGTTTTCTTTAAGCTTATTTATTTATAATTTATGTAGTACCTTTATGGTTTCCATTATGGGTAAACGCGATATCTTCATTTTAGGAAGTGCAGACTACTGCCCCCTCAAAGTGATTTGATCCGTTAATGACATATGTGGGACGTATAAAGGATGGAATTAGTGGTATTACATATGATATCATACTATAATTATAATATACCTTTATATCATTATTTTTTCATTCCATTTAATACAAAAAAAAATAAAGGAAAGTAGTGTTCATCCGTACGTACAACGTAGCGTCTCCATGAAAGGTACATTTCATTTCTTATCTCCCAATGTTATGTAATATTATAAGTACATATAAATAATTGATATTTATGTTATATATTACATCTAAATTATGTATTAAATTATTTAATTATAATATATATCTATATCTCATTTTGTTTTAATTCCATTAATATGAAAAAAATGTAAGTACCATTCATGCGTACGTACGGCTTACCGTCTCCATGAATGGTGCTTTTAATTTTTTATCTCCAAAATTATATGGAATAGTATAAAATGAATATATACTGTATATATATGATATTTAAAACATCAATACAATTCTGGATATTATTTACCTATAACTACATGTAAATTTCTTTTTCAACAAGTTCAATTTTTACTCATGTACTAAACATCGACAAAAACGTCTGATATACACTCACTTTATTAAACAATTATTATAACATTATAATATGTGATATGAACTGAATAATAATATTTAAAATAGGTCCTTAAGAAATTATAAATTTACCAAATTTTATTATTCAGGATATTAAAGATTGATCGAGTCATGTCGGACACGAGGTAAGTGATCCTACCACTCTCTTTCTTTTTAAGTACACTCTTTTATGTCATTACTTTTATGCTAAACTTTCATATGATTGGGATGTTATTTTATATTAATCTTACTGTAAATTTTATTTTCATATGATTAAAGACCCTACATTCTCTCATCAATTAATTTTGGAATTTTTGAGTGGTGTCGTTAGGTTGCCGAATTTTTGTAAGAGATCCAACCTCTCTCTTTCATTTTAAGTAATCTCTTTTATGTAACTTATTTTAAGCTTCTCTTTGTTATGTTGGGGGATGTTCGTTTATATTCCTCTTTCTGTAAATTTTATGTTAATATGATGAGAGACCCTATTTGACCTCATCAATTCATTTTTGGATGTTTTAAGTGGCGCAGTTAGGCTGCCGAGTTTTTGTAAGGGATTTTTCATCTCACTTTTATTCCCGTGAGATTTTTTGCTTCATTTTCCACCATTTCCTTTGAGTGGTATATGTACTGACCATTATTCTACTCTTTGCGTAATATAAATTCATTTATGATTATTTTCACAATGTTTATTCTACTTCATCCATGGGGTGTATGTTTTGAAAGATACTCAAGTCAGTAAGTGAACTTTTCACCCTCCTCTTTTTAAAAGACTTATTTTGTTGGGTCTTTTAATTAACATATTTTAATGTTGGGATATGTTCTTATATATCCTTATTGATGTAAATTTTATTTCCATGTGATGATATACCCTTTTTATCTCTTATCAACTCATTTTCTGAATTATAAAGTGATGCAGTTAGGCTGTCAAATTTTACCAAGGGAACATCTTAACCCAATTTTGATTTCTTTGGGTTCAACATGTAATTATTGAATATGTCATCCTTTGAATATATGTGAACGACCTTTGATTTTTTTACACTTAATATCCACTTATATTGGGTGTATTTATATTTTTCACAAATAATTATGAGATTGATTTATCCTTAATTTAAGGATACCTTCTTTATAGGGGATTTCATCTCATTTTACAATTCTATTGAGACTTCATTGTTGTTATGCACCAATTCACTCTTATATGGTGTTTATATTGTCCATTGGAATATTATGTCATGAATTCCTTTATTCTCATGATATTATAATATTCTTATTAAATGTTATTCCTCAATTATTGTAATCAAGAGTCTCTCATTATTGTTAAAAACCCTTTAACTAAAATATCGTTTAAAATTATTTAATGATTTATTCTTATAAATATTTCTCATTAATATCCAAGTTTTCAAAATGATTTTAAGGATTTATTTATATGGATATTAGTGGTTTAAAATTTTAAAAGCTTCAAAGTGGTATGGGACACATTGATTCAAAGGTCTCTTTATTTAATTTTTTAAATGGTTTTGAAAATGGTTGTTAGAATGGATTCATTATTTCAATATCTTAAAATGTTATATTGTTATTGCAATGTGGGAATGTTATATTTACTTTATCCTTAAGTTATGTGATATGATTATGTTATGGTTCTTGGGCATTTTTTATGAAGACGGTTGGTTTCGTGATAATCTAAGGGCGGGTGAGCCCGATATAGCTCTCCAATGCATTGGGTAACGCTAAGGGGTTACACGTTAAGGTTTCACCAAAGGGATTTAGAAAATATACTGTGATGGGTATTCCAAATGTAACCAATAGGGTTAATCCCTACATAATTATGTCATGAATGCCTCAACATTCCTTTATGACTTATTATTTCTATGATTTATTCATTATTTGATGAGGTATGTTAAAATGATTATGTTTTATGAGTAAAGTATGATTTCATAGATGGACTAATGTTTTCTTTTCGTACTTTTATATCACTTATTGAGATTTTTATGCTCATCCCATGTTTTTAAATGTTTTTCAAAGGTCAAGGGAAAGGTGCATGATATGATGATAGTTTCAAGGAAGTGTCAAGAAAAAATCCTTGTTTTATTTTAAATATGTTTCTGTTGATAGGAAAAAACGAATACTATCTTTTATGTAACCACTTTGTTTAAATGTGGAATGTAATTCATGATTTATGATCTAATTCTCTATAACATTAATCATGAAAAGATCCTCAATGTGAATTATTAATTTAATTCAATATTAATTAAGGTTTAAGGTCGGGGCCTTATAGATCCCATTACACAACTTCAAACACATAGTTTACAAGCTATCAACACTCAATCAACCACTCTATATTAACACCAGAAAATCGAGATGGCTCTTCCAACACCCATTTTTCCCTAGGATCCAATATTTTATTACTCATATCATCATTGAGATTCAAGGGTTTACCATTATACATATCATTACATTAATGTGGATCTCAAACAAAGGTGCACCCTGCTATTTTAAAAAATAAGTGTGACATATAATTCATTTGTGTAATGTTATCCTTAGTGTGGTTTCATTCAAATAGAACCCCAGCACATATGAAAAAACCGTCTGAAAGCTGATATAGCCACAAATCTTTGATCCCATGTGGAATTAAATGGTTGTTGACTACTGATTCATAGGGCTTGTAGATAATGGACTTCACTGAAAAGGTACAAATATCCCTTTCAATCCTAATGATTTTAATAAAAATGGGATTCTTCAACAACTATAAGGCATGACTCACTCCCTATATAATGGGGTGATATATGTCTACTCCATGGATCATGTGAAAAATTTGGTTCACCCCCAGAACCATATGATGAATCAGGTTCACCCCCTGAACTGTTTCACGAATCAGGGTTAAAATCATAAACTATTTAAATAATTTCATTTTCACCGATTAATATTTTCAAGACTCCTAAGTTCTTAGACTTAACCAAAATACGATTCATGATTCACCTACATAATAAAAATTAGATAACACTAAAATCATATCGATATTGTGGAAAATACAATGTACCATACAATATCTCTTTTGAATATCAAATCTAATATTTATAGTGTGGAATGATAAATTAGATTCATAGATCTCTAGTTTTCAAAAACTACCCCAATCATAAAATAAATAGTCTCACCACACCCATGAAATTACCAACATGGGGTTAACCTCCATAGATCATGATTCAGCATCTACATCACATAATTACTGGATTTTACCTTTTTTCTCATAATAGAGAATGAATTGAAAAAATAGTTGTGCATCATTCCTTTCTCAAGGGAAACTCATCCATGGAATATTCTTAATTACAATGAAACATGAGGTTCACACCCTCCAACAGATGATGGATAACTTTCAATAATATAATTTACCTTATATGTATCCTTGATAACCACCTCAATATGTTTCATAATTACATGTGTGTCACTCCACAAAAGAGACACTCATATGTCCCATAAACACCTAACCATGATCAATTCTTAAATTGATCATTCCACACTACTCTAATCAAATTATATTTACTACTATTTCCAAAGGGTACATTTTTTAATATTATCAACCCCAAGGCAATGGTGACCCTAGAATATAATTTCATCCATATGTCCTTGGCACAAAATTGACCCCTCACAAATCCATCATTCAATATTAACATGTGTATTGATCACGTTATACCCTGAAATTCACCAAAATAATTGGGTCTATACTTATATGAGACCTATTCAATTAGACTTACTCATGATATCATGAGTCTCACATCACTATACCTATGTGTAAACCACTAAAAATCATATATTTCATGTTAATGACTTATCCAGAAACACCATTGATTTTCCCTTCAAAATTGTGCATCTATCCATTCCCAGTTATTTCACTTGATTCCCAATGACCAAATTTTAATTTCAAACATCACTTATATATATCTACTATTGAACAATGTTCCACTATTCAATTAATTTAAAAATATATAGGTTTCGTCCCATAACCAACCCTTCCCTCCAAAACCATACATTCCACAATAGTCAGCACCACTAAGGTTGTGTCCCCTCATAAATTATATATCATCTCTATTTCTATACCATATGTGGTGGGACATCCTAGGATATAATCTCAAGGAAATAAACCTACTAGTTCTGTAAATTTATCGGATAAAATTTCATCACCATGGATGTCTTACATATTCAGTTTCACATCTCACACATCAAACTCAACCCAAAGCATCTAAATGTTGTTTCCAAATATTAAAAATCACTATATCAGGCTTACCACTCAATTAGGATACCCTATAACACTTAAAAAACTAATCCATAATACCCTTTTCAAAATTATTCTGAACCATATCACCAAAAACCTGTCTCCCGCCCCCAAATCCATAGTCCACTTCCCACACTGAATAATGATCACTGAAAACAACACTATATTCCAATCACATTATCACATGACGACTCAAACAACCAACTAGTGACAACATAATCTCATTTATACATATCAATATATAGCATCATATGATAAATCAATACCTACTTGGGAATTGACTCTAATTAGTCATCCATATATGATAGTAATCCCTTGGTAAAAAAATTCTTAGTTGGATCCTTACAAGACCTCCATATAAAGGAGTCAACACCTCGAGGGTCAAATTATAATTTATCATCATATATATGACAGCTTTTTCTAAAATTTTAAATAATATTTTACACTTTCATTTCAAATATTGTAACAAGATAACCAACATGGATATGATAATTAAGCTATCATGCAGTATTATTTACCTACTAGGGTCACTTCACATCCCTTTCCTTAAGGGAATATGTAGTCCTTAGAACAAATCATATCATCATAAATTAGAATTTAATTTTATTCAGAGGTACTATATCATGATTTGATAATGTAGAATTGCAAAATTAATTTATAAGGGAAAATAACATTTAGATTATTATTGAATATATATATATATATATATATGAGAACTCTATTGTCAATGATAAAAATAATATAAAACAAAAAATCTGTTAGGTAAATCATACTCATCGATTATGGTGCATGAACTCATTCCTATTATTGATTGGACAGGAGATAAATATCCAATAAAATAGCTTTAACTAGTAATAAAATACCAAAAAATATAGAAAATAATATATCACAATTATCAAAACAAATATGTGTCATGCTAGGTGAAAATAATAACGTTATAATAATATAAATCCAGAAATGTAATCACATATCCCTGGTAATATGAACATCTTCTCAGAAAAGGTGTTAATGTTTCACTATTATAAGGAATATCACAAGACCCAAGTGATACATATCTCACATGTCTACAATATCCACAAGTAATAAACTAAGAAAACAAATATACAATCACTTATATCAGTCATATAATTTCTATCATACCCCATTATAATTCACCGAACATGGTTCACTATACACATTTACTGGAATGGTTTTTTATGAAACATCAACAGTTCCTCCATATATGCTAGCGTGTTCCAAAAATAAGTAATGGTATAATGTAGTATCATAGATATACTATTCCCCCACATCATTGGGAAAAATAATTGATAAATTTACCAAACATTATCCAACATAATAACCATAAGGGCATGCATAATCAATAATTGATAATCAATAATAATAAAGGGGATCTGATTGAATAGGTTAATACAAAAATGATCTGCCTAATATATTATCACATATAGAAAAATATATAATAAAAATATAGTAGGCTCTACAAAAATACTTAAGAATCACCTCATCCCAATAACAATTCATTTAGGATCTATCCTACTTGATAAAAATATACTACAACTCATTCCACCTAAATCATTTTATTAATGAAGTCTTCATTGGAACACAAGTACCATGGACACTAGAGAAGGGTTCGATACAACATAGTAGGGCACAAAAAACATGTGCCAATACATAACTAGTATGTGTAGTGAAAGTATATGATATAATCAAAATATAAATAAAACATAGTATACAAATGTAAATAACTAAACACCACCAATCCTTCGTTTTTACAATATTACCCCAATCAACACAAACCTCATTCAAACAATGTTACATCGTGTCTAATCACATAATGAAATTGTTTAAACAATGTATCATTTTAGTACCAATGATCTATACTATGAAACACCAAACCTATTAGGGATCATGTTCTAACACCAAAACTAATGTATCCTCCCAATTATAAGGATCATATCAAAGTTAGTCTGAAACATGTTACTCCTGACACAAACATGTCATCCCATGTCATTGTACTCCAAGCACCAATACTTGGAATACCAAATCATGGGACTAAAATCCCTAATACATGGTGTAAAAATCAAAATACATCTTCCCATCTCTAAGGATCAAATCCATGGATTCCCAATCTATTTTACTCCAACCGCAGAAATATGGCCTATGATATCTTGGTATCGAGTGTCCAAATAAATTTTTCCTACAACACACTAATGTACTTAGAAAACTCATTGTCGAATTTCCTATAATGTGTATTTGAGTATATATTGGTGGAGGGTGATTATAAAAAAATCCACTCATAAAAAACATCATATTGGGGTCATCCTCCAACTTAAAAACATCTAAAACCTATGTTCGATAACAAGTGTACCTGAACCATCCTCACCAAAACCATGTTAGGAGAATTTTTTTGATTTGGGTGCTAATTTTACACCAGAATCATCCAACCCTTTTCCCAAATAAATGTTCTCGCTAGGGTTCACATCCTACTAGGGTACCCATCAGGGTGCACTAAATATTGTCATTACTAAGAAATCATATAAGGGTCCCTAATCATAAATATATTTATTAGGTCAACATCCATCACTCAATGTGAATAGTGACCCTCTACATAATCATGAGTCATTGAGTAATCACTAACTACTTATGAAAATCTATCCAGATAAGGAATAAATACCTTCTCAATACCTGATCCATCCCAAGGACGGTATAAACACAAAACATACCACAAAACTAGCCAAGGTCATCTAACTTGAGAAATAAAATATATTTTGGGGGATGAAATATCACCCCTTGACAACATAACAAGAAATGATTTATAAGAAATTTCTTGGGTACATTTTTTCCTATTTGGTCCATTCTCTCTCAGTTCATCGGTCATCATTACTCTGGGAGTCTGAGGAACATATACTATTTATATTTCATTACATTCATTTCATTTCATGTATATTATTTATGTTCCATGTAAAATATTTAATGTATCACTAGCTAAGGATTCATATATTATATTTTATTGTAATCAAGCCAGTACCCAAGTACATCCTTGGATATGGATCATTGTTCAACTCAAAAACAGTCTTTTAATTTAAATTTAATGATTTATTAAATTTTATGCGACACACAAAATTTTTGGGAATATGTTTCAAATAAATTAATATTCAAAGATGATATACATTTTAATAAATGAAGAATTAATTTCACACAAGAGTAACCTGGCTTGTGCATCATGCAACACATACTTCACGTACATTCCACAAAACATCGAGTTTCCACAAAACATCATTCTATTGTTATATTTATTTAAAAAATTATTTAATAACCTAGTCATTAAAAAATGTTATATGAATAGTAAAAATTAATTTTCTAATATTACTTATAATGTTATTTTATAAATAAAAAAATTGATAATAAAAAAATATATTTATTTCAATGTAATTATGTGTTTAAAAATACATTATTCTCAAATAAACTACTTTTCATGTCCTAATATGAAAACAAATTTAAAAAAAATTCGACACTATTATAAAATTAATTTCAAAATAGAAAAATAATTTTTTAATTTTATATATAAAAAATAACTTTGGGTGAATTTGAGGTATTGTTTCGAAAACATTCATTTTTTGATGACTAGTGAAAATTAATATATTCGAGTTAACAAATACTTTTTTTATTTAAATGATTATTTTTATTCAAATTGATTATTAATATCACAATAGTTTAGTAATACATATATTATTACAATTTAGTTCATTATAATTAATCTTATATTCAAATTTTACCAAACTTCTCTCAATGTTTGCGGGATCAACATTAAACATAATTTTCCCACTTATTTGAATTGAATTTTGAAAAATGCCCATACATGGTTGCAATAAGTATGATATTTATATTCGAATAGGATAAAAAATATTTTTTGGATATCATGAATATTAACAGTAGTAAATTTTTTTACCATGGTTAATGTTTAATTAGGTTATTAAAGCTAAAAATAATACAATAATATCATAATAAAACCAGAAAACTTGTCCAAATTCATCTGATAAGTGGGTTCTGACCAAAATAATCCATAAAATGAAATTATATATTTTTTAAGCTACATGGTTGAGAATATTTTATTTATTAAATTATATTTAATGATATGTTTGAAATGTCATACTCATGTTTTTAATATGTAATTCATCTTTATTATAGGGTCATACACAACATAAATTAGATTATAAATAGTAATTATAAATATAATAAATTTATATTCATCATGGTAATTTATTTATATTTTTCAAAAAATAAATACATTAATTAAAGTCTTGTAAAATGATGATGTAGTAATAGTTTAATTAAATGAAATATCAAATAAATTATATTAAAAATATTAGAATAAATGATATTTAACATAAATAATGACATTCATGAATTTTACAGATAATATTGATATTTTAGTGATATATTATAAGTCTTTTTTTCAATGTTATCATGTTTTGAGTATCATTTTTAAAATGAATAATATAGAATAGTTCCAAAATATTCCAAAATGTTACATCAAAATAAATAATATTTTATTAAATAATACAAAATTCATGAAAATATAAATTTTTCCCAAATAACTATGATAAGGTTAAACCTGACATCAATGAAACATTTTTAGTAATTTTGTAATTTTATAGTATCTCTATTATCCCTTAAGTGTAAAAATGAAAAGTTGTCATGGTAGAGGTTAAATGGTTTAATAAAGGGTTAAAGCCAAACGAGAAGGTGAATAGTTTTACCAAAAATGTATAAAACTAATTGGTTGAGAGGATTTCACACATTCAAAATCATGAATTATAAATAATTCTTGTAGGAGATACATTAATTCAAAAATAAATATATATTAATTTAATATTTTGATTGATTCCAAGAGTGCCCCTCCCCTCTCTTATGAAATACCACCACTACCCTAACAAACTCGCACCACCTAGACCCATCTATATCGACCAACCATCGAACATTTTTCCCCAAAACATCCCTATCCAAGGTCATAAGGTTATTATATTCTCAAAATACAAACACTAGTGCCCCTAGGGTAAGATATAGAGGATATCGCTGAAGAAGAGGTAATCTCCTTTACCGACTCTCTCAAGAGTATTTTATCTTATACATCTTAATTATATGTATTTTCGATTCTAAATTAATAAATATAATATCAATTTTATGTTATTATATTATTATGATTATGGAAAAATCATATTCCACATTTTTTCTATCTTATAAAAAATGAAATCACAACTTGTGCGTACTTATGGCCTACTGTCTCCATGTCATGGTGTAATATATTTTTTCATCACCAATTTATTTGGATGGGTATAATTAAGTACATAATTAATATATATTATAATTTTTACATTATATATGTTGTAGACAGAATATATACTATGCTCCCCCATAACATTTCCTAATTAAGAGAATGATATAGTTACTCAGGCTTACATAGGACCTACCATATCCATAACACGATTTCATTAACTCACCCTAATTAACAATAAATAATGAATATATAATTGTATATAATTCATAAATATTTTATATATTAACTTAATGTAATTCTTTTAATGATATGACTATATCCTCTATGCATAAACTCATACTTATATGAAAAAACATTCAAATGAAAAGGAGATAGCTAACTCCCAAAAAAGGAGTAACAATGAAATATTATTAACAAACTAGGGATAATTTGATAGAATTTGATAACATATAAATGTGATTATGAAATAATTTAATAACATTATTTAATCTATTATACATAAATTTCAGTTATATATGAAGGAAATCATACATAAGGTAAGGGTTAATTTCACAATCTTATTACTATTAGAGATTGTTTATACATATGAATATATAAAAGAATATTTATCATCATTGAAAATTTTTCTTAAAAATATTTGCATATTTTTTTAGCATCCTTATAAAATTATTTAAATTCAATTTTACCCATGTGTGAAAATAATATTTTTTATATTTTCCAAATGATTTAATTTTTAACTTTTCCAGAAAAAGTATGAGAAGAATATTTCTTTCTAAAATATATAGAATGAACTTATTTTTACAATTTCATGTCATCATAATGAATTGAGGCTTCCCATAAAATCATTAGAGGTTATTTTTGATGATTTTTTTATTTTAATATTATATTTATGTTTTATAAAATAAATAATTTTCAATGAATAAATAATATTTTCCACCTGAATTCTGTTTAAAAGATATTTTAAAAATATTTCCCATCTATAATGACTTTAATTACTGTTACTCATGCATTTTTCATAAATGATCCGTATGATCTATTCATATTCATTCTACTAGTGGTTTAAAGATTATGGATTTATCCTCATGAAATTAATTTATATTTGATGTGTTATATGATTATTAATCCACCTTATATAAATTTGTTACGATTTGAATAAATTATTATGCTACTTTCCACATTTCCACATGTTATTATATAATAACATGTTCCTGATGCATATATAATTTATCGGGTTGTGATATAATTTATTATGATATTTTAGCACATGTATGTTTAATTTCATTATAATGTGGGTGGTACCTATAACTCTATCCAATGAATTAGGTAATGATTTATATCTCATGAGATAGACATAAAAGAATTTTTACACTACAATGGTCATGGGTGTGAACTATGACTACCAATATGGTATGGTATGTGAACCCATACTACCAATATGTAATTGGAATGATTACTTGACTACAATGAAAATAATTATTATATACTCATGTATCTTCCACAGTTCCAGGTTTTATTCCTATGTTATACTATCATGGATTATGTTCCTCATTTACTCGTGATTAATGTCTTATGAACTGCCAATATTTATTACCTGAATTTTTTTTATGATCTTTGATATGTAGTGTATGATCTTTTATTTTCATTATGGTATTCTCATACCATTACTCTCATGACTATGATTATATATCTCCCTTGATTACGCGAATTGAAATTCTGATATCCCCCCTTTTTATGTTGATTTTCATAATTAATATGTTGATATATATTATGTTTGATGTTTCTATGAAGTGTGTCAACCAAGAAAAACATTTTTGTAAAACAAAATATAGCACAATTAGGTACCACTAATTATGGTTCCTTTTTTCCAATGAAAATAAACTAAATTTTCATTTGGGATTTTTTCTAATGTATTATGTATTCTGTAAAAGGAGTGTAATTCCCATGTCTGAAAATTGAGGGTTTCTATAGTTCGAATTAGAAAAAAAGTTTTTTTGACATTAAAAACTAGAATAAAAAAACCCATAGTGGGAAATATAAAGGAATGGTTGAGGATTATTATAATGATAAGGAAAGGTATATGATAATACCCTGGAATTTTGGTAATAGATGAAGGGAGTGGTTAAATAAAAATACAGACACGTCTAGATACAATAATTCGATATGGATCATGCAAATATGTATCTAGGGATATCAAATATGACAAGTTGTGATGTACAGAACTCGGTCATAACATGGTACACAACAAGGGTCCTTGTGGAACACCTATTCTAACACTCCCGAGTGACATGATTTGGGAATTCAAAAAATCTACATAATCCATTATGAATGATTAAAATATATTTTGTCTTTGAATAACCATGGTTGGGCCTGAGGTGTCATATACTAAAGAAAGTGTCATAATTTAGGCATGATTCACATGACGTTTCATGACTATGTGGTTCATGATTATGATAATTGCTTCTTACTATATTATTTTTGTATTATTAAATGGATAAAACCCAAAGGATCCACGTTAATAGTTATTGTGATAAAAAATGAAATGATTTTTTACGGAGAATCCAAATTCTATACAATGTGGAATGAAGAATATTTTTTTCATAATCACCAAGATTTCTCATGTTATGATTAATGGTGTAATATGAAATAAGAATATGAGGGAACACCATTCTATTGAGTCTTTTTTGAGGAAACACCCACCTTTGATCAGTGGGGTATCTAATCCACTTGTTTCTAAAAGACATATCAATACTACTGAAAACATATTCCCTCTTTTCCTATTTTCGAATCATGAGAATATTATTCAATATTTTTATCTGTTATAAGGTTTATCTGACCTATGGAGAACTATAATTACGAATACATAGAAACAAGATGAAATTGAATAGATAGGTTGGGAAGATTCCAGAAACATATTGTTCAATAAGTACATTCCATAGATTCTTCTTTACCGGATAGAGGTATATTTCCCTAATTTGAATCAAAGGGATGATGAATCTATCAGTAGCTTCAAGGATAATATCACGATACATGTGAGGTATGGATTAAAAATTATCATCCCACTTGAAAGTAAACTCAATAAATTCTTCACTGGCTTAATGAGAATTCCCATAAGGGTTTTTTCCTAAGTGACATTCGTAGCTTTGTTGAGATTGTTCATTATAAAATAAAGGTTGAAATAGAAGTTATAGTCACATATCAATCTCACAAATATGAAAATAAGAGGAAGATATAGTTTAAAAGGAGGTCTAAAATTCATGAAGATAAAAAGTGTAGATTTAATATATTCCTTAATTGTGGGAAAAGCAGATTAAATTTCCTTGATGGGTCTAAATAATTTTTTATGTGTAAAAAGAATGGTCATCTAGATTTTGATTACCGAAGTGATGGGAAATAGTATGCTAATGGTGTGAATGGATCAAAAGATGCATAGAATGCACCTACCACTATTTTGTTCTATAATTTTAAGGAGAATGGGAATTATGATATGAATTAGCCAAACATAAGGGTTTGTGATTATTATCAATGTTAGTAACCTCTAATTCTATGGTAGAAGAGGATATCTCATGTTGTCACTATTTTGGACGAGGGATGTGATAACAATTCTGTGAAAGGTATCATTACCATACACTCTAAAACGGGTAATTCCTTATTTGATTCTAGCTATACCTATTATTTCATATCTAATGAATTTTTTATGGGTATTAATATTGCACCAAAATGATTAGATATGGAATTAGTAGTGGAACTCCCTAATGGTATGATGATTGCATCTCACGTCTATGATCCATCTCTAGTTTCATTTTATGGGAATTTGTTTCCTAATAATCTTGTCATTATTCCCCTAGTGCAATTTCAGTTCATCTTAGTTTATATTATCTTCCTATGTGTAATTAATACATCAATTTTCACATAAGGGAATTTAGGTTTCATGTTTCAAATGAACCTATGATCATATATCAATGTGATGTTAAATATAAAATGCATTTGGAGATTTCATCCAATGTGTGGGTATTAGTTCCCACTCAGATGGGCTATTTATATTAAATGGGTTAGGGGGAAATTATAATATATGATGTTCCAATTATTTTTGAATATTTGGATTCTATCCAAACCATTTTCCTAGTCTTCCACCAAAACATAATTTTGAGTTACCTACAGAGCTTATACCAGGTTCTACCCCATGTTCAAAGGTTCCCTATATAAAGAACCTAATTCAGTTATAATAATTGAATATATAACTCCATGAAAAATATTATAAGTGGTTCCTTCAGCTAAATGTGTCACCTTAGGGTGTATATTTTTGTGTGTGATGATTATATATATCTCAATGTGACTCTTTATTGATTACCAGGTGTTTAACAAGATCATAGTTAGGATAAAGATTCCTCTAACCCCTATTGATGACTAGTTTGATCAACTACCTAAAGCTAAATACTATTTGAAGATTTTTCTTAATCATGGAAGTCCTAAATTAGGGTTAAAAAAGGTGGATATACCCCAAATTTAATTTTTTACATGGTATAGACACATTGAGTATATTTTTATGCCTTTCTTTCTTACAAAATCCACTCATATATTCATGGATTTGATTAATTGAGTCTATAAATCTTAAATAGATCAGTTTGTGGAAGTCATTGTAGATGATATTCTTATATTTAAAATGATAAGGGAATATCTTTTAGAAAACTTAATAAGTGTACTAGGGACCCTATGTAAGGATACACCAAATAAGAAAATAAAAATTTTGATTTTTGGATTTAGAAGATATCATTTTTCAGTCATATAATCTCAAGAGAAGGAATAAGAAGTAGATCCATTAAAGATGGAGGCTCTTTAATTATTTCGTAGACTCACCATGGAGATTGAGATTCATATATTTCAAAGTTTTGGTGAAGTTATCATGATAGCCTAATCCTCTATCAAAGTTAAATCAATATTGTTCCATGTCCCTCTGGATAGTTGAATTTTTTTGAAATGTGAAAGATGTAATGATATGTTTTCTCATTTCACCTTTTCATACATCACCCTATATTCCTGAATAGTTTAATATATATATATATTTATTCATCTAATAAATGATTTTTTGTGTTTATAAGTAGAAGAACTAGGTTATCATGATAGCCTCATTACAGTTTAAGGCTCATGAGATAAAATAACGAACACATGATTTTGATTTAGCTACTGCTATTTTTATATCATATATATGAATTCATTATATTTATATTAAATTTCTGTATATATATACTGAACATAAAATTATGAAATATTAATAAACATATAAGGTGTTAAATATGTTTAAGAGAATATGGTTATTGATTCTAAATGATTATGATTTCCCAATACATTAATGTCCTTGGAAAGAAAACAAAGAAGTTGATACTTTTAGTCGAAGGGATCATTATAGATTTTCTATGATCATAATCATAAAATATCCAATTTTTTTATTTTAAATGGATGGACCTAAAAACCATAAAGAAGGGGTGAAATAATAAAATTGTCAATTTCATGTTTAACCCTTAATACTTTTCATGAATAAAGATGCATATAAGGAAGATGTGGAGCTACAAAAGAATGCCAAAATAATTCTTGAGTTTAACCTTGATTAGAGGGTAAAAAAATTGTTAAAAATCCATGAATGTATTAGTTTAATACCATTTTTAAAAGTGTGATGTTAGAGGTAGATCATATATCTTCATTCTCTATGCATCTGGTAAGTACGACGATGTATAGGTACTTAAAATAATACTTCCAGTGGGTTGGAATTAAGAGAGATACTTGATATTTTGTTTCTCGATGCTTCAAATACCATCAAGTAAAGGATTAATATGAAATATATATGTTGATTCTGTATCCATTACCCATTCTGTAATGGAAATGGGAGAACATCATACATGTTTTTTTGGAATCCCCAAAACCCCTAAAGGGTTTAAAGTTTTATGGGTAGTTATTTATCACTATAATATGATAGCACACTTCATTGCTAGTAGAGAAGACATATCTATGAGACAACTATATAGGCTATACATCATGTAAGTGGTTTGGTTTCATGGAGTAACACATTATATTTTATTTGATTAGGATAAAAGGTTTACATCAAAATTCTGGTGATTTCTTCGCCAAGAACATGATCTAGAATCATGTTTCAGTACTGCTTATCATCCCCAAATGTACAGTCAGTCTGAAAGAAATATTTATTCCTTAGAGGATATGTTAAGATCCTGTTCTGTATATTTTAAATGTGATTGTGATCAATACCATCATAAGGATATGTTTTCATTCAATAATATCATTCACTATTGCATTTATTTGGATCCATATGATGGCCTATTTGGGAAGAAATATAGAGCTCCAACATTCAGGGCTTAATTTAGAGAAAAAAATATTTTGGCACCCTAAATCACTAAAGTGATGGTGGGGAATGTTAGAACCATTCATCAAAATTTCTTGCCACACAAAGTCGGTAGAAAATATATGTTGAAAATAGAAAATGTGATCTGGAATTTGAAACACTAAATAAACACACATGCGTACATACGAACTATTATCTCCACATCGTGGTGTATTATATTTTTTAATGCCGCTATATTTTGTTCGATGTAATTATTTAAATAATTAATATACATTATAATTATAAAATTATATTTATTACCTATAAATTATATACCATCCACTCAAATAACATTTATAATTAAAGGAATGATATCGTCGCTCGTGTGTATTCATGGCATATGATCTCCATGTTGGGATGTGAATCATTCTCCATGATTAACAG
This sequence comes from Viscum album, assembly GCA_963277665.1. Taxonomy (NCBI): domain Eukaryota; kingdom Viridiplantae; phylum Streptophyta; class Magnoliopsida; order Santalales; family Viscaceae; genus Viscum; species Viscum album. The sequence continues at coordinate 820,704,666 of OY728130.1, read as the reverse complement.
TGTTGAATGATTATATAAATGGATATAATGAATAAATATTTTATCCAATACCTTTTCATTTTTCTTCAAATGATATAAATATACACTATATTCCTAAATAGGGTCTTATATGACAAAACATGCTTAATAAAATACAGGATTTAACATCCAAAGGAAAAATACTAAATAATTATTATTAATGTACAAAGTGATAATGAGATAATATATGATATCATATTAACATAGTTCAAGAATAATTTAGTAAAATTCTTTAATCTATTAAATAAGAGTTTCAGATTAATATAAAGGAAATCAAACCTATGATAAGGTGTAATTTCACAATATTTTTTTATTCAAGATTGATTATAAATAAGAATATGTTAGAGAATATTTATATTCAATTTCCATGTTTCCTATAAATGTTTTCCAAAATATTTCTAAAATTATTATAAAATTATTTAATGTCCTTTTTACCATTGTGTGAAAATAATTTTCATTCTTAATGAGGTAATGTTTTAAATTTCTAGAATAAGTATGTGAAGAATTTTTCTTTTTAAATAATACTCCATAAAAGGATCTTTCCTATTTCATAATATCCCAATTATTTGATGATTAACTTTTAATATTTCATGTTTATTTATAATTAATAGCATAATTTTAATATTTCTTGTCCTTTTTAATAGAAATCGTTTTTAATAAACAATGGATATTTTCTTCAAAAAATGTATTTAAAATAGATTTACACATTATTTCCCATCTAAGATGACATACATTGGTTTTACTCTTTACCATTTGGAAAATAATCCATAATTTCAATTAATATTCTTTCCCTAAATATTTTATTTTTAATGAAATTATTCCTATTAAATGCACTAATTTTTAAATGGGTATATGTTTAAACATCCCGCATTATTTCACGAGTAATGTTTTTATGAAATGATTATTAAATATCTCTCTTAACCATAGGTTAAGATATGTTTACATTTTTTTTATAACCATTTAATTTCATGGATTATTATTGGATTGATTATGAATTTGTTTCACATGTATATATTATTTCACTATGAGAGGGGTGGGACCTCTATCTCCATCCACTGTTTTGGGTAAATAAATTTGTCTAATGAAATTGACCTAAAAAACATTTTACAATAAAAAGGTCATGGGAGTGAACCATGAGTATAAAGATTGTTTGGGAATTGAATCCATATAACTTAGATAACCTTGGAATTGATGCCATTACTACCATGGAAATAATTATTATAAGATTATGTGTCTACCAAAGATTCATGTCTTATTCTTATTTTATTATTTCATGTCACCTGTTATTCATTTACATATGTTTCATGACATATGGAATTCATATATTTATTCCATGATCCTATTTATACTCTTTTATTTGTAGTCTTTGATAATTTATTTTCATGATCCTATTTTCATATTCTTATACTCAGGATTATGTTTATATATCTACATTATATACAAGAACTGTGAATATAATCTCACTATTTTTAATGTTTCCTTTCCTATAGTTTATGAAGATAGATATAGTGTTTAGAATCTCTATGAATGGTTATATTCAAGAAGAGCATAGTGGGAGATAATGTAGCTCACTTATATACCAGATTTTATGCTTATCTGTTTCCAAAGGCACTAGACTCATTCATTCATTGGGAATTTGTATGTGTTTTGTATTATGTATTCAAAAAATGTAATGTAATGTTTAGTATGTAAGTAAATGGTCACTATATTTTAATAGTTTAATCACCTTTTGTGGAGAGACCTCATATTGCATAAATTCATAAAAAAATCCATAATCATAGTGACTATTTGTGGTGAGAATCCTATTGAAAATACGTTATTTTGATCTTTAGTCATTACTTTGGAACACTCACCTAATCTCATCGACGTCCATCAGGAATTATCCAAAAAACTGATGGTTCTAACTCACACATTAACATTTGAAATTATCTAATTAAAATAAAATTATAATAAATAATTATATTTAATTAATTAAAATCAATTTAAAAAATAAATATAAAAATTGATATTATTATAATCTCAATATGTCATCCCATCACAGAAAAAACATAAACATATACACCCAGAGTTTCCATATAACATCCCCTACACCAACCAATCCAAAAATCCTAAAACGAAAATCTTATTTTTCATCTAAATTTTTTATTAATCCCCAAAACCTCAACATAATCCTCTGAATGATGTAATGTAAGTCAATTTATAATGGATGGTGCACATATGATAACTCAAGGGGATATCTACATATGTTTGAAAAAATATCCATTTATTGGGATGATTTCCTTATAACTGGCTAAAAAATTCACCCAAAACCTAAAACAAATATAACTAAAATCAAAGTGGAATGAAAGAAATCAAGGTTTTCATAATATATATACACAATTCCATGTATCCAAAATATAAAATCATAAGGAACCTATCCACATAAAGCGGTTCAAAAGAGATGAAATGGAGGGGATGAATTTTTGACGTTACCTTATCTCATTACGACCCCCAAATGAAATACCATGACTATGAAAACAAAAAACAATGCCCCTTTCTAAAAAAACACATGAAACATTCATGACATGAACATAAGTTTCACACCATGAATTTTTAGTTTGTACCCCATTTTCCCCCAATCAAAATTATTTCACACAATGATTTTGAGGAACAAATACCTTGAAACCCTATCATGACATTAGCGGGCCATTAAATATATAAAATGTCTCCTAATACACATTCCATTAGCCATGTAACTCGACCACTTCTTGGATGGTCACCCAAACCATTGGGATACCCACTATAACAAAAACCTTGTCCAAAACTCATTTTACAAAGGTAAAATTAATTAGAACCTCAAGACATGTATCAGTTCTCCAAACAAACCATCCACTAAAATAGAAATTCAAAATCCTCATCAATTTTATATTCCATGTAACAACCAAAAAAATCTACATTTGGAACATTGTATTTGATAGCACTTGTGACATGAAACACCAAGATTGTAAGGTAATATAATAACCCAAGACCTTATAATATAATAACTATTTCAAATAAATTAAATCTATCTCAAAATTTACTTGATACTATGTAATCTTTTTTCACTCACAATAATGATTTTCTTCTATTTCATGTGTTACCCTGAAGACTGAATTTTACCGAAAAACATTATATTATTAAAATATTGGAATTTAATATATTAATATTTAACCAAGGTGTTTTATTATTGGGTATGAATATTATTAAATATAATTTGATAATCTATATTTGTAAACCAATATAAAATGAATTAATTGGTTACAAAATAATTATAAATAAATATAAGATCTAATTGAATATAATGGGGGTATTTTTATAAAAAACTATTTTTATGCCCACAAAGTATTTTTTACCAAAATTAATAAATATATTTCAATTATTTAGTTAAATTAATGTATTATATAATATATATATATAAAAATATTTTTGACATTCATCCAAAAGATTTCATACGCATAAGATAAGAAAAAAACCAATATTTTGAATAAAAATAAATATTTTATAAAGGCAGTTGAACTACTTTTAATAGAGAACCTATTTGAAACATATTTTTTTAACATATATAGATTAAATATTTAAAAATAAACATCATGTTAAGAATAGAAACATAAAAATTTATTTAGGGTTATTGTTTTTGTTTTTTCTATGAAGTTTAATTTTGTGATGAATATAGAAAAGTAATCTCTTTTAAATCAAATCTAATTTTTGGAATTACTTATTAATATAGACAAATTATATTTTATTAAAATTATAATTAAACAAATTTTATATTATTTTAAAATACTTAGGTCTTTAAAATCAATTTAACATTGAAATTTTATATAAAAACATATCAAACTTTTGAATGTTTTATACCATATCATTCCTTTTATATAATTTGGATATTTATTGGAGGATCCATAAATGGGAAAATGTGGGTGGAATTATCTATTCAAAAATTTACAAGAGTGACACTCCTCCTCCACTATTAAATTTAACTAAATCCTTCCAATTCCTTACACCTCTCAAGACATATTTTCATGACAATGATATAACAAATAGATCCTAATATTTCAACCCCAAAACATAGAATATTTAACTTGGGTTAGAATCCATCCAACGAATCCCATTTATGCAAACCAAAAGGAGTTACCCAAATAAGAGGAAACAAGCATAATCAAGATCATTAGTTTTTCTATAGTCTCTAATCCCACAATTATCATTATTTCATGATTATATAATAGTAAAATTACCATAAATATACTTATGTTTTTTGTTTATAAGTTTTATATATGAACTTACTCACAAAACATTATAATTGGTAACTAACATATTGTTTATGTGTAGGATGAACTACCAACCCACAAAACGATTTCGTTCTTTTTTCAATTACTACCTCCCATGGTTCTGAATTATAATTGAAAATAAATTTATATATGATATATATAATATTTATAATTTTATTATTACATTTTAATTCTTTTATAACATGTATGACTATGCATTCCATTTTTTTAAATAGGATCACATTTTTTGATAAGTTAGGACTACAGACCACTCAATGCGATGTGACTCGTTCAAACCAAACATGGAATGTATAAAGGATGGTTTTAATAAAAATATGTAATATATATGAAATTTATTTGATAATATAACTATAATATATATATATATATATAATTTAACTATCATTCATCTATTATGAAAATGAAATAATATTATCATTCAATCATATGTTCACCCTACCATCTACATTAATGTTAATATTTTTATTACATCTAAATAGTATAGATTATACTAAATACCAATTATATTAATATAAATTAATTTAAAATAATGGTTTAAATTCATGAAAGTATGAATCCATGGTACTAATAACATTTAATAATCTAAAACTTACTCGATAGACTGCACAATTAATAATGGAAATAGTGAAAATAATTGATGATTATTAACAAACAGGAAATATTACATTAACTAAAGGAAATATATGATATTATAAATATGAGTATGGTTAGGGAATAAGTTTTTTACATTATTAATCCAATTATACAAAATATTAAATTATTTTATCCATGATGGAAACAATAGGTAAGAGATTATGTCTTAATATACACTACTATTTGACTTATTTTTTGTTATGCACTGCTTCAATTTTGTACAGTGTATATACTACCCCCTTGAAATGTTATATAATGAATATATTTAGTCTCAAGATATTAAATTTTTAATTAAATAATATTACTTCATGAATTTTATAATTCTGTTATTTCAATGTGGTATGGGACACATTGGAATGTTTAATGATTATTCTCATCGACAATATTTTTAAATATTATCATTGTTATCACACTTTATATTCTGATTGTTAACATTTTCTTCAAAAAATAATATAATTAATATAAAACTAATTTATTATATATGGTGTATATATTTCATCTGTTTCATATAATATCATGATTCATACATTCTTCATGATATTTTGAGTTCAATTTGAATAATTTCATCTAAGGGGAATTGAGTTAAAAGTTACCAAGAGGAAAAGAATTTTGTAACCCAATTTTTTCATTTTGATACATTAGAAACTCATTGTTATTAACATTATATTATTATGTGTATAATAACTTTGATATATATATTTATTCTAACTTTCTTATGTGGATTTACAGTTGATACACATAATCTACTCATTTATTGATTCAGACTTCAACTTTATAATATTTTCATGTGTTCACATTACAATATAATTATTTTAAAGAATGTTTACATTCGAATTTCTATTAGAGGAATTTATTTTATCATTTTAAATTAAAGCCCTTCATTTTCATCCCATTGGTTTATTCATGAATATTATTATGTAATAGTTTAATTTTACATACTATTTTGTACATAAAATTATTTAGAAAATGATTTTAGAAAAAGTCATCTTAATTCACTTCTTAGTGAGGTAAAATTTCATTATATAAGTAGCAAGTTTTTTAAAAAAGGTTTTCAAATTTTTTTGTCCTTACCAAAATGATTTATTGTAGAAATTTTTTAATTTTTTCCCATAAACATTATTTAAAGTAATTTTCTTGTCTGATTCTGAACATTAAATTTTATTAAACTTATTATCATGTAAAAGGAATATTGTTATTAACACAAATGAAATTTATGTAATTTTCCATTTTCATTACATGAAATCATCCTTTCAATGTTTAAATGACTGTTTTTTTAAAAATTGTTTTTAAAATTTCATTTCAATTTAAATTGTTTTCAAAAATATAAAAATAAAAACGATTTATTCCCTAAGAATGTTTTCATGTGGGGATTTTATAATATTAATATTCATCAATGAAAAATACTTTAATTTCTATCAACATTGTGTATGTTTTATTAAGACCATCTAGATTTTTCCTATGGGTTTTTTATAAATTATTTGTCAAAGGATTGAATTCATATTAACGTCATTGATTTGTTTTTCAATATCATTGAAATATTTAAATTTAATATCATCATTGAACATTTAATTTCTCATAATTATCCATAAATTTATCCTAGAGATTAAAATTTCATAAACCATATTAAATATTACATATTTTCTCTACATTGAGATTTATTTGATTATTTTTTGAAATATTTATAAATTCATATTATTTATTCAATAAAGACATTCGATGGGCATGATATTAATTTTGATAATTTGATATTCAAAATACTCGAGACTAGAAATGATTGGTGGGGTAGAAATTTTATCTATCCCCTCGATGCATAAAAAGGTTCTCATGGAAAAAAATATATTTTTTCATATTAAAATGTTTTCCACGTTAATTTTAAATTGCCTTGTGAAAGGTATTTAAATTATATGAATAAATTATCCTGAAACATAATATCAAACCATTAAGAATTTCCTTTAATTGTGTTATGTTATTATTTTTCTATAAGATTTCTCATCATCATATCTATAGATATATTTCATTCATAGTAAATTTATTAAAGGGAATTATTTTTATTTCACTCCATTCCAAATTTATTTTTCCGTATCTAGTTATTCGGATGGAATGTTTTTCATATTTTTTAACTTGTGATACTATTGATTAACTTCCTTCTAAATTATTGATTACTTGGGATGCGTGTTTATTTATATACCATTCCATATTTATTATTATCAGTGATTCATTATTACTTCAACTATAGTTTACCGTTAATAAGCATTTGAGATCACTATTATTTTGTTTCCTTTACCTAGGAATCCAAGAGGTATACTATGAAATATAATAAAGGATATGGTAGATGGAATAAAATTATCCTCAAAAGAAAAATCATTTTTGTCACACATGTATTCATTTGTAATGCAGGACACATGTATGTATTAGGATGACCAAGACTACAAAACTATTATATCCATCAGGGTTTGATTCCACTGTAATCATTCAAATGTAATGGTAGAATACACCAGCTCATGGATTCATGGGCGGGGATTCAATACATGGTATTAGAGAAAGAGTAGTAACAAACATTAGAAATTGATTTAATAATACATATATTAGAGAAGATATATAAAATGTATAATTTGATAATATGTTAAGAAGATCATCCTATAATACTGAAATGGTACAGATTATGTGGTTACTCCTAGAAATACATCCATTTCAGGATACTACAAGTGGGTGTTGTTCTGAAACAGAAGTATCATGGAGTAAAAACACTGATAAGTTGTGTCATTATTGATAATGCGTAACCTAGTACATGACAAAGTGACTTACAATGAAATGTTTTTGGAACTCTTGTAGGATCTTCTCAGGATGATACTCATTTTCATTACAAAACATTATGAATAATTTTATCAATGAATTAATAAGGTTAAAACTATAATGTTTTCGATTTAAGATGAGGTGTAATGATTTTGAAATCCTACAATTGATATTATTAATAAAATCAAGACCAAAAAAGGACATATGTGGAAATAAATCGACGAATATTTAACTTTTATCATTTTAAATAAAACAATAGATAATAATATATTTAGTGATAAAACTAATTTCATGAATGTTTTTCATTATTATTTTGTAATTAATATTTATACAGTATTAGAAAAGGGCACCTTTTATTCTTGGGGACCTCCAATCACATCTCCAAAGTCCCTGGTACAAGAATCCATGATCAAAATAAGATAAGGGTTTAGTGAGAACCACTTACCTGTACAATTTCATAGTTATAATATCATTTTTCATTAAAAAAATTGACGAATACATATAATTGATAAACCAATTGTGGGATTTTTATGTTTTGCGATTTATTATGTTACCATATTGGATTTAAAGAATAGTTAGAGACAAATATCATAATGTTTCACACCTTATTGAGCATTATGATTCCTTCAATGTTTGTTTCAGTTATTCAAGGACTAATGATAATTTTTAGATACTCATTTAATAATGTATGGGTTGATTTAGAATATGATCAAAGAAAAACTAGAAGATGAAATTATTTATATGAAATTAAATCATACCATGTAACTAAATTTCCTTATATTATATGGATGAAAAGTAATTTCTCAAAAATAGGAAAATAAAAATAAACATTGTTTTCCTAATATTTTTTTTTGTAGATCAAATGGTCATCCAAATCATTACAGATTTATGGATTTGAGGCCATCAATATTAAATTGATCATTTAATTGTTTTTTATTGATGACATCAATCATTCCATTTAAATATTTATGCTTTTTCTCCATGGACATTTCTTTACATACCACTAAGGAAGTCATACATAGAAACCTATTAATATGTTATATGGTGTGACCTATGTACATCCAATACTATATTTTCTAAATAATTTATTACAAACCCCTATCATGTTGTGAGGTTTCAAATGACAGAAATAATAACCAATATATCAAAATGATTGACATTATATTGCAAGGATGAAATTTAATTAAGGTGTGGCTAATGTAATGCCCCAAATCCTATAGTAGGATCATTGTATTTGATATCATGTTTGACATGTAAGACCAAACATGTAATGGAATATAATATCCTCAGACAATGAAATATAGTTTATATTTTAAATCAAAAAAATCTATCTTGAAATGAATGTGATAATGGGTTAGTAGGATTCGCATGAAACAATGAGATTCATTATTAATATTTTTACACGTATGACCGATTTATACCATACAATTTTATATTACTAAAATATTTGTATGTAAAAAAATTAAGACTTTACATAGTGATTCAATTAGTAGTAATGAATATTACTAAATTACATATTAAAATATATGTCTTAAATTAATATTGAATAAATTCATTGGTTACAAATTAATTATAATTGAATATAAGAACTTGTTGAATATAAATCGGATATTTTTATAGAAAAATATTTTATAGACTCAAAGATGTTTTATCATAAAAATTTAGATTAATTACAATTAGTGAGTGATATTAATTTAATATATGTGTTATATATTCAAAAAATATTTTTTACATTCATCCAATAGATTTGATAATCCTAATAAAACAACAAACCCAATATTTTGCATAAAAGCAATATTTTCATAATGTCAATTTTGACGCATTTTGAAGGTAACGATATTTAATATAAAATTTTAGGATATTTTATAGATTTAAAATTTTAAAATAAACATAAAATTTTATTTTGAAACATAAAAATTACGTTAATTCAAATTTCTGTTTCTATTCATTGATTTTTTATTTATTTTGATGAATATTGAAAAATAATTAATTTGAATTCTAAATTTCATTTTCTTTTTGTCAATATTTTTTTTAAATTATATTTTTATGTTTTAGAGTATAATTAGATCAATATTATATCATTTATACTTATTATGTTCATAGAAATCAATTTCAAATAGAAATTGGATATAAAAATATTGCGAATATTTGAATATTTTTTCTTTTAAAACATTCATTGGTGTCCGGTCTACTAGGTTAGCATTAAATTAATATCTTACACATATTTTATTTGAATTAGAATAAGTTTATATCACATTTTTAAACATAATAATTTATAATTCCTAAAAAATTAAACTTATTTTTTGATATAAAATATTAGTGGAAGCGATTTAAATCAACTAATACAATTAAAAAAAATTAGCTTAATACGGGACTAAACCACAAACATAAGGGCCATAATGACCAATTAAATTACCCAAATTCTACTTGATAGAAATATTTCAACCCTACCTTCCCTTGAAAATATTTTTTTTTCAATTTTCGGAGTGACATTCAATGAGACAAACTGGTTTTTATTTCCCTTTTCTAAAAATAAATATTAGTGCCACTCCTCCTCTACTTTAAAATGGCACTCAAGCCTCCCACTTCCTGACACCTCTCATGAAAAATTGGATAAACTAGATATACAAAAAAAATATCCTCAAAATATATCTAATTATAATATAATTCTATCCATGTTATTAATTAATTGAACTCAATCTATAATGTTTAAACTAAAAGCGGCAACTCGAAGAAGTGGAAACATCCTTCCTCAAGCTATTTAGTTTTTTTCATTCTCCACTCACTCACTTATATTTATTCCATTCTTATGAAATTTAATTAATATACTAAATATTCTAAAATTTTGTTACTATAATTTTTCAAACATAACTTACACATACTTCCATATAATGGGAAACAAACATACCTTTTACGTGTGCAGTGAACTATCAACTCACAAATCGATGTCGTTCATTTTTTCCATTACTGTATCTCATGGTTGGTAATTATGAAGGAAAAAACATATATAGATATTATTTATATAGTATTCATAATTTCTTTTCTCTTTAGTAATTATTTTCTAGCACATACCATTATGCATTCCATTTGGTATAAAAATTGTAACATCATTTGTGGAAGTGTGGACTATTGTCCCTTCAAATTGATGTGACCTGTTCACATTATATTTTGAATATATAAGTATGGTTTTAATAAAAAAATTAATATATATTCCATATATATTATACTATAATTTTCAAATTCATATATATCATTTACATTAAATTTTTTAAATACTACAGTGAAATGAAAGTAGTGTTCATGTGTACGTATGACCAACCATCTCCATGAAATATGCATTACATTTCTTATCTCCAATTACTATTGAATATTATAAATACATATATAAAGAATATATATTATATTTAAATCATTTTTTACATTCTGGAGATGTTGAAACCATGATAGGAACAAAAAATTCTAAATCAAATCATACTCAAAAGGCTACGCTATTAAAACCCGAAATAGTGAAAATAATGGAATATTATTAACGAATGGGAAATCATATATTAAAATAAGTTAATATATGATATTATAAATATGATTATGGTTCTATTATAACTAATTAAAACTATTAAATCAATTATAATGGAGATAAAAACATGTTAACCAGAAATAAAATGCATGGTAATGAATTTCAACATAATTTACATTCCCTTTAGGATTATTTGTTGGTATGCACCACTTCACATTTATATGGTGTATATACATAAAATTTAAATTTTATATAATGAATATAATTTTTCTCATTATATTATAAGACTATGTTAATTTCATTCCTTCGAGGATATTATGATTAAATTGTTTCAGAGTTTTATTGGACACTTTACAATATTTAAAGATTATTCTCTCTAAGAATGTTTTTAACATTTATATTCGAAACACCAATTCATTTAATGAATATTTACATTATATTTAAATATTAAATTTAGTTTTGTGAGACTAATTTCATAAATATCTTGTACATAGTTCCATTTTTTTATATAATACAATTATTTATTAATTCATCATGATGTTTTTATTTTCAATTTGAAATTTTTCATCTATGTGGATTTCAGGGAAAAGTTCAAAAGTGGAAATGAGTCTCCTAACCCAATATATTTTTATTTGGTTAAAAAAGAAATAAATATTCATTAATATTCTACTAATATGTGTTTAATTAATTTGATTACATATTTATTTTTTTCCACTTCCGGTAATACATTAGAATCCCATTTTATTTGGGATTATTTAAATATAAATTTAAATCATATGAAATCATGTTATTATTGTATAATTAACACATTAATTTTATTATACATGGGTTATTAATGACCATTATTAAGTAGTAGTACCATTATCAAACTATTGGGTACTATAATTTTAGGAAATGGTTTTAAGGAAAACAAACATTATTTATCTCTTTAGTCGGAGAACCAATTTCCATCTAAAAACCATTTTTTTAAAAGGGGTTTCATAAATATTTAACCTTACATAAATGATATATAAAAAACATATTACCATTTTTTTTCTTTTATAAATTTTTTTAAATAAATTTGTTTCTCTCTTTCTGAATATGGCGTTTTCTGATTCTTTTTACTATGGAAGAGTAATGTTCTTATAACCTCATATGGAGAATAATTTGTTACCCACCATAATTTATTAGAATACTTTTTTTCATGTTTAAATATTTAATTTTGATTGAGAATGTGTTTAATTGTTATTTTCCATGAAAATTACTTTCGAAATGATTTTTAAAACAACAGTGATATTTTCGTCATATTTTTTAGAAGTAATTGTTATAATATTCCTACTAATAAATGACACCAAAACAATATATATAATCGACAGGGGATATTATTTATTAATAAAATATATATTATTCATTTGAATTTTTTATTTTTTATATTCAAAAGTATACATTTCACATTCACTTACTTGATTCCTTTGTTATCCATTATGAAATTTTCAAATTTCTTATGCTCATTGAATAGTGAATTCCCCCAAAATATCTATATCATTTATCAAGGACATTTCAATTTATTAGACTGTATTACATTTTATAATATGATGTATATTATCATTTTTTATTTGATTTTTTGGATAAATATTGAAAAATCTATATTCTTTATTCAATATGTACATTTTTTAATTCATACTATTTTATAGATTTTTTGATGTGATAAATTATTTGGAATGATAATGACTGGTGGGGCCTAGACATTATAAAGTCCCTTGATGCATTTATAGGTTCTCATGAAAAAAAATAGTTGCACTAATAAACTAGTATTCTATTTATAGTTTTAAATATTCTATTGAAAGGTCTTGAGGATATATGTTTTCATGTACCTAAGATATAACACCCAATAAGAATTCCATTATTTTATTTTGATTTAGATATTTTGTATCTATGAGATTTTGTGTCGACATATGTATGGGATGATTTCATTATTGATTCATTGATTAAATGTAATTTATATAATTTTCAAACCATCAATATTAATTTTGGATTATTTCTTTATTATAACATCATTTATTTATAATTATTTGCCTTTCTAAATTATTTACTCTCTTCCTTATGATTTTTGGGTTACATGGAATATGATTTTAGTTATTGACCATGCCATAATTATTACTCTCATTGATTTAATATTTATTCCTATATAATTTAACCTTACTAAGAATTTTAGCTCACCCTTATATTGTATTCATTCCCATAGAATCCAATAATTATACTAAGAAATATATTCTAGTATATGCAATATAGAATAAATTTATTTCCAAATTGGAAAAAATCAATAGTGTAGAAAATGTTATTTATGTCACTATTTATTACGTCGGTTATATATAACTGAAGTGATAATCTGTGAAACGTCATTATTTAGGTCGGTTATTTTATAACCGACGTAACAAATGTGGTGAGTATATTTTTAACGTCGGTTATTTTAATAACTGACGTTAAAAAGCGCACACATTTGTTTTTTACGATGCTTATAAATTAACCGACGTAAAAAATCAAAGTGCGGTGTTTTTTACGTCGGTTATTTGATATCCGACATAAAAATGAGGTATCTAGGAATTTTTTACGTCAGTTATAAAATAAGCGATGTAAAAAAAATGGATTTTGAGGCCTTTTTGTCATCGGTTATTTGATAACCGATGTAACAAAACAACCCGCAGAATTTTTTACGTCGATTATAAAATAACTAATGTAACAAACTGCGATTTCTGATGTATTTTTTACGTCGTTTTTTCTATAACCGATGTAAAAAACCAACACGTGGATTCTTTTATGTCTGTTATAAATTAACCGACAAAAAAAAAAGGTAGTATATGATGCATTTATAACATCGGTTATTACAATAACCGACATTATAAATGTAATAAAAATAGTTTATAACGTCGGTTATTTCATAACCGACGTTATAAAACATTTAAAAAATTACACACCCAGTGGATTTTCATTTACAATTTTTCGATTGACAGTACGACGACTCTTCTCTCTCACGTGGTAAACCCTAATTGACTCATCGATCTCATCGCGTTAAACTCATTTTTTCTATCATCTTTTATCATCATTACTCTCCTCGGATCTATCATCTCTACTCGCAACACTCTGGTAAGCCTCACACAACTTTATTTCGTTCCTTTTTTTCCCGGATAGTCTATAATTACGTTTTGCGATTTTTTTGTTTAAACTAGGTAAGATTATTCGATTTCAAACACTCTTACCTCGTTTTTCCATCATCATCTTATTTATTATCCCCATATCTATTAGATCGACTTGAAATAGTCATATAGGCCTCACTTACTTCTATTTAGTTTGTTTTTGTTTCACGAATGCCCGACATTGATGGTAATTTTTGTTGTCATTGACAACTAATGATCTTATTCACCTATATTACTGCAATTTATATGTAAACCATTATGATACTCCCATTCTGTGTACTAGTGTGATTTATTTTAGTTGTATATATATGGTTTCTCATGGTGGGATGTTTGTTATGGATCCTTGGATGTTTCTATTTTGGGCATCACTTTTTGTTATTCCATAATCTATTTACGTCGCTTATATTTCTGGACTATTATTAGTCTTCATATGCTATTAAATACTGATTCATTGCATAATTGAGCATTTTAGACTAGAAGGAGATTCAATTCATGATTCTCATTTTGAATAATGGCATGATACCAAAACTAGTAGCTTGAGGTTAAAATCAATAGATATGCCAAAAACTAGTAGCTTGAGGTTAAAATCCCATGGTTTTGGGGGGATTTCAAGAGGGTTGGTGGCTGTCCATGGGGTTGGGTGCTCTCCCGGGTGTCCATGGATGTGGGTGGGGGGCAGTCCAGGGGTGTGGGGGGGGGGGGGGGTCGAAGGGGGCGGGTGGGTGGGGGGGGGGGATATCCAAGGGGGTGGGGTCCTGTCATGTGGATTTGGAGGGTGTTCCTAGGGGTCGTGGCTATCTAGAGTTTTGGGGTCCTAGGGGGTGCCCAAGGGGGTAGGGGGTGGGGGTGGTGTCCATGAGGGGTGGGGTGTGCTGTCTAGAGGGGTGGGGGATGTCCAGGGTGGGGGTTGTCCAAAGGGTTGGATGGTGTCCAGGGGGGTATTCAAGGGGGTGGGGGTGGGGGTGGTTTCCAGGAGGGGTGGGGGTGCTGTCTAGAAGGGTGGGGGAAGTCCAGGGGGTGGGGGCAGTCCAGAGGGATGGCTTTACATTGTGATTTTCTCCATCTTAATTTTTATTTTAAATTTGATTTGATTATCAGCTTTACTCCATTTTCTCAAAACGTCTATCAACCACTATAGGACCCATAGATTTATTTGATTTAATGGAATTTAAAACATTTATATCTAACTATATTTTATTTTTAAAATAATATTGAAGCATTTTTTTATATACGCATAGATTTGTTTTATATTTAAAAAAATTTACATTCATATTATTATTATTTTCATATAAACATATATTTTTCTTATCTTAATAATATATATATTTTTGATATTTTTTATAGGTAATAATGAGTCAATGTCGGATTACGTCACATCGAATGAGAAATGAATATGTGGAAGGTGTTGAAGCCTTTTTGGAAATTTCTAAATGGAATGTTCCAGGTAGTGACATTTTTTTCTATCCATGCCTGAAATGTTTTAATATGAAGAAGTTGAAAATAATAGAGATAAAAAATCATCTGATTTTTCAGGGTTTTAATCCGAGTTATAGACCTTGGAATTGGCATGATTAAACTGGATGGAATGTAACTAATGATGATGATTCACAAGATGGTAACTCCGTTGGAATTGAAGAAATTATTCACGATATTGTAGCAGAACAAATTGAGATAGAACTGATAGTTGTGCGTCAATATGGTGATGCTGAGAAACCATTATATCCTAGTTGTATAGATTATATGGTTTTGTCAGTGGTGTTAAAATTGTTTAACCTGAAGACGAAACATGTATGGATTGACAGAAGTTTTACAGAGATGCTACAATTGATGAAAGACATTCATAAAATAGATAACGATCTTCCAGATTCACATTATAAGGCCAGGAAAATATTATCCCTGATGGTATTGGGATACAAGATAATACATGCATGTCTGAATGACTGAATTATATATAGGAAGGAATATGAATTTCTGTTAGAGTTTCCTAAATGTGGGACATCATGGTATATGGTGAACGAAAAATCACAGGCTGATGTAGATATTAGAAAGATCACATCAAAGGTATTTTGGTATCATCCTATAATTCATTGTTTCAAATGATTAATTGATAATTCACAATATGCAAAATGGCTAAGATGGCATGCTGATGAGTGGGTATGTGATGGAAAAATAAGTCATGTAGCTGATTGTCTATAATGGAAGAAAATTGATGCTCAATATTCTACATTTGGAAATGAAATTAAAATTCTCAGACAAGAGTTGTGCACAGATTAAATAAATCCATAACGAACCCTCAGTAGCACACATAGTTCATGGCCTGTATTATTGGTAATTTACACCCTCTCTCCTAATGTTTGTATGAAGCGCAAATATGTCATGTTGAGTATAATGATCTATGGTCCAGAGAAACCCGACAATGATATTGATTTTTACTTGTCACCATTGATTGATGATTTGAAATTGTTATGGGATGATGGTTTTAGGGTGTATGATTCTTATAAAATGGAATATTATCAACTGTATATAGTGATTTTGTTTACTATAAATGGCTTCCCAGCGTGTGTAAATTTGTCTGGATATAGTGTTAAAGGGCATAAAGCATTTCCAATTTGCGAACAATAGACGTTATATTGTCAATTGCATCATGGGAGGAAAACAGTTTACATGGGTCATCGAAGGTTTTTGCCTATGGATCACCATTATAGAATAATAAAAAAGGCATTCAATGGCTCACAAGAATTTTATACTGCTCCAAAACCTTTATCCCCTGATATTTATTTTGAGAAGGTGTAAAAACATGATGTGACATTGGGAAAGACACAGAAATCTGGAAATGATAGAAATATTTGGAAGAAAAGGTCAATATTTTTTTAGCTACCATATTGGAGGTATCATGAAGTTTAACATAATATTGATGTCATGCAGGTGGAGAAGAATATATTTGATTGTGTGATTTGAACATTGTTAGATTTTAAAGGAACGACAAAAGATGGGTAGAATGCAAGATTAGATTTAATATCAATGGGAATACGTTTGGAGTTATCTCCCACTCTTAAAGGAAGACAAAAAATTCTTCCCCATATTTTCATACATTATCAAAGAGGGAGAAAATTAGCTTTTGTCAATGTCTTCATGATATCAAAGTGCCTCAAGGTTATTCTCCAAATGTAAAAACATTTGTCTCATTAAGGTACTTGAAGTTGATAGGTATGAAATCACATGATTGTCAAGTCATGATGCAACAAATTCTACCAGTTTCATTGTGTGGAATATTTCCCATCCATGTCAGAAAGATTATAATGATGCTGTGTTATTTTTTCAATTCAATTTGTAATAAGAAGATTGATGTAAATGTTTTGAAAATTTTGGAAAAGGATGAAATTTTTATACTTTGTCAATTTTAAATGTATTTTCCTACAACTTGTATTGATTTAATAGTGCATTTAATAATTCATCTAGTTCGAGAAATAATGCTTTCTGGACTTGTATATCATCGTTGGACGTATCCTTTTGAAAGGTATATGAAAATATTAAAGAGGTATGTTAAAAATCCATATCGACCTGAAGCCTCTATTATTGAAATGTATATTTTTGAGGAGGTAGCATAGTATTGTACGAGCTACTTGGCTACGGTGCAAAACATAGGTTTGACTCCATCTAGCCATGAACGAGTTAATAACGAGGGAAAGGGGATTCAAGGATTGAAAGTCAAATCATTTTCAGCTCAACAGATGAAGAATTTAGAATCATACATCTTGAATAACATAGCTAATGCTCAACCATATATCAAATTTTATATTAATGAGTTGAAACAATGTCATCCAAAGAAGAAAGAAATGTGGATTTTGAATGAGCACAAAAAACTTTTTTGTCATGGTTTAGAAAGACATTGCATGGTAGATCATATGTATCAGAGACATTAAAATTGATAGCGTGTTTTCCATGTTTAAATGTGACAATGTGGTCCAGTTATGACATTAATGGGTATACATTTCATACGAATGATTAGAACAACAGAAGTGCAGTTTAGAATAGTGGTGTATTGGTGTTTTTAGAAGCAATTCATTTTTAAAGAGCTAAGGATAAAAACCGAATTTCTACATCACGTGCATATTATGGAGTGAGTGAAGACATATGGGAGGTTTATTACATTAAAATTAAAGTTCTTGTTTTTAACTGTAAATGGTTTATCGGTAAAAATAGTGTCAGACACGATGAATTTAGAATGACACTTATTAATCTGTGTAGATTGGAAGACACAGTTGATTATTATATAATTGCAACACATGAAGAACAAAAGTTCTATGTAGTAGATCAATCAGATATGCAGTGGGCTATTTATTTACAAGTGAAAAACAATATGTTGGTGAGGATGAACTTGATGAATATACTGATTTATGTGAGATACCTACTTCTATGGAATGAATAATAGAACATATTGATGAGAATTTTGAAGATATGTTTTGTTCCATAAAGGACGATCACGACGAAGGAATTTAAGAAAACAATCCATTTCTACATTCCAAAAATTATAGGTAACATATGTTTATTTCTTGTTTACATTTATTATTGTTATAAAATGGTAGATATTTTATGTTTGTTATTTATTAAAACATTTATTAAACAAATTATGTATTAGTTTTTGTTTGTTTTATGTTGGTTTATTTTACTTTATCATGTTTACAATTACATGAATTATATATATATTATTTTTGTTCAGTGACAATTACTTTACATTGTTTATCAGGTTTACCATGTTTTCCATGTTTTCCATGTTTACCATGTTTACCATCGTGACCATATTTACCAATTTTTAACATTCTTACCATATTAACAATGTTTACTATTACGTAACTTATTACACTTATCTATTTTATGATTACAATAGTATTAAAATATTTGAATTTGTATATTTGTGAACTAATGTTTGTTTTTTTATTTGTATGATAATGACATATAATTCAGTTGAACAACCACATCTTTCTGGAGATTATCATATTGGTCATACCTCTGGGGAGGAACATTCACATGCTCCTCTTGTTGTTCCCTAGTCTTCCTCATGTGCTCCTATTACAACAATGAGTTCAAAGGTTGGTAAACGTGGGTGTACACGTTTACCAAAATTAACACCTGCCCAAACACAGGATCAGAGGATACTCGCTGAGTTTGATGATGATGATATTCCTAGAAGTCCAAATTTAATAGATTTTAAGAGTTTTGTGTCAACTCAGGCTAAGTGAAAAGTAAGCATTCTCTATGATGACTGTAAAAGTATAGATAAAGTGATAATCTCTCAGTTGTGGGAGAAGATATTGGTTAGATATTTTGTTATTGTTTTACTATTTATTAAATGTTTCTAGAATATATAATATGTTTAACCTCTTCCTTATCAGATGCCATTTGATATTCCTGACACTGGAGGAGTCAGGAAGAAATTCTTATCGTTGGCTACCCGGAGATGGAGGGATTTCAAATCAACTATCTCATCTGATATCATTTATGGTCATAGGAGTCATGACAATCCATGTCGTATATATCCTTTTATAGATGAAGACACATGGAGATATTTTTTGAATGTAGAAGAAAAGAGTAATTTTTTGAAAGGGAAAGGTAAAGATTTATAAACATTATTATATAAATGATCTTATTAATGTTTTGTTAATGATTTATTATTCTTAATTTATAGAAAACAAGGAAATCTCATTAGGAGATGCAATCTAAAAATGTATACCCTCATAGTTTATCATAGGGAGGGTATGCATTTTGGGAAGAACAAATTATGGAAAAAAAATCAATAACTAAGAGCTGGGTCTTCAAGCTCTAGAGAGGTGGCCCATCCATTCCCTCCATCTAGACATAGAAAATGGAAGAGAGCTCAGAAGGGCAAAAAATGTAAATATATTTCAGAAGAATTGAGAATAGTAGCTGAGAGGATTCTAAGATATCTATTTAATTTATTTAAGTTATCTATTTTCTTCACATAATTTTAATCATTACAGAAAAAATGTTCAATTAATTAATACAGGACTCTCTTGAGGAGAAGAGTTCACAAGGGGTATTTACAACTACTGGGAGGCAAGATATTTTATCCATAGTATTGGGAAAGCCTGAACATCTTGGCCGTGTAAGAGGTTATTCAGCAGGTGTATTGGTAAGAAAAGTGTTTCCACATTCTTCAACTACTAACGTTGAGGGGGTTTAAAAAAATAGAATCCTTGGAGGCTGAAGTTCATAATATTAATGTGACAATAGAGGAAAAGATTAAAGCATCAGTACAGTCTATGTTTGTAGACATGCAAAGAAAATATCAGACTGCAGCTCCCACTCCCAAACCTCAGCCTACGGACCCAATTTTTTATCATACTCTTTCTCCATAGCTTCGTACTTATTTTGAGTTGTATGTTGATGATCCTAAACATCATATAGTTGCATATGGGTTGATATATTGTATAGCAGATATAGTTCATCATCAAAAAATTAGTGGTAGAGAATCAGAGGGTCACTATACAGGATATTATAGATATATTAGCTCGAGAACCATTACCTACAGATGAGGTGACGATAGTTGGACATAGTATTGACCATTGTTTAATTTGGTCATCCAGACTTCATTGACTATTTACCATAGAGGTATGACTGTTATATCTTTTATTTTATTTTTATTAAAGTTGTTTTATTATTTGAAAACTAATATATTTTTATATTTATTTTTACAGGAATATTTTAAAGGTAAATAAATACTGTATAGACAACAACAAAGACAAATGGCTATGACATCAGATACAGATTCTAGTAGTCTTGATAGATTATCAAGATATTTAAATTTTTTGGCGGGTCATTATGATTTTACAATGGAAGCTCATGTTTGTGGACGTCCAATAAATGTGGGGATTATAACAACTAATATAATGGAGCTTGTTACTGGAGATATGTTGGGCATCAACATGGTGAAAATATTTTCCATGTAAGTCTTAACACCTTTTCCCGACATTATATTTATTAAAAATTTATACATATGTCTGTTTTTATTAGTTATCTTTATAAAATTTGTGAGAGGAATGAGCTAACAGATGTATATGGATTCATGTTCCCGCAATTGATTTCCACTGAATCATGTGCATTGGATGAGGAACAAATAATGCTTTATATTGCTGAAGGACTTGAAAAGAATATAGTCACACAATGTTGGATGATGCCTTTTTGTGAGAGGTATGAAACAAATCTCTCTCAATGAGTTCGTTATCTTTTAACATAAAAAACCACTAATTCTAAATTTCCTTTTATCAGTGATCATTGGATGTTAGGGGTTTTTTTCCCTAGGGAGAAAGCAATTTATTGAATATGCTCTGTCCATGATGATGTGTGGGAAGGTTTTAATAATATATTGGAAATGTAAGTTTAAATTTTTCAATAGTATTATATATTACAATGAATTTTAAATTTACCCCATTCGTATTATTTTCTAATAGGGCATGGACTTACTTCTGATAAAACACAATGAAAATGAGTGCAAATATCAAATATGTAAATGCGAAGGTAAATATCCATTTATAATTTGTACTATTTGATTTATTACATAAAAATAATATATTTAATTTTCACTCATTCAATCATAATTTTCATGAACAACAAGGCATCATTAAATGAAAATATTATATGTTTAGATTTATATATGTAATAATAACAATTGGGATAGTTGTGAATTTTTACCAGATAAGATTTCCTCTTAAACTTTTCCATAATATTTAATTTTAATTTATTCATTATACATGTTAACTATTATCCCATCCATTTTTATATTTTTCATGACCCTAAACCCTATACTACTGAAGACATCAACCAATTACAAGTGGTGTGTTCAAAATTTTTTACAACTTTGATTGAATTTTATTTTTTTGTAATGTAAATAGTATTTTTGAATATTTTCATAGTAATTGTTTATTTTTTAGTCGTTTAGGTTGGATTTAGTTTTTTTAATGTTGAAAGTGTATGTTTTTAATGTTATATATATGAATGTTTAATTTTTCTCTAATACATGTTTTGGTCTTCTTATGATGGTTTTTCTGGTATGGATTCTGGTGTGGGGGGGATGGGTTCCAAGGGTGTGGGGGGTGTTCAGTGGGGTTGGGGGTGTCCAAGGGTCTAGGAGGGCTGTCCAGTGGGGTGGGGGCAGTCCAGGGGGGTGGGAGCATTTCTAGGAGGGTGGAAGGGCTGTTCAGGGGTGTGGGAGGCTGTCCAGGGGGAGTCCATGGGTTTGGGGGTATCTTGTAGGGTGATAGGGGTTTCTAGGGGTGGGGGCGTCCAATGTTGGGGGGTGGTCTAGGGTGTCCATGGGGATGAGGTGGGGGGGGAAGTCCAGGTGTGTGGATGGGGATGTCTAGTGTGTTGAGGGGGTTCTAGTCTGTTTTTGTTAAATATTTGGTCTGTTTTAAGGGTGTGGGAGGGCTGTCCAGGGATGTGGGAGTGTTGTCCAGGGGGTGGGGGATGTCCCGGGGTGGTGGTGATATCCAGTGGTGTGGGGGATGTGTCCAGGGGTGTAGTGGGGGCAGTCTAGTGGGGTGAGGGGGTTCTGGTTTGTTTTTGGTAACTTTTTGGTCTATTTTAGGGGTGTGGGAGGGCTGTCCAGGGGTGTGGAAGTGTTGTCCCGCGGGTGGGGGTATAAATGAGGGTGGGGGGGGGGGGGGGGTTGTCCAGGGGTGTTAGGGGCTGTCTAGGGGGTCGAGGGGCTATTTATGTGTGTGGTGGGGGCTCCAATGGGGTGGGGGAGGGCTGTCCAGGGTGTGGGGGGTGGGGGGGTATACATGAGGGTAGGGGGGTTGTCCGGGGGTGTTTGGGGCTGTCCAGGGGGGTCGGGGAATGTCCAGGGGTGTGGTGGGGCAGTCAAGTGGGGTGAGTGGGTGAGGGGGTCGAAACACCCGAGACTTTTAAGTGCAATATATTGTTTCTATGTTATATAAATCATCAAATGAATCTTTCACTACACACAACACTATCATGGCTTGATTTACACGCAACCACGGCGTTCCTCTATAGCTTGTGTTGTACGCAATACTGAGTTTCACTAAACAATGATATGGTATTAAAATATTATTAAAACTAGCCGTTATAAATAGTAATAACCACTATTTGAAATTTATAAATTTTATTTTTCAAAATGGACTTCATTTTTGGATTCAGAATATCGAAATTAGCCTAGGGTGAAATTTTGGTATTTTTCTGAAAACTTTCAATTTTTGGTGAATAGTGAAACCACTAAGTGGTAGTTAAAAAACTGAATTTTTCATAAAACTTAATTTTACCGCTTCTGTGAGTGGAATTTCGAAAATCTGAGAGACACGGTTGATGTCAGTAAGTAAAATGTGGTTCAATGAGATTAAATAATTTTTTGATGAATAGTAACTTTTTACTTTTTTTACCACGGTTAAAATTAAATAGGGTAATTAAGGGTAAAAATGATATTATTATTACCCTAGCACATGTCCTAATTCTTTTTTAAAAATGTAATTCGACCAAAAACAACCTTAGGAATAAAATTTGACCATTTAGTCCCACTTGGATTAGATTAGGACATTTATTATTAATTTATTTAAAGAGGGGTTAAAATAGTTAAAATCAAAGTTTAATAAGTAAATCATTTTTAATATGGGGTTATACATAAGATAAATTAGACTATAACTATTCATTAGAAAGATAAAATGATTTACTACATAAGGGTATTTTATTTGTTATTTTTAGACATTAAATAATTGAATTTATTTATGACAAAATGATGATGCAGTAATTATCTTATTAATTAAATATTGACATAATTAATGTTATAAATACCCAAATAAATGTAATTTGAGTCTTTTTATGAATTAAACTAATTTTATAGGTTAAAATGACATGTTATTATTGATTTATGTAACTTTGTTCGAACTAATAATTCTGTTATGATTTTCACAAAAATCAATTACTAAATAGTGTCAAAATTGACATAAAATAGTTTTTAAAACAAATATTATATTATTTCTTGTTATTTTATTCCTAAAAATATACGGTTTGGAAAAATGACTTAGATATGGTAATATATATTAATACTAAACAACTTTGGGTTCGTTTGGCTTGATATGTTAAGTTTATTAACCTTCTAGTGCAAGAAAACAAGAAGACACGGTAAAAGTTATATTATCTAACTTAAAGTTAAATCTAAATGATAAGGTTAAATTTGATACCCAAACATGTATAAATTCTATTGGATGAGAGTATTTCGACCCCTACCCACCTTATCTTCGAAATATATCAATTTGGAGCTATTAAAAACCGAATTTGACTTTATAATAAAATAATATTTTTATTTATTCCAAAGGTGCCCCTCTCCTCCCTTATAAAAGGGCACCTCCTCCCCCTCTTCCTCACACCACTTTGAGCCTTCAAGCTCGGACAAAACCTGAAAATTTCTCCTCTCCAATTCCCTAGA
This sequence comes from Viscum album, assembly GCA_963277665.1. Classification (NCBI taxonomy): domain Eukaryota; kingdom Viridiplantae; phylum Streptophyta; class Magnoliopsida; order Santalales; family Viscaceae; genus Viscum; species Viscum album. The sequence continues at coordinate 820,679,772 of OY728130.1, read as the reverse complement.
AACATCCTATAGGTTCTGGTCTTCCTCAAAGACCTAGTTTAGTTCCCTAAAAGGAGGTCTCAAATAAGCACTTCAAAGAAAAGGTAATGTCCGCTACCGATTATTTCATCTTTATTTCTTCTTCCACTTCTTATTATTTTGTTGTTTCATTATGAAGTAATAACATCAGTATCACTAATATTTTGATATGTTATTATAATAATTAAACAACCCTATTTCACCATCTATCAATCCTACGGAAAAAGAAATCACTGCGCGTGCGTACGTACGGAATACTGTCTCCACGACATGGTGTAATCTATTTTCCACCACCACCATACTTGAATTAGTATAATGGTGTAAATAATGACTATATATGAATATTATAACGTGATATTGATTCTTAAATAGTATACATACACTCCAATACAATTCCACGATCTTAGGAACGATATTATCACTCGTGTGTACGTACGGAATACCGTCTCCACGATGTGATGCAACTCGTTCTACATGATCTTCATTTCATAATTATTATATAAATGAATTGAATGAATGAATATGATATATATTACACTAATACCATTCTGTAAATGAGGTATCTATAACCTAATGGGAAGAATAAGAATTTATTTGACAAAACACGCATAAGAACAAAAAGTAATAAACACCCGAATAACAAGTAGTAATCAAATATTACTAATAAGAAGCTACGAATATGACCATATATGATATCATAACAATAATTATGATTCTTTAATAAGTCAATATCATTATTTAAATCATTATACAGGAGGTTCGGACACTTACGAAGCAAATTGGACCTAAGGTAATTGGAATATCAAAATCTCATTTTTATCCTAGATTGTTTATACTTGGGTATTTACTGGGGTGTATTTTATCATCCACATCAATGTTTCCTCAGTATTTAATATTTATATCCTTCTACAATAGTTTATATTCAATTTTACCCATCCGTGAATTTTTAGTAAATGATATGAAAGGAATCTTTTATCGGTTTTCGTACTAGGAACTTTTTGACTTTTCCGACAAAAGTACGAGAAGAATGTTTTTTTAACATATACGACATGAATGGATTTTAAAAAAATAATTCCAAGAATATTACTTTACATGTTTTCAAGTTTATTTTTAATCAAATTCTTTTAGTTTAAAATTGTCTTACATGTTATGAAAGGAAAAATGTTTTTTAAGTAAAAAGGATATTTACTTCAAGAATGGAGTTAAAGAGTTTTATCAAAATCATTTTCCATCTAAGATAATAAAGGGTTCTATCTCTATCCCTATTATTACATTGATTTGATTATGTTGTGATGGAAATATTTTTATGAATTAGATTATCTTATAGGAATTATTTTATGATGTCACGATGTTCAAGATTCCCATTTTAATTACATGGGTTATACAATGATGTATGATTTATGATTTTGTGTCACACATAAGAATGGCATGATTATGATATGGGTGGGACCTATATCTCCCTCCAATGCATTGGTTAAAGATTTTATATCTAATGATATAGACATGGATGGAACGGTAAGTTATACCGGATCAATGAAATATGATTGAAACGAGGAGTGAACTCAGTTCAGAAATGGACTTTTTCCACTATGATAGTCTTGGCAATGAGTATTGACTAATAATAAATGATTCTCTATTATTATGTGTGTATGCCACAAATTTTCATGTTTTATGTTATGATTATTGGGATTCCATTTCACTACTATGATTTACCCCATGTTATGAAATTATGCTCTCTTTTGCAGGTTATGTTTTCCAAAAGTTATGTTCTTATGAATATAATGTGATTGATATTTATTTTGTTTACCCTTACTGGGAATTTGAGCTCACAATTTTGTATGTTTTCTTTCCCCAGGTCAGGAAGAAGGTTATTAAGTAAGATATGCCAAAATGGACTATAGATATGATGAAATAAATGGGAGACAATGTAGACGCTTTATGAACCAGTTGTCTATGTTTCCCAGTTTCTAAAGACACTATACCTATACGGTCCTTTCATGGTTTTGTTATATTTTGTAATACGTATGCATAAATTTTGAAGTATTAACAATGTATGTAATGTATGGGTCGTTATAGTTGGTATCAGAGGAAAGGTATAGTCAACCTTTGGAAACTAGGATGTGAAAGCCTTAGTAAGAACCCTAAGGATAAGTCTAAGCATAGAATAGAATCTTAGTGTTTTAGAAGTGGCCATGAATAACCTAGGATAAGACCTTATGTGTGATATTTTATTCTTGATTATGTGGTTTTCCTATTATCAGTAGTGTTGCTTACACTATTATTCTTGGTTTTAGTCAATGGATAGAACCCGAAGGAACCATGTTAATGCGGAATGCGAAGGGAAATGCAATGATTGTCCCCCTGAGCAACCAAACGTTATGGGAGCTAGAATGAAAAATCTTGTAGCCATGCTCACACAACTTTCTCAACCTATGAATCATGTCGGACTTCCAAACGAGAAATGGAAGGAGAAACATTCTGTTTAATCTTTCATGAGACAACATCCACCTTCATTCAGTGGGTCTACCGATCCATTTGTTGCTGAACAATGGATTAATACTACTGAAAAGATATTTTTAGTTCTTCAATGTTCTGAGCATGATAAATTAATCTTAGCAGTGTATCTTTTGGAAGGTGATGCTGATCAATGGTGGAATCTTATTAAGAATACGAGGCAAAGGGATGAAATTGAGTCCATGGAATGCGACGAGTTCAAGAACTTATTTTTCAATAAGTACTTCCCTCGTATTCTCCGAACAAAGATGGAGAAAGAGTTTCTTGAACTGAAGAAAAAGGATGATGAATTGGTTGGAACCTATGAAGCGAATTTTACAATACTTGCAAGGTAAGCTTCTAGTATTATTATCCCACCTGAGAGTAAGATCGATCGATTCATTAGTGGCTTAAAACCAAGTCTTAGAAGGGCCTTAGCCAAAAGGGACTTCAATAGCTACGAGGAAATCGTTCGATGTGCTCTCAAAGTTGTGATGGAGATTGAAGTAACCCATCATTCATATGGGTTTGATTAGAAGAGGAAAATGGAATTCAAAGGAAAATCTAAAGAGCACATTGAAAAGAAGATGAGCTTTTCCTCATGCTCAATGTGTGGAAAGAAACATGGAGGGAGTTGTATTAAAGGGACAAGTAAATGTTTCAAGTGTGGAAAGGAAGGTCATCGAGCATTTGAATGCCGCGATGATGGGAAGAAGATGTCTAATGATGCAAACAAAGGAAGGGATGCACAGAATGAACCTACTACACTTCAATGTTTCAAGTGCAAGGAGATGGGACATTATGCCAATAAATGCCCTAATCCAAGGGTTGATGATGATGGTCGATGTCAACAAACTCTTAAGGCTAAAGACAATGGAAAGTCACATGAAATTTCTATCAGTGATGGGGAGTACGATAAAGATGTGGTGAAAGGTACACTTACCATACACTCTAAAGTAGAAAATGTTTTATTTGATTCTGGATCCACCCATTCTTTTATTTTTGAAGAATTTTCTAAGGGTATCACCGTATTACCTTAATAATTATATGTTGAGTTAGCTGTGACAACACCTAATGGCACAACAATCGCATCAAAAGTTTATAATTATTATCCGATCGAAGTTTGTGGGATAGTGCTTCCTACAAATCTTGTGATCCTTCCTATAGTGGAATTTTATGTGATTCTTGGCATGGATTGGCTTTCTTTATATGAAGCTCATATCAATTTCCAAATAAGGGAAGTCACATTTCATATTCCAGACCAATCTATGATCTTCTATCAATGCAAGGATGAACATAACCTTCCAGTGGGAATTCCTTCTACCTTATGGGTCTTGATTCCACTAAATGAAGGTTATTTATCTCAAATGGTTGGTGAGAAACTCACGATTAATAATATTCCCATTGTACGGGAGTTTGATGATGTCTTTCCGGAGGAATTACCGGGTCTTCCACCAAATCGTGAAGTTGTGTTTTCAATAGAACTTGTACCGGGTGCTTTTCCTATTTCAAAGACACCTTATAGAATGGCCCTAATTGAGTTGCAGGAATTGAAGAAGCAACTCCAATAGAATCTTGATAAGGGATCCATACGCCCTAGTGCGTCACCTTGGGGAGCACCTGTTCTATTTGTTATGAAGAAAGATGGATCAATGAGACTCTGCATTGATTATCGAGAATATAACAAGATCACTATCAATAACAAATATCCTCTCCCACGCATTGATGACTTATTTTACCAACTATGCGGAGCTCAATAATTTTCCATGATTGATCTTAGTTCATGGTATCATCAATTAAGGGTCAAAAGGGAGGATATACCAAAGAAGGATTTCCGTACAAGGTATGGACACTATGAATTTATAGTGATGCCATTTGGTCTTACTAATTCCCCTGCTATATTCATGGATCTGATGAATAGAGTCTTCAGAGACTATCTTGATCCATTTGTGGTAGACTTTATAGACGATATTCTTATCTATCCAAAGAGCAAGGAAGAACATGAAGATCACTTGAGAATTACATTGAAGACCCTACGAAAGGAGAAGCTTTATTCCAAATTTACCAAGTGTGAATTTTGGCTTCAAAAAGATTCATTTTTGGGTCACATAATCTCAAAATAGGGGATATCTTTGGATCCAGCAAAAACAGAGATTATCGAAAGATGGTTGAGACCAACAACAATAACTGAGATCCGAATTTTTCTTGGTTTGGCTGGATATTATTGACGTTTTGTGAATGATTTTTCACAATTATCTAATCCACTCACCAAGTTGACTTGGAAAGGAGTTAAGTTTGTTTGGATGGAAGAATATGAAGAGAATTTCAAGGAGTTGAAAAGAAGGTTATCCAGTGCACCTGTGCTCACATTGCCTTGTAGTGGAGAAAGGTTTGTGATCTATAGTGATGCATCCAAGAAGTGAATGGGGTGTGTTCTTATGCAAAATGATATGGTAATAGCTTATGCCTCACGACAGTTGAAAATCCATGAGCAAAATTACCCAACACATGATTTGGAGTTAGCTGCGGTAATCTTTGCATTAATGATTTGGAGGCATTATCTTTATGGAGAAAGGTGTGACATTTATACTGATCATAAAAGTTTAAAGTATATTTTCACAGAAAAGGAGATGAATATGCGTTAAATAAGAAGGTTAGAGGTGATTTAGGATTATGACTGCTCAATCCATTACCACCTTGGCAAAGCAAACAAGGTGGCAGTTGCATTAACTCAACAAGACCATGCTAGTTTATCCATGATGAGAATCACAGAAGATCCAATATTTATGGATTTACAAAGGACGTATCTTGGAATTATAATGGAAGGGGATAAATCTTATCTTTATCAAATGAATGTTCAACCATATATACATGTGAAGATTAAAGAGGCACAGAAAGAAGATGTCGAGTTACAAAAGAAGGTGAGAAATGTTCCTAAATTCAACCTTGATTTTGATGGGAAAATAATGTTCAGGAATTGGGTTTGTGTTCCTCCCATCCCGGAATTAAAGAAGGAGCTGCTGGATGAGGCTCATAGTTCTTCATTATCTATTCATCCTGGAAGCACGAAGATGTATAGGGACCTGAAAGAGTACTTCTGGTGGGATGGCATGAAAAGATATGTTGTTGAATATGTCTCTTGATGCTTGGTTTGTCAGCAAGTTAAAGCTGAGAGACATAAGTCTTAGGGGATTTAACAACCATTACCCATACCCAAATGTAAATTGGAAAACATCACTATGGACTTTTTCACATGACTTCCTAAAACATCCAAAGCCAATAATGCTATCTGGGTCATAGTTGATCGTCTTTCCAAGTCTGCACACTTCATTTCTATTAGAGAGGTTTTCTCTCTAGATCAGCTTGCCAGTATATATGTAAAGGAAGTGGTAAGATTGCATGGATTACCACTTTCTATTATATATGATTGGGATCCAAGATTTACCTCAAAGTTCTACCGAAGTCTTCAGCATACTCTTGATACAGAGTTGAGTTTCAGCACTGCTTCTCATCCTCAGACAGACGGTCAGTCTGAGAGAACAATTCAAACTCTAGAAGATATGTTGAGAGCTTGCTCTATGGATTTCAAAGGTGGTTGGGATCAACACCTACCATTGGTCGAATTTTCTTATAATAGTAGCTTTCACTCCAGTATTCAGATGGCTCCTTATGAGGCTCTCTATGGAAAGAAATGTAGGACTCCAACTTGCTGGGATGAAGTTGGGGAAGGAAAGCTATTAGGACCTGATCTCGTTGATGAAATGGTAGAAAAGGTCAGATCTATTCAACAACACATAAGAGCAGCTCAGAGTCGACAGAAAAGTTATGCCGACAACCGAAGAAAAGACCTAGAGTTTGAAGTGGGTGATAAAGTGTTCTTACGAATATCTCCCTGGAAGAGAGTCATGAAATTGGGAAAGAAGGGGAAGTTGAGCTCTAGATATATCGGTCCTTTCGAAATACTGGTTCGTGTCAAGAAGGTAGTGTAACACCTGAGACTTTTATGTTATATAAATCATCAATGGAATCTTTTCTACACAACACTTTCTTGGCTTTCTTTACACGAAATCGCGACCTTCCTCGATAACTTGCGTCGTACGCAATACCGAGTTTCACTAAACAACGATATGCTATTAAAATATTATTAAAACTAGCCGTAATGAATACTAATAACCACTTTAGGATATTTTATAAATTTTATTTTTCAAAATGGACTTCAATTTTGGATTCAGAATATCAAAATTAGCCTAGGGTGAAATTTTGGTATTTTTATGAAAACTTTCAAATTTTGATTAATAGTGAAACTACTAAGTGGTAGTTAAAAAACTGAATTTTTCATAAAACATAATTTTACCACTTATGTGAGTGTAATTTCAAAAATCCAAGAGACACAGTTGATGTCAGTATGTAAAATGTGGTTCAATGAGATGAAAATAATTTTTTGGTGATTAGTAAATTTTTACTTTGTTTACCACGGTTAAAAGTAAATTGTGTAATTAAGGGTAAAGATGATATTATTATTACCCTAACACATGTCTTAATTCTATTGTACAAGTGTAATTCGACCAAAAACAAACTTATGAATAAAATATGACCAATTATGCCCACTTGGATTAGATTAGGACATTTATTATTAATTTATTTAAAGAAGGGTTAAAATGGTTAAAATCAAAGATTAACAAGTAAATAATTTGTAATATGGTGTTATAAATAAGATAAATTCGACTATAAATATTCATTAGAAAGCTAAAAAGATTTCCTACATAATGGTATTTTATTTTAATTTATTTATGACATAATGATGATGCAGTAATTATCTTGTCAATGAAATATTTATATAATTAATGTTATAAACACCAAAATAAATGTAATTTGGGACTTTTTATGAATTCCACTAATTTTCTAGGTTAATATGACATGTTAGTATTGTTTTAATTAACTTTTTTCGAACTAATCATTCTGTTATGATTTACAAAAAAATCAATTACTAAATAGTGTCAAAGTTGACATAAAATAGTTTATAAAACAAATATTATATTATTAATTGTTATTTTATTCCTAAAAATCTAAGGATCGGCCAAATGACTTAGATAAGGTTATATATATTAATAATAAACAACTTGGGGTTCGTTTGGCTTCTTATAGTAAGTTTATTAACCTTATAGTATAAGAACACAAGAAGACACTAGAAAAGTAAAATTATTTAACTTAATGTTATATCTATATGATAAGGTTAATATAGGAACCTAAACTTGTATAAATTCTATTGGATGAGAGTATTTCGACCCATACCCACCTTATCTTCTAAATATATCAATTGGAGCTATTTAAAACCGAACATGACTTTATAATAAAATAATATTTTTAGTTTTCCCAAAGGTGCCCCTCTCCTCCATTGTAAAAGGGCACCTCCTCCCCCTCTTCCTCACACCACTTTGAGCATTCATTCTCAGCAAACCCCTGCCAATTCCTCCTCTCCACTTCTCTAGAGACATCCTAGAGGTCCTGGTCTTCTTTAATGACCAATTTTAGTGCCCTAAAAGAACGACTCAAAGAAGCACTTCAAAGAAGAGGTAATGTCCGTTACCGATTCTTTCATCTTTATTTCTTCTTCCACTTCTTCTTCTTTAGTTGTTTCATTATGAAGTAATAATATCAGTATCACTCATATACTGATATGTTATTATAAGTATGAAAAAACCCTATTTCACCATGTATCCATCCTACGAAAAAAGAAATCACCGCGCGTGCGTACGTACGAAATACCGTCTCCACGCAGTGGTGTAATCTATTTTCCACCACCACCTTAGTTGGATGGGTATAATGGTGCAAATAATGACTATATATGACTATTATAAAGTAATACTGATTCTGAAATTGTATACATACACTCCAATACAATTCCATGATCATAGGAACGATATCATCACTCGTGCGTATGTACGGAATACCGTCTCCACGTTGTGATGCGACTCGTTCTACATGATCTTCATTTCATAATGATTATATAAATGAATTGAATTAATGAATAGTATATATATTACACTAATAACATTCTGGAAATGAGGTATCTATAACTTAAAGAGAAGAATAAGAATTTATTCGACAAGACACGCATAAGGACAAAAGGTTATAAACACACGAATAACAAGTAGAAATGAAATATTACTACTAAAAGCTAAGAATATGACCATATATGATATCATAAAAATAATTATGATTCTGGAATAATTTAATAACATTATTTAAATCATTATACAGGAGGTTCGGAAACTTACGAAGCAAAACGGACCTAAGGTAAGGGAAATATCACAATCTCATTTCTATCCGAGATTGTTTATTCTTTTGTATTTACTTTGGTGTATTTTATCATCCACATCCATGTTTCCTCAATATGTAATATTTATATCTTTCTAAAATAGTTTATATCCAATTTTACCCTTCGGTAAGTTTTTAGTAAAATATATGAATGGAATCTTTTGGCGTTTTTCGTACGAGGTACTTTTTGACGTTTCTGACAAAAGTACGAGAAGAATGTTTTTTTAACTTATACGGCATGAATGGATTTTTAAAACATTATTTTCAAGAAGATTCCTTTACAAGTTTTCATATTTATTTTTAATCAACTACATTTAGTTTAAAATTGTAAGACATGTTATGAAAGGAAAATGTTTTTGAAGTAGAAAGGATATTTTCCTCAAGAATGGAGTTCAAGTGTTTTATCAAAATTATTTTCCATCTAAGATAATAAAGGGTTCTGTTTCTATACCTATTGTTACATGGATTTGATTATGTTGTGATGGAAATATTTTTGTGAATTCTTTTATCTTATATGAATTGTTTTATGATGTCATGTTGTTTAAGAATCCCATTTTTATTACATGGGTTATGCTCTGATGTATGGTTTATGATTTTGTGGAACACATAAGAATGGTATCATTATGAGATGGGTGGGACCTATATCTCCCTCCAATGCATTGGGTAATGATTTTATATCACATGAGATAGACATGGCTGGAACGGTTGGTTATACTGGTTCAGTGAAATAGGACTAAAACGAGGAGTGAACTCAGTTCAGAAAGGGACTTTGTCCACTAAGATAGTCTTGGAAATGAGCCTTGAATAATAAGAAATGATTCTCTATGATTATGTGTGTATGAGAAAAAGATTAATTTTTTAAGTTATGATTATTGTGATTACATTTCACTGCCATTATTTATCACATGTTTTGAAATTATGATCACTTTTGTAGGTTTAGATTTCCAAAAGTTATGTGCTTATGTATATGATGCGATTGATATTTCTTTTGATTACCCTTACTGAGCATTTGAGCTCACCCTTTTGTATGTTTTCTTTCCCCAGGTCAGGAAGAAGGTTATTAAGTTAGATATGCCAAAAGGGACTATAGATATGATGAAATAAATGGGAGACAGTGTAGACGCTTTATGAACCAGTTGTTTATGTTTCCCAGTTTCTAAAGACACTATACCTATACGGTCCTTTCGTGGGTTTGTTATATGTTGTAATAAATATATTTAATTTTGAAGTATTAACAATGTATGTAAAGTATGGGTCGTTATAGTTGGTATTAGAGGAAAGGTATAGTCAACCTTTGGAAACTAGGATGTGAAAGCCTTAGTAAGAACCCTAAGGATAAGTGTAAGCATAGAACACAATATTAGTGTTTTAGAAATTGCCATTTATAACATAGGATAAGACCTTAAGTGTGAAATTTTATTCTTTATTATGTGGTTTTCCTCTTATAATTAGTGTTGCTCACACTATTCTTCTTGAATTTAGTCAATGGCTGGAACCCGAAAGAACCGTGTTAATGCGAAATGCGACGGGAAATGCAATGATTGTCCCCCTGAGCAACCAAACATTATGGGAGATGGAATGAAAAATCTTGTAGCCATGCTCACACAACTTTTTCAAGCTATGAATCATGCAGGACTTCCAAAAGAGAAAAGGAAAGAGCAACATTCTGTTGAATCCTTCATGAGGCAGCGTCGACCTTCTTTCAGCGGGTCTACTGATCCATTAGTTGCTGAACAATGGATTAGTACTACTGAAAAGATATTTTCAATTCTTTAATGTCCTGAACATGATAAAGTCATCCTAGCAGTGTATCGTTTGGAAGGAGATGCTGATAAATGGTGGAATCTTATTAAGAATATGAGGCAAAGGGATGAAATTGAGTCCATGGAATGGGACGAGTTCATGAACTTATTTTTCAATAAGTACTTCCCTCGTACTCTCTGAACAAAGATGGAGAAAGAGTTTCTTGAACTGAAGCAAAAGGATGATGAATCTGTTGGTACCTATGAAGCAAATTTTACAAGACTTGCAAGGTACGCTTCTGGTATTATTATCCAACCTGAGATTAATATCGATCGATTCTTATTGGATTAAAACCAAGTCATCGATGGGCGTTAGCCATAAGGGACTTCAATAGCTACGAAGAAATCGTTCATTGTGATCTCAAAGTAGAGATGGATATTGGAGTAACCCATCAGTCATATGGGTTTTATAAGAAGAGGAAAATGGAATTCAAAGGAAAATCTAAAGAGCACATTGAAATGAAGATGAGAATTCCCTTATGCTCAATGTGTGGAAAGAAACATGGAGGGAGTTGTCTTAAAGGGACAAGTAAATGTTTCAAATGTGGAAAGGAAGGTCATCGGCCATTTGAATGCTGCGATGATGGGAACAAGATGTCTAATGATGCAAACAAAGGAAGGGATACACAGAATGAACCTACTACACTTCAATGTTTCAAGTGCAAGTAGATGGGACACTATGCCAATAAATGCCCTAAACCAAGGGTTGATGATGATGGTCGACTTCAACAAACTCATAAGGAAAAAGACAAAGGAAAGTGACATGAAATTTCTATCAGCGATGTGGAGTACGATAACAATGTTGTGAAAGGTACACTTACTATCCACTCTAAAGTAGCAAATGTTTTATTTGATTCTGGATCCACCCACTCTTCTTTTTCTGATGAATTTTCTAAGGGTATCACCGTATTACCTCAACCATTAGATATTGAGTTAGCTGTGACAACACCTAATGGAACAACAGTCGCATCAAAAGTTTATAATTCTTCTCCGATCGAAGTTTGTGGGAAAGTGCTTCCTGCAAATCTTTTGATACTTCCTATAGTGGAATTTGATGTGATTCTTGGCATGGATTGGCTTTCTTTATATGGAGCTCATATCAATTTCCAAAGAAGGGAAGTCACATTTCATATTCCAGATCAATCTATGATCTTCTATCAATGCAAGGATGAACATAACCTTCCAGTGGAAATTTCTTCCATTTTATGGCTATTGATTCCACTAAAGAAGGTTATTTATTTCAAATGGTTGGTGAGAAACTCACGATTAGGAATATGCCCATTGTACGGGAGTTTGATGATGTCTTTCCAGAGGAATTACCGGGTCTTCCACCGAATCGTGAAGTTGAGTTTTCAATAGAACTCGTACCGGGTGCTTTGCCTATTTCTAAAACACCTTATAGAATGGCCCCAATTGAGTTGCAGGAATTGAAGAAGCAATTCCAAGAGAATCTTGATAAGGGATTCATACGCCCCAGTGCGTCACCATGGGGAGAACCTGTTCTATTTGTTAAAAAGAAATATGGATCAATGAGACTCTGCATTGATTTTCGAGAACTTAACAAGATCACTATCAAGAACAAATATCCTCTCCCACGCATTGATAACATATTTGACCAACTACACGGAGCTCAATACTTTTCCAAGATTGATCTGTGTTCAGGGTATTATCAATTAAGGGTCAAAAGGGAGGATATACCAAAGACAGCTTTCCGTACAAGGTATGGACACTATGAATTTATAGTGATGCCATTTAGTCATACTAATTCCACCGCTATCTTCATGGATCTGATGAATAGAGTCATTAGAGACTATCTTGATCAATTTTTGGTAGTCTTTATAGACGATATTCTTGTCTATTCAAAGAGCACGGAAGAACATGAAGATCACTTGAGAATTATATTGAAGACACTAAGAAAGGAGAAGATTTATGCCAAATTTACCAAGTGTGAATTTTGGCTTCAAAAAGTTGCATTTATGGGTCACATAATCTCAAAAGAGGGGATATATGTCGATCCCGCAAAAACAGAGGTTGTCGAAAGATGGTCGAGACCAACAACAGTAACTGAGATCCGAAGTTTTCGTGGTTTGGCTGGATATTATTGACATTTTGTGAAAGGTTTTTCACGATTATCTAATCCACTCACCAAGTTGACTTGGAATGGAGTTAAGTTTGTCTGGATGGAGGAATGTGAATAGAATTTCAAGGAGTTGAAAAGAAGGTTATCCAGTGCACCTGTGCTCACACTGCCTTGTAGTGGATAAAGGCTTGTGATCTATAGTGATTCATCAAAGAAGGGATTGGGGTGTGTTCTTATGCAAAATGATATGGTGATAGCTTATGCCTCATGACAGTTGAAAATACATGAGAAAAATTACCCAAATCATGATTTGGAGTTAGTTGCGGTAGTCTTTGCACTAACGATTTGGAGGCATTACCTTTATGGTGAAAGGTGTGATATTTATACTGATCATAAAAGTTTAAAGTATATTTTCACACAAAAGGAGCTGAATATGTGCCAAAGAAGATGGTTGGAGCTGATTAAAGATTATGACTGCTCAATCCATTACCACCCTAGGAAAGCAAATAAGGTGGCATATGCATTAAGTCAACAAGACCATGCCAGTTTATCCATGATGAGGATCACAAAAGATACAATATTTATGGATTTATAAAGGATGGATCTTGGAATTATAATAGAAGTGTAAAAATATTATCTTTATCAAGTGAATGTTCAACCATCTATACATGTGAAGATTAAAGAGGCACAAAAAGAAGATTTCGAGTTACAAAAGAAGGTGAGAAATTTTCATGAATTCAACTTTGATTGTGAGGGGATAATAAAGTTCAGGAATCGGTTTTGTGTTCCTCCCATCCCCGAATTAAAGAAGGAGCTTCTGGATAAGGCTCATAGTTCTTCATTCTCTATTCATCCTGGAAGCATGAAGATGTATATGGACCGGAAAGAGTACTTCTGGTGGGATGGCATGAAAAGAGATGTTGCTGAATATGTATCTTGATGCCTGGTTTGTCAGCAAGTTAAAGCTGAGAGACAAAAGTCTAAGGGGATGTTAAACCATTTCTCATACCCGAATGGAAATGGGAAAACATCACTATGGACTTTGTCACAGGAATTCATAAAACATCCAAAGGAAATAATGCTATCTGGGTCATAGTTGATCGTCTTGCAAAGTCTACACACTTCATTGCTATTAGAGAGGATTTCTCTCTGGATCAGCTTGCCAGGATATATGTAAAGGAAGTGGTAAGATTTCATGGAGTACCACTTTCTATTATATATGATCGCGATCCGAGTTTTACCACGATGTTCTAGCGAAGTCTTCATCATACTCTGGATACAGAGTTGAGTTTCAGCACTGCTTATCATCCTCAGACAGACGGTCAGTCTTAGAGAACAATTCAAACTCTAGAAGATATGTTGAGAGTGTGCTCTATGGATTTCAAAGTTGGTTGGGATCAACACCTACCTTTGGTGGAATTTTCTTATAAATATAGCTTTTACTCCAGTATTCAGATGGCTCCTTATGAAGATCTCTATGGAAAGAAATGCAGGACTCCAACTTCCTGGGATGAAGATGGGGAAAGAAAGCTATTAGGACCTGATCTCGTTGATTAAATGACAGAAAAGGTTAGATCTATTCAACAACACATAATAGCAGCTCAGAGTCGACAGAAAAGTTATGCCGACAACCGAAGAAAAGACCTAGAGTTTTAAGTGGGTGATAAATTATTCTTGCAAAAATCCCCCTGGAAGAGGGTTATGAGATTTGGAAAGAAGGGGAAGTTGAGCCCTAGATATATCGGTCCTTTCGAAATACTGGATTGTATTGGGAAGGTTGCTTACCGATTGGCACTTCCACCGAATCTCTCTCAAGTTCAAGATGTATTCTATGTATCTCTCCTGAGAATGTACATACCTCATCTTTCACATTTACTTTGCTCAGAAGTTGTACCGCTGGAGCAAGATCGTTCTTATGTAGAATAGCCGATAGAGATTCTGGATCGTAGCGAAAAATTCATACGAAAGAAGACCACTCGATTGGTGAAAGTTTTATGGAGGAACCACCAATTAGAAGAAGCTACATGGGAGCTTGAGGATATGATGAGGGAGAGGTATCCTCATCTGTTTGTTACAAAGTGACGAATTTCGAGGGCGAAATTCATTTTAAGGGGGGTAGAATGTAACACCCGAGACTTTTATGTTATATAAATCATCAATGGAATCTTTTCTATACAACACTTGCTTGGCTTTCTTTACACGAAATCGCGACCTTCCTCGATAACTTGCGTCGTACGCAATACCGAGTTTCACTAAACAACGATATGCTATTAAAATATTATTAAAACTAGCTATTATGAATAGTAATAACCACTTTTTGAAATTTTATTAATTTTATTTTTCAAAATGGACTTCATTTTTGGATTCGGAATATCGAAATTAGCCTAGGGTGAAATTTTGGTATTTTTCTAAAAACTTTCAATTTTTGATGATTAGTGAAACCACTAAGTGCTAGTTAAAAAACTGAATTTTTCATAAAACTTAATTTTACCGCTTCTGTGAGTGGAATTTCAAAAATCCGAGAGACACGGTTGATGTCAGTAAGTAAAATGTGGTTCAATGAGATGAAAATAATTTTTTGGTGAATAGTAACTTTTTAATTTTTTTTCCCACGGTTAAAAGTAAATAGGGTAATTAAGGGTAAAGATGATATTATTATTACCCTAAAACATGTCCTAATTCTATTGGACAAATGTAATTCGACCAAAAACAAACTTAGGAATAAAATATGACCATTTAGGCCCACATGGATTAGATTAGGACATTTATTATTAATTTATTTAAAGAAGGGTTAAATGGTTAAAATCAATGTTTAATAAATCAATAATATAAAATATGGGGTTATACATAAGATAAATTCTAATATAAATATTCATTAGGAATCTAAAAAGATTTCCTACATAATGGGATTTTATTTTAATTTATTTTTGACACAAAGATGATGCAGTAATTATCTTATTAATGAATTATTGACATAATTAATGTTACAAACATCAAAATAAATGTAATTTGAGATTTTTTATGAATTACACTAATTTTCTAGGTAAATATGACATGTATGTATTGATTTAATTTATTTTTTTTCGATCTAATCATTCTTTTATGATTTTCACAAAAATCAATTACTAAATACTGTGAAAATTGACATAAAATAGTTTATAAAACAAATATTATATTAGTAATTGTTATTTTATTCCTAAAAATCTATGGTACAGCCAAATGACTTATATAAGGTTATATATATTAATAATAAACAACTTGGGTTTCGTTTGGCTGCTTATAGTATGTTTATTAACCTTATAGTATAAGAACAAAAGAAGACACGGTAAAAGTAAAATTATTTAACTTAATATTAAATCTAAATGATATGTTTAAAATAGGAACCTAAACATGTCTAAATTCTATTTGATGAGAGTGTTTTGACCCATCCCCACCTTAGCTTCTAAATATATCAATTTGGAGCTATTTAAAACCGAACTTGACTTTATAATAAAATAATATTTTTAGTTTTTCCAAAGGTGCCCCTCTCCTCCCATATAAAAGGGCACCTCCTCCACCTCTTCCTCACACCACGTTGAGCCTTCAAGCTCGGCCAACCCCTTCCAATTCCTCCTCTCCACTTCCCTAGAGACATCCTAGAGGTCCTGGTCTTCTTCAAAGACCAATTTTAGTGCCCTAAAAGAAGGACTCAAAGAAGCACTTCAAAGAAGAGGTAATGTCCGTTACCGATTCATTCATCTATATTTCTTCTTCCACTTCATCATTTTTAGTTGTTTCATTATGAAGTAATAACATCAGTATCACTCATATACGGATATGTTATTATAAGTATGAAACAACCCTATTTCACCATGTATCCATCCTACGGAAAAAGAAATCACCGAGCGTGCGTACGTACAGAATACCGTCTCCACGCCGTGGTGTAATCTATTTTCCACCACCACCGTACTTGGATGGGTATAATGATGTAAATAATGACTATATATGAATATTATAAAGTAATAATGATTCTGAAATAGTATACATACACTCCAATACAATTCCATGATCATAGGAACGATATCATCACTCATGCGTACGTACGGAATACTGTCTCCATGATGTGATGCGACTAGTTCTACATGATCTTCATTTCATAATGATTATATAAATGAATTGAATGAATTAATATGATATATATTACACTAATACCGTTCTAGAAATGGGGTATCTATAAACTAAAGAGAATAATATGAATTTATTCGACAAGACATGCATAAGAACAAAAAGTTATAAACACCCAAATAAGATGTAGCAATGAAATATTACTACTAAGAAGCTAAGAATATGACCATATATGATATCATTAAAATAAGTATGTTTATGGAATATGTCAATAACATTATTTAAATCATTGTACAGGAGGTTCGGACACTTACGAAGAAAAATGGACCTATGGTAAGGGAAATATCAAAATCTCATTTTTATCCGAGATTGTTTATACTTTGGTATTTACTAGGGTGTATTTTATCATCCACATCCTTGTTTCCTCAATATGTCATATTTATATATTTCTACAATATTTTATATATTCAATTTTACCATTCGGTGAGTTTTTAGTAAAATATATGAAAGGAATCTTTTGTCGTTTTTCGTACGAGGTACTTTTTGACTTTTCCGACAAAAGTACGAGAAGAATGCTTTTTTAACTTATACGGCATGAATGGATTTTTAAAACATTATTTTCAAGAATCTTCCTTTACAAGTTTTGAAGTTTATTTTTAATCAACTTCTTTTAGTTTAAAATTGTAAGACATGTTAAGAAAGGAAAATGTTTTTGATGTAGAAAGGATATTTTCCTCAAGAATGGAGTTCAAGTGTTTTATCAAAATTATTTCCCATCTAAGATAATAAAGGGTTCTGTTTCTATCCATATTATTACATGGATATGATTATGTTTTGATGGAAATATTTTTATGAATTCCTTTATCTTACCTGAATTGTTTTATGATGTCATGTTGTTTAAGAATCCCATTTTTATTACATGGGTTATGCTATGATGTATGGTTTATGATTTTGTGGCACACATAAGAATGGTATCATTATGAGATTGGTGGGACCTATATCTCCCTCCAATGCATTGGGAAAATATTTTATATCTCATGAGATAGACATGGCTGGAACGGTAGGTTATACCGGTTCAGTGAAACCGGACTGAAACGAGGAGTGAACTCGGTTCAGAAAGGGACTTTGTCCACTAAGATAGTCTTAGCAATGAGCCTTGACTAATAATAAATTATTCTATATGATTATGTGTGTATGCCAGAAAGTTTCATGTTTTATGTTATGATTATTGTGATTACGTTTCACTACCATGATTTATCCCATGTTATGAAATTATGATCGCTTTTGCAGGTTAATATTTCCAAAAGTTATGTTCTTATGTATATGACGTGATTGATATTTCTTTTGTTTACCCTTACTGAGCATTTGAGCTCACCCTTTTGTATGTTTTCTTTCCCTATGTCAGGAAGAAGGTTATTAAGTAAGATATGCCAAAAGGGACTATAGATATGTTGAAATAAATGGGAGATAGTGTTGATGATTTATGAACCAGTTGTTTATGTTTCTCAGTTTCTAAAGACACTATACCTATACGGTCCTTTCGTGGTTTTGTTATATGTTGTAATAAGTATGCTTCAATTTTGAAGTATTAACAATGTATGTAAAGTATGGGTCGTTATAGGTAGCTTACCGATTAGTGCTTCCACTGAATCTCTCTCAAGTACACGATTTGTTCCATGTATCTATCCTGAGAATGTACATACCTGATCCTTCACATGTACTCAGCTCAGAAGTTGTACCGCTGGAGAAAGATCTTTCTTATGAAGAACATCCGATAGAGATTCTGGATCGTAGCGAAAAAGTCCTACAAAACAAGACCACTCGTTTGGTGAATGATTTATGGAGGAACCACCAATTATAAGAAGCTACATGGGAGCTTTAGGATATGATGAGGGAGAGGTATCCTCATCTGTTTGCTACAAAGTGACGAATTTTGAGGGTGAAATTCATTTTAAAGGTGGTAGAATGTAAAACCCGAGACTTTTATGTGAAATATTTTGTTTATATGTTATATAAATCATCAAAGGAATATTTCACTACACACAACACTATCTTTCCTTGATTTACACGCAACCGCGGCCTTCCTCAATAGCTTGTGTCATACGTAATACCGAGTTTCACTAAATAATGTTATGCTATTAAAATATTATTAAAACTAGTCATTATGAATAGTAATAACCACTTTTTGAATTTTTATAAATTTTATTTTTCAACATGGACTTCATTTTTGGATTCGGAATATCGAAATTATCCTAGGGTGAAATTTTTGTATTTTTCTGAAAACTTTCAATTTTTGATGAATAGTGAAACCACTAAGTGGTAGTTAAAAAACTGATTTTTTCATAAAACTTAATTTTACCACTACTGTGAGTGGAATTTCGAAAATCCAAGAGACACGGTTGATGTCAGTAAGTAAAATGTGGTTCAATGAGATGAAAATAAAATTTTGGTGAATAGTAACTTTTTACTTTTTTACCACGGTTAAAAGTAAATAGGGTAATTAAGGGTAAAAATGATATTATTATTACCTTAACACATGTCCTAATTCTATTCGACAAGTGTAATTCGACCAAAAACAACCTTATGAATAAAATATGACCATTTATTCCCACCTGGATTAGATTAGGACATTTATTATTAATTTATTTAAAGAAGGGTTAAAATAGTTAAAATCAAAGTTTAATAAGTAAATCATTTTTAATATGGGGTTATACATAAGATAAATTCTAATATAAATATTTATTAGTAATCTAAAAATATTTCTTACATACCGGTATTTTATTTGTAATTTTTAGACATTATATAATTTAATTTATTTATGACACAATGATGATGCAGTAATTATCTTATTAATGAAATATTGACATAATTAATGTTATAAATATCCAAATAAATGTAATTTGAGACTTTTTATGAATTAAACTAATTTTATAGGTTAATATGACATGTTAGTATTGATTTAAGTAACTTGGTTAGAACTACTCATTCTGTTATGATTTTCACAAAAATCAATTACTAAATAGTGTCAAAGTTGACATAAAATAGTTTTTAAAACAAATATTATATTATTACTTGTTATTTTATTCCTAAAAATCTATGATTCTGCCAAATTACATATATAAGGTTATATATATTAATACTAAACAACTTTGGGTTCGTTTGTCTTGATATGGTATGTTTATTAACATTATAGTGTAAGAAAACAAGAAGACACTGTAAAAGTTAAATTATCTAACATAAAGTTAAATCTAAATGATAAGGTCAAAATTGATACCTAAACTTGTCTAAATTATATAGGATGATTGGATTTCTACCCCTACCCACGTTAGATTCGAAATATATCAATTCAGAGCTATTAAAAACCGAATTTGACTTTATAATAAAAAAATATTTTTAGTTATTCCAAAGGTGCCCCTCTACTCCCTTATAAAAGGGAACCTCCTCCCCCTCTTCCTCACACCACTTTGAGCCTTCAAGATCTGCCAAACCCTGCCAATTTCTCCTCTCCAATTCCCTATAAACATCCTAGAGGTTCTGGTCTTCTTCAAAGACATATTTTAGTGCCCTAAAAGGAGGTCTCAAAGAAGCAATTCAAAGAAGAGGTAATGTCCGTTACCGATTCTTTCATCTTTATTTCTTCATCCACTTCTTATTCTTTAGTTGTTTCATTATGAAGTAATAATATCAGTATCACTCATATACTGATATGTTATTATAATTATGAAACAAATCTATTTCACCATCTATCCATCCTATGAAAAAAAAACCACCGCACGTGCGTACGTCCGGAATACCGTCTCCAGGCCGTGGTGTAATCTATTTTCCACCACCACATTACTTGAATGGGTATAATGGTGTAAATAATGAATATATATGACTATTAGAAATTGATATTGATTTTTAAATAGTATACATTCACTCCAATACAATTCCACGATCATAGGAACGATATTATCACTCGTGCGTACGTACGGAATACTGTCTCCACGATGAGATGCGACTCGTTCTACATGATCATCATTTCATAATGATTATATAAATGAATTGAATGAATGAATATAATATATATTACACTAATACCATTCTTTAAATTAGGTATCTATAACCTAAAGAGAAGAATAAGAAATTATTCGACAAAACACGCATAAGAATAAAAAGTAATAAACACCCGAATAACAAGTAGTAATGAAATATTACTAATAAGAAGCTAAGAATATGACCATATATGATATCATAACAATAATTATGATTCTTGAATAAGTCAATAACATTATTTAAATCATTATAAAGGAGGTTCAGACACTTACGAAGCAAATCGGACCTAAGGTAAGGGAAATATCAAAATATCATTTTTATCTGAGATTGTTTATACTTTGGTATTTACTAGGGTGTATTTTATCATCCACATCAATGTTTCCTCAATATGTAATATTTATATCCTTCTACAATATTTTATATTCAATTTTACCCTTCGGTGAGTTTTTAGTAAATGATATGAAAGGAATCTTTTATCGTTTTTCGTACGAGGTACCTTTTGACTTTTCCGACAAAGGTACGAGAAGAATGTTTTTTTAACTTATACGGCATGAATTGATTTTAAAAAAATATTTCCAAGAATCTTACTTTACATGTTTTCAATTTTATTTTTAATAAACTTATTTTAGTTTAAAATTGTATGACATGTTAAGAAAGGAAAAATGTTTTGGAAGTAAAAAGGATATTTTCCTCAAGAATGGAGTTCAACAGTTTTATCAAAATCATTTTCAATATAAGATAATAAAGGGTTCTGTCTCTATCCCTATTATTACATTGATTTGATTATGTTGTGATGGAAATATTTTCATGAATTCCTTTATCTTATATGAATTGTTTTATGATGTCCCGATGATTAAGATTCCCATTTTTATTACATGGGTTATACAATGATGTATGATTTATGATTTTGTGGAACACATAAGAATGGTATCATTATGAGATGGGTGGGAACTATATCTCCCTGCAATGCATTGGGTAAAGATTTTATATCTCATGAGATAGACATGGCTAGAACGGTAGGTTATACCGGTTCAGTGAAACAAGACTGAAACAAGGAGTGAACTCGGTTCAGAAATGGACTTTGTCTGCTAAGATAGTCTTGGCAATGAGTCTTGAGTAAATAAGAAATGATTATATATGATTATGTGTGTATGCAACAAATTTTCATGTTTTATGTTATGGTTATTGGGATTCCATTTCACTACTATGATTTATCCCATGTTATGAAATTATGCTCTCTTTTGCAGGTCAAGATTTCCAAAAGTTATGTTCTTATGAATATAATGTGATTGATATTTATTTTGTTTACACATACTGAGCATTAGAGATCACCCTTTTGTATGTTTTCTTTCCCCAGGTCAGGAAGAAGGTTATTAAGTAAGATATGCCAAAAGGGACTATAGATATGATGAAATAAATGGGAGATAGTGTAGACGCTTTATGAACCAGTTGTTTATGTTTCCCAGTTTCTAAAGACACTATACCTATATGGGCCTTTCGTGGTTTTGTTATATGTTGTAATAAGTATGCTTCAATTTTGAAGTATTAACAATGTATGTAATGTATGGGTCGTTATAGGGGTGATGTTCATAAGGGTGGGGGGGTTTGTCCCGGGGTGTTTGGCGATGTCCAGGGGGTCAGGGGGCAGTCCATGGGTGTGGTGGGAGATGTTAAGTGGGGTAAAGGGGTGCTGTTCAGGTGGAGGTGGGAGTCTAGTGGGGGGGGGGTTGTCTCGGGGTGTTTGGGGTTGTCCAGGGGGTCGTGGGGCAGTTAAGGGGTGTGATGGGGGATGTCAAGTGGGGAATGTTTTATATTTTATCAACGTAAATGCTTACTTTTTCATTAGTTCGTGTTTTGATATACTTATGTTTTTATGGTACAAAATATTGATTTGGTTTTTGGTTGTTTCTGGTGGAGAGCAGAGGACTGTGTTGTATTTTTTTTAAAAAAATTGTCTTCCGCATCACTTATTTTATAACCGATGTGAAAAACACCTGTGTAATGGTTTATAATGTCATTTATTTAATAACTGACGCGATAAAAGGCCAGGGAAATGGTTTATCACGTCGGTTATTAAATAACTGATGTGATAAAAGGCCTGGGAAATGGTTTATCACGTCAGTTATCAAATAACAGACGTCATAAAAGGGATGGGAAGTGGTGTATCACGTAGGTTATTTCATAACCGACTTGATAAACCCCCCATACTGGTTTAGCACGTCAGTTATTATATAACCGACGTGATAAACCATTTCCCTAGGGGTTCATCACGTCAGTTATTTAATAACTGATGTGATGAACATCCCCCAAATGGGTTTATAACGTCGGTTATTGTATAACCGACGTGATAAAAACCGCGATGTTATTTTTTTACTTCGGTTTTTAAATAACCAATACAAAAAAAATTATTTCTAACATCATCTGTATTAACCTCGGCTAAAAACCGACGTAAAAAATGATAAACAACCGACGTAAATAACATTTTCTGCACTAGTGAATTATGTTGAAATTAGTGTATTAATTTCTAATAGAAAACTCATGTATGTTTTTATTTTACCAAGACTACTAAACTCTTTGATCCCTCTAGGATTTAATCCGTTTGATCTAGACTATTTAATAGTTGTAGACACTAGTTTCGAGTTTTTGGTGTTGGGTTGTGATATCCCAACATGACACCATGTATTTCCACTGTGAATCAAAATTGAAAAAAATAATTATTACTAAATATGAAATTCATGATTAATAATCCAAAAAACTAAAAGAACTAACAACATTTATTGGTTTTTACATCCAATTGAAAAATAATATGGTCGCTAGTGGCTGAATTTACTGGTTTAGATAATTAATGAGTTGAATTGAAACTATAATGTAATTATCATCGATAATTATCAAGGACATGTACTAATAATGCAACGCCCTGACCCCTGTTACCCAGAGTCGGCGCATTATTGGGTAACATTGGAATGATCACAAAAGATCAAGTCTCGAATGGCCGATTATTTTAATAGCCTTGGAAACATAAGATACACTCATAAATGTTACATTACACCATAAAGTGAAAAATCACAATAACATAGTCTCCATAGTCCACACTTATATCCCCTTTATAATATCCCTGTAGGTCAGTTATTAAATATTTATTCACATCCTGGGAAAAATAAAATTGAAAGGGGTGAGCTCAGATTATCATTAAGGATAACAATATAGCGGGATTTTTCATAAATAAACATAAACATTTAAGGAAATCTATAACTAAAGAAAAATACTTTTAAACATGAAATTCAACATAATATGGTGAAAGTAAAATGATAGAATTCCATTTACTTATTCACAAGGATATTCTACTGGTCGAATAATCACATGCAACATCAATAACCACTTTCATAATGATGGACTGCATAATTCCCGACTATCATAAACATGTAGCCAATGCCTCATGGCAAGAATACAAATAATATTTTTTCAAGTCCACGTTCCAAGACACTAGTTTGTCTCATGAGACCTACTGATGCATCGAGGAGCTATAGCGGGCTCCACCCGTCACTTATTAAGTCCAATGCATTTATTATATTAAAAGTTATATCACACACCATAACATAGTCGTATCACATAAAACATGCAAAAAGGAACATTAAATTTCCACATTTGAATCACAAGATATCAATACAACACATTGATATAATAAAAACATTATAAAAACCATTTTCAATACCAAAATAAAAGAAAAGTAAAACATGGTATTTATTTTTCATTTTTAAAAAATTATAGCTTGTAGTGGAAGCTGAAACACAAATAATGGTCACGATAACAGAGAAGTCATTGTTGCCTCATACGTACGACAAAAAAAACATTCCATTTTTTCATTTAGTAAAATTATTCATAAAAAATATTCCTTTTGAATAAACGTAAAATTCAATGGGGTTTATACACCATATAAAATATTGTCTTGTATTAAAACAAAATATGGCTCAATTAAAGAAGATTGAGACGAAGTCCCTTACAAATATCATTTTTTTAAATAAAAAAGATCTATTATGTGTATTCACTATATGTAAACATAAAGAAAGTATAAATATAGATAGGGAATAATAATATCATGACACAATTTTAAAGTAGGAGATTAACCCAAAGACTGGAAATTGGGTTAAGAAGTTCCCTTACCTCGTGTCCGACTTGACTCGACCGTTCTTTAACCTCCCGAATAATACAGTAGAGATAATTTATAATTTCTTATGATCCTTTTTCAAGTTTATTATTCCTTATATATCACTTATTACCATCTTATGAAAATTATGTAATTATATAAGTTAATAACGGTCGTTTTGTCGATCTTTGGTACTTGAGTCAAAAATAAACATCTTATAATTACAAGTTTTTCATGTGGTACAATATCCATTATATCAAGAAATATATTCATGATGTAGATATAATATATATCATATATATCCAGTATATATATTCATTCGTAATATTACATAACATTTAGAGGTAATCAATGAAATGCACAGTTCATGGAGACGGTATGCCATACGTACGCATTAACGCTACTATCCTTTCTATTTCATATTTAATGGAATTAAAACAAAATGAGATATATATATATATAT
Source organism: Viscum album (assembly GCA_963277665.1). Lineage (NCBI taxonomy): Eukaryota > Viridiplantae > Streptophyta > Magnoliopsida > Santalales > Viscaceae > Viscum > Viscum album. Next base: position 820,654,315 of record OY728130.1, on the reverse strand, counting down.
AATAATTCTAGAATATTATATATTTTATATAGGTCACATATTTTCATTAATTTCATTCTTTATACATTCTATTAATTGCATTGATGAGTCACATCAGTTGAGGGGGCGGTAGTCCACACTTCCGCAAATGAAATTATCGCATATGCACAACATGCAGAGCATAATGGTATACATTAAATGTAAAATACAAAAGAATAGAGCGAAAATAAATATAATGTATATCATAAATAAATATAGTTCTATCATAATGTCCACCATGAGTGGTTTTATGAGAAGATAGAACAATCACCGTTTTGTGAGGTAGTATTTTGCCATCCACGGAAATAGTATGTTCTTTAACCATTAGACAGAGGTGTGTGTAAGTGTAGCTCAAATAATTATCATAATATCATCCTAGAATATTGAATATATTGGTGTTGTTACAAAATAAAGTATGAAAATGTGTTTAAGGTGTTGGAGAAGAAAAATAAAACAAAAGAGAATAAGTGAAGACATTACCTTTAAATCGGGTAACTCCCCTCGGTTTGAACCAAAATGGTTTCTTGAAGAGAATAATGCCTAAGGTAAGGCTTCTTGGATGAAGGGAGGAGTTCTGAGAGTGTATTTGGTTAGAGGTTGTCTGATCCAAATGGATTTAATGTTGTGAGTAAGGTGGTAGAGTTGGGGGCCTTTTATAAGAGGAGAGGAGGGGTACACTTGGAAAATCATTAAATGTTACATTATTATGAAGTTATTTTCGGATTTCAAAGGTCCCACAATTATATATATCGAGGATATGGTGTTAAGTATTTAAACTATACTCATACAATAGGTATTTGAAAAGTTTGTGTCTTATATTTTACATTATCTTTTCATTTTATTTAAATCATTACTTAATGAGGTAATCTCTGCATCATCATGGTGTCAAAAAAAATTAAATTTGTTTAATGTATAAAAATTATAAAAAAAATATCATGATGTAGGAAATAGTTTTATATATCCCATTAATATTTATAGTCTAAATTTTAACTTATATAATCCCATGTAATAATTGTTTTAGTAAAATATTACATGCTTGTGACAATTTTATTTTTACTTGGAATAAAATGTTATTAATGTCATTTTCTTACCCAGGTGGCTCCATGGGGTACCCAAGTTGACCCATGGATTATCTTGGTCGGCCATGACACATTCAATTGGGTTAGAAAAGGTTTCATGATATTTTCATATTTTTATAATTTCATTTTTACCTTAAATTTCACTAATTACCATTAATCGCGATTAGTAAAATATAAAAGACACTATGCACCAAAAATTATTTTCATCTCATTGAACCACATTTTACATCATAATGACAACCATGTATGTTGTATTTTTGAAAATTAAAAAACAGATTTGGTAATGTTTCATTTACATGAAAAATTAATTTTTAAACTACCACTTAGTGGTTTCACTATTCATAAAAATTGATGTTTTTCAGAAAAATACCAAAAATTCACCCTAAGTTATATTTGATATTACTAATTCAAAAATTATTTCTATTTTACAAAATTCAGAAAATATAAGTTGAATTAATTAATTTAATAATTATTTCCCACTGTCACAACAAATAGCTTGTTTTTAAGAAACAATATATATCAAAAGATTGACAATTGTTTATATCCAATTTCAAAGTGAAATTTATTCTAATGACCACCATTGGATAAAATGGTAAATATATATTCTAATTATACTTTAAAACCACTCAATAGTATAATTTATCACTCTAAATTATTTTGATAAAAATGTTGTTTTTATGTATATTCTCAATTAATAGAAAATTGGATGTTCTAAGAAAATTACAAAAAAATCAACATAGGATAATTTCAATTTTCTGAATACAAAAATGAAGTCCATTTTTTAATATAAAATTTAAAAAATATCAAAATGTTGGTATTACTATTCAGTACGACTACTTTGATTGGTCGCAGTGTGTTAGAATCTCGAACATGCGTACAATGTAAGCTATTGCATTATTGAAATAGAAGTGTATCGTGAAATATTGTGGTGTTACATTCTCCCCTACTTCAATAAATTGAATTCTCAAAATTTAAAATTTTTATTTGAAAATAAAATTTGGAAAATAGAAAATACCTTTGTGGAAAACCAACATCAGAAAAAATGTTAATAAAAATATAACTTTAAAATAATTAAAGATAACTACAAAGGCCACCTGAGATAAAACATACTAGGATTCTATGAAAATATGGATATGGAGGAAAAACAAACCATCCAAGTCTGATGGAGAGTTGTAGAAAACAGGATTATGTGAAAATTAACAATAAGAAAATCACAAACATGTGATTGGTTAAAGGGTCATTGAATCCCCAGTTGGAAAAGTTAACCGACAACGTTTTTGTTTTAAGTTACATTTCATAAAGTTAAGAAATTTATTTAAGAGATTTAATAAGAATGTAAGGAAATATACATACTTGTCATGTAGACTTTCATTTTTTAATAAATTTTTACTACAAACCCATCTTTCATTCCAAATGGTAACAAAACTCAAAAATATTATATTTATCATAATTGTATAAGGTTCTAATTATTACCGCATACCATTTATATTAGGAAAGCTATTTTGTAATAACCAGTGATTTCATGTAGGCTAGTGGTAGGTAATAAAGGCATGTCACACTCTGGTTGTGTGTTCAATTCATGCAGCTTTGTCCGACGCGACAGGTTATACACCAACCTATAGGTTGTCCTTTTCCTAATAATATTCCAAAAAATAATCTTCATAAAGGTTTTAACCATAATCAATACAATCCAATGTTCAAATTAATCCATTCCAACCTTTTTAGTTATCAAAAATACTTCTGTCCAGACTTTCTCTAAAAGGTCTCCAAATTCCAAAATCATTTGTAACATCAGATTCCCCAAAAAAAGTGAAGTTTCTCTTATTGTCACATACAAAATATATGATTACATTCATCATATTAAAACCTTAATGAAAACAACATGTTCTGTAGAACAATACTTATATATATCTCATTATTCTTATAACCAAAATATAATCATTGAGTCCAAAAGCACCAATACATTAATTATTCCACTTCAACTGTAGTAACAGTATAAGATTGGCCTTGATCCCGTGGCCTTTTTTGAATTATGTTTCCTTGATTCTTAGGAAATTCATTTGCATAATGCCCCATTTCTCTACCATCGTAGCATTAATCATTGATAGCCTCTTTCTTTCCCTTTCAAACACGATCTTGGTGACCTTTTTCTCCAAATTTGTATCAAACTCCCATTCCTTTTAGGCAAGTATTGGGGTGGTTCTTCCCACAATTATCACATAATGGAAAATCCGCCTTTCCCTTTTTCCCATTATCTGTCTCTTTTTCCATTTTTCTCTTCTTCTCTTGCTTTACTTTATTGTCATAAGATTTAGAAAATTCATTTTCTGTCTTGATAGCACATTAGACAATATCTTAGTATGAGGAGAAAGATTGCGAGACTAAGGCTCGGCGGAGAAATGGTTTTAACCCATCAAAGAAACGATCAATATTACTTCTTGGATTATGTATATAATCTGTATCATGTCTCGCTAACCTTGTAAAGTTGGCCTCATACATTGTGACCACCATTGATCGGCATCTCCAGTGAGGTGGTAAACTGCCATGACAACCTTCTCCCTTTCTCTACTCCCCAAGGTGTGGAATATTTTCTCTATGGAATTTATCCATTGCTCAGATACTAAAGTATTGGTACTCCCATTGAATGTTGGTGTTTGTTTCCTAATGAATTGTTCTAACATTGATCCTCTACGTTGCGGATCAGGGTGATCCATACGAGTAAGGTTATTATTCATAACCTGAGTAAGTTGTCCCAGTATGGTGATAAGATGATCAGGACCAGTTGTATCACTAGCTCCATTATAATTATCTTGATCAGGAGGCCAATCCCTACATGGAGTGCGTGCATCGATACGGTTTCCATTCCTTCTACTAGGTACCATTTCTAAACAATTTCATAAACTAGATTAGTTTATGAATCGAAATACTTAATAACAAACTTGTAAAACACTTAACATAAATTGAACTATTTATGGATATAATCCATAAGCATAAAAATGTTTTCATTGAGGAAGTATATATTCATAAACCCTTCGTAATTATTTGTAAAGAAAATGAGAATTATCCTAATCATATCCCCCAGGAGTGTTGTAACCAAGAGTGCAGCAAGGCCCGTTGTCGTGCACCAGTTCCCGTTCGATTCTAGCTCAATGCGGTGTTTTCAGGTTTTACCCCTAGGTACATCTGTGCCAGAGCCACCTCTACCTGCTCGTATCTAGAAGGGGATGTATTTCTCAGAAAACTCAGAAAAATCATTATAATACCTTAATTATAGGATGTTCTTCTATACTAATCCCCAATGTCTATCTTAGGGCTATGTGCTCCAATTAGAGTTTATCTAAATCTAGCTTCAGAAGTTAGTACTAAACTGCCTCTAATACCAACTATAATGCCCTGACCCCAGTAACCCTGAGTCAGTGCGTTATTGCGTAACATTGGAATAATCACAATAGATCATGTCTTGAATGACCGATTAGTTTAGTAGCCTTGGAAACACGAGATAAATTACTAAATGTTACATTACATCATAAAGTGAAAAATTACAATAACATAGTCTCCATAGTCCACACTTCTATCCCCTTCAGACTATCCCTGTAGGTGAGTCATAAAATATTTCTTCACATCCAGGGAAAAATAAAACATTGAAATGGGTGAGCTCAGATGCTCTGTAAGGATAAATATATAGCGTAAGCTTTCATAAATAAACATAAAAATTTAAAGCAATGTATTACTCAAACAAAATCATTTTAAACTTGAACTTCATCATAATATGGAAAAAGTAAAATGAGATAAATCCATTTACTTATTCACATGGATATTTTACTGGTCGAATAATCACATGCAATATCAATAACCACTTTAATAATGATGGAATGCATAATTATTGATTATCATAACCACGTAGCCAAGGCCTCGTGCCAAGACTACAAATAAGATATTTTCAAGGCCTAGTGCCAAGACACTAGTTTGTCTCATGATACCTACTGATGCATCGAGGAGCTATAGCGGGCTCCACCCGTCACTTATTAAGTACAATGCATTCCTTATATGAAAAGGTTTAAAGGTATCATAAACCATAACATAATTGTATCACATAAAACATGCATAAAGGAACATAACATTTCCACATTTAAATCACAAGTTATCAATACAACATATTGATATAATAAAAACATTATAAAAACCATTTTCAATACCAAAATAAAAGAAAATTAAAACATGGTATTGTTTTTTCATTTAAAAAAATTATGGTTTGTAGTGGAAGCCAAAACTCAAATAATGGTCACATCAGCGTAGATATCATTGTCGCCGCATACGTATGAAAAAAAAAATTCCCTTTTTGCATTTAGTAAAACACTTAATAAAAAATATTCATTTTTAATAAACGTAAAAGTCAAAGGGGATTATACACCGTATAAAAGAAAGACTTTTATTAAAAAAATATGCCTCAATGAAAGAATATTGAGATAAAGTCCCATACAAATATCATTTTTTAAATAAAATATATCAATTATGTGTATTAATTATATGTAAACATAAATAAACTATAAATTCAAGATAGTATATAACAATATCATGACATAATTTTAAAGTAGAAGATTAACCCAAAGAATTGAAATTGGGTTAATAAGTTCCCTAACCTCGTGTCCGACTTGACTCGACCATTATTTAACCTCCTGAATAATAAAATAGAGTTAATTTATAATTTATTATGCACCGTTTTAAAGTTTATTATTCCTTTTATATCACTTATTACCGTCTTGTGAACATAATGTAATTATTTAAGTTAATAACAGTCGTTTTTTCGATCTATGGTACTTGAGTCAAAAATAAACATCCCATAATCACAAGTTCATAATGTGGTACAATATCCATTATATCAAGAATTATATTCATGATTTAGATATCATATATATAATATATATCTAGTATATACATTCATTTATAATATTACATAACATTTAGAGGTAAGAAATGAAATGCACTGTTCATGGAGACGGTAAGCCGTACGTACGGATGAACGCTAATTTCCTTTCTATTTCAAATTTAATGGAATTAAAAAAAAATTAGAGATATATATATTATAATTATATAATAATTTATATGTTATATATTTCAGATAAGTTCATTAATTTCATTATTTATACATTCCATGTATTCCATGAACGAGTCACATAAGTTGAGGGGGCGGTAGTCCACACTTTTTCAAATGAAATTATCGCATTTTCACAACATGTAATGAAAGATGGTATGCTTTATATGTAAAATAAATAATCATAGAGAGGAAATAAATAAAATATATATCATAAATAAATATATTTTCATCATAATGGCCACCATGAGAGGTGGTAGGAGAAGATAAAACAATCATCGTTTCGTGAGGCAGTAATTTGCCATCTACGGAAACAATATGTTCATTAACCATTAGACAGAGATGTGTGTAATATTAGCTCTAATAATTATCATAAAAACATCCTAGTATATTGAAGATACTGGTTTAGTTACAAAATAATGTAATAAAATGATTTTAAGGGGTTGGAGAATCAAAATAAAACAAAAGAGAATAAGTGAAGACATTACTTTTAAATCGGGCAACTCCCCTCGGTTTGAACCAAAATGATTTCTTGAAGAGCTTTCTGAATAGGTAAGGATTCTAGGATGAAGGTAGGAATGTTGAGAGAGCATTTTTTCAGATTTTGGCCGAGCCAAATAGCATTGATGTTGTGAGTAATGTTGTAGAGGTGGGGGCCTTTTATAAGAGTGGAGGAGGGGCACTCTTGGAAAGTCATGAAATGTTACATTATTATGGAGTGATTTTCAGATTAAAAAGGTCCCAAAATTATATATTTCTAGGATAAGGTGATAAGGTATCGAAATATACTCATCTAAAAGGATTTTGACAAGTTTACGTCTTATATTTTACATCATCTATTCATTTTATTTAAATAGATAGTTAATTAGGTAATCACTGCATCATCATAGTGTCATAAATAATTTAACTTATTTAATGTATAAAATTAAAAAAAATCATGATGTGGGAAATATTTTTATCTTTACAATGAATATTTATAGTCAATACTTTAACTTATATAAACTCATGTAATTATTGTTTTTGTAAAACAACACATGTTTGTGACAATTTTTGTTTTACTTCAAATTTAAAGTTATTAATGTCATTTTCTTACCCAAGTGGCACCATGGGGTCCCCAAGATTCCCCATGGATTTTCATGGTCTCCCATGACACATCCAATTTGTGTAGGACAATTTTTAAGATATTTTCATATTTTTATAATATCATTTTTACCTTAAATTTCACAAATTACCTTTAATCGCGATTAATAAAACATAAAAGTTACTATTCACCAAAAATTATTTCCATCTCATTGAAACACATTTTACATCCTAATTACAACCATGTATGTAGGATTTTGTAAAATCAATTCACAGAAGTGGTAATGTTTAATTTGAACAAAAAATTAGTTTTTTAACTACCACTTAGTGGTTTCACTATTCATAAAAAATTGATGTTTTTCAGAAAAATACCAAAAATTTACCCTAAGCTATATTTTATATTCCAAATTCAAAATTGATGTCTATTTTACCAAATTCAAAACATATACGTTTATTTAATTAATTTAAAAATTAATTCCCGCTTTCACAACAAATAGCATGTTTTTAAGAATCAATATATATCAAAAGATTGACAATTGTTTATGTTTAATTTAAAAGTGAAATTAATTCTAATGACCTCCATTTCATAAAATGGTAAAAATTTATTCTAATTATACTTTAAAACCACTAAATAGTATAATTTATCACTATAAATTATTTTGTTTAAAAAGTTGTTTTTTAGTATTTTTTCTATTCATAGAAAATTGAATGTTGTCAGAAAATTAGAAAAAATTCAACTTAGGATAATTTCGATATTCCGAATTCAAAAATAATGTCTATTTTGAAATAAAAAATTTATAAAATTTCAAAAACTGTGTATTACTATTCATTATGACTACTTTGATTGGTCGCGGTGTGTTAGAATCTCGAACTTGCGTACAATGCAAGCTATTGCATTATTGAAAGACAAGAGTATCATGAAAGCTTGAGGTGTTAAAAATAATATGAACAAGAAAAGTAAATATAAACCATCAAATAATTTACATATATATGTGATTAAATGTGAAAACTTATCAACTACACACACACTCTATACTTTTAGAGGTGTCGTATACACTAAAGATATAATTATTAAAGGGGAATATAAATACTCCTTAATTTTCTATTGGGGGATAATCAAAATAATCATAATTTTAAAGGGGAATCTGAACCTTTTATAAAAATGACATAAAAATATGTGACTCACATCCTGAAGATCTTTATATTAGAATCCAACAGTAACACGCTACTAAAATAATTATTTTGTTTTTAAAATCATAAACATATCATTGTATGCCCAAATGTGATAGATAAAAATTATTAATAAAATCTAATGTAGAATAATGAAAAAGGTTATTTAGATATTAAAAGAATGATTTTTTAGTAATGGGCATATACATCTCTTCATGGAAGTAGTATTCAATGAATAATAATCACCCCATGAGAGTCATCCATCAGATTAATCATTGATTGTACTCCATCACATGAATTTTCATTTTTCACAAAACCCTTCCTATTATCTAATAACTCATATGATTTCTAATGTTTATTTCTAAATTTTGTAATAATTGAATAATATTTCATCATCGAGTCCTTCCTTGAGTTCTTATCCCTTAAAAAACTAATTATTTACTAAACAATATACAATGAAATTGTAAGATAATTCAAATAATAATTCATAATTATTCATGATGGAGAAGGATTATAATTCAAAAAAACGCCTTCAATATTAATAGAAATTGAATACTTCAAACCATTTTGATCTAATATTTATATAGTTATAAATAACCCATTAATAATTTTTAAATGTAAATCTCAAAAATAATACATAACATACTTCTATAAACTTTTATTTTGATAAATATTCCAAAAAATATTCAATAAAATATATAAAGAGTAAAAAATTATGATAAAATACATTAAAAAATAATAAAATAAATAAGTTAGCACAAAATATAAATTTATTGATTTGAAAAATAATAAGTCACTTAAAATGAAAAAAAAATTCAAAATTGTGTAAATTTTTATATACGACTGTGTGACTGAAAAAAAATTTAAATCATAAATACAAACAACTTAAAATAGTTAAAACCTACATAACATAGTTTCCAAATTATTATTTTAAATTTTTAAAATTGATAAAACTACTTAAAAAACCAAAAAAAAATTAAAATTAGAAATATCAAAATATATCAAAATAGTGATATCAATAAATTTATAGAAATTTTTTAAAAGTATTCAATCTAACCAAACACTCATTTTATAATAATGATCACCAATGAAGTTCAATGTGATATTTAGGTCAATCGTGAGGTTTAAGATACTATGTATATTGCTTGTATATTAAGATATATCAACCAAATGAATAAATTTATCATCCATCTGAACAAATTTTTTGTTCACATGAAAAAATTATCTACTATATGATCAAATGATAAACCACATACAGAAGTGATCGACCATATAAATATATTAGTGATTTACTAAAAAATGATTCTGTATATGAATAAATGTTATAACATATGACCGAATACATTCTACCATGAAGATCATTCCCCAAGTTACATAAGAGACTATGAAAGTGTTAATTTACTGTGATACCAAAATCATTATAAATAATGATGTCAATATAGACTATAGATACCTTTATTAAAAATATTATATAACATCAAATAAAATGATATATACACATTATATTTATAATTTTGTGGGAAATTATAAATACCCATTCTATGATGCATTCATAATACTAAAAAAACACAAAATATAAGAAAAAAATATTATCCTAGAAATCATCGAGAACAAAACAACTCTCACTTTTCTAAAATTACAAAAGTGAAACAATATTTTTAAAAAGTATCATTTATTTTAAAAATAATTGAAAAAATAAATTAATATTAATTATTTTTGGAAATGGAAATAGTAAAATAAGTATTAAAATAAATAATAATAAATTAAAAATTAAAAATGTAGTCATGTAATCATTTCATAGTCCACAATGATTGAGAAAAATATGAGGTAGTGAAAATATATTCACTTTCACCGATAGATAATGAATTTTAATTTCATTTATTTGAACTCCAAGACAGAAATATTCAAAAAAGAAAATGAAATATAACTGAGTTACTTTTCTATCAAGTTTACTAACTATATAATCAAAAACATGATAATAAATGAAATTTAAAAATTTATATCTAGAATAAAATAGTCAAGAATTAATAGTTCCATTATCCTATAATATAACTTGTTTAAAAACAGTTATATGACTTTCTATAATATTCAATTTAAATATTTTACACAAAAAACTAATATTAATATCATGTTTAGAATTTTATTAAAATAATAAACTACTAGTCATACCTGTGAAAAAGTTTTGATATACACATATTCCTTATTTTTCTAAATAAAACATATAATTAATACTCATTGGAGTTATA